>CM076582.1:1467936283-1468536283 GCA_034641835.2 Pinus albicaulis
GGGGTCTAGTCAGATCTACTAGACCAGCTACACTTCAGGGTGCTATTAGCAGGACCCGAGACTTACAGGATGCATTGCCCAGGACTTAGACACCTTACCCCTAGAGATAGGGTTTCCAGCCCAAGGGGAAGGATGTGAGGATTCTGCCTCTCAAGAGGAATCCAGGACGGGCCCAGATAGATGATGATGCCAGGAGGGAGCTGAAGAAGAAGCGGCTGTGCTTTACTTGTCAGGAGCCGTGGGCACCAGGGCATAGGTGTGCTGCTGGCAAAGCACACTTCATTGAGGTCTTCTCCAAGGATAGTGGGGAAGAGGATGAGGAGGATGACGAGGAGGCAGGAGATAGTCAGACAACCCAGGATTAGTTGCCACCTCCACCTCCAGGTACAGGAGGTGCAGCTTTTGCATCCACAAGAGGGACCCTTGCAGCATTGCGAGGAGTTCCCAAGCATTTGACGCTGCGCGTACAAGGGATAGTACGTGGCCAGCGAGTGTCAATTTTGGTTGACAGTGGGGCAACCCACAACTTCATTGATGCACAGATGGTCGAGCGGAGAGGTATACCGATCGAGAGCTTTGACGGATTTTCAGTTTTGGTCCCAGGAGCCCAGACGATGCAGTGTGCCCGGTATGTTCCAGAGTTGGCAGTGACGATGGGTACCTACATCGTGACCGATCACTTTTTCGTGGTCAACATACCGGATACCAATGTGTTATTGGGTGTTCAGTGGTTGATTACTCTGGGGAAGGTCACCACAGATTGGGAGGCCTTAGAGATGGAGTGGGATGATAAGAAGACCAAGAAGCATGAGAAGATCCGCGGGATGCACACTTAACCACCTCAGACGGTTTCGACACACCGGATGGAGGCAGATTTCCGGAAGGGAGACATAGAGTGGGCGGTTGAGTTGCAGGCATCAGAGGCAGGGACCATCGGTCAGGCAGTTCATCCTGATATACAGGCCATCCTTGACAGGTATGATGCAGTGTTTGGGGATATACCACCAAGTCGGCCACCGGATCGAGGATTCGAGCACACCATTGAGCTTGAGCAGGGCATTCAGGCAGTGATTACTACCCCTTATAGGCATCCCAAAGCCTACCGGGATGAGATTGAGCGGGTCATCCAGGAGTTGCTGGCTCTTGGGCACATCAGACCTAGCACGAGTCCGTTTGCTTCTACCGTGGTGTTGGTGAAGAAGAAGGACGACACCTTGAGGATGTGTATTGACTACAGGGCCCTGAACAAGAAGACCCTGAAGAACAGGTATCCTATACCCAAGATCGATGAGTTGATGGATGAGCTGAGACGAGCCAAGTTCTTCTCAAAGATTGATTTGAGATCAAGGTACCATCAGATTCGCGTGAGGGGACAGGACATTCCCAAGACCGCCTTCAGGTGTCATTATGGGCATTTCGAGTTTCTGGTTATGCCCTTCGGGCTAACCAATGCTCCAGCTACTTTTCAGTCTTGCATGAACCATATTTTCTGCAGTCATCTAAGGAAGTTTGTATTGGTCTTTTTCGATGACATACTCATATATAGCAGGACTTGGGAGGAGCATCTCCAACATATAGAGGCAGTATTACATATCTTGGAAGAGCAACAGTTCTATGCTAAGCTCTCCAAGTGTGAGTTTGGGATGACGGAGATGTTGTATTTGGGTCACATTGTTGGAGTGGATGGAGTCAGAGTCCATGAGGAGAAGATCAGGGCCATCAGAGATTCACTGGAGCCGAGGAACGTGATGGAACTTCGAGGATTCATTGGCATATGTACTTATTACAGGAAGTTCGTCAAGAGTTTCTCACAGCTTGCTGCACCCCTTACAGATTTGACGAAGAAGGGGGCATTCAGTTGGTCGGATACAGCGCAGCGAGCCTTTGACAGGCTCAAGGAGGTGATGAGTAGCTGCCCAGTGCTTGCATTGCCGGATTTTACGCAGCTATTTGTTTTGGAGTGTGATGTGTCGGGAGAGGGGATCGACGCAGTATTGATGCAGGGAGGACACCCTATAGCCTTTGAGAGCCAGAAGCTCCTTCTGCACAAGAGGTTGTATTCTATATACGACAAGGAGATGTTGGCCATTATGCATGCAAAGGCCAAATTCCGACAGTATTTGGTAGGGAACAGGTTCAAGGTGAGGACTGATCACAACAGCCTCAGGTTCTTTTTGGAGCAGAAGCAGCTACAGGAGAGGCAACAGAAGTGGATCAGTAAGATCCAAGCATATGACTTTGACATTGAGTATGTCAAGGGTAAGAATAACGTGGTAGTAGATGCCCTTTCATGTAGACCAGCCACGTTATCTCTTATGAGCTTGGATACAGATTGGAGGGCTCGACTTTTAGTGGAGTACTCCAAGGACAGATTTGCATGTGTTCTGGATGGACAGGTGGCGGATGACAGGTACAGGGTGGTCGATGAGATCATCTACTATAGGGACAGGATCTTCTTGACTGAGGGATCTCAGCTCAAGAAGAAGATACTCCAGGCGTTACATGATTCACCATTGGCGGGTCATCAGGGGTTTACCAAAACCTACCAGGCCATTAGAGAGAGGTTCTCATGGAAGGGCCTCAAGGAAAGACGTACTCCAGCACATCAGGGAGTGCGATGTTTGCCAGAGGAACAAGGGGGAGATGAGTTATCCTGTAGGATTATTGCAGCCTTTTCCCATTCTAGAGGGGAAATGAGAGAGTATCTCGATGGACTTCATCACAGGGTTGCCCATGGTGCAGGGCAATGATTGTATCTTTGTCGTCGTTGATCGACTGACAAAGTATGCGCATTTTTTCGCCATATCCGCGCACTAAACAGCAGCACAGATGGCCGAGCTGTTCTTCAGGGAGGTTTTCAAGCTACATGGTCTTCCTAAGACTGTCATCAGTGACAGGGACAGCCGCCTCATGGGCGGATTTTGGCAGGAGCTTTTCCGGTTAGTGGGGACGGAGTTGACATCGAGTACCAGTTATCACCCATAGACGGATGGACATACGGAGATAGTTAACAAGTGGTTGGAGGGCTACTTGCGTTACTATGTCAGTGGGCAGCAGCGAGCATGGCTGAAGTGGTTGCATCTGGGGGAGTACTGCTATAACATGACACATCACATGTCCATTGGTATGTCACCATTTTATGTTTTGTATGGGTATCATTCTTTATCTTTTGCTGATGTGATGTTCGGTGCTAGCAAGGCTCCTAGAGCCAAGATTTGGATCCAAGAGAGTCAGGACATTCTCCGAGCTCTGAAGGATAATATGGGTACAGCACAAAACCAGCAGAAGCTGTATGCTGATAGAGGTCGGGTGGAGAGACAGTTTGAGGTAGGGGACTTGGTCTACCTACGATTACAGCCATATCGACAGTCGTCACTGAAGCAGAAGGGAGCTGAAAAGCTCAAGCCCCGCTTTTACGGGCCATACAGGGTGATGCAGGATTGGATAGGTTGCGTATGAGTTGGAGCTACCCCAAGGCAGCAAGATCCATAACGTTTTTCATGTATCATGCCTGAAGAAGGCACTGGGGCAGCAAGTAACAGTGACAGATGAGCTACCACCCACAGATGATGAGGGGCATTTGGTGTTGCAGCCAGAGGCTATTATTGATACCAGGGAGAAGCAGCTACGGAGCAGGACAGTCCGGGAATTCTTGGTGAGGTGGAAGAATTTTTCGAATGAGGATGCCACTTGGGAGAGTGAGAAGATTTTGTAGCATCCATCACTTCAGTTGCTTGAGGACAAGCAACATTTTTCCGGGGGAGATTGTAATATTCCTAATTAGCAGTGGCTAATTGGAATATTCGATTTTGCTCAATTTTGCCGTCTATAGTTTATTAATAAATAAAAAGGTGAGTGGAGAGGGTCTAACTCACTTAGTGGAATAAAACACACTCCCTAGTAGCACAACGTTGTGACTTAAAGGGAGCCAAGGGGGCCCAAGCACCACATAAAGAGGGGGCCCACGTATGCTCTAAAAGAGACTGCGCAGGTGAGGATGAGGACGTGGCAAGAGGGAGGCTACGTTGAGGAGATAGGCCTTAGGGTTTTGGAGGAAGGCCAACGTTATAAAAGAGGGAGGAGCCTCCTCATTTCATTCATTCGTTGTTGATGATATTGAGCTGGTCGTTTTGACTTCCTGAGCACACTGGCTGTTTAGCCTATCTACAACACGGTTTAGTGCGTTGAGTGTCTCCGGTCGGAGATCTCGCCCTTAGCCTCGGGGGACTTCGAGTGCCTACTCAGGCAAGGTATTTCCTTCAACATTTTGCAGGAGGTTTTGGTGTTTGGTTTTGCTGCGGAGCTGGGCATTCATAGAGACTGCGCAATCATTGAGAGGGAGGACGCAGCCCATCTAGGAGGAGCTCCGGTTTGGGATTTTTGCAGGGGTTTTGTGCCGAGAGATTGAGCAGAGGATCAGCGTTTGCCTTTGGGAGGATTTTGGTGGAGTTTGAGGCGGTATTTCATTCATTCCTATTCAGCCTCTGCGCAGAACCTTGGAGGCCAGCGTAATTCCCCAAGGGGGTGTTTTTCAGGGGTCGGCCATTTCTGATATTGTTTCTGGGTTTTGCCGAGATTGGTGAGTAGAGGAGGATTCCAGATTTTCAGTGCATTCCGGCAAGGGGAACAACCCCTAGTCTTCAGATCATTTCAGCAGTAGTAGTTACACGGCAGTTTTCCAGCAACTGGGACGCAGTTAAGAGAGCAGCCATTTCCTTGTGTATTCTGAGAGTATTTCTTCACTTGCCTTGAGCAAGTTTAGGTGCCATCACTCTGATCACCTATTGTATTTCATTATATTTCTCAGTTTAATAAAATGGCTTAGCATTCTCTCTCTATATTTCTAGATGATTTGTCGTATATTCTTTCTATGTTATTGTATGTCTGCTGCACTGTTATCTTTATATATTTTTGGGCATTCTAGTTCTATACCACTTGGTGTGTTTATCTCATACTCTTAGACAGAGTCTGGAAAGGGCCAGGTAGCCTCCAGATTTCGTCCTCTTTCAGAGGCGGCATATCTGGTAAACGCCCTCCCAGTCCATCTCTGGTTGGAGTTTGCCGTGTTTTAGAGATATCCCCGAAATGAGATATTACAGGGCCCCACCCAACAAATCTAGTTTCTTAGATTATAATTTATCATCATTCATGTATGTTTTATGATTTCACATTAAATCTCTATAATGTCCTAAATTCTTATATATATATATATATATATATATATATATATATATCCCTGTTTCCAAAATTTGGGGAGGTCACGTTTCGTATTGTACCACGTTTCGGAAACTTGTTTCCATTTCCCTGTTTCGTGCAACTTAGGTACTCATCTATCAGATCCATCTTTGCACTCTTAGCGTAGATGGGATGGAAAAAACATCAGATGGATGTAAAGACAACCTTTCTCAATGGAGTTATTGAGGAAGAGGTGCACATTGAGCAGCCAAAAGGTTTTGAGACCTTAGATAGGTAGTCGCATGTGTGCAGACTCAAGACAACACTGTATGGGTTGAAGCATACACCTTGTGCTTGGTACACCATGATCTACAACTATTTCACCGGGTTGGACTTCACCAAGAGTGAAGCAGATGCAAACCTATATCAGATTGTGGTTGATGGTACGATTTTGATTATTGTACTTTATGTCAATGATCTAATACTGACAGGTGATGAGAAACTCATCAAGTCTTGCAAATAGGATCTTGCAAAAGAATTTGAGATGAAGGACATGGGGCTCTTGCACTATTTCCTGGGATTGGAAATATGTTAAAGAGACGAGGAGCTATTTGTATCTCAGGGCAAGTATGCCAACGAGATCGTCAGGAAGTTCCACATGGAAGGTAGCAAACCCATGGAGACTCCTCTAGCAGGAAATTGGAGGAAGGAGGATGCTACTTTAGGCGAAGTAGTGGATGCTACTCTTTACAGGCAGCGTGTGGGTTCACTCATGTATTTGGTGAACACACGACCAGATATATGCTATGCGGTTAACCAACTTTGTCAAGCTATGGTTAAGCCTACCAAACTCTTTTGGAAGGCAGGCAAGCATGTGTTGAGATTCCTCAGAGGCACTACAGAGTATGGGCTATGATACAAACGGATAGAGGGAGTGAAGCTTCAAGGCTTCACTGATGCAGATTGGGCAAGGAGTCCATCTGATAGGAAGAGCACATTAGGTGGCATCTTCATGATAGGATCAACAACAGTTTCCTGGTACAACAGGAAATAGAGATCAGTTGCACTCAGTTCAATAGAGGCAAAGTACATGGCGACCAATCAGGCAGCATGTGAGCCGTTTGGATGAGGAATATACTTGTTGGTTTGTTTGGTCGACAGATGGATCCGATGATGATACATTATGATAACCAGAGTTGCATCAAACTTTCGGTTAATCCCGATAGGTTCAAGCATATTGATATTTGGTATCACCATCTCAGAGATTACGTGCAGAGGCAGATTATGTCATTAGAGTACATTCCCATGGAGGAGCAGGATGCAGGCATCTTGACGAAGGCGCTGGAAAGAAGCAAATTTGAATTCCACAGAGACAAGATCGGGGTAGCAGATAATCCCTTTCTTGTTGAGAGGGAGTGTTGAAATGACACCCAAAGGGGGCTTCTGATTTAATTTTCCCTTAATTAAATTGGAAAAGAAATTGTAATTTCATCTAATGACAACTTGTATTAGTTAACTGAGTCAGGAAGACTTAGTTAGCTAAGGAAATTCGAGTTGAGGGTCAAAGAAGGGGCATGTAGAGTTATCCCATGATTTTAGGGGGTCTACTTACAGTTATTTGTGAGTTGTAATTAGTTAACTCAATTAATTGAGTTGAAATCAGTTTAACTAGTTCTCACTGAGAGATGAGCTAGTGAGAGGTCCAGTGAATTAAATCTGATTTAAGTCACAAGTAGTGAACAATCTGTTGACCGATAATTCGCTATAAATATTTGTTGCATGTCAATTCTAAGGAAGGCTCATTTGAGAGTGAGGTTAAAGGGAAGATAACTATCAATTGTATAATTAGAAAATTGTACAGGTCATGTATAGAGTCATTAGGAAGCTTTGGATGAATTGCGCAATCAATTCTTGGGAATTTCCTATTTAATTGGGCGACAATTCCTCTAGGAATGCATGAGCAAGGCTGCTCAGACAGAGGCTGAGAATTGGTTAAGTATTTGACTGATTTTGCCTAGATTAGAGTGAGACAGTCAACAGGATGTAGAGCTTTCTCAGTGAGAGAAAAACATTGTATTGTTTTATGGTCTTGACTTTATACAATATACACATAGTGGGGTTTTGAGTAGTTGCTTTCCCCAGATCAAGGTTACTTGGGAGCGGGAGCGGGAGCACCATTTTCAGAAGCTCCCAGTCCGGGAGCGTTTTTTTATAATATATATATTTTATATTTTTTATATTTTGATGCATATATGTCAACAAAAGCATGTATAATGATGAATTAGACATAAAAAACATAAAAACATAGATTGAACTAGAGGTATCTTTATCATTACCTCTAGATTCATATAGGGATCTTTGTCATTAATATCACCCTCTAAGCATTTTCTCTGGGAGCGCGCTCCGGGAGCGGGTTCGATAGGGGGGAGGCGCTCCCCCGCAACCTTGCCCCAGATACATCTTGTGTTGTGCAATTGATTATTTCTTTCTCTTACTTGTTATGTGATTGTGCGATCGTATTTGGTTTCCACAAATTGTAGAAGGATTCAGTATTTTGTTTTAGTACATTACCAGATCAGATTGAATCCCGTTGATATAATTTCTACATACGATCGGGGGATCCCAACTCTGGGCTGCCCAAGGTTACTATGTATGCTACTCTAGTGGTGTATGCCTTGGGTCTTGGACAACAAAGGCTCATGGGTCAGTTGTGTTGAGATTTATAAGGGATCACAGAAGAGTTGATAGAATAAAATCTCACCTAAATTCTGAAATAACCTCTCACAAATGTGCTAGAGGGAGTGAAAAACCCAGTAACAAGTGCTGAAAAACAGACATACACAAATGTGCCTAAGAGAAAGATGCCAATCATAAGAGAATGCCAAATTAAATGTCCATAGGCT
This sequence comes from Pinus albicaulis, assembly GCA_034641835.2. Classification (NCBI taxonomy): domain Eukaryota; kingdom Viridiplantae; phylum Streptophyta; class Pinopsida; order Pinales; family Pinaceae; genus Pinus; species Pinus albicaulis. Next base: position 1,467,944,362 of record CM076582.1, read on the forward strand.
CATTAGTCATAACACTCTGTATTTCAGATCAAGAAAATTATAATATAAAATCAAAATGACACAAATGAGAGCTTGAATTGTATATTTATTTAAACCAGACAATTATACACAGATCATAAGCAAAGTTAGTTGGCAGCCTATTGGCTGTTCCTATGACAACATAAACAAATGTGTGAAAGCATATTGAAAATGCGGCAATCACAAATCAGATTAAGAGTAAGACTGGGCTTCAGGAGTGCGTCTTTTCTGCACAAGGGAAGGGTCTTCTCTACCCTTCTGTTCTCTGCCTTCTTTAGCAAGGTGCTATCAAACTCCATAAGGCTGTGAGTTAATTTCATGGGGTAGCTGTCTGAGTACCGTTGTCAAATCAGCCTTCCAAACCTCCTTTCTCCACCATCTTTCCATTTGGTTCAGTTTGAACTGAATTAACCAACAATGTCATTACTCGAATAGTCCCAGCACCCTAATCCCATCTCAAAAGATACGAGAAATAGTCAACTCGTTGTTCTGATTTTTTGTTTGTTTTTGGAAATGAGTCAACTTTTCTATTGATGAACCAGTTCATGTTCCTTGCTTTACTAGAGATGAAGTCAAAAAATAAGATAATTTTATTAGATAATTTAATTAATGTCCAGTAAATGATCACAAAAGTAGGTCTGTGGGATTAAAGGAGTACATCCGGTGTAGGTACAAAGAGAGGTTGTGAAAGCAACTCCTGGAGTGTATCGGAATAAAAAAAGAAGAGCCAAGTGTCTAACCAAATGATAAATGTCTAGCTAAGAGAAGATATAAAATAAGGTGCAAGTATAAAAAAGATACTAGAAACTGAAGTCTCTTGATGCTGAACAGAAGAAAGGATCTCAAGGTTTGTTGGAACTATCGCCAATGGTTGATGATGGGTAAGGAGACTGCGATGCAATCTCATCATTAAAGTCATTAATAATTGTGAAAGGGATGATGGATTGATAGATAATTTCCTTATGAGAGTGGTTTGTTCTAAGAGGCTTTGGCTGCATGATCTTGAAGGTGGGAAGGAGGGGAGCAGGGCGGGGAAAGCCATACAGCACAACAGTGAGGAAACCCATCTCTCCTGACATCCAAGGTTGTGGTTTGGATGGAAGCATGGCTAATTGACATAAACTTGAGAAGTGGTATGTAAGTCGGGGGAATCCCAACTCTGGGGCTGCCTAGAGCTACTCTATCTACGAGTCCAGTGTTGCATCTGTGGGTTTTGAAATGACAAAGCCTCGTGGGTTTCAAGGAGGTCAGTTGTATTGAGCTTTATAAGGGTCCACAGAAGAGTTGTTGGAATCAAATCTTACCCAAATTTTTGGAAAGTAATTATAAACTTCTCCACAACCAATCTTGAGACACTTGACCTTTGTTTTAACTTGATCTTCCACTCATAGTTTGAAATCCTTAAATTTTCCATAAGCATTAATCTTAGATCGAACAATATATCTCCAAGCAATGTAGATAAATTATCAGTAAAAGGAAGGAAGTGTTTAGCTCTGCTAAGAGATTGAGTGAACCATTTTAAGAGGTAGAAATGCATGTCTCTCTTTAAGAAAGGATTCTTGAAGATACTCCCTGAGTATACATATTTCATAATCACCACTAGGTGGTTTGATCTGTGGAAGGCCTTCAACCATCTGCGAACAACTCATATCAAGGACCCAAAGTTTGTCATGATGATGATGGTGTTGTTACTGTCAATTGAGACCAACGTTGGTCTATCAGATCTCAACAAAGAAAAGTTAACTGTTTTCTTTTTTTTATATTGCTTCTAAGATCAAATAACTTGGAAATAGGAGTACCAAGTTCACTTTGGCCTTCATGGGTTTGCACATTATAGTATTAGTGGTAATACAAATGTTTTGAACATGAGACCTAATCTTTGTGTAGGCTATGTACTCTAAAATATGTTTCTTTTCATCTTCTACTTTGTTAGAATTGCAAACTTTACCACTTCTTCCTTCCCAAGTTGTTTTAGGTCTCATGCACCTCCTAACTTCACTCTGAAGCTCATGAGAGTTCATTCTTATTTTTGCAATATCTATTTTCTTCTTGACACTAGCAACAAAAGAGAGAGAAATTTGATCTTCTAACTTCGGATTAATGTCCTCTTTGGAGTAAACCAATTTTTCTTATTCTCAGTTTCATTGTAGCACCATAGTTTTTCTTGAAAGTTAGTTACAATAATACTATTAATAGTGTTGATACTACAACTTGATATTATTGTAAGCATTAGCCATCATAGCAACAAATGCTTTCAGTGTTGAAGGAGAACTATAATTTTGTGTTGAAAGAGAACCAAGTTTCCCCAATTTGTAAATATGGTAGGATTCATTACAATATCTAACTTAAACCACTTTAAAACCATCATCACTGTCCTTTATTACCCATTGATCTGGCCGGAATTTTATCTTTTTTATTGCTGTGACTGATGCCATAACTATCGAGAAGATTGGGCCCTACTATTGGAACTTGAAGGACTTACCCAAACTTGGTAATGTCAATGAGAACATCGCCACTGCCTAAAAGGGGTAGAGTTGAGTTATCACCAGTAATTTCTTTCTTACCATTGTGTTGATGTCGATAATCAGAGCTAAGCTGTTGGTGTTTCATCATATGCCTGTTAGCTCCAAAGTCTACACTCCATTCTTGTGAAGTGGAGGAGGACCAATATGCAGAGTGCACAGCCAAATGTGCATTGTAAGACAGATCCATTAGGTGCTACAAGAACTTTATAAGATCTGAAAAATAAATTAGGGTTTATACTTCTAAAATCCCTAGAAAGAACCTTGGAAATTGATGATCCAAGAGGACCCTAGTTCCACACCGTAATATGTAATACCAAATTCCAATAGCCATTTGTTTTCGGATTAGTCAAGAGAATTAAGAGAGTCAATAAAAGAATCAATGGAACTGAATCTCACCCAAATTCTGAAATAGAATCCTCACAAACGTGTTGGAGAGTGTAAAACCAAATTGAAAAACAGAAATACACTGGTTTTCCTAAGAGAAAGAGGCCAATCACAACAGAAAACACCCAAATTAAGTGTCCTTAGGCTTATAACTCTTTGTATTTTAGATCAAGAAGATTGCAAGATGAGATAATACAAATGTGAGCTTGAGTTGTGAATTTATAAACAGTTCAAGTGAAGTGTCTCTTCAAGAGGAGGTTGTGAGCCTAAACCTTAAGTTTGCTTAAGTCAGCCTTAACTTTACCTAGTAATACAATAAAAGAATATAGAATATGGCCTAGGCCACAATTACAAATAATAATGTACATTAGCCGGGCCATATATACAGCTTACACTAACAATTCTGATAGCTCAACCTCCTAGGGGGACCCAAGAGGAAACCCAAGGTCACATTGATCTGGAATCTGAAGCAGCATGGATCCCTCCCTGCTGCTTCTTGCCTTGCTCAAATTGGACAATGAGTTTCAAATGTCCTTTGATATCCATGGAGTGATATTTTACATAGAGACATAATTTGATACCTTATATAACAACAATGATTGATCAGTTCAGCTTGGCTTTGTTTTCATGCCATTTGTTTTTTAGAATTACTTCTTTCATTATGCCTTTTCTATCCTGCAGTACTGCAGTTCCTGATCTCCCTTGGTTGCCCTTGGAGGCACCATGGGGTTTCAATTTGTACTCATTTCCTCCTAATGGGAATCATGTAGCCATATCCTTTTTGGTCCCAAATGAATGTATCTTAATAGAAAAGGATGAAATATTCCTCTTTGACAAATATGTGTGAGAGATTGATTCCAAAGAAGAGAGGGAAGACTTTAGGTGCTTAGGGATGAATATACGATGGCATTCTTGTGTTGAGTGTTTTATTTTGCCATGTTTTCTTAGGATGCATGAAGCAGTGTTCCACGGGGATGCGTCCCCCAAGGTGGGGTGCACACACCCCAAGTTTCCCATGCACATGAGACGGAAGGACACTTGGGGAAACGTTTCCCCACGCCCCCCTTTTGGGGAGACGCAAAGAAACACAGGGGAAATGTTTCCCCAGTGTGGGGGATGCGTCTCCCCAAAAGGGGTGCTTCTGGGCACACCCCCTCAAAGGGGGATGCCCAAAAGCAACCTTTTTGATTGGGGACACCTAGAAGCACCCCTTTTGAGTTTCAAGAACTTTTGTGCGGGGAACCCTAATATTCAAGCGTATGGCCCTAGTATTGCTATGCAATTCATGGTAATGTTAAATTCTTAAAGTAAAAGTCACTTAAATTTTTAACATTACCATGAACTGTCTCAGTATGTTTGAGAGTGGTTCTAACTTCTAACTTCTGACCTCATTGGATTTCATATGGAGAAAGTAGAATTTTAGATCTCACTCAAAATCTAATAGACTTAACAATTTTTCAGGGTTTCAGGATCGGGCGGATTGCAATGTTTCCATTGGATTTTGTCATGTACGAAAATATGAAACTAGTATTTAATCAAGAGCACCAAGCCCTCTGTGTACCTTGATGTTAGTGGCATTGATTATCAAACTCCTCTATCATGACCCTACTAAAAATGTACCCATCCTTGAAACAAAATCTTGACTTGACATGCTACATTTTTTCTATCTTATTTTAATGCTTAGAGGGTGATATTGATGATGAAGATCCCAATGTAGGTAATGATTTTGATGATATGTAGGTATTTGTTGTAGCATGATTTTTTTTGGATGCTAGAGGCCATCTAGAACCTGTTTGTTGATGTATTTTCGGTCTAGATATGGATTGCACTCGGTGCTATTTTGGTTATGTGCACCCTTACATGCTATATAAATGAGAATTTTTGCTTATTTGTGTAAAAATGGTTTGGATCCATATGGATGCACATGAATATATATGTTTTTATTTAAAATTTGAATACTTTAGGTGTTTTTGGTTGACCAATTTTTTGCTCTAGTTTTTTTACCAATTTCGATCGGTTCTCGGTTCAGAGGGTTTTCCGGTTCGATCAACGTCTCGGTTCAGATTGTTAAATTGTGCAACTAGGGCCAAATTCCACTTTGGACAACTCATTTGATGGAGATAATCATTGCATTGAATTCCTCTTTTTGAGAGGACCAAAATTGACTTTTGAAGCACTCAATTTAGATAAGGAAAAGTGAATTTTTGAGGTCAAGCCCAAAAATACAAAATTCAAAATTGTCAAGGTCAACCTTGGGTGAAATGACACATCTCATGGACAAAATGACACCCCTCAAGTTGCATATAAATACAAGTGCCCTCTTGCCTCATTTGGACATCACACAACACACATTCTTCTTCTCTCTTCAATTGTTTGGTTCGTATAGGTTAAAGGCAACTCTATTCTTCTTCACATGTGCGAGGGTTTGGAGGCATCTTTGCCTTTTGATGATTGGGCATTTGGTTTGGCTTGGTTTTCTTGGGTTTTGGATCTGATTAAGGAGGCTGAATTTAGTGAGGAAGGAAAGACAAAATTCTGAAGCAACTCGACCACCTTTGACCAACGTTGACTTTTTTGTAGTTGAAGTTTGACTAGCGTTGACCAAGGGTCAAAATGACACTTTTGACTTTGATTTTCTTGGAGAAGGTCTGTCTCATCAAGCCACTTTTTTGGGCTCTAAAACTGAGGTATTTTGAGGAGTTTGACTGTTGTTGACCGAAGAACAAAACTTTACTTTTTCTCTCTCCATTGACCAAGTTGGATTGAAGTTTTTGGTGCTGTTTTGACTAATGCTTGACCAGCAAAAGAGGCCACATTCACTGGGCTTTGATCGAATTAAATTGAAGCAGATTTGACCATGATTTGACTGGTTAGGGCATGCAACTGCTGTTCACTTTTTGCAGATTCAATAGTTGACCAGATTTGACTCTTCCCCATCATTTTGACATTGGTATATTGATTTGACATAAGATTGATTGAAAAAATATATTGGTTTTAAATATTGGCTAGTCAAAGTTTGACTTTGACTCTTGGATGATGTACTCTCTCTACTGAACATTTGAAGACAATCTAATAGAAGAAGATTTGCAAAGGGGTTTCCCCCTTGTGGGGTTTTTCCCTAGTCATTGATCAAATATTGTGTCTCTTGTCTCTTGGTTGACTTTCATCGTGCATTTGAATAATTGTTGTATCTACTATTGCTCTACTGTCATTGATTAAATTGAAGAAGTGGAAATTGTTAAATTGGATGCTATTGGATATTGTTGAAGTAATAGTTGCAACATAGAACAATTGATAAAAAATTAACACCGATAACATCGGTATTTACCATAATCTATTTTGCTTAGTACTAATTAGATTCTTTTTTTTTTCTTTTTTTTTTTTCACGCAAAAAAAATCGTAATTTTGATTAAAATAACCAAAAATTACACTTTGTAAACACACAGTGTGTGTATGCATCATGTTTCACTAAATGGACCAGTCATTACAAGAGAGAGTTGACATATGATCGAAATGGCGAATAAAAATCCAAGAAATGTCAAGGATATGCCGCAGAGAAGAAACATAGAAGAACGAAAAATAAAAAAGAGATTATGGATCACATTAAGTGCAATTTATTTCTTTTTACCCCTTCCTACACTGCACCTTTTGCTATCCTTTAGGATTTGGGTCAATCAGTACCAAAGATAGTTCTTGGCTCCCATCTAGACGAGGAGATTCTTTATTCAAATTTGAGGATTTTGAAGCGTGGGCACATTTAGTGCCACCTTGACCTGCCAAAGACACTTGGTTTTCTAATTTAGGCCCCGTTGGTGAAGCAATGACGGAGCTATCTTGAACCGCAATCTCGCCCTCCGATTTGTCTTGAGATTGTACAAGTTGTTTGACTTGATTTTCCTCCTCCTCATCCTTAAAAGGAGGAGAATCATTGAAATGCCATCCTTTTGGTCTGTTTTGTTGCTTTTTTTTTCTTGGGATCTTCTTCGCTTGAGGGCACGTGTTCTGAAGATGGCCTATTTGAAAGCACACACGACATTTGAAGGCTGCGTTTCCATAATCAAGGATTTGAGTCCACTGAAAGTTGTTATGTTTTAGGATGATGTGGTTTGGTAATCCTTTGCTGAGATCAATCTCCACATAGATCCAAGCAAAGGTGAATATTCCTTTTTCAGTTCTCTCCATATCCATTCTTTAAAATTTATGGAGCTTGTTCCCAATATCTTCAAAGAATTGGTGATGCCAGAAAGGTAAGGGGTAGGTTTGGGAGCCTAAGCCATACATGCATAAAAGTGACCACCATGGAGGTTGCATCAAAACCAGGAAACCATGGAGTAATTGATAGCCCAACGTTACCTTAGAACCATGGTCCTTCATTTAGTATGTAATCCATTTCTTTTTGTATATCAAAGTGAACCACAAAAAATCCTTTGGAGCACAGGTAAATATCACAATTCGATGCCCAAGAAGTGTACACCCATTGATGCAATGCTTCAGGTTTTGTCTAGGAACCGTTGAATCTACATATGATGGCTTTAAATCCTAATGCGGTGAATGCGGGTTTTCGACTTCCATTGATGGTGTTTTCTCCATTTGGTCCATGATATATGGATCTTGAGGAAAGTTTTGTGTCTGTTCTGTGGGTGCTAGAGCTTTCCATTTCACTGTAGAGGTCTTTCCTTGTTCAACATCCTTGAAGGATGCAGAGGGGCCATTCGATGTCCTAGCACCATTTACTCCCCCACAAACCCTAAAATTCAATATTATTGTTGAGTTTTTAACAGTAGTGAAGTCTTTTAGTTGTTGGGGGTTTGCAATATCTTCCCTGCAAATTGAAGAGACTGGAGGTTTACAGGCAGTTCCCATCTGCCTTGGATCTGTCGCTTAAGAGATGAAATTGTATATGATTCTCGAACCCAAAAGACTTCTATCTTTTCGCTGATATTTTTGATGTAAATCTGAATGGCAAAATTTGAATCACACTCTGGCACGATATGTGGAGCCTCTGATCTAGGCCCTGGTAGATAAACTCGAAAACCATAAAACTCTAGAATTTTTTCAAGCATCCTAAAAACCCCTTTCCCAAATTTCATACCAAATAGAGGTGACAAAAACTGACCACTTGTTGGGAAGCATCTATTGAACATTAGCCTTCCCATAGAAACGATAACAATTTTTTATTTTATTTATGGTGACAAGAGCAAATGAGTCGACTAAAAATATTCTAAAGGCAAGTCGTTTGGTTCCATAGACTTGCCGCCTCCATGATTCGAAGCCATACTTTGTTCTCGCCTCGCCAGTAAAAGAGCCAATCCTCCTTGAAAATTCCTCTATTCTCCTTATTTGTGTCTCTAAAGTGAAGTTTGAACAAACCCTCTCCATTGTATTGTCCATCTCCTACAACATGAACCAGTCCTGAGTGCATGACAACCGCCAAGCCATTGTGGTCAAGCAGGAAAACCCTAACAACAATTGCGCATGCGATTCTTCCCAATACATTCATTAGTCGTGAAGTTTATTTCCAGTACTAATTAGATTCTAGAATGATGAATTTAAATTTTAAATCAATTTACATTCCAGAATGATGAATGATAAATTTAATTTTTAAATCAATGTACATTCTAGAATGATGGATGATGAATATGGATTAATGTATTTCATTAATGAAACTCATGGTGTATGGATGAATGATGAGTATGAATGATGTATGTACCAGTGTGAATGATGGATATCAATCAGTGTATTTAATTTATGCTTTCATTATTGAAAATGAATTTGAATATATATATATATATATATATATATATATATATATATATATAGATATATTAAAAAAATTATACCCCGACATCTCCCCGTCCCCCCTAACTTACCCTAAAATTTGAGGGTGAGCACGTCCCCCCTGTGCATCTCCCCGCACCAGCGTTCCCCCATCCTGGAGTCTTGGTGGAACATTGGCATGAAATTATACTTTAAGAACTCGATTGTTATGCCACAAGCCCCATAGGATGAAGAGTGGGCTATTTGACCATATCCTTTTGATGTAGTCTGTTTTCCATACAATCCTGGACCAATTCTCGAGTCTCCTGGATGGAGAAGGAAAATAGTATTCCAAAAGAGTCAGACCATTTAAAACAAATTTCTAATGTATAAGGATAGCCAAAAATCAGGTGGATTATGTTTTATGCTGCTCTTCTCACCCAAGACTTTAGAAGGTCCATGGATCCCTCGCCATCTCAGAAACACCTGTCTGAGAATTTCATCTTTTAGTGCCAGTCAGCTAAAAGCTGAGATTTTTGGCCAAATCTGTGGGGTGGCTGAGAACCAAAATTTCTTTCAAAAGGAATCTGAACTTGAGATTCCTTCATCCTTGAGCACTTGAAGGAAAGAGCTTTGTTCACAAATCCCAGTTTTCATATGCTAGAACCATCTTCTCACTGTGGAAGAGTAATCGAATCCAGTTAAGGAGTTCCATTTTCTGCCCCACTAGTTCACTCTTTCTTTCTTTTATTTATTTATTTACTTAAATTTTAACTAGAGGAATCAACAACTGGGCCGAGGTTGTACTCACATGACATAGTGTTGATTCCGACTGCTACCACTATAACCACTAGGTGAACCACATGCTCCTCTGCACATGGCTCACGGACTAATTAGGGAGATTTGAACCTTGGATCACGTACTTTATATAATGCTTCATAACATAGCTATTCCCAATTGGGTTATTTTTGGAAGCTCTGTCAAAACAAAGAGTCTGATCTGTCTTAGAAGAAAACCTGTAAATTTTTGTAGATGTTCTATGCTTGATGCAACTTTACTTTCTATCCCAATATCAGTCAGCAATCACATAAACAAGAAAGTAAAATGCAGATAGAACATACCAGTAGATCGACAGAAGACAAGCCAAAAAATATATAAGTGTGTTGGTGCGTTATGGCGGTCAACATGATGCATCAACTAGCAAAGTCTTAGTATGGTCAGCCAACCAGAAGTGTCACACAGCCCTCTCAGACAGCCAGATCAGTGAACGCAAAAGTCAACAAAAGTCAACGTTGTCACAGTCAACGCAAACAACAACATCAAAAAGTCAACGCAGGCCAGTCAACGGTCAACGATCAACCTCGATTTTTGTGCCAGAAAATGTGGATTACAGAAATCGAATTTTTGACCAAAGTTGGGGTTAGTTTGACCATGTGTTGACCAAAGTCAATGCTGGTCAACTCTGCGCTGAAACCCTAGGTCGAAAACAGAAATTTCTCCTTGCTGCATTTTCCCACGTGTGGATGAAGAAGAGCCTCCAAGTGATCGAACCAATCAGATGATGAGAGAGAATGTGTGAGGATGGATGACTGAAAATGTCCTCCAACGCTGACCAATTTATATCCATCAATGAGGGTGTGTGACACAACTGCTGGGGCTTCAAGCCTACATTTAATTTTAGGCCGACCTACACATATTTTGAATAACTTCAAAATAAATGTTCTGCTCATTGGATCAAGATGATCTTTAGATCAATCTTGCACCTCTCCAAAAGAGGAATCCAATAAAAATATTGGCATCTTCATCTGAGCATCACAACATGGAGTCTGGACCTAGTTGCCAAAATTAACACTCCCTCTCAACTAGGGAAAACTCCATCCACTTGTGCAATCCAAACATCGTGCGTCATCTCGCCGTAACTTGCTTTGCTGGCTTCTTTATTTCAGAACAAAGGTGGGTCAGTCACAAAGACATCATTCCCGGTTGACAAGTTCAGCCCAGAGGCTCGAAACCTCTATAGGACTCAAAGAGTCTCATACCAACCCAAAGTTGGTTTATCTGACCTGAAGTCAGTAGGAGGTCCGAAACCTCACTAGAATTGATCCCAGATCAAGTGGTTGGACACATGCCATCCTAGACATAGAGAGTACGACAATCTCCGATGCGTCCATCGGTATTTGCTATTGGTCTCTAGCTTTTTTCACCTCACTGGCCAAATGAGAGGTACTTCCCATGAGTCCAGGACTCGATGGGTAGGATACATACAGGGCACAGATCATGAGAGGTGAACCAACTCAACATCATAACGGTGGGGCAGAAGCACCACAAGGTTCAACAAGCCTAGCCCCGTGTGTGCTTATAGCTCCGAGGAGCTATCCCCAAGGCCCCCTAGAGCTCCCAGAGCTCATCGTCCAATAGGACCCTCAGCATAGGGTCGTTCCACGATTCCAAGATTCTCACGAAAGGTTAGGAACTTGACCTTCCCCAGGGACTTTGTGAGAATATCTGCAACCTGCTCATCAGTTCCTATATGATCGAGCCTTATGACGCCTCGTTGTACCATATCCTGGATAAAGTGGTACCTGATATCAATATGCTTGGGATCGATTGTGGAACACAGGATACTCGGACAACTGAATCCCACTCTGGTTATCACAGAGTATCACGGTGGTATCTAGCACATGCACGAACAAGTCACTGAAGAGCATTCACAACCAAACTGCTTCACAACATGCCGTACTCGCTGAAATGTATTTGGCCTCCGCGATGCTCAAAGCCACCGACTTCTGCTTCCTGCTCATCCATGATATCGAAGCAAACCCAAGTGTGAAGCAACATCCTGATGTGCTCTTATGATCCACCACACTGCCAGCCCAATCGACATCAGTATATCCATGGAGTGTCACGCTCCCAACAGTGTATCTCAACCCATGGTTTATCGTGCCCCGAAGATATCTCAACAGATTCTCGGCACTAACCCAGAGAAAGTGATGAGGCTCAACCATATGTTGACTCAAAGTGTTCACTGCAAAACATACATCCGGACAAGTGTTCACTAAGAACATCAAGGCTCCTACGAGTTGACGATACTCAGTAGGATTTTCTAGCACAGGCACAGCAGCGCTACCACTCAACTTCTTAAAGTTGAGCTCCATCGGTGTTGACACGGACTTACAGTCCACCATTCCAAATCTTTCTAGAAGCTTCACAATATATTTTCCTTGAGAAAGGAAAATCTCGCCAGGTCTCTGCCAGACCTCCAGGCCTAGGAAGTAATGCATCAGTCCTAGGTTCTTCATTTCGAACTCGGCAGCTAGCTCCTGCTTATACTGATGAATGAGAGGGTCAACACCTGTCAGGAAGAGGTCGTCCACATACATCACCAGAATGAGAGGCTTTTCTCTATCAACCTTGAAGTGAAGGTTCAGATCAACATTACTACGAGTGAAGCACAACTTCATCAGGTAGCTATTTATCCTCTCGTACCAAGCTCTAGGTGCTTGCTTCAACCCATAGAGGGCTTTCTTCAACTTGCCGACATGGGTGTCCCGATCCTTGACTTCGAACCCAAGAAGTTGCTCCACATATACCTCTTCCTTTATCGCACCATGCATAAATGTGGTCTTCACATCCATCTGATGAAGACTCCATCCTTGCGTAGCAGCAAGGGCTATGATAGAACAGATGGTGGTATATCGGGCCACAGGTCCAAATATGTCATCATAGTCTATGCCTTCCTTTTGAGAGAAGCCACGGGCAACGAATCTTGCCTTGAACTTTTCAACACTCCCATCAGATCCATGCTTGATTTTATAGAGCCATTTCGAGGTGACAACTGCTTTGTCCTCCGATCTTGGAACCACATCCCAAACATCATTCTTCATAATGGACTCACATTCTTCGTGCATAGCATCCTTCCAAACTTGATGCTTTACGGCTTCCTCAAAAGATCCAAGCTCAGATTGTACGATTGTACTCATGGCTGCTAGATACCCTTGGTATCTATTTGGCTTCTTGCTTTCACGAAATGTCCCCCTTGGGGCCATATGTCTCTCGGCATCCTTGAGAGTGTCCCTGAGCCATGATGGTATTTTCCTCATTGAAGGAGGTGGATCAATAGGTTCCATTGGTCCTTCAACATCGAGCATTGTCTCATTCTCAGGTTCTTCTTGATTTCCAGGCCCTGCCTCATGATCTTCCTCAGGTCTCGGAAGATTGACTACTTTCCTCAGGGAAGCATCTTTGTCAAAGGTAACATCGTGGCATATCTCCACAACAATGTTGCAGGCCTCTGCGCACAAAAACAGCGGTAACTCCTGATCATGTAGCATGGCTTTGGTAGCCCCAACGATGGATCTGTTCTTCCTCTCCGCAACCCCGTTCTGCTAGGGGTTGTAAGGAACTGTGAACTTCCTCCTGATGCTTGCCTCCGCACAATAATCAACAAACTCACCAAGGGTATACTCCCCCCCATTGTCCGACCTGAGGGACTTGATCTTCCGACTTGTCTGAGTTTCCACAAGAGCTCTGAACTCTTGAAACTGCTTGAAGACCTCACTCTTGGTCTTCAAGAAATAAATCCAGGTCTTCCTGGAGTGATCATCAATGAATAAAACATAGTACTCATATCCACTCAAGGATACATGAGACATCCAATCGTTCACATCGGTATGAATCAAATCAAGAATCCCTGTCAATCTGCTGTCAATACTGGGAAAAGGGGATTTGGCAAACTTCCCCATAGCACATCCTTTGCATGTATCTAGGCGATCAAAACTGAAATCTGCCACACATGTGGTGATCTCCTGCAATGTCCTCAAGGCTCCATGATACATGTGCCCCATCTCGCGGTGCCAAATCTCGCACAACTCTGAACTGCTAGCTCTGCTGCTGGTACTACTGCTCAATGCCATAAGGGGTTGGAATGAAAACTTGTACACCTTGGCATGGCGCACACCAATCACTTTAGCTGAAGAGGCTGGAGTGCCCCTAGAATATATAAGTACCTGCCCTCTCATGAACAACACCTCATGCCCTCTGTCCTCCAAAGCTGAAACGGATATAAGGTTCTTCTTCATCCCTGGCACATATAGAACATCAGACACTTTCAAGGGAGGTTTGGGTTTCCTATCAAATGTCAACGTTGCCATACTGACTGCTCTAATAGTGTTGTCGTCTCCGAGTACTACGTCTATATCAATGCCACTCTCTGAAAGCTCTGAGAAGTACTCACGAGCTCCTATCATATGACGAGAAGCCCCACTGTCAACATACCAAATACCTGAAGATGCTTCGCTAGTGGAGGGAAGTGCACACTCCCTCTCAATTTGTGTGGCAGGTGATCCTGCACTAGTGGAATCAAAAGCAATGAACCCAAACTCTTGGTCAAAGCTCTCCGAAAAGTCCTCTCTCTCTGTTGATGCTGCCATGGTCTTGTCCTTTCCCTTCTTCTTCTTCTTTGGACACACAACTGCGTAGTGTCCCAACTTCTGTCAATTCCAACATTTAACTTTGGAAAAGTCCTTCTCCTTGTTCACCTGCTTACCTTTACCTTTGCCTTTGTCCTCACCACCACTTGTGGAAGTTTGCTTCTTTCCTTTGCCCTTCTTGCCCCTTGCTAACAATGCTACATTGTCATCCTCCTCTACTTGTTTGGCTGTCCCAAGATGGTTCTTTTTGATTTCATTATGAATGCAATCATCCCACAACCTCTCCTAGCTGGGAATGTTATCCTGTGTAACAATCCCATCCACAAAACTCTTCCAAGTCTTAGGAAGACCATTCAATGTAATCCGCACCAACTCAATGGGAGGAATGGTCTCTCCAACAACAGCCAAATCACCTCTCACAAAAGTGATCTTTGTGAGGTATGCTGCAACACCATCAGTCTTAGCCATTTTAGTGGCCTTTAGCTTCTTCCTTAGGACCATTTTCCTGTTTTCATTTGTGCTCTGGTAAAGATTGGTCAAGGTTGTCTACATCTCATGTGCATATGTCTTTCCTCTCACATGAGGAATGGCATGGTATTTAACACCATCCAGAATCAATCTTTTTCCCTTGGCATTCTTCTTATTAAAATCTGCCAACTGAACAGGGTCAACAGGCACTTCTACTGGGTGTTGTGCGGTATGTACCATTATGCCCCAGACTTCTACCTCCTCAAAGATGCTTTGGATTCTCTCCCTCCATGCATTGTAGTTGCTTTGTCCATCCAACCTATCCTCAACCCTCAAGCCCAAAGACATGCTTGCTGTCCTAACAAAATGAAGTTTTCAAATCTGTGGTAAATGTTCATTTTTCTGTGTGAAAATAGCTTGCTGTCCCAAACTGCACTTTTCAGCCACCCAAGCTCTGATACCATGTCGAAATTTTAGACCCCACTTTGGTTTTCAGTTTCACCTTATCACTGCCATAAATTTAAATGCCCATTCCCATAATCATACATTCAAATTCTGGAAATGAAATAAATTTTTTGAAAACACAAATTTAGGAATTTCACAGTGCTGGAAATTGTAGAAATAAAAAACATAGTAAAATATTTCAGCCTCACGCATAAATATAACACGTTGATTTTTGGTCAATATGAAAAACCCCCTACAACTCTTGGGGAAAACCAATTCGATAGCTCTTTTTTATTTCTGAATATTGCTTTTACAAAGAAATTAAATACACAGTAAAAATTCCAGCAACCATAAATTTTTACTTATCTCGAATTTCGTGCTTGTCCTCCACCTCGAAATTTGTGCCAATGAAAAACATAAATTAACAGTGAAAAATACAAGATTAAATGTTGTACGGACAACATAGAAAAGTGTGTTGTAACAACTGTACGACCTTCTCGATTTCTGTGCCAAAAGGACAGCTGTATGGATTCTGGGATTGCGTGCCAAAACCAGTAGTATCATTGCCTCGAAAACCATGCCAAACTGTTGCTGTATGGACCTTGATTTCTGTGCTGAAATGCTGTTGTACGAACTTCGAAAATTATGCCAAAGTGTTGTTGTATGGACCTCGAAAATTGTGCCTAAAATGCAGCAACAAATGTAGTCTTCCCTTCCTCGATTTTCACGCCACTTGCCTTGAAAACCGTGCCTTTGCTTTGTTGTACGAATTTGCTGAAATAAATGCTGCCTCGGTAGGTAATTTGCTGAAATAAATGCTGCCTCGGTAGGTGTGCCAAGGTGGTGCTTCTCCTTCTCTCTCTTTGCTCAGAAAATCTCCTTGCTCTCTCTTGCTCCTTCTCTCAATCTGCTCATAAAAAGAATGAATGACTTTTTCTCTTCTTTTCCTCCTTTAATCTAACCCTAAGTGACTTTTGGGGAATCCCTAAATCCAATGGCTGATATTAAATGTGCATTTAAGTCTCACTTTCTAATTTTTAATTCACCCCACTTACATAATGACCCACTTAGCCTTTTATTTCCATAGTCACTTTTTCACTTTCTAATTTCACATTGATTTTAGTAAAGTCACTTTAAAATTATACTTTGTAACTTTATCACTTATAAAGTCACTTTTAAATTAGATTTGACTTTACCACTTATAAAGTCACTTTAGGAGTAAAAGATAAATACATTTGGACACTTTTCCCTAGGCCAAAGATCAAAGCCTTAGGGAACCACTTGTCCTTTGGTACCCAAATTTTAACATTCTTTTGATAGGCCACTGTCATATAAACATTAGTAATACTGCATACCTCCTCGCTAGGTTTGTGAAGAAAGTGGACTGCAATCTAGTGAAGTAATTTCATCTCTGGTAACAACTAAAACACCAAAGGGATAGATAGTACAGAGACCCCCCAAGGTCCCACGCGAGCTCACTACTATTACACTGCTTCCCCTCCAAACGCTGCCACATTTTTGGAGGGCTTCCTGCTCCCCCAATTTCATTTCCTGGAGTAGGAGGAATAGGGATTTTTATTTTTTAACCAACCTTCTAAATAATGAGATTTTCTTATCACTACCTAATCCTCTATAATTCCATGAGACTATTTTAATCATTTACTACTAGTTTTTGCGATTCCCCCATGCACAGGGGATGAGCCACTACCCTTCCTTGAGGTTTTTTGTCCTCTTCCTAATGTAAGCTTCAATTGGAGGTTGTGTCCCCATCTCTTTATCCTTATCTGCTTGTTCATTACGAATATCCCTATTTGATTTTCTTCCTACTTTTTTTGTTGCCTTACTAGTGACCACTTCTCTTCCTAGTTCTCCTTCAGACTTCTCATCCCCGAATTCCATGAAATAAGTGCCTGGGAGGTTTTTTAGGGAGAGTTAAGAAGTTTTTTGGGGAGAGGTAAGCTTCCTCCTCCTTTGATTCCACAACTTCCTTTACCCTTTCTTGGATCGACACATCTTCTAGTGGGGGCATACCCCTAATCTTCCATTATTTGCCCGATCTTCCTCTAGGTGTTGGGTATTACCTATATTTCCCAAATCTTGATTTTCCTCACCTTCTTCAAGCTTTTCTAGGATTGCATATTGATTTCCTTTAGGATCTAGTTCCTTGACCTTGCTAGAAGAGGAGGCTTGCACTGTGCTTGTGCCCGCGCCATCTTCTTTGGAGAAGAGGGGCCTTAGAGCCCTCAACATTTGACCCATTATCTTTTCCAGTTGCTGCTTGTCTATTTTGGCCTCTCCTTTGCTTTGGTTGTTGCCATTGGTCTCCTTCTTCTGCTTTTTTTTGTTGCACCTTGGCTTTTGGACAATTTCTAGCAACATGACCATATTCATGGCATGATTTGCATTTGATGGGTCATTGCTCCTAATACATTGACTGAAGGGAGGACTAGTTATCCAATGCGAGATGCATAGCTTCAGACAACCCTTTCTCCAAATCTACTTTCACGCATATTCTTGCACAAGAAAGCATCTAATCTCGTGGTTTAGTGCGATCGATATATCTCCCAAGTGCATTTCCAATGTTTCAAAACATGTCCTCATTCCAACAGTGTAACAAGAAATGGGGTAGCTTAACCCACACTGGGACTGTCGAAGGGATATCTTTTTTAGGGTTAAAATATGGATTCCATCTATCTAGATTCAACCCCTAAGATCCATTAAAATATGGCCCACAATGAAAGATAAGGTCTTGATCTGATTTCTCTTCGAACATGAAGGATCTCACACAAAAGGAGATTGAGATATTCCCCTTAATAAGAGGTCTCCAATTCTTATCAACCCATGAGTTCATTGATTTGGAGGAGGGCCAAATCCTTGAAAATCGTCCTATCAATCCCTGATCTTCTAATCGTCATTCCATGGAGCAAGATTGGTTTTGCATTCACGTCAATCTCTAGAATATTTTCAATTTTCTTCATAAATCGAGTGAGTTTGGATCTTTGCACATGAGGATGAGTTGTGATAAGAGCGTTGAAAATTGTAGCAAGAGATCTTCTAGCTTGTGCCTTAGCCAGAAAGATGGAGTTTGACTTTCCTTTGACCATGGATGAGTTCGTGGAGATGTAGATTCATGCATGGAGTTGGAGGAACAATTAAGCGGACCTTCAAGTGGCAGTTCAAGTTTGGAATAGGTTGAGTTGAGACCTTCAGTTTCAAGTGAGGCAAGGACAAGTTATAACTCTCCCAGTTATGATTGGAGAGAGATCATTATCACAACTACTGATCTAAATTTGTTAATTTCCTAATTTTAGCATGGATCGAACTGATAAAAGGAGGGTGAAGGCACAATTTGTATCATTATTGTCTTGCATGAGTTTGTGAGTGAGATAGTTCCTTGTTGTGGCAACATATTTTGGAGGAGCCAATACACAGTTTGTAGAGAGCTTCCTTGTTGCAGATTTGCGCTAGGAAATAGGAGTCGAGCCCTAAGTAATAGGGAGCCTCCTACGCTAGGAAATAGGCAGCTTGTGCACAAGGAAATCGGGCATATCTTAGCGCAAGGAAGCAGGTGAGCAGAGGTCAAGTGTTGTAGGGTGTGTCCAACTAGTATAGCGTGAGGACAAGTGTGTTCTATGGGTCACTATTTGCCTTGTATTTAACTAGATTGCTTAGTCTCTATCAATAAAATTCTACAACAAGAAGAGTCTTTTCCCAGTTAGGTTTCCCTAGAAAATTATTTCGTCTCTTGTGTAATTGTGTCTTTGTCTCTATGTTTAATTCCACTGCTTTTATCGCTAAGAAATTTTGTATCTCGGTGAAAAGAAAAGTAGTTTCAGATTGTTCCTTCAAGTAGCAATCATAATTTAAAGGAAAATTAACATGGCATCAGAGCTCAAATCCACATAAATACCAACACACGTGGAAGGGACAAAGGGGCCTCTGCGCAGAGATTTAGGGCCAGTCAAAGGAGGTCTAGTCCAACATTGAAAGAATACAAGTTTTGTGGAAGAAGAGGCTCAAAAGAGGGTTGAGTTTTATCTTTGTTCTGCTAAGAGGGTTGTAAGTTTGTGGTTGTAGGTGGGGGGCTGAAGGTGTTTGTGCAAGGATAAAGGGACGGTAAGGTTATGTTTTGGGTCTTTTTGGGAGGAGGCTGAGACCTAAAAGGAGGCCTTTTGTGACCTCAGATTTTGAACAGGTCCAACGTATCACTTCAGAACAATGTAGAGGTCTGAAACAGGGTGGTTTGTGGAGTTAAATCACTGCTTAGAAGGTTGCTTATGTGTGCCCTAGTATTGTCAACAAGAAGCAAGCTTGTGACAGTTAAGAGGGTAGTTTTTGAATAAAATAACTGATCATATTTGTGAAGGATAAAGATCAGTTTGTGAGGAGCAGTTCCTTGGATAATAGTATTTCATTAGGATTGAGGTTAGATCACAATGTAGAGGGAGCCTCGGATTTCTGTGCATGGAAGGAGCGAATCACTATAGTGTTGGAGGATACTGGTGTGGAAGAGTTTATCAAGAGTCAAATACTGCCACCTCAAGATCCCCAATTGTTGGCCCAACATACTAAGAATGATATCAAGGCAAAGAGGATCATTCTAGAAGGGGTTAGAAACCATATTATTCCTCATCTTTATGAGAAGAAAACAACATATGAGATGTACAAAGCTATCACTGATCTGTTTCAGGGTACAAGTGATGCCAGGAAGCTTGCTCTCAAAGAGAAACTAAGAAGTATCTAGATGAGTAAAGATGGGCCCATTGTCACATATCTTTCAAAGTTCACTCAAGTTCGAAATGCGCTAGGTGGTGTGGGTGTGACTGTACCAAAGAGTGACTTGGTGAGTTTTGCATTACTAGGACTTCATAAGTCTTGGTATAGATTTTGGGATGCAGTAAGCGGCAGAGAAACTTTCCTAATTGGGAAAGGCTATGGGTTGACTATGTTCAGGAAGAGATCCAAAGAGGGACCAAAGATGGTAGATTGGCGAAGACAGAGGATGAGGAGAACTTTTCCCTGGCAGGAAAAGGTAGCAAGGACAAGGGCAAGAAGGGCCAAGGAGAGTCCAGTCAAAAGGGCAAGAAGAAGAAGGAGGATCTAAGCAAGATCAAGTGCTTCCATTGCCATGAGTTTGGAGACTATGCTACTAAGTGTCCTAAGTAGAAGAAGGAGTCCAGTAAGGATCATGTCGCTGCATCAACGAAGGTAGATGCATTTTCTGCCCAATTTGAGAAATATTTCTCATTGATAGCTCGCATCGCAAGCTCAGTAGACAACGACATGTGGTATATTGATTCAGGAGCATCCTTCCCCATGGCCAGGAACAAGAAGTATTTCAGCCACTTGAAGGAGGAGCACATGCAGTTTCAGATCGAGCTAGGAGATGATGGTACACATGCAAATAGAGGAGTTGGTACTCTCAGTTTTCAGAGGGAGTCAAGGAATGGCACATATGCAACTAGATGAGTTGGTATTATTATTTTTCAGAGGGAATCAAGTAATCCTGTCCATCTCAGAGATGTCCTCTATGTTCCAGGGTTAAAGCAGAATCTTGTTTTAGTAGCTACCCTTGAGGACAAGGGTTATGATGTTATCTTTTGTAGAGGTAAAGCTTACCTCCAGCACTTAGCTTATGGATGCAAGAGGCAGATAGATGTAAAGAAGAAGAATCTGTATGTATTATAGGTTGAGACAAGTGCAACCTTGAGCAGCAAGACGTGAAGCTCTAAGAGTAGAGAGGTGATGGTTGAGCAAGAGCAAGATAGAGTTTTGAAGATGGAGCCTCATCCAATATCTCATTTTGAGTCTCGACTAGTTGGCAATTGAGCCAACCAACAGGATGATGAGGAGCATAGCCTAGGGTGAGTGGAGGCAGCCACCCAATCAATGAATCCCAGTACAGGGAGAGTTCAAGCCAAGTGGGCAGAAGATTTGTTTAGGGGAGATCATGAGAGAGTTGGATCTTCTAGTAGCACTTTTAGCCAGGGGAAGTAGCCACAAAGGTACACAGGGTACATGGCACTTATGACTGAAGTGATGGATTCGTAGAGCATGGTTGGAAAGAACAAGTCTTCAAATCATATTTTGCAGAAGAAAGCAAGGAAGCCTTCTAGTTCAGAGGGAGAAACTGCAGCAGTGGAGTACGTGGTAGTGTTGGAGACAGATCCAGGTGGATGGGGTTCTTCTAGAAGCATTGTTAGTTTTTGTAGCATCGGTTGGCGTTCTAGTCCCAATAGTTGTCAGAGAGGCTAAGAAACACTAGGACTCCAAAATCTTGAAAATATTTCAAGGAAATCCACCTAGAAATGCCTTAATTAAGTTAATTAATCAGTGATTAAATTTTTCCTAAGTTGATCCAGGTGGATGGGGTTCTTCTAGAAGCATTGTTAGTTTTTGTAGCATCGGTTGGCGTTCTAGTCCCAATAGTTGTCAGAGAGGCTAAGAAACACTAGGACTCCAAAATCTTGAAAATATTTCAAGGAAATCCACCTAGAAATGCCTTAATTAAGTTAATTAATCAGTGATTAAATTTTTCCTAAGTCTAACTTAGGAAAAATAATTAATTAACAACAATTAATTGAGGAAGGTGAGATTTTTCTAGAAACTCACACGAATCAATTGAGAAATGATCTCGACCATTGATAAGGATCTAATTGTGGCCATTGATGATCCAACTGGATATTATAAGAGGAGGTCGATGGGGTTGAAGCAACACACATTAGTGAGAAGCCACTAGTGTGAGTTCCTTGGTAGGTCGAGCTATCCAGCTTTAGAGGTCGAGCATAGGAAGAGAGTTCGAGCCATAAGGGAAGTAGAGGGGCAGAGATAGTGATTCTAGAGGAGATTTATAGTTTCAGAGAGTCAAGAGAGGAGGCCGAGTTATTTCTCCAAGAGGTCGCTCAAGAGTTGCACAGTAGCCTCAAGGAGGCAATTCAATTTGGCTTAAGAGCAGGGTGTTTCAGGTGCCATATGCCGAAAATATTTCCAAAGGGCCTAGCTAGTGACTTCTCATAGCAGCTAAAGGCAGGACGACTTTATCAAAGAGGGTTTCTAACCACACGTGTGAGGGTCTGCGTAGAGGCAACGCATAAGGGCTTGCTCAAGGGTTGGACGACCAGTTTTCAGAGGGAACCCAGTGCTGGGATTATTCGTGGAGGAGGGTAAATTCCCTTATATATTTTTGCCAATATTTCTCTCAAACATGATTGCTAGTTTGACATCCATTTTATTGTACTCATAATTTGACTGTCGCATAATAATAAAAACCCTTAGCTACTGCATCAATTTTCCCACATTAGGTTTTTTTTGGGACATTTGTCGAAAAATAACTGTCATTTTTATTGTGTGTGTGCTAGCATTTTCTCAGTTTCTAGAATTCTATTTTCGTGGTATTTTTATGGTGAAAAATTGCAGTGTGATTTATTCGTTATTTGTCGTAGCAAATAAATTGCATAATTAATATATATTTAGAAGAATAAATTTCTAGTTGCTGCAATTAGACTTGAAAATTTCACATGGTATCAAAGCTCGATTGACAGACAAGAAGCTCAGAAACAAAGAAGGAGAAATTTGTAGCTCAGGAGGAGCAACGATTCGATTTCTTCAGGGGTTGCGCAATGCCTAACCATGCAATGCGAATTGCTGGACATGGGGTCGAATTTCCAGTTGTAGAGTGCAGGAAGTGATTCTAGCTAGCAGAAGGTGACAAAATCATATTTCTCACAGAGCGGATTCCTTGTTTGGGCGCAGTTGGTTTTTGTAGCAGATTACAGTAGAAAAATCAATGTTGGGTGGAAGAGAAAGAGCACACAACGAGGGTTTCCTGTACTAGGAAATATGTAATTCCAGTTGTAGAGGCAGAACCCGCCAGCATGATTGTGTATTTCTATAAGGAAGCGTGAATTGCAGAGCAGTAGTCGAACAAGAGAGGAAGAGATTCTTGTCTATAACCCAGTCACGAGTTCGCAGAGATGGCTTCAACATGACTCTGTGATTAAGATAGATTGGATGGTGCTTCCAACTACGTTATTCGGAAGGTCAGGGTGTCCTCTCTGCTAGATGAGCATGGTATGAAGGATTACACAGAGAGGGCCATAGTTGTACCTACAGACACACAACACCTAGAGAATTATAGAAAGGAAATGGCCAAGATGAAGAAGTTGATCCTTGATGGCATTTAAGATCACAGTCTCACACTTAGCTACCGAGAATATGACCAAATAAATGTGGGATGGACTATCAACACTATATCAGAATCCTTTCGAGAATAAGAAGTTGTTCTTGAAGGAGAAGTTGAGAACCACCAGGATGCAAAAGGGCGGAGTTACTCCATACCTTACCAGGATTCAGGATATCTGGAATGAGTTGTCTCTTGCAGGTGAGACGCCACAAGAAGCAGAACTGGTGCGTGTAGCCATCAATGTTCCTTCGAGGAGTGGACTACTTTCGTCCAAAGCATTACTAGACGAGACACTCTACCAGGATGGGATCTTTTAATCGCGTGTGGAGATGCAACTTGCTCTAGTCAAGATTAGTCTCAATGACAACAATAGAAGATCAAAGACCATGAAGGAGGAGTTGAATGTAGCCCTTGCATCAAAGGGAAAGGAAAAGAAGGGTCTTAGTCAAGGACAAGGCTCACAGGGAGGAGAGAACAAGAAGGACCTGTCGAAGGTCAAGTGCTTCAGGTGTGGTGAGTTCGGTCACTACACCACTCAGTGTCCTTAGAGGAAGAAGGACATGAAGGAGAAGCAAGAGAAGGCAACAACTTCAACAGAGATAGATCACTTGTCCTCCAGGTTAGAGGAAGACTTCGCTTTGTATGCAGCTATACCTACAGGGATAGGTGGGTAGACATTGAGCTCTAGATTCTAGAGTTGCGTAGAGCTAGGTAGGGTCCATAGAGGAGCAACAATTGCGGTTTACTCATATGGATCATTACCCTTGCTACAAAGGCCCACAATATTCAGTAGTAGGTTGGATCAGTGATAGTTTGATGCAATCAATTCTTGAGAGGCAATTGCAGTCAGATGTTGAGTGGCCAAATGCAGTTGCAATGCAGACAGACTTAGTAGATAGTGTAGAGACTAGTAGCAGTCAGAGACACAGCTGATTCAATATTTTTGGATCTCAGTTGCAGTAACTGTAGCAACAATAGCTTGAGAAGGAGTGTTACTTGGTTGCAGTGTAGTGGCAAAGTTGGAAATAATACAATTGTACAATGTAGTGGCAAAGTTGGAAATAATATAGTTGTACAATGCAGTGTCAACAACAACACAGATGCCGCATTTTCAAAGTTGTGCAATAATTGGTGGGTAGTGGCAGTGGCAGTGGTCACAGTTATTAGACATCAACAATGTGTTTGGAGGATGTTATGGAGACAGTTGGGGAACACCTTCCTCACTAAGAGGAGTGTTAGTTTTTGTAGCGTCGGTTGGTGTTCTAGTCTAGACAGTTGTCAGAGAGGCTAACAAACACTAGGACTCCAGAACCTAGAAAAAGTTTCAAGAAAATCCACCTACAAATGCCTTAATTAAGTTAGTTAATCAATAATTAAAATTTTCCCAAGTCTAACTTAGGAAAATGATTAATTAACAACAATTTATTAAGGAAGGTGAGATTTCTCTAGAAACTCACACGAATCAACTCAGAATTGATATCAACCATCGATAAGGATTTAATCGTGGTCGTTGATGATCTAACTAGAGATTATAAGAGGAGGTT
Organism: Pinus albicaulis; assembly: GCA_034641835.2. Classification (NCBI taxonomy): domain Eukaryota; kingdom Viridiplantae; phylum Streptophyta; class Pinopsida; order Pinales; family Pinaceae; genus Pinus; species Pinus albicaulis. Next base: position 1,467,969,113 of record CM076582.1, read on the forward strand.
GATGGGGTTATACATCAGTGAGAAGCCAATAGTGCGAGTTCCTTGGTAGGTCGAGCTATCCAGCTTCAGAGGTGGAGTAGAGGAAGACAGTTCAAGCTAGAAGGGACGTAGAGGGGAAAAGACAATGATTCCAAAGGAGGTTTTCAGTTCTGGAGAGTCAGTAGAGGAGACCGAGTTATTTCTCCAGGAGGTTGCGTAGTAGCGTCAAGGAGGCAATTCAATTTGGCTAAAGAGCGTGGTCTTTCAGGTGCCAGAGGCTGGTTATATTTCTAGAGGGCTTGGCTAGTGACTTCGAGCAACAACTAAAGGATAGACAACTTGATTAGGGAGGGCTTCCATCCACACGTGTGAGGGTCTGCGCAAAGGCAACGCAAAAGGGCCTGCGCAAGGGTTGGACCACCAATTTTTAGGGTGAGCCAAGTGCCGGGATTTCTCGTGGAGGAGGGTAAATTCCCTCAGATATTTTTTCCAGAATTTCTCTTAGACAAGATTGCTAGTTTGGCATCCATTTTATTGTACTCATAATTTCACTGCTACATAGTAATAAAAACCCTTAGCTGTTGCACCGATTTTCCCGCAGTAGATTTTTTCGAGGACATTTGTCCAAAAATAACTGTCATTATTATTGTGTGTGTACTAGCATTTTCTCAATTTCCAACATTTTATTTTTTGCTGTATTTTTATGGTGAAAAATCGCAGTGTGATTTATTCGTTATTTTTCATAGCTAATAAACTACATAATTAATTTATAGTTAGAAGAATGAATTTCCAGTTGCTGCAATTAGACTTGAAAATTTCGCAAACACCTTCCTCGCTAAGAGGGAGTGTTGAAAATTGTAGTGAGAGAAGGTCTTTTGGATTGTGCCTTAGCTAGAAAGACTGAGTTTCTCTTTCCTTTTACCATGGACGAGTTTGTGGAGATGTAGATTCATGCATGGAGTTGGAGGAACAATTAAGCAAACCTTCAAGTGGCAGTTGGAGTTTGGAATAGGACAAGTTGGGAGCTTCATTTTCAAGTGAGGCAAGGACGAGTTATAACTCCTAGTTATGACTGTAGAGAGATCAGTTCGAACTAAGTTAAATTGTCAATCACAATTGTTGTTCCAAATTTGTTAATTGCCTAATTTTAGCATGAATCGAACTGATAAAGGGAGGACGAAGGTGCAACTTGTATCATTATTGTCTTGCACTAGTTTGTGTGAGAGAGAGTTCCTTGTTGTGGCAATGTATTTTGGAGGAGTTAATACACAATTTGCAGAGAGCTTCCTTGTTATATATTTACACTAGGAAATAGGAGTCGAGCCCTAAGTAATAGGGAGCCTCCTGCGCTAGGAAATAGGCAACTTGTGTGCAAGGAAATTAGGCTTATCTCAGCGCAAGAAAGCAGGTGAGCAAAGGTTGAGTGTTGCAGGGTGTGTCCAACTAGTATAGTGTGTGTTCTTTGGGTCTCTGTTTGCCTTGTAAGAAACTAGATTGCTTAGTCTCTATCAATGAAATTCTACAATAAGAAGAGGGTTTTCTTGTTGATTTCTGGCAGTATCAGATGCACTCTAAGCCTCAAAATTTGCAAGGAGGCTAGGACACATGCATCCTACAAGACCTAAAAATCGTTTTGGGAAATTCCACCCGAAAACAATTTTATTAAAATAATTAATTTAATGGATTCCTAAGTCTAAACATAGGATATTAAAATAATTAAAGGGTATTAATGAAACTGGGTGTGAATCACTTAGAAAAAGACGGAGATCTAGTCAAGATGATATGAGTCATTGATTAGGAATTAATCTGGGTTGTTGAATGTTCAATGAGAAGATTATAAGAAAAGGCTCGATGGGCACTTGGAAGACACATCGAATTGGAGATCAAGAGATCGATTTCTCAAGAGAGCAGCACATCAGTTGCCGAAGGAAGATCGAAGTGATTTCTTGCAGTGAGGGGAAAAGATAGTTTTCCGGTGGAAGTATTCTCGATTCAACGAATACATTGCGGAGGAGGTAGAGAGAGGTGCAGAAGAGGTAGCGCAGAGCTCCGCTGTATAATGTAGAGCCACACAGAGGTAGTGCAAAGCCTCATAGGGAGTTCGAAGTTTTGCTGAAGAGCAATTGAGATCTAGTACCGGAAGTCAGGGTCTAAGACCGGGAGGTCAAAGGATCGAGTTTCCAGCCAACAGAAGATCAACCGAGAGGTGTGACGCAATCCTTGCAGTAGTGATGTAGTGACTACGTAGGTGTGATGTAGAGTTGCGCAGAGAAATCGCAGAGGTCTCATCTTCATTCAAATCAATACCGGATCATCTCGTACCAGTGTGAGGTTATCTCACTTTCTCTCCAGTTTATTCTCTGTATCAGATAACCAATAAGGCATCCAAGATTGTTTTCAGAAACTTCTGCATAATAATACAAACCCTCAGCTGCTGCACCAGTTTTCCCGCATTAGGTTTTTCCGGGGACATTGTCCAAATTTAACAGTGTCGTGTGTATGTTATTTCTTTCCTGCGTTGTATTTTGTTTCCGCAACATTTTTTGTATTTGTGAAGACTGCAGTGTGTTAGTTTCGTTATTTATCGTAGCAAACAATAAATACTTTTGTTTAGTTATTTAACAAAATAGAAGAAACTTAAGCAGTTGTTGTAGAAGGATTCCAATCGCCGTATTTTCACATGGCATTAGAGCGCTGGTGAAGCAGAGAAGAGCTTAGAAGCAGAGCTGAAGAGGGAGTTCGAAGAGCTGCATAGGAAACAGATGTTGAAATTTGGTTACCGGAGGATAGGTGGTTCCTTAAGGCTTTGATCTTTGGCCTAGGGAAAAGTGTCCAAAAAGAATTTAATTTTTCTTCTAAAGTGACTTTATAAGTTATAAAGTCAAATCTAATTTAAAAGTGACTTTAAGTGATAAAGTTACTAAGTCTAATTTTAAAGTGACTTTAATAAAGTCATTGTGAAATTAGAAAGTGAAAAGTGACTTTGGAAATAAATGACTAAGAGGGTCTTTATTAAAGTGGGGTGAATTAAAAAATAGAAAGTCAGATTTAAATGAGCATTTAATCTCAGCCCTAGATCTAAAGCTATATGAGCCATTGGATTTAGGGATTCCCCAAAAGTCACTTAGGGTTAGGTTAAAGGAGGAAAAGGAGAGAAAAGATCATTCAATCTTTCATGAGCAGATTGAAAGAAGGAGAAGAAGAGAGCAAAGGAGATTTCTGAGCAGTGAGGAGAAGGATAACAGAACCTTGGCACGCATACTGATGCAACGCTTTAGCGAATCCGTTTAGCAGGGTTGGCACACAGTTCAAGGTAGTTTGGGCACGATTTTCAAGGAAGTTTTCGTACAACAGCTTTGGGTACGCATTCCTAGGCAGCCGTACAATTTCTGGCACAGATTTTGAATGAGGGAAGTTGTTGTTTTTGTGGTACGAATTTCGAGGTAGGACTTACAACTTGCTGCTGTTTTTGTGCACAGAAATTGAGGCAGATTCAGTACAACATTTATTGCTGTTCCTCTGCACGCTTTTCAAGGAGGTTGTACAACAGCATTTATTTCCGTTCTGCATGCAAAACGAGGAGGTTGTACAACAACATTTATTGCTATGTTCTAGGCATGAAAACAACGAAGACCGTACATCATTTATTGCTATTTCTGTTTTGCTGTTTGCACATTTTCCGAGGCGGTGGTTAAGCACGGAAAACGAGATAAGTTGTATTTGTTACTTGCTGAAATTTTCTCAGTATTTCTCTCTCACTGTAAAAGCTAAATTATCAGAAATAAAGAAGAGATTTCGAACTGGTTTTCCCCAAGAGTTGTAGGGGGTTTTTCTAGGGTCATCTTGACCAAAAATCAGCGTGTCAAATTTGTGTGTGTGGCTGATTTATTTTTCTGAGTTTTTTTTTTGCTTTTTTAGAACTGTGAAATTTCTAGAATTTGTGTTTTCAAAAAAAAATTATTTTTCCAGCTTGTTGAATGTATGGTTATGGGAATGAGCATTTAACTCTATGGGAGAAATAAGGAGACACTGAAAACCGAAGTGGGTCTTAAATTTCTACAACAGATCGAATTCGCTGAAGGCTTGTGCCATCTAGTCCAGGAGGGCAAGATTTTCGTGGAAAAATCTCTCTTTGAGTTAGTCGACAGAGGAAGATTTTCTAGATTGAGATTTGTCAGCGGCAGAGGGAGCAGCGCAACAGTGTCAACGCAGAGCATATCTTCAATTGGTACGCAGATTTTTTGCAGCAGTTGCTAGTGCAGAAAAACGTCAGGAGGGAAGAAGAGCACACTGAGGGAATTCTGACCTCAGAGAATTTCTTGCCCATAAATTATAATTTCCCTCAGCAGCTGCGCAGAGGGTTAGAGGTAGATTTCGACATTTGTTGGGCGTAATGCAGTAACCAGGCTGAGAGATCGTGTTCGATTGGAGGGTGCCTCCAAGTATGTGATTTGGAAGGCAACGATCTCCTTCTAGATGAGTATGACCTCAAAGACTTTATCGACAATGTGGTAGTTGTCCCTGCAGATCCGGATCCATTGAAGGCCTACAAGAAGGATATGGCAAAAACCAAGAGGGTGATCCTCATCGGAGTAAGGGATCACATTGTTTCTCACATATCTGGAAAAGGGACAGCCAATGAGATGTGGGATGCCTTGGCTACGTTGTATGTGGGATCTTCCGAGCAACATAAGATGTTCTTGCAAGAGAAGATGAGATCCACAAGGATGCAGAAGGGGGAGCACATAGATATATTCCTTTCGAAACTTCGGGAAGTCCGAGATCAACTGGCATATGTAGGGTTAGGGCCTCAGGCTACGAAGATGGTGAGGTTGGCCCTGAATTTCGTTTAAGAAGAATGGCAAGTCTTCGTCTAGAGTACCTTGGGTAGAGAAAGATTGACAGATTGGGAAGGGATGTGGGCTGCTCTTCAACAAGAAGTGATGGGCTCGCCTCATCTCTGTTTTCCCGCATTAGGTTTTTCCAAGGACATTGTCCAAAAATTACGGTGTTGTGTGTGTTTTATTTCCTTCTTGTGTTGTATTTTGTTTCCGCAACATTTTTTATATTTGTGAAGATTGAAGTGTTTTAGTTGTTGATTTATGGTAGTATTGGATGTGCTCTAGCCTTGCAAATTTGTATATAGGCTAGGACACATGTATTCCATAAAACCCAGAAATGGTTTTGGAAAATTCCACTTAGAGATGGTTTAATTAAATTAATTAATTATTTTTTAATATTTTCCTAAGTCTAAACTTAGGGACACTGATTAATTAGAGTGTATTGATTAAACTAAGTGTGAATCTTCTAGATGAAGTCATGGATCACCTCCAAGTTAATCTCAGCCCTTGATTATGTTTTCATATTGGTCGTTGAAGGGTCAACGGAAGAATATAAGAAGGAGGGTGAGGGGCCTATGGAAATCACGTTGAGCACATTGAGCATTTGGCATTTTCGAGTTTGTGTGAGGAGACACAACTTTTGATCAGAATCAAATCACCAGGGCAGGGTTTGCTAAGTGATTTTGATTCAATGATTAGATTCAGAGAGGGGCAAAAGCAGTAACTGGTCAGGAGGACCAAGAGTACATTATAGAGAGAGGCAACACTTACACAGAGAGAGACAACACAATTTTTTGAAGGGGTGACGCAATCCCTGAAGAGAATCACGCAGAAACAACCCAGTGTCTTCCAAACTCTGTCTGGAGATAGCTAGAGGTTGGGGTTTCTGAGCCAGGAGGGCCAAAATCCACTCTCAGATCAGCTTGATCAGTTGTAAAGAGAGGTGATAGTTTCTCAGGCTTTCCCACACAGGTTTATGCAGTTCCTGTTGTAAAATGTAACTAGGTCGGTCTTCATGTTGACTATGTAATTATGAAAAAGGAGGAGACAAATATAATAAAATGTTTTTTGTTGTACTTGCTTCGTGGGTTTCATGAGCAAGATTTTATTATGTAGATAGACTTCTTCTTGATGTCTATTAGGTTCTTGTCTTCTAGGTATAAATAGGATTAAGTGTTAAAATCATGAAGGATCCAGTTCAGATGGATATGCTCCAGACCCTGTAAAGAAGCTCTCAGCTGCCCTCCAGAAGTGTTGGAAGACAAGCTCCAAATACAGCGAAAACAACCTACAACAATATTGGAATATATGTGAAGTAATACCTCATAAAATGTCGAAGAAGATAAACTACAAGTTGGCCTAAAATATCAATAGAATGGTCGGCCTAATAGCTAGATAAGTCATCTATATATATGACTGTCCTGCGGCTCATGTGGAGTACAAGAAAATGCAGATTCATCTAAAACATAAATCACTGAAGGTACAAATTGCAGAAATGACTGAAGGTACAGATTGCGGAAATGGTTGAAGGTATAGATTGCGGAAATGATTGAAGGTATAGTTTGCAGATAGGTACAATAAGGTACAAGATTGGTGCAACAGATTGTGGAAGGTGCAGGAAGGGTACAGTAAGAACATCTCTAAGTTTAAAGTCCCGAGGAAAGAATTTGTCAAAGTCAAGACAATGATCTAAAGGTGGAAGAAAGTGAGGAAGGTAAATTTACCTTCCTAACTACATTTCAAGGAATTCAGTTACAAGTGAAAATAATTCTGTCTCTACATTTGACTGAGTACTTTGATAATTGACTTGATGAAAGATTAACTAAGCTAAAGAAGAAAATACATAAGTAAGCTCTCAAGTAATTATCAAGAAGAGAATTGTATTAATCTCAAGCCCTACAAATTCTCAACATGGTTTCAGAGCTAAGGTAACAGTTAAGGAAGGGCATCTAAGAGACACTTACAGATCAAATTTCAGGAGTATTTTTGACAAAATCAGTTCAGTAGTCTAACTACTATACTTCTCAGCATACCTGGTGTAGTTCAGAGTGATACTTCAGGTTTGGTTTTATCTACATTAACATAATCACCCACTTTGATACTATATGCTGGTACATGATTCAGTGTTGCTACAGTCAAGTTGATTCTTGTGCAAACACCACAATCTTTGAGAACTCACAGTGCAATCACAATAATAGAGTGCTATCTTAAAAGAACGATTTCAGTATCAAAATGAGACGTCGGTTTTATGACAGAAATAGCACAAGACATAGACAACCAAAAGAAGGGTTTATCATCATTACAACAAGGACCTAATCCTTACCCTTGAAGAGGATCATCCAAAGAGAAAGCACTAACACATCTTTTCTCAACAACCATCGAAGAAGTCAAGCTGAAGACTTTATCTTCACTTATCAAGTAAGTATCTTTCATTCTATAATCATATTAGGTTAAATGACTTTGTTTTTGGAGGGAGATCTATAAGCTAGTTAGGTTACCAAGAATCCTTGCATGAGGAGGAAAGTCACAGTCCTCGAAGAAAGCAAAGTCATGAAAAGTCCATGAAGGATTGGAGACATCAAGAGAATATATGATAAGCTGAAAGAACTATTCTATGCAATAAATAAGGTTATGTCACTTAGACCCGATTTACACAAAATCAAGGTATCAAAGAATGAAGGGATATCTTCATAAGATCTCAACTGTGAGAGCTGGAAAAGACGATAAGATGGACAACGTAACAAATAGACAAGAATATTACCTCATTCAACTTGTGGTCTCTATACTAGATGGAAAAAAGACAAATCAAGGGCAAAAATGTTGAAGGATAAAAGACTCAAACATTTGCAGAAGAAAAAGGGAAATTGAAGAAATGTGGAAAACTTATGGACATTACAAGAAAGATGGTCCTAAAGGGACAATCTCAATAAGAGAAAGAAAAGAAGATTCAAGGAAAAATCACACAAACTTATGAATAAGGAATTGATTTCTGTTGGTTATATGATAGGAAGCAATGTAGCATCCTGATCTAAGCATGGCAGGAGCTCCTAGTGAATCAGCTCCGGGAAAACCTCTTTGACAAACTTTAAGAAAGTAGTCATCAAGATCAAGGGTCATCATGGAGACATAATTTTGGGATGTGATGACATATTGTTGAAGCAGGTCAAAGGGAATGAAGCTCTTCATTCTTGATAAATTGCTACAGGATGACTCAAGGTATGAGGTATGTATATATTTATATGCTGACATTGGATGCTGTGAAGTCATGTCATATGGTTGCAGGTAATGGACTTATGTATTTAGAAGTATGATCTATGAAGGATTATCTCTCTATGCATAGACAGATGAAATCAACATAATATGTTCCCATGAAATATGAGGTGGTTGTATATGAACGAGGAACTGGAAAATGTGTAAGTTCCTGGGAATGGAGAATGTGCAGAGAGGAAGAGATCATGAAATGCAACCATGACAAGAGGCAGTTATCATCCGGAGGCCAAGAAGATGTGACTAGAATATCTCCTGGAAATATATGTAGAATCTAACATAAGTCTGGTAAAGAAGAAGACCCTTGGAAAAACATATCTTTAGGAGATGTGTCAATCTGTATGAAGGATGCCGATGCTTACAGAAAGATGTCATGGTGAAAGATCATCACTAAGGTAAATTTTGTTTTAAAAGGTTCATATGTAAATATTTATCTGGATGAATTTGTGTAGGGATGCTAATCATGAGAGAGGATGTATGATCACTGGAAATGATTCAAAGGAAAGCAACATGGCATAACAATGGACCAGATAAAGGAAGGCTGATGAATCACTCTCTAATAGTTTGACATGACTCAAGATGATCTGTGCCCTATGAAGCTAAAAGTTGGAGATTCCTCAATATCAAAATCCATGACATCGAGGACAGGAATTCTTCATGAACAACTGGGTGTCTCACCATTGCTGCTAGAGGTCCCTGGTTAAGAGGGAGCCTAATGGTAAGTTTCTTACTTGGAAGAAGCTTGGTAATTCCTAAGGATGAGCTTAGGTACATTCTTTGTATAAGAATGAGTACATTCCCTTGTGGAATAAGGTCCTCCCTGGTTGATAGGGAGAGATAGTCACATGATTCTGGTCTTAGGAAGACAGAATGGAGGATTTGGTAATCATCTGGAATTTGATACTTTTTGAGAATGTGATAGGCCATTCAAGGTAAGAGTAGTCGGGGACTGATATTCTTTGAGGGTTAGCTACCCAAGAGAAGAATAGTCCAAGAAGGTCATACTTTGGGAACACCCAGGTGGAGTATGTACCTTGGAGAGACAATGACGAAGGTGTCTATAAGTCATGTGTCTCGCCAACATTGAAGCCCATTGTCTCGTTGAAGAGATGGGGCTGTTAGTCAAGGCCTTGCACTAGGACAATGCTGGTTGATATGATGCTATATAGATGCGATTACCAATCCAATTTTTCTTATGAGATTCTTTAGTTTGAAAGTGATCATGTAACTATATGAATACCTCCCTAGTTAAGAGGGAGTGTTGTAAAACGTAACTAGGTCAGTCTTCATGTTGACTATGTAATTATGAAAAAGGAGGAGACAAAGATAATAAAATGTATTTTGTTGTACTTTCTTTATGGGTTTCATGAGCAAGATTTTATTATGTAGATAGACTTCTTCTTGATGTCTATTAAGTTCTTGTATTCTAGGTATAAATAGGATTAAGTGTCAAAATCATGAAGGATCCAGTTCAGATGGATATGCTCCAAACCCTGTAAAGAAGCTCTCAACAACCCTCTAAAAGTGTTGGAAGACAAGCTCCAAATATAGCGAAAACAACCTACAACAATATTGGAATATATGTCATGTAATACCTCATAAAATGCTGAAGAAGATAAACTACAAGTCGGCCTAAAATATCAATAGAATGGTCGGCCTAATAGCTGGATAAGTCATCTATATATATGACTGTCCTGCGGCTCATTTGGAGTACAAGAAAATGCGGATTCATCTGAAATGGAAATGACTGAAGGTACAGATTGCGGAAATGACTGAAGGTACAGATTGCAGAAATGACTGAAGGTACAGATTGCGGAAATGGCTGAAGGTATAGATTGCGGAAATGACTGAAGGTACAGTTTGTGGATAGGTACAAGATTGGTGCAACAGATTGCGGAAGGTGCAGGAAGGGTAGAATAAGAACATCTCTGAGTTTAAAGTATCCGAGGAAAGAATTTTTCAAAGTCAAGACAATGATCTAAAGGTGGTAGAAAGTGAGGAAGGTAAATCAGAGATTTAATTCCTAACTACATTTCAAGGAATTCAGTTACAAGTGAAAATAATTCTGTCTCTACATTTGACTGAGTACTTTGATAATTGACTTGATGAAAGATTAACTAAGCTAAAGAAGAAAATACACAAGTAAGCTCTCTAGTAATTATCAAGAGGAGAATTGTATTAACCTCAAGCCCTACAAATTCTCAACAGTTCCAACGTAGGCACTCACGCAGAGGCAGAGAGGGGCTTCACCAATGCTGTTTAGATCACTCGGAGATTTGCAGAGTGAGGTATATCTCACAAGTATATTTGTTGTCTAGATTTATATGAAGGGTTTTCCGGATGTTGGCACCCTAGTTGTAATCAAGATACTGCTGCTTAATAATATAAAACCCGAGATCTGCTGAACCGATTTTCCCGAGTTGGGTTTTTCCGGGGACTTAGTCCAAAAATAACTGTGTCAAATGTGGATGTTTTTCATTGTATTTTGTTCAGATTGCTTCAACACTTAGATTTATTCCCCAATATTATTTGTGTAGATTGCTTCATAAATTACTTCAATATTTCACTATAATGAAATAATTATGAAACATAATAGGAGAGGTAATTCAGATTTGTTGCAGTAGGAATCCAGATTTAGGATTTTTCACATTAGTTTCGTTATTTACCATCGCAAACAGTAAATAATTTTGTTTAGACATTTAACAAAATAGAAGAAGCTTAACCAAACGTTGTAGAAGGATTCCAATCGTGGAATTTTCACATTTTCTAGTTGGGTTTCCCTAGAAATTTTTTGTCTCTTGTGTAATTGTGTCTTTATCTCTGTGTTTAATTGCACTCCTTTTATTGTTGAGAAATTTTCTTTTATTTTTGATAAATTTTGTGTCTTGGTGAAAAGAAAAGTAGTTTTAGATTTTTCATTCAAGCAGCAAGCTAAATTTCAAGGAAATTCAACAACATCCATGTCAATCTTTGGAATATCTTCATTTTTCTTCATAAATCGAGTGGGTTTGGATCTTTGCACATGAGGACGAGCTGTGATAAGAGCGTTAAATGCATCTATGTCGGACGCTGGAGGAGGTTGTAGGATGGAATGGCCCTCTTAAGCCTGAAGCCATGGCGTCTAATAGAGCTACAACTAGGATTTAGGGTTTCAGAGCAACATCAAAGCTCAATAAAAGTTTTTTTTTTTTTTTTTTTTACTAATTATTTGTTCAAGAGAAGATGAAAGTTTGTTAAGGAAAGGAAGGACTTTGGTTTTGTTAATTATGAATAATAGCTATTGTAATATGCACCATGTGGTTGTGGAATCCAAGAAGTCATGGGGGATTGTAGATATGATTATTCAATGGTTCACAAGCTCTTAGGTTGATAATAAATTTAAGTTTTTTCCACTTGAGGGTTCTTAAAATTATTGTTATATTATGCGATGAATAGTGTGTGATTAATTATTTTGTGCTTGTTCTATTCATATGGCCTAATAAGGAAAGGTATCCAAGCCATAATATCCATAAAACATAGTCAATTTAGTTTAACAAAATCCATGGCACATTTACATTAGGCGATTATCACTTGCTTATTGGAAAATAAATTAACAAAGGTCCTAGTCTTGCAAGAGTTTAAGGAGGTATATCCACAAGAAATACATGGACTTATTCTTGAGAGGGACTTAAACTTTTCAATAAACCTTGTCCTTAGAGTTGAGCTTGCATCTAAAGATTCATACATGATGAGTACTCCATATTCATTTGAAATTGTGATCATATGAAGTGTTGGATAAATGGTATATTCAACTGAGTGTTTCACCTCAGGTGTGCTAGTTATGTTTGAAGAATGATATAATACTTAGATTGTGCATTTATTATATATAGTTGAATAAATCCATATCAATATAACATGCTTCATTCCTAGAGGTGACAACTTGTTTGACTATATGAGATTGGGAGTAAAGTTCTATTTAATATCCACTTAAGGTTACGATATCATCAAGTTCTTGTAAAGGACATACATTTACATGACAACTTCCAAGGCACTATAATGACATTATGTATTCTTATCGATGCCACTTGGCTTAACTAATGTGCCAACTACCTTTATGTGCATGATGACGAATGTCTTTCATAAGTCCCTATATAAGTTTGTACTTGTTTTCCTAGAATATTTTTTAATCTATTCCAAATTCGAGGAGGAACAAGAAGATAACTTATAATTAATAATATAGGGGTTTGTGATAACATGGAATTAAGTGTGAATTCTATCAAATGCAAGACTAGTTCTAAAGAAGGATTATCAATGGATCCAAAGAAGATTGAGGCCATTATGGAATGATTTAGTTCGATAAATATATATAATGTGACATCATTTATAGTGTTTGTTGGATATTGCAAGATACTCGATGAAGGCTCTCCATAATTGCTTATCCTATCATAATTGTTCAGAAGAAAAGAAAGAAGTTCAGATGAACACATCGATGTGAAAATAAATCCTACACCGACACCTCTATTCTAAAGCTCTTTTTCTCCTGAGAAAAAAATCATTTCTCTTTCCATTACTAAAAATAAGAGACTTACATGCTGGATCCAATGAAAAGGCGTCAAAGTCACACAAGATTAGAAAAATAACATTAGACCTGAAGTATCATCATCTATATAGAAGGGAAAGCAACATCACCTACACCACTATAAATACAATGCCTAATAAGAGATCATTCTTAGAGGGAAAATTTCCGTTATTCCTTCTTGAGAAGAAGTCAATAAGAAAGAACACAGTTGTCAGTTGCTAGTTTGTTTGGAGAGTCTATCAACATCTTGATTTGCTACCTGTTAACACGGTGAAAGTGTATAAATTGGAATATGTTCTTTCGTGTTATTGCATGTTGGAGGCTCCCATGAAGACAAATGCTTCTTTGGTCCAAATATCCTTTCAAGCACTCTATACTAAGGTTGGTGTCCCTATATATATATATATATATATATATATATATTGTAATCTCCCTTGTCCTTGCCTCTACAACTATGGTCATTAAACCACAAATTGCCTTAACTTCTACCGAGTTATTAGTAATTGATCACAACCCAAATGAAATCCTCTTTGAATTTGAGATGTGTAGTATGACTTGTGTAACACTATCCCTTGGATTTTTGTTTTCCACTCTATTAAAGAAGCCACAAGGCACAATTTTATTGATATTCAATTCACCCACTACCCTTCGCCTCATTTTCTGAAGGTATTTATCATAGTTTTTGTAAATTCCATTTATTTGTAGAAAGTCATAATAAGGGTTATAACCTTGTCTTGAAACAAGGTAGCATTCTTAGGGAGCCAAATGGCCCATAGAATAAAAACATGAATGAATAATGATTTTTTTTTTTACATCGTTTTCCTCTAATCATGATTCCAAGGCCTCTTCAATAAAACCTTCCTCTCATTTTCCCTTGTCTCCTATTCCTCCCATTTGCCCTTGTCTCCTATTCCTCCCATTTTCCCTTGTCTCCTATAATGTTTTTAATCACTATACAAACTTCCTTGGCAAAATGCCATGACATGGATCAACATTAAGTGTTTTATAAGTTCTCTTTACATAACACTCAATAAAGTAGCGCTTGCCATGATCTCTTTGTAAATCATCACATGTAAACAATTTATTGCACTATATAAACCATATAAAAATTCTTATTTTTAATGGTGCTTGAGGTTTCCATACGAGATGCAACTAACTTTACATGATCCTCATGTTTTGTTCACTACCCACATTAGTGTATCTTGCTGATCTCTTAGTCTTATGGATGCAACATCAAAGTAAGATTTACACCAAGACCATTCATCTATGATATCATCTTGTAAACACCACTACCCAACTTCTTTCCATTTTGATGATCAGCAGCGGTTATTATTTCGATCATAAACATCAATAAAGAAAAAAACATTTTGTAAATGAATGTGCTTTGTTAAATTTTGAGACAATCTGTGAACTTACATTCTCCCTTCCTATGGATTAATGCCCAATTTGTTATATGTTCTATTACATATAGTAACATAATTATTGGAGCATTACAACAAGCACCATCCACCCTTCAGAAACACAATAATTGGCTTGCACGCCCTACCTACAATTTGTCATCATCATATGGTTTATATGGCTTACCTAGAGCCATGATGGACACACATTCTATATAATCCATTTCCCTATTTCATTCTTTCCCATCATGGTTTTGTGTATTGTGTACATGCCAAGTGGATAATGCTTGCTAGTGATATTATAAATGTACACTCATTCCCCTTGTCCTAGATTATAATCTAGAACAAAGTTATATAAAACCATTTTTTAGGTGATTATTTGGGTAGGATTTTAAAGTTTGCTAATGGTTCTACCTTGATCATGCTTTTGCTCATCGTTTCAATATATAAGGGTTTGACCTATCTCTAAATCTCACAAGTACTTAAAATCCTTCAAATCACTCTTAACCATGAAATTTTGTTTCATTGACTTTCATTGTAAGGACTTGAATAACACTTATCAAATGTTGTAGGTTACAAAAGGTGAATTCACAAAAGCTTACCAGTGATTATCATTCTAGTGCACCAAAATAAGCATCAATGTAGATCCATCTTAATGCCAAATCTATTAAGAACCAATAGATATCAAAATGAAACCAAAGTACAAGTCTCTTAGTGCTTAAGAAATTGATCTTTCTCTCTATATATATATTTTCCAAATTTTAAAATTTTTATTGTAATTAAAGTAACGAGACACATATACAACTAAATATGAATATACATGCGATGTATAAAATAATGCATAATCTAAAAGTGAACATATATAAATACTTTTTTTTTTTTTTATATACTTGACGAATGAGATATAAATTTCTTTAAAATGAAAACTAAAAAAAAATGCATAGAATTGAAACAAATCCAAGCTAGTTGATTTTTAAATTTATGGCTTAAATTTTCTCTCCTTTTAATTTATTATAGTTATATTACAACATGTTACACATTGCATCTCTACCATACTATAAGTACAACTCCTCAAACTCAAAGCAATGAAAGTTAGAGCACCATAATAAGTGATGTCTCATATACATATGAGGGGTTTGGTTTACATTAGGTCTTATGGTAGATTACACATGAAAGGTCTATTTTGGGAATGGTGTTGTGGATTTACTTCGCATTTGATGCTTTACATGTTAATAAACACAATCTTGTCTATCACATAATTACTTTGAAGTAAGTTAATAGACTAATCTAATCTATTTATGAAATAAGATTATATTAATATTAAAATGAAATAAATAATAACACAAACATCTCTATAACACACATACACATATGGATATTCCATGTATAATAACACAAACATCTCACACATTCCATGTAAAATATTGTGAAGAAAAGTTTAAAACCTTCTTACATCCACAAAGGGTCTTAGTATAAATATATCAAATAAAACACACTTAACAATAATAATTATGATCTTTCATTTAACAAGAACATTACATAGAGCACAAAAACATTAAATACAACTTTTGACATTAATTACAATCCACAATCCATGAGAGTGAAGTAGAAATGTTTTTATTTGGATTTGTTTTTAATGGGAATCTTTGGAGTTTTCAGTGGATTTTCTGACAGGAATTTAGTGTTTGAGGTGAAATTTTGATTTGGAATTTTTAGTAGATTTTTTAACCGGAATCTAATTAAGCAATTTGAGATGAAATTCTGGTTTATGTTATTTAGACTGTTTTTTAATATATATATATAGATTTAGATATTGTGCAGAGTTTGCCTTCAAACTTATGCTCTAAGAAATAAATCAGAATTTTTTTCAAAAAGTGCATTAAATACAAATTGTTTTTCTTTCGTTCAACTTCAAAGCACTACCATTCAACCATTCAGTTGTCAAAGCACTACCATAACTCCACTTTCAGTTGTCTACAACACAGGAGAAATCATAGTGTTGCAACCGGTAAACTACGGTCACGTGAAAAATCGAAGGGCATCAGTTGCAGGTTGCAGAGAAGAGATGATGGTGTTTGCTCCTCCCCCTGCTGCACCCACGAGAATCATAAAATACTTGAAGCCATACGTGCTGAAGGTCCATTTCTCCAACAAGTACATCACAGCCCAAGTATTTCACACTCCCACCGCCACGGTAGTATCATCTGTCTGCTCGCAGGAACAGGTCCTTCGCACATCAATGGAGTCCACTCGGAATGTGTCCGCTGCCGGCAAGCTCGGAAAAATATTGGGGCAGCGTCTCCTCTTCAAGGACATCCCCGCAGTCTCTGTTTTCATGAAGAGAGAACAGAAATACCACGGGAAGGTTAAGTCCCTCTTTGATGGCTTGAGAGACTCCGGTATTCAACTCATCTGAATATGAAAGAATGAAATCTCAAATCCGTATGTTTCTCATTTGTAATTTTTTATTTTTTCAGATGGGAAAAAAATCTAAATTTGATCATAAAATCATTCCTTGGTTATAACACTAGATGCCAACAAAATATTGCTGTACAGTGCCCAATGGGTTTCTGTTGGTGATATGCTATGCTGGCGTTCGCAGCTGGATAATGTATGTGAAGATTAAACCATTTTGGAATTAGGTTTCGGCATATCTATATGGGTAAACGATCTTTTTAATTTATTCTTTTCATCATAATATTAATTGGTTATAACACTAGATGCCAACAAAATATTGCTGTACAGTGCCCAATGGGTTTCTGTTGGTGGTATGCTATGCTGGCGTTCGCAGCTGGATAATGTATGTGATGATTAAACCATTTTGGAATTAGGTTTCGGCATATCTTTATGCGTAAACTATCTTTTTAATTTATTCTTTTCATCATATATATGACTTACATTAATATTAAATGGCTGTTACAAGTGAGCCTCCCAGTCCTCTTGTAAGGCTGCATGCATGAGGTCTCAACTTATTTCCATGTTTGTTCTGTTGTATCAGTTTATTCAGTGGGTTTTATCTCCTTTTTTCATGTTGAGCTTCACGCTGTAACTAAATACTGGTTTCAAGAAAACTGGCATGACACTGATCATTCTAGTCAAGCAAAAAGCGACAACTAGACAAATGATCCCTATCTAAAATAGCTGGGAGTTGGAAATTCTTTGGACTCCTTGAATGATACACAAGAATCCACGATAAGTCAAAAGAAAATGCTCAGTGAAGGTTAGTATTGTTATCGATATAGACATTAACTAAGGAAAAAATGGCTGAGCATAATTATTTAAAATAAGAATAATACACAATATCAAATTTTCCTCACCATCTCTTCTCTATTTTAGTGAAAGTAATATGTGAAAACCCATCAATCTCTGATGTAGGTTTCATGTCTGTTAAGCAAGTCACATGTAGTCCGTGAAGGTTTTCCACCGGCATAGTCACACCACAGCATCCATTCGATCCACAAATCAGGCGCCAGCTCAAATCCCAATAACTATAGAACAATCATGGTGGCCACACGTTCTCGAAGTTGTATGCTACTGTTCTACATAGGAAGCTCTCCAGTGAACTTGAGCAGAGATAACTCAAAGCTAGGGGATAGGCAGGTTTTCGACCGGCTCATCAGATCATTGACCACATCTTCACCCTTCGCGCTGTGATTGAGGAGGCACAACACCGCTCTTCGAAAATCTACTGTTGTTTCGTAGATTTTCGGAAAGCTTTTGACTCTGTTCCAAGGGAAGCCTTACTCCAGAGACTCAGAGATATTGGCATCTCGATGACCCTATTGACAGCTATTACGCGCCTATATGAGTCTGTCCTTGGTCGTCTTCGCATGGCTCATGGGATGTTTGATTTTATCTGAAGCATTATTGGGGTTAAATAGGGTTGTCCACTGTCCCCTACCCTATTTGGGATATACATTGATGAGTTGGAGGCATTTCTACACAAGCATATCCAAGACACCGATGGCTGCATTCTTCACCAAGTTCTAATATCTATTCTACTCTTCGCTGACAACGTGGTCCTCCTCTCCTCATCTCCAGAAGGATTACAGAGGCAACTGGATGCCTTAGCTCTGTTTTGCAATCTTCGACATTTGACGATCCACCTGGGTAAAACCAAGGTTATGATCTTCAATGGGGTGAAGAAATGTTAATTTTGGGAAACTAGGTCCAAACTCCATGTTGTGATGCTCAGATGACAATGCCAATATTTTTATTGGATTCCTCTTTCGCAGAGGTGCAAGATCGATCTAAAGATCATCTTGATCAGATGAGCAAAACATGTATTTTGAATTTATTTCCACATGTGCAAGGTCAGCTTGATTTATCCCACATGCATAAGAGATGTGTCACACACCCCCACAGATGCCTATATATTGGAGAGACTTGGAGTTCATTTTACACACACATTTTGTGGAGGCATTTTCTTCTCTCTTGGATGGTGATGGAGCAACGATCTTGGTTCTGTGTTCAGGGCTTCTTGGTGCAGCGTCTTGGTGGAGTATTCTTGATGAGATGTCTTGGGGTTGTGGGACACATTGAGTTGGCGGACCTTATGGAGACTTTGCTGGTTGAAGCATCTTGCTGACCATCGTAACGACACCATTCTTTATCGCTGTTTTTGACTTGTCTTCCATCGATCTATTGGTATGTTCTATCTGCATCTTACTTTCATTGAGCCCTAGAATTTTAAAGTATATTTGGATCTAACATAGAACATCTTCAGAATTTAACATGGAATCAAAGCTAAGGAGAAGACAAAGCCCGACTTGTTGAGAATCTAGGGCAGTGAGATAAGGACTATTTGATGCGGTCGAAATACATGTGCCCTACCCTTCAACGAAATTCATGTGCCATAATCTCCAGCATGGAAAAGCCTTCTATAAAAAACGTGAAGAAATCTATGTTGGAGGCTGAGGAGACTTAAGGACAGCGTAGTACATCTGCTACAGGAACAGCGTGGGAGAAGCCTGGGTGAAGCGGATGTGTTTAGGGCTAATCAGGGCTGTCTTAAGTGCGGTTTAGGGCTAGTTGAAGGGTTGTTTTAAGGGTTGTACGTGGTAAGGAAAGGCATAATGGGTGAGTTGTTAGGGAGCCGCAGTGGACTGTGGTAGGTCGCAGGCCTAGCCACTCCAAACAAATCAGCGAGGAGCCTTTAAAGGCTGCCACATACGGTTACTTCTGCGTATTAATTGCAGATAGAAGAACGAAGGGAGAAGTTCAGGCCAATTTTTGAAGTTTGGGATTTCGGATTAGTAGAACAATCCTTTTATATACTACAGATTATTGAAGACTCGACTGTTGGAGAATCTCGGACTTGTGAGAGACTTTACCTGTGGCATACAAAACTTGTGAACAATCAACAACTCAAGAACTCAGATCTCTGGATAAACTTGGACTTAACACCTATATATCATAACCTCGGAATAACCATCTGTGGGCAGGTATCATCTGTAAAATTGTAGAACTGAGGAGACTCAATCCTACAGGAGCTTGGATTTGTTACCATTGCAAAGAACAGACCTGTTAGCAGTTCTAGACCTCTGGTCAATATTTTTGTGTATAGCTCAGACAAGGAAAAAAGACAGTCATCTCAAGCTTGATCTTGTTGAAGGCACAACCTCCTTAAACATTGACCTGTGTGCAGAGGCTCGAATCACTAGTTTCTAGAGGCACGGAGCTGCAGTTTTGTGTAATCCTGTAGCTTGTTGTTATGGACAGTCACCTATGGTAAGAATATTTGTGGAGGTATCACAACTCGGATTTGTTGTACTGGTGTGAAGGCTTGTTAATTCTAAGCAAGAAAATAGCAGCAAATCCTCCTGAAACAAGCCGAAAAAGGGATCTACCTGTGTCGACTAGGCCACAGGTCTATAGGTGGCATTTTGAGGGTCAAAACAACCCTAACGTGGAGCTATAGGTGCCTCCTCTCATAACAAGTTCATCGTGGATGTAAAGGAGAGGAGGTTGCATCATTTGAGATGTGGTTCTGCGCATAGAATAGTGGTATATTTCTGTGTTAGGGCCATAGTGATGTCTATGCACTAAAGGAGGGCCGAGACCCTTGTATTCGTTGGATAGAGAGGCCGTAAGGCCTGCGGAACAGCTAGAGCAAGGGTCGAGCTTAATAGTGTACATGCTCAGGGAATTAAGGGATGGAACATGTGATATATATAGCGAAAAGAGGTATGAAGTGGCCGCAGCTAGGTAGCCGCAGGAACCCTAAGGAGGGCTGAAAAAACCTCGGTCACATTGTGCACAAGGGCGAGTCTTCCTTAGTCCTGGGTAGAGGTCAATTAAGGAAGTATTGAGCTGATGTTTGTGATGTGTCTTTGTTGTGGATGATTGCAGGAAGGAAGTTTAAGGTCTTTCCTACTAAGTGAGGTTTGGAGAAGCAATCCATTGTTAGAAGGAAGATCCGTGGAGCCTAAGATCAATGACTCAGTAGTAGTTGAGTTATTGTATGCAGAAAGTTTGTTGAAGACCCTATGAACAATGCTTTTGATGTGAACACCACTTTTAGAGGGAAAACTAATATAGGCCTATGTTCAGTGACCTTGGTGGAGATTTGTCATTGATAGAAGGCAGATTGAAGAGTTGGTTATGCAAGTGTATCTGAAGTAGCGGAGGACCTTGTGAACAACTGAGGCAGAGGAATTGGAGAAGCATATTCTCTATGTGCATAGGTGGCAAAGGACCTGCCAGGGGTTCAAGGGAAGTGGACGGAAAGGACAAGAGGCCAAAGGGATGTAAGTGGAGTGCATCTTTAGCAAGTAAGTCATTGTATTTGTTCTTGTTGTGTAGGAAGATATGGACAGTGACATATGGAAGAATCTAGATGATCTTGATTTGTGATATCTTCAGAGGCATATGGAAAAATATACATAACCATGAAGTTTGATATCTTCCGTTCTGTATTGCTGTGATAAATATGATAGTGATGTGTATGATAATATTATGGCAACACTGTAATCAATGATATGACAATGTATCGCTCTCGCGACCCGTATCGAAACAATGCTTTACCCCTAGATGGTCTAGTCAACTGCTGTGCCTCAATGCATTTCGGGGAGAACCAACAAGCTCTGGACTGAAACTTGATCTCTAACAACTATATTCTTGAACCATCTTCCATCCCGGCACAAGAATTGACAATAACATGAGCTAACTACCAAACACCTTGGGCCTCACCTCAACATAGGTTTTGACTAGTCCTTGTACCAACAAAACCACCATTCCTCCGATATCGAATACCTGTCAAGATGTATAAAAGGTATATGGCAGTATATGGTTATGATTCTTGTATGGCCTTGACAGTGGGTGAGTAAGATTCGGGTCAATGATTACAAAGCCCTTTCTAAGCAAGGGAAGTTGGTGTCTAGGATACCCAAATTCAAAATAGTCATGAAGGCATATATCAGAGTTGTGCCGCAGGAAAGCATAAAAAGGGGGACTTTCTTTTTCCCTCAAGTATCACAAAGACATCTAATGTCTAGCAGTTGATACATTCTGATTTATCTGATATGCTGCCTGTCTGGATATATTTCTTGAAGAAGAAGATCAAGATTCTAAGGACTAATAATGGCACCTTTGCAAAGGAGCTGGCATAAGAGGGAGACCACAACCGTATATGTTCCTGAGCAAATAACGTTGCTGGAAGAAAGAAGAAGAGACCCTCATGGCTCAGAGACACTCTCAAGGATGCCAAGAGTCATATGACCCTAAAGGGGGACATTCAAGGAAAGCAAGAAGCCATATAGATACCAAAGGTATCTAGCAACCATGTGTACAATGTGAGCCTGGATCATTTGAAGAAGCCGTAAAGCATCAAGTCTGGAAGGATGCTATAGACAAAGAGTACAAGTCCATTGTGAAGGATGATGTCTGGGATATGGTCCCGAGACCAGAGGACAAAGCTGTTGTCACCTCGAAATGGCTCTATAAGATCAAGCATGGATTTGATGCGAGTGCTGAAAAGTACAAGGCAAGATTTGTTGCCTGAGGCTTCTCACTAAAGGAAGGTGTAGATTATGATGATATACTTGAACCTGTGGTCTGATATACTACCATCCGATCTATTACTGCCCTTGTTGCTACGCAAGGATAGAGTCTACATCAGATGGATGTGAAGATTGTTTTTCTGCATGGTTCGATATAGGAAGAATTGTATGAGGAGCAACCTCTGGGGTTCGAAGTCCAGGATAGAGAATCTCATGCATGCAGGTTGAAGAAATCCCTCTATGGGTTGAAGCAAGCTCCTAGGGCTTGGTACGAGAGGATAGATAGCTACTTGATGAAGTTGGGCTTCACTCGAAGTAATTCTGATCCGAACCTTTACTTCAAGGTTGATAGAGAAAAGCCTCTCATTTTGGTTCTCTATGTGGACAATCTCTTCCTGACAAGTGTTGACCCTCTCATTCATTAGTGTAAGAGGGAGCTCGCTTCCGAGTTCGAGATGAAGGACCTAGAACTGATACATTACTTCTTATGCCTGGAGGTCTGGCAAAGACCTAGTGAGATTTTTCTCTCAAGGAAAATATATTGTGAAGCTGCTGGAAAGATTTGGTATGGTGGACTAAAAGTCTGTGTCGACACCGATGGAACTCAACTTTAAGAAGTTGAGTGAAAGTGCTGCTGGGCCTGTGCTAGCAAATCCTATCGAGTATTGTCAACTCGTAAGGGCCCTGATGTTCTTAGGGAACATCCATCCGGACGTATGTTGTGTAGTGAACACTTTGAGTCAACACATGGTTGATCCTCATAACTTTCACCAGGTTGGTGCCAAGAAACTCTTGAGATATCTCTGGGGCACAATAGACCATGGGCTGAGATACAGTGCCGGGAGTTTGAGACTTCGTGTAAATGCTGATGCCGATTTGGGCTGGCAGTGTGGTGGATCGCAAGAGCACATCTGGATGTTGCTTCGCACTTGGGTCTGCTTCGAGCAGGAAGCAGAAGTCGATAGCTTTGAGCACTGCTGAGGCCAAATACATTGCAGCATGTATGGCCTGTTGTGAAGTCACTTGGGTGCGAAATCTCTTCAGTGAGTTGTTCGAGCATGTGCTAGATGCCACCGTTATCCTTTGTGATAACTAGAGGGGGATTCATTCGTCAGAGAATCCCGTGTTCCACGATCGGTCCAAGCACGTTGATGTCTGGTACCATTTTATCTGGGATATGGTATAGCGAGGCACCGAAGGCTTGATCATATAGGAACTGATGAGCAGGTCGCAGATATTCTCACAAAGCCCTTGGGGAAGGTCATGTTCCTAACCTTCCATGAGAATCTTGGAATCATGGAACGACCCTATTTGGAGGGTCATGTTGGACGATGAGCTCTGGGAGATTTAGGGGGGCTTTGGGGATTTTTTTTTGAGCTATAAGCAACCACAGGGCTAGGCTTGCCGAACCTAGTTGGTGTGCTTCTACCCCACCGTGATGATATTGAGTTGGTTTACCTCTCTTTGATCTGTGCCTCGTATGCATCCTACCCATGGAGTTTCGGACTCATGGGAAGTACCTCTCATTTGGCCAATGAGGTGGGAAATGTGAATAGAGACCATAGCAAGACCGATGGACGCATCGGAGATTGCCGTACTCTCTATGTCTAGGATGGCACGTGTCCAACCACTTGATCTGGGATCAAGTCTAGTGAGGTTTCGGACCTCCAACTGACTTTGGGTCAGTTAAATTAACTTCGGGTTAGTATATGACTCTCTTAAGCCCAAGTGAGGTTTCAGACCTCCAACTAACTTCGGGTCAGTTAAACTAACTTCGAGTTAGTATATGACTCTCTTGAGTCCAAGTGAGGTTTCGGACCTCGACCTGACTTCGGGTCAGTTAAACCAACTTCGGGTTGGTATGTGACTCCGTTGAGTCCTATAGAGGTTTCGAACCTCTGAGCTGACTTCGGGTTAGCCGGGAGTGATGTCTTTGTGACTCACCTTTTGTTTTGAAATAAAGAAGCCAACAAAGCAAGTTACGACGGGATGACGCACGATGTTTAGATGGCACTGGTGAATGGAGTTCTCCCTAGTTGAGAGTGAGTGTTAATTTTAGGCAACTAGGTCCAAACTCCATGTTGTGATGCTCAGATGACGATGCCAATATTTTTATTGGATTCCTCTTTCAAAGAGGTGCAATATCAATCTAAAGATCATCTTGATCGGATGAGCAGAACATGTGTTTTGAATTTATTTCCACATGTGCAAGGTCGACCTGATTTATCCCACGCATAAGAGATGTGTCACACACCCCCACAGATGCCTATATATTGGAGAGACTTGGAGTTCATTTTACACACACATTTTGTGGAGGCATTTTCTTCTCTCTTGGATGGTGATGGAGTAGTGATCTTGGTTCTGCGTTTAGGGCTTCTTGGTGCAGCGTCTTGGTGGAGTATTCTTGATGAGACGTCTTGGGGTTGTGTGACACATTGGGTTGGCTGACCTTATGGAGACTTTGTTGGTTGAAGCATCTTGCTGACCGCCATAACGCCACCATTCTTTATCTCTGTTTTTGGCTTGTCTTCTATCGATCTATTGGTATGTTCTATCTGTATCTTACTTTCATTGAGCCCTAAAATTTTAAAGTATATTTGCATCTAGCATAGAACATCTTCAGAATTTAACAAGAAAACTTCGGACCTTCACTTCCTATTCAGAGGGGAGGAGGTTGAGATCACCAGCACGTACACTTACCTGGGGGTGCAATTCTCAGGTTCTCGCTTCAGTTTGCGACCAACGCTTCAGCCTCAGATTAACAAAGGATATGGATCCTTAGCCCTTCTTGAGAGACGGTGCTTTCAACATCACTCCCAGGACATCTCGTCCAAGATGAGCCTCATGGACACCTTGGTCCGTCCCACTGTTCTATATGGCTCAGAGATTTGGGGACTGTCTTTACTTGAGTCGGATTGGGCTTCAGCTGAGAGATTCCAGACTCTTCTTCTCCTCCGCATCATTAGATGCAAACAGACAGTACCTCAGCACATCATCCTTGCAAAGTTTGGAGCTCAGCCCTTTCGAATTGAGACGGTCTTCAGTTTGGTTTCATTCTTGCATCGTGTTCGAGGCTTTGCAGACTCGATACAGAGTATGGACCAGTATCCTTACTTGGCATATTGCTCTTCTGAGACTATTGCTCGTTCTACTCCCTTGGGCTGGGCTAGATGTTGGTTTAGAGGAGTTTCAAATCTCTTAGAATCAGTGGGCATTCAGTTGGATCATCTCCCTCCTTTCCGATATTCCATAGATGCTCTTGGTCACCTTTCACCTACTAGACAGGAGCTGAACAAGATCATCAGGGAGGACTTCTACAGGCAGTTCAACCAGGTCACCTGGGTCAACCCTCCAGGAGGGTTGTGCCCAAAGATGGCCTTCTATGCTGAGCACTTCTTGGAGTTGAGAGACAGGTTCATTGTTTGACCCTAGTTTATGTTTCACCATTGGATGCATGCTCTTTGCTTTCCTCTAGGCCAGTTCAGAGTAGGTTCTCATAGACTTCGGGTAGAGACAGACCACCAGATTGATAGACCAGACATAATCTTCTAGGTATGTCATTTACAAGATGTGGAGAGCGAGGTGCACTTCATTTTTGGATGCCCTGTCTACTACGAGATCAGAGGAAGGTTCCATTGCTTGTTCAGAGATTCTCAGACCCTTGCCGACTTTTTCAGGTATCCCGATCAGAGATGTTTGGCACTATATATGTAGGAGGCTCTTAGGTTTCGAGCACATATTCTTCAGCCTCCCATCAGACCAGACCCCTTATAGAGGATCACAACATTTTTTAGGGTACTACCTTCAGACAGGGGCACCAAGAGACCGATTGATACCAATTCATATCCATGCTCTAGATCAAAGAGGATCCGTGGAACCTTAACCTGCCACACAAGATTTCAGCAACAAATCCGTCTCAGATCCATTCCTGGGAGACAAACCAGGTCCTCCAGACCTCAGAAGTGCGCAAACTCCCCTAGGCAATGATCTAGGGGACAGTCCACACTTTCCACCGGCCCTTCATCGGGTCAACAAACTTTGTGGAGTTTCTTTAGTGTTCATTCAGCCTCGGATGTCAGGAGAGATGGGTTTGATCCTCAGACCCATTAGCTCCTAGATCTTCTCCGCCAGGGCATTCCATACATTGTATTTTTATGTTCCTGCATTGTACCTTTTATATTCATGCATTGTATCTTTATAGGAGACCGTTTGGTTCTCCCGCATTGTATGGACATCATTGTACTCAGCAGTCCCTTTGACCTACTTTGTGGTCATTAGTTGGACATAAATATAATTATCTTATCTTATCTTATCTTATCTATGTTAGGACAGCTTGATCATTTTCATGAGAAATGCAAGGGTGTCACTCTTCTTAGACACCAGTACCATTATCCAATTAGAAGAACTTTAGAGGTTATAAACAATTATACGAGAGAGTGTGTACAATTGGATGATCTTTGGGTGCTGAGAGAGTGTGTGCAATTGGATGATCTTTGGGCACTGAATTACTTCTTCTATGATCTTGGATGATCTTTGGGCAGTGAAGGTCAAGTGAACTCCTAAGTTATTTTGTTTTCTCTATTCTACAATTTGAAACTGAAGTGAAAACCTTGATTGTTTTCCTTACACATTTGTTCTTCTGGGTACTGTTTTGTATGGAGGATTCTTGCTTGAATCCCCTTTGTTATTTTATTTTTGGATGAACCTAAATCTAATCTTTCACCATTTCTACTTTTGAGTGTGTATAGAAAAAGGTTTAATTGATAGCCTTCAGTGTCTTTCCAGACACCCTAGATTCCTCAGCAGCTGCTAAAAGGTCCCTACTAATAATGTGCCACAGTTTTTGGTAGAAATCAATAGGGAAACCACCAGGCCTGGGGCCCTTACCTTTTTCCATTGAGTACACAACTGATCTCGGTTCTTCCTGGACCCTGGTTAATTTAATATTATTTGCTACCATCATAGATTTGTTTCCTTCTGAAATGGCTTTGGGATTAGGTAGAGGACCCATGTTTAGTCCACTATCGGGATTTGAGATATCAAAAGGCTCTGTTAGCAGGTTTTGGTAGTAAGATTTTGCTGCTGTTTTCATACACACAACTGATCTGAGTTCTTCTTTCCAGCCTTATTCTAGATATTCTGTTTGCTTCTCTTCTCCTTTGGGTAGTTGTGTGAAAGAAAGTAGTTGTCACAGACCAGAGCTTTCTCCCTTCACGGTTCATTGAGCAGACAGCACCAGTAGGCTGTGATATCCTCATGGCTGTGGCTTTATGGTCCTTGGACCTTTCTATTCTTTTTCCTCATGGCTAGGGTCTTGTTTCTAGATATATAGATCCACTTTTATAGGAGATTGCTTTTGCACTCCCACTTGTTATTGGCACCATTGTACTTCTTTGTTTGATTGACCAACTTTTGTGGTCGCTTGTTGGACACTAATAAAATTATGTTATCTTATCTGGATATCTGTATCCAGTAGATTTCTTCTCTAGCATACATTTTATTGAGAAATCTACATGTATCATCTTCCTTTTGTTTGAGCTCATTTGAAGGTCCTGCTGTTCTATTTCTCACTGAATTTGTACTATAGTTTTCTCTAGATCAGTTGTTCTGATATGTTGATCAGTTGTGCCATATTTAGTCCACACCTTTACTCAAAATTTCAGTTGTAACTTCTTTTAAGAGATGAACATTTTTGTGCCTATTGGATTGGTCTCTAACCACCAAATTTCTATGTTTTGTTCATGTAGTGATCTAGGGCAATTTAAGCACTAGGGTTTCGTAGGATGTCAACAAATTTTATTTTTTTTGTCCAATACACAATTAATTCATTACAATTGATATTTTCTTCAATAAGCAGTATCACTTATTAAATGATGCACTAGACTGAGCAGTACAAAATACCATATAATGATGTAATCCTTCAAACAACCAACAACAAACCCAACAATGCAATGTATAATCCACAGATCCAAACAACAGTAAGATATCCAATTGCAGTTTAATCGACATTAGATACCTTAACCATGGATTCACCTCCTACTTAACTTGCTAAACCCTGCGCATGTCCCTATCTGTTCAACTGAAATACCTGAGTCTATCTCATGTCTCCACTAAATCCCAGTCAAAGATTTCCACACACTTGCCTCCTTAGATACCTGCCTTCTTTGTTGTAGATTCCGTAATTGTTACAAGCCTCGAGTCTTCTAGAGGGATCACGTATCAACTGCTTGAATTGTTGTTTCAGGATGCAGGTATCATCCAACTATTACAAGAGCCACTACAGGATAAACATTACAGGAGATTCGGTCATCTTCAAGTTGTTGGAAGTCACAGAGTGCGGATATAGTGTAGGAACCCTTACTTTTCTTGAGTTGGACCTTTGCTTGGAAATTAAATCTTCACTTTAATTTCAGGACCCTTATCTGCCTTCATGCATATGATCTCCAGCTATCATCTCAAACTACTATAATCCGCCTGGCTTCAAGCTTCTGTAATTCATCCAACTTCAGGAATCCACCTGTTTTAGGAGCTGTGGCCTATTCCACATAATTCTAACGTACTGCCCAAATCCTAAGAATAACTAGATCTTCTCCAAAATATGAGACAACTTCATTGCTCCAGTCAGAAGAGGAATCCTGTGCTAGAACAGACTTCAAGAACCTTTGCTATCTTATCTCCTGGATGTGTTCCTGTGCCAAAAGAAAGAACCAAAACCAACAGAGAATAAACTGCCCTATAGATGATGTTTTCTGTGCCAAACAAAGATTAGGAACCAATAGAATTCGCTGCCTTTCCAGATTTATTGCTGTGCCCAAACAGAATGAAGAGAGGATGGACTGGTGTCAACTAGGGTGGAATCTTTCATGACTGAAATTGAAAAGGGAGAAGGGGTCTTAAAATCGTCAGAGCTAATGCTCAAGAAACAAATGAATTGATCCACACACTTGATGATCCAAAATGAATTCAACCCTCTTGTATTTATAGATTTCCTAGAGGGGTCTCTTCTTCTTAATTTGTTTGAGTAAATTTTACTTCAAACCCTAATTTTGGGTTTCTTTTCCCAGCTGCCCCAAAACATGCCCAAACATTGGGTATTTTGGGGTTTTCCCCTTTATTGAGGAATATAGCCTACTGGAATCGATAGGCTACTTTGTCTCTCCTTAATTCTCAATTTGAAGAGGACATTACAATCCCCCCTTCCCGAAATTGCTTGCCCTCAAGCAATTGCAGATTTGGGTGTTGTAAAATTCATTCTCCTTCTCAGGTGGCATCCTCTTCCTGTAAATTCTTCCATCTAATAAGGTACTATGGAATTGCTTGTCCTCTTAACTTATTTTCTTGTACGACCATGATTGTTTCTAGAATCAATTCTCACTGTCCTTCCTCGTCTAGTGGTGGCAATTTGGTGGAGGTGGTGACCTGTTGTCCCACAACTTTTTTGAGACAAGACGCATGGAAGACGTTATGGATTTTGCTATCGCTTGATAGTTCTAACTCATACGCCACTTCACCAATCCTCCCGAGAATTTTGTAGGGTCCATAAAACCTTGGTTTTAGCTTTTCTGCGTCACTTTTCTTGAGTGTAGACTATTTATAAGTCTGCAATTCCAAGAAAATGAGGTCTCCTACCTCAAAAATGTGTTATGTTTGATGTTGGTTTGCGTACATCTTTTGCCGATTTTGAGCAGCTTGCATGTTTTCCTTGAGTACCCTGAGAATGTCTCGACTTTCCTTTATTCAGTATTTAGCAATTGGTTCCTTGTTGTCTTCAAAAATCTTGTCGATAAAAGATGGTGCATCACACCCATATAATGCTCTGAAAGGCGTGATTCCAATGGATAAGTGGTAAGTGGTATTATAGCAATGCTCGCCAAGGTGCAACCACTTGATCCATGCTTGTTGTTGACTTGTCACATAATTACGTAAGTACCCTTCTATCCACTTATTCACGATTTTTGTCTGGCCATATGTTTGCAGGTGGTAACTAGTGCCAGGGGTTAATTCTGTTCCCATTAGCCTAAAAGGCACATGCCAAAATACACACATACACCTGCTATCTTGATCACTAACTATATTCTTAGGTAGTCCATGGAGTCTTAAGACTTCTTTGAAGAACAATTTTGCTAATTCTTTGGTCGAATAATCAATTGAGATTGCAAAGAAGTGTGTGAAATTTGTTAACTTGTCCACCACGACATAGATACAGTATTTGTCTTGTGCTTTGGGTAGCTTTGTGATGAAGTCCATTGAGATGCTCTCCCTTTTTTTTCTAGGATTGGTAGGGTTTGGAGGAGCCCAACAGGATGTGTGTGTGCGACCTTATTTTGTTGGCATGTCACACATTCCTTGATGTATTTCATCACATCTTCCTTGAGACCTTTCCATGAAAATCATTCCCTAATCTGTCAGTAGGTTTTGAAGAACACTTGATGTCTAGTTGATTAGATGTCATGCATAACCTTCAAAATCTTCTCCTTGAAGGCAGATTCATGAACCAAGTATATTTTGTTTCTGTAGTAAATAATATCATCGACTATTTTGTACCTATCATCTTGAATGAGTTTGTTGGCCAGTGCACATGCAAACTGGTTCTTGGCATATTTTGCTGAGAAATGAGCCTTCCAATCTTCTGCAAATTCTATGAGGGAACATGCTACTGGTTTTTTGGAAAGTGCATCGTCCACAAAATTCCTCTTCCCCTTTACATACTCAATATCAAAAGCATAGGCTTGGACTTTACTTACCCACATTTGTTGTTGTTCATTCAGGTCCTTTTGCTCCAAGAAATGGCATAAGTTGTTGTGGTTTGTCCTAACTATGAACCTGTTAAGGGGTCATTACAATGCTAGAGAGAACAAAGAAATAGGTTGTAAATATGTAGGCAAAAGAAGCAAAGGTCCATGATGAAGCTTAAAGGGTGCGACAAGAGTTGCTAAGTTGTTTGAAGATTACTAACTCATTTTCCCTAGTATTTTGAGATTGCCCAATAATCAAGCAACATTGTAATAAAAATGACCATAACCTTATGCCAAATAACAAAAAACAAGAAGGGATTGTTGGAACCAATGGTAGAAGCAATGTAAAGACAACCAACAATGAAGAAGTGCGAAGTGGCATGGATTGTATATATAGAGGCCAATATACACATGAAAATATGTACAATAATAATCGATCTTGTGATTGTCAAAACTCAAGGACAAATAAAGAACCTAAAGTGATTATGCCTCAAGTGTGAGAGCTTATGGGAAAGATTTTGAAGTCACATCAACATATTATTAGGGCCCAAGCAAAGAATTCAACAACAAATTGACTAGTTCAAGGAGCAATATGAGAGGGTGTACATTGACGTCATTGAATCTAACAATGATGATAAGATGAAGGAAGCATGAATTCTCACACTCCAACAAGATGCTTTGGAGGATGAGAAGAAATGATCAAGGAATCTCACAAGGAAGTTGGCATGAAAAGCATAATCTTAGTTCATAGCTACCAAGAAAATGAAACAAAAAGAAAATCCAAATTGGAGCCACTATTAAAAGTTGTTCATAAGTGATGCTCACAAGTATCTAATTATATGAAAACCAATGACAATACATCGTGGTTATGTATTTTGATGATGTACATAATGATAGGCTCGTATGGGCTATCACCAAAACAATGATATCAATAAAAGGGATAAGTATCAACTATCCTTAGTAAACTCTAGCTATAAACAACAATTTATGTTCATAATAGAAATCCCTAATCTTAAAATGATGAAATGAAGTAGTTACTAGAAATGATGTCCTAGGGGAAACTTACATATAAAAAATATTATTCCTTTAATTCATCTCCATTCTCTACCTTTGTTATTTGGGTGAATGGCAAGTTATGAGTTAGCAGCTATAAGTTAGGTGTCAATAGTTTAGTTGATATGGGTTACACTATGCTACAAGTCAATAGTTAAAGGGTAAGAATTAAAAGGATAAAACTTCACAAGTTATAGTGTAAAACCAAGTACATTAAGAGAAGTATAACAAACACGATGCAAGCATAAATTGGTGATTACTCTAGAGTCTCTTCACTGGGAAATTGACTTCAAATATATCTCCATCAATCCCTTGGCTAATTTGGCCAAGTTGATCAAAGAACAAGCTACATGAGGCACTTTACAAAAGAGTATGTCAAGCCTTTAAATAAGGTACATCACATGAAATACCATAGAACAAGACCATGGGCATATAAATTACCTATGGTAATTTCATCATTAACCCCCACAAAACTCATTCCCTAGATATACAACTATCTTATACACCAATGAACTGTTGAATCATTTATATGCATGTTGAAAATGATCGTATAACCATATGTTGATTTACATGTGATTTTGTAGTTTGTAATCATGAAGGAAAATTCATCCCCATTTCGTTCCACTGAATGACCTTCATTTGCTTCTTGCAATGCTCCACTCATCATCTTCATGCTACCTTTCCATGTAACCATTTCTCTCTCTTGTCCCCAACCAAGGCTAGTCACTAATCCTCATCATGGATAGGTCTACATGTTTATTTTTCATCACTTGTTCTATGCTGCAACTATTACTTCAACAATATTGAATATCATTCATTTTCTCAATTTCTCTTCTTCAATTTTCTAATGACAATAGAACAATAGTAGAGAGAACAAATAAACAAATGCACATAGAAAGACAACCAAGAGACAAAACACAATATTTGGTCAATGACCAAGGAAAAACCCCACTAGGGGGAAAACCCTTGCAAATCTTCTTCTATTAGATTGTCTTCAAATGTTCAATAGAGAATACATTATCCAAGAGTCAAATTCAAACCTTTGACTAGCCAATATTCAAGAATGCTAACCAAAGAACAAAAATATTCTTCAAGAGTCAAATCTGGAAAAAGTAAATTCTGGTTAAAAATGACAACAATAGATGCACTCAATGGTCAACAGTCAATTGTCCTCCAATTGAGCTCGGTTAATAGTAAAAAATTGTGGCCTGATGAACTAGTCAAAGTGCCTTGAAAACAGTCCCAAAAT
This sequence comes from Pinus albicaulis, assembly GCA_034641835.2. Taxonomy (NCBI): domain Eukaryota; kingdom Viridiplantae; phylum Streptophyta; class Pinopsida; order Pinales; family Pinaceae; genus Pinus; species Pinus albicaulis. The sequence continues at coordinate 1,468,002,192 of CM076582.1, forward strand.
TCCTCTTCAAACTTAGTCAAAGTCAAGGTCAAAGTCTGTTGCAAAACCCTAGTTGCATGTCTCATGTCTACGCACTCAAAGTCAACTGATTGCCTCGATTTGTGTGCCAAAGAATCGGCCTGCCCACACAAAATTTCTCCCAAAAAATCGAACCCAGAAACTGCCCAAAAATTAAATTCAATGCAAGTCAACGCTTGGACAAAGTGCTGAAAAATTACAGACTTCAGCCTCGTGAAATTTATCCTCCTTCCAACCCACACGTGTGAAGAAAGACCCCGTAATTTTGAGTTGTACGAGGCAATCAAGAGGAGAGAGAATTGTGTGTGTTGAGTTGATGAGGTGACCAAATGAGGTGTGAGGTCTTTTGTAAATATATGCCTCCATGAGTGTGAAAAGACATGACGTTTTTGGCTTCATGAGCCCGCATGAAATCGAAGCCAACCTTGACAATTGTACATGTGACAATAAGTTAAAAGTCCAACTTTTGCTTGTCCAAAATGAGTGATCTTTAGATCGATTTTGGTCCTCTCAAAGAGAGGAATTTAATGCAACAAGTATCTCTGTCAAATGAGCTGTCCAAAGTGGAATTTAACCCTAGTTGCATAGTTTAACACTCCTTCTCAACTAGGGAGAATTCTACCTGTCCATATCTAGCCATTGATCATCAAGTCCTCTTGTCATCATGCACCATCTCAGCTTGTCTCATGCTGAACATTCTCGAATCTAAAGAAGAAGAAATGTTGCAGGGGAGCTCCAGCTACCGCCCTACATCTATCACCATCGGGGAGACTCGGCTACCACCTAGAATCATTATCATCATCTTCATCATCATTAACGGGGAGCCATAGCTACCACCTGGATCCAAAGACAATGGGTGAGACCAACCTATCCCAAGCGTAAGGATCATACTCTATCCCAAAGTCCTCGACAATAGGTGAGATCAACGTAAGGATCACACTCTGCCCTATTGTCCCTGATCATCCATCTTAACCATACGGAGTCAGATGGTAGAACACATGCATCCACCAACTTGGGCAAGATCCACCTACTGTAAGGGGTAGGGATCACACTCTATCCCAAGTCCCTCAACTCATTGGCCAGCTGGGAGAGTTTATCCCACAAAGTGGGCAAGACGCTAACTGGAGCATACTCTGACTAGGGGAGATCTCATGTCTCTACATCCTATCACTTAGAGGTCTCTCATCCCCAAGAGCCCTATAGCTCCATTCCACACCTTGGGACCTCAACCAACAGGGAAGAGCACTACTCAATTTTCTTGATCAGCCTAGACCCTTATTCAAAAGGGTCATCTCAACCAGTCCAAGCTGCTCTCTGAAGACCAAGAAATTCCCTTTCGGCAAAGGCTTGGTGAGGATGTCGGTTATCTGCTCATCTGTCGAAATGTGATGGAGTCTCACAACTCCTCTCTGCACCATGTCATGGATGTAATGATATCTATTCTCGATATGCTTGGACTTGTCATGAAACACAAGATTCTCAGACAAATGAATCCCACTTTTGCTGTCGCAATAGATGATTGTTGTGTCTAGAACCCGCTCAAATAGTTGTCCAAAGAGCTTCCTCAAACAAATTGATTCACAACTCGCAAGGCTAGCTGCAATATACTCGACCTTCATAGTGCTAAGGGCTACAGATTTCTTCTTCCTGCTCATCCATGATATCATCACAAATCCCACACTAAAACAACATTTGAAAGTACTCTTCCCATCGACAAGATTACCGACCCAATTTGCATCTGTATATCCATGTAGTCTAACATATCCAACGTCATATCTTAGTCCAAGGTTATTAGTCCCGTGTAGATATCTCAGAACATGCTTGGCAATGACCCATTGTACATGGTGAAGCTCGGTCTAAACTGACTCAAAGTGTTAACTGCGAAGCATATGTCGAGGCGATTATTCACGAGAAACATCAGAGCACCAATCATTTGTCTATACTCAGAAGGGTTTTCAGGGTCCTGTCCAATGACTTCTCCACACAACTTCTTGAAATTCATCTCCATAGGTATAGGCAAGGACTTGCACTCAGTCATGCCAAATCTCTCTAGGAGTTTCAAAACATATTTTCCTTGTGAAAGGAAAATCTTGCTTGACTTTTGCCATACTTCTAATCCCAGGAAATAGTGCATTGAACTAAGGTCTTTCATCTCAATCTCAGAAGCTAACTTCCTCTTACATTCTAGAATGAGAGGGTTTGAACCTGTCATGAATATGTCATCAACATATAATACCAAAATGAGAGGCATACCTTGGACCATTTTGAAGTACAAGTTTGGATCAACATTGCTCCTTGTGAATTCCATCTTTATCAAGTAATTGTTGATACATGCATACTAGGCATGGGGGGCTTGCTTCATTCCATAGAGAGCTTTATTTAATCAGCATACATGGGTATTCCCGTCATAAACTTCAAATCTTGGAGGTTGTTCAACGTACACTTCTTCTTGTAGCAAACCATGTAAGAAGGCAGTCTTCACATCCATTTGGTGGAGAGTCCATTTCTAACTTGCTTTAAGGGCAACTATTGAACATATGGTTGTGTATCAAGTCATTGGAGAAAATTTATCATCGTAATCTTCTCCCTCTTTTTGAGTGAAACCATGAACTACAAACCTCGCGTTATATTTTTTGATGCTTCCATCAATCCCATGCTTGATCTTATAGAGCCATTTGGAGGTTATCACATATCTTCCCTTTGGTCTCAACACTATATCCCATACATCATTTTTCATAATAGACTCGTATTCTTCGGCCATTGTATCCTTCCATACTTGTTCCTTCACGACTTCTTCAAAGGTACTAGGTTCGACTTGAATAATCTTGCTCATGGCTACAACATAGGCTTGGTACCTACATGGCTTCTTGCTTTCCCTGAAAGTTCCCCAAGAAGCAACATATTTCTCGGTATCTAGTAATGTGTCCTTGAGCCAAAGTGGCATTTTCCTTGTAGGGGGATTACATGGAGGAGGATCGAAAGGGACTAGAGGTTCCATGGGATCATCGACAATCTCCTTCTCGGATTCAGGCACAAAAGGACCTTCTAAAATATCCATCTCATCATTCTTGTCGTCAAGAGGAGTAGATGGTGGGAGGTCCCTTGCTTTTGCTTTCCCTGAAAGTTCCCCAAGAAGCAACATATTTCTCGGTATCTAGTAATGTGTCCTTGAGCCAAAGTGGCATTTTCCTTGTAGGGGGATTACATGGAGGAGGATCGAAAGGGACCAGAGGTTCCATGGAATCATCGACAATCTCCTTCTCGGATTCAGGCACAAAAGGACCTTCTAAAATATCCATCTCATCATTCTTGTCGTCAAGAGGAGTAGATGGTGGGAGGTCCCTTGCTTTTCTAAGGGAAACATCTTCATCGAATGTTACATCCATGCTATCTTCAACCTTCCTTTGACCAAAAATAATAGATTCTAAATGCTTTAGAATCTTCACTATATCCAACAAACATACCTTTCCTTCCTGTAGCTTCTAGCTCGTTTATTTTGTCCTTCGGCACATGGAAGTATACAGGGCAGCCAAAAATCCGGAGATGACCAATATTGGGCTTGACACCTGTGTGACACTTCCTTGAGAGTCTTGTTGTCCAAAGCTTGATGAGGCAACCTGTTTTGAACATATACCATTGTGTTTGTTGCTTCAGCCCAGAGGAACTTTGGCAACTTTTGATCATGGAACATTGCTCGAGCAACTTCCACAATGGACCTGTCCTTTCGCTCAACCACTCCATTTTGTTCGGGAGTGTAAGGCACAATGGTCTCCTTCTTAATTCCTTCCTTCTTGCAAAAGTTAGTGAATTCATTTGAGATGTACTCTTCGCCATTGTCGGACCTGAAGATCTTTATTTTCTTCCCTGTATGATTTTCCACCAAAGCCTTGAATTCCTTGAATATTTCGAATGCCTCATCATTGTGCTTCAAATATTAGATTCATATCTTTCTTAAGAAATCGTTGATGAAGATGATGTAATAGAGATGACCCCCAAGTGAATGCAAGGGAATTGGACCACATATATCAAGATGAAGAATTTCTTTCATCTAGTTTTTGCTAGAGGGGAATGGTCCCCTCGTCTTCTTTCCACTTGCACACCCAAGGAATACTCCATCATGTTGAGCTTGAACATCACGGATCCGAGAGACCAACTTCTTCATCTTTGGAAGTGCATCATAGTGAAGATGAGCCAACCTTCGGTGCCACAACTTGCTTTGAAGATTTTTATTATGGAGCATAGCTAGAAGAGGTCTTCCAGTGACTCTATAGAGTCCTTCAGACCTTGTTCCCAATGTGAAGGCATTCCTCATGTAGGAGTCAATAGACCAAGTAAGTAATTTTCCTTTAATAAAAGCAACCCTCATTCCTTTATCCTCCAAGGCAAATATTGAAACCAAATTCTTCTTCAATCCCAACACATATAATACATCATGGAGCAAAATGGATTCCCCAGAGTTCAAATGAAATTTGACAGAACCAAATCCCTTTACGGGATGAGTGGTATTGTCTACAAGAATAATGTTCAAATTTGTCTCCCTCTCTACCAAATTAGAGTGAACCTCCTTATATCCAGAAAAGTGATGAGTAGCCCCACTATCAACCGGCCAATTGTCCCAAGAGTCTGGAGGAGATGAACTAGCTAATGCAAAAATAAGAATATATTCAAATTGATTAGTAATATTGCCTTCATACCTAGAGTTCCTTGACCTTTTCAAATTTCCAACATAATTTAGTAGATTCTCTTGTAAACCATCAACTATAATTTCCTTTGCCTTTAACTCACCTTTCTTATGCTTGTTTTGACAACAACGAAAGCATTTTCTGGAGGCTCAGGTACTCTTCCTTGAATGAAGTCCAAAGCATCATTGTTTTCAGCTATAATTTCCAACCTGACTTTCCATGTTGCAAAGTTAGATGAATCGCCTAGCTTCTCATGCTCTTTGAAGAAAGAGGAAGACATTTTTACCAAAATATTTTCCCTTTTTCAATCAAATGCTTGAGAGATGGATGCTCTTGCTTTATGTCTCTTGGGCTTGTCTTTAGTTCAGCTCTGATACCATGCTAATTTTTCATCACTTGTTCTACACTGCAACTATTACTTCAGTGATATTTAATATCATTCAATTTCTCAATTTCTCTTCTTCAATTTTCCAATGACAGTAGAGCAATAATAGATAGAACAAATAAACAAATGCACATAGAAAGACATCCAAGAGACAAGATACACAATATTTGGTCAATGACCAGGGGAAAACCCACTAGGGGGAAGACCTTTGCAAATCTTCTTCTATTAGATTATCTTCAAATGTTCAACTGAGAGAGTACATTATCTGAGAGTCAAATTCAAACTTTTGACTAGCCAATATCCAAAACCAATAACCAATATTCAAGAATGCTAACCAAAGAACAAAAGTATCCTTCAATAGTCAAATTTTGAAAAAGTAAATTCTAGTCAAAGATGACAACAACAATAATAGTCAATTGTAAACTATCCTCCAACTGAGCTCGATCAACAATAAAAAATTGTGGCCTGATGAGCTGGTGAAAGTGCCTTGAAAACAATCACAAAATTCCTCCTCAAACTTAGTCAAAGTCAAGGTCAAAATCTACTACAAAACCCTAGTTGCAGGGCTGATGTCAACACAGTCAAAGTCAACTAATTTCCTCGGTTTGTGTGCTAAAGAACTCAACCCTCCCAAACAAAATTTCTCCTAGAAAATCGAACTCAGAAACTGCCCAGAAAGTCAAGTCAACACAGGTCAATGCTTGGACAAAGTGAAAAAAAATTACTGACTTCGACCTCCTGAAATTTATCCTCCTTTTAGCTCACACGTGTGAAGAAATACCCGGTATTTCTAAGTTGTATGAGCCAATCAAGAGGAGAGAGAATGATGTGAGTTGAGTTGATGAGGTGCCGAATGAGGTCTGAGGTCTCTTGTATTTATATGCATCCATGAGGGTGAAAAAAACATGACATTTGGGGCTTCATGAGCCTACATGAAGTTGAAGCCGACCTTGACAATTGTACACATGTGAAAATAAATTAAAATTCTAACCTTTGCTTGTCCAAAATGAGTGATCTTTAGGTCGATTTTTGTCCTCTTGAAGAGAGGAATTTAATGCAACAATTATCTCCATCAAATGAGGCTATCCAAAGTGGAATTTAACTCTAGTTGCATAATTTAACACTACATCCATATTGTCTATTGTATTTTTCATGTTGAATTTGTAGCACTCTCATCCATTGATGACTCCACCTCCATCAGGACATGGAAATATCACTCATTATAGTAATTCTTTATGAGACACATGGCACTTTTGGTTAATTGTTAACGTATTTTTCAACTAACCTCAACAACACCACCTAGAGAAGGACTCCACATCACACCATTTTTTCCATGAACTCGGATGAGAAAATAAATGTGGGCTTTACTTATGACTTTCAACCACATGCAAATCGAAGCAACACTTTGTCACAATATTATAGGGTTGTGATAGTCTTGATCTAGTAAATATATGAGTAGAATGTTTCCATAAAATAAGTATATCATTATTCCTAAACATTCAAGGATATTGTGTTACACATGCATTTTCCCTAGCTAAAAGTGATTGAATGAAGGATACATAATGTGAACAATACTGACACAAATTCATTTTCTCCGAGAAATCCATTGGTGCCATCTCATAAGTGCTTTTCTATCCTTGCGAGTCATTTCCACATTACAAGGATGGTCATCAACAACGTCAATGAGAACACATAAGATCCATACATACAAAATTAGGACTATGAGTGAGTCCTTACTACCAACTTTGTCTCCTTATTTGCAAAAATTATAACTAGAATACTACATAAGCATCCAGGTCCCAAACAAAGTAAAGAAAATAACCCTCGATAGTCTTACATAAATAATAAATAAAGACCATCAATGCCTAATCATGGAGTTCCTACATGATACAAGTCATTAAAAAAACACAAATATGAAATTTCTTTTTTCAAATAATCTAATTCATTAATGTGTCTCTCAGTCTGACCATTCAATTCCATTTGTCCTTGTTGTGCTTCAACTTCTATAATAGATTGAATCAATTGGTGGATATCCATTAAGCCCATTCCGGTGATTTTTATTTTCTCTCTTAACCATAGAACCTTTGATGATCATGCCCATATGGTGTTACTAGCATCAATAGGCATTGCCCCTTTTGTTCCAACAACCCATTATTGAGTTTTTTTTTTTTAAATAATGCATGTACAAATCTTTGGTTACTTTCAATTTCCATATGGGATGCTACCATCCAACAACTACCTTAGAATAATGAAGATATGGCACTTAAATCTTGGTGAACATTGTCCTTTGCCCCACCCAACCAAATTACACAATCTTGAGCTAAATCAACCCATAGGTATAGTACACAATGTGACAAATTGCAACATAATTATTGTGTCTAGTTGTTTCAATTGCTTGTAACTTTTCTACTTGGGATGTATCACTAGCAACCCCTAAGTTTGTTGGTGGTGGGGTCATATTTGTCACATTTTACAAATAATTTTTCTTTATGGTTACAACCTCTAATAATTTATTTCTCATTATTGTGTTGAATTGGCATTGTGATAACTAAGGAAGACACAAGTTAGTTAAGTCATTAGTATTTATTATGAGAATATGAGAAGTGAGCCCTCATTCATATTTGTAGGAACTAATTTGAAAGGCACCTTTGTTCCATTTCAACATACTGAATGAATTAAATGTGGAGTTTTTCTAGAATATATATCCAAAATAGTTTTCACACTATCAATTGTTCCATTTCATTATCAACAGTCTATCTCCTTGTATATAGCCATGTTTTCTCTTAATACAAAAACACAATTCATTCGTGGAGTTACTCTCCTAGACTGACATGGTATCAGAGTGATAGGTCCAAATTTAGTTATGTAACTCCTGCAAAACTCTACCATTATTCTCTGTATCCTTTGTCCATTCATTAACGAAAAAATTTTGTCCCTTCGTGAGTGTTGGATTTGGTATATGCGTAAGATCGTGAGACCATTGTGAAGACCATGGGCTATGTTTTCAATATTGTGTATGATTCCCTAAAAAGAGAAGAGATCGTAGCCCCGCTGCCACAAATTCTCCATTCCACTGGTGCACAAAGTTAAAGACTCCTTGATTGTTCGTTTTCCTGTGTTCCAAGTACGTGTTTTCGTTGTCCTTTCGTGAGTAAAGGCTTTGTACACACATCTTTTGTTAAGATATTTCGACACATATGAAATAGTTAAGAATAACTTAGTCTAGTGTAGAGTTAGGTAAAGTGTGTTTCTTTACTATGTACATTTGTAACTTATGATCCGACGGTCACGATTTGTAGTGATTCGACAGTTCACTCTCTCCTCGGTATTAATGACACTTGATCCGTGGCTTAACACCCAATTGGTCCATGATCTCTATTTAAAGAGCATGGAAGGTCATTTGTCTTGTAACCGTTTACGAGAGAAACATATGTAACTTTTCTTCTTATATTAATAAATTGCCTGAAGTGGGCCGCGTTGGCTCAGGCCGTGGACTCTTTCCCTCTTTGAGGGTTTTAACCACGTGATTATACTGGTGTATTGATTTGTGATCTATTTGTGAGCAGTGACCTTTGGTTCTTGATCTACGAAACTTACCCTGTAAATTCCTACATGGTATCAGAGCTATTTTGAGGGCCACATCCGTTGTTGATCAAAATCCGAAGCCGGTTTAACTGCATGCGACTATCGCTTTCTAGATATACTATTTCTGAACATTTTTGGGCTTGGATAACTGCTCTGTTGTGTCTGGAGCGTTTGTTACAGTGAGGAACACCTTTTGTTTCATGCGAAAAGGTTTCTGGCTGCCCAAGTTATGACAGTTTAGATCTGGAGGTATAAAGCATCTGTTTTGCAGTTTTATTTGTTAATGGTTCTGCTTATTTCGGTTCCCTTTGTTTATTTTTGGTTTTTTGGTTTTATTTATTTTCCGAATCTATACCCTCTTCTCTGTGTATGCTCTTTTCTCTGCGCTGCATGTGATCTCGGCAATCAAAAACAGGAAAATGAATTTTTTTTGCTACGTATGCTCTTTCCCTGCGTCTTTGTGCGATCTCGAGAAATCAGATATAGTGAAAAAATTGATAGTTGCCCGTAAGACTAACCAAAAATCTAACTTTGTGCTGTAAGGCTTGTATTTCGTTTTTTTTTTTGCTCGGTTTTTGTGTTTTTTTGTGCAGGAAAAGGTACGCACACTGAAGTAAAACAAAAAAAAATCCCTTCCTCCTTTCAAACAATAATAGAATCCTCTTACTATCTCAAGCTTCTTTTGCAAAAAAAAATTGTTAAAAGGGGCGAATTTTTTTTTAAAAAGTCGCACTTCATCCTATTCCCGTAACTATTTAGCATCTTCAACTCGTTTTTTTCAAAAAGGCATAACTTCTTCATATGGAAACCGTTTTTTGAGCCGTTTTTTTTTTAAACGACCTAATTTTTCGAGATCTTTAGGAGTAGTTAGTTTCAGCTTTTCTCAGCTTCAGTTTAAAAAAAAAAATAGAAAGTGCATGCCCGATTATTCTTAATAGCACCAATTATTTCCAATGACTACCTCACATGGTAGATATACTTAGAAGTAAAGGGCTTTACAGAATAGCCACAGGGGTAGAAACTAAACCTTCTGACGATGATAAAGTCGCTAAATGAGAAAATAAACAAGATCAAGCACGAGGATTAATAGGAATGTCCATTGCTCAAGATCTTCGATTTCATATACTTGACATTGAAACCCCTCATGAAGCCCTGGATAAGCTAAAAATTGTCTTTGGCATTCAAAATCAAATCAGGGCTCACCAACTTGAAAATGAGTTGCTTACTTTGGACCCTAATAATTTCTCTTCTATTGAAGACTTTTTGTCCAAATTCAAGACTCGTAGACTTTTTTTAGAAGGTTGTAAGGTCAAAAAGGAAGATAGTAGCCTCATCTATTGCATTCCTGCTAAGTTTGGCCCTGCTTACTCTGTATTTGTTTCCACCTTCCATTCCATTAGAGAAGCCATCATTTCTTCAGGAACCACCTACAAGAATCCCTCTTTTGATTCATTTTGTGATTCTTTGATAAGAGAAAAAGAAAAGCTCTTACACCTTGGTATTATCACTTCTGGAAGCGCTTCTAAGAAAGCCTTAGCAGCCCAATAACAATCATATCAAAAGAATCCCAAGAAGCAGTATCCTAAAAAGTATGGTCGAAACCAAACAAGGGTCCTAAGCAATTTCAGCCACAAACTGTAAAAGTAACTCACCAAAATGATAAGACATATAAAAACAAAGGAAAGAAGACAGATAGACATTTGAACTTTTGCAATCGTGATGGCCACATAGAGTCCAAATGTTTTAAGAAGATGGAAGCCTTAGAAGCAGCAATGAAGAAGCAAAACATCAATTTGGAGCACTCTTCACCTTCATCTTCAGGAATGGCACTTTCTGCTTGTGGTTGTCAAGCATCAAGATCTAGTTATGCATTAAATGTATCTTCCTCTTCTCATTCTCATGAGTGGCTCATTGATTCTAGAGCTTCTTATCACATGGCCAAAAATAAAGCCATTTTTTCTTCTTTAAATTATCACCAAACATATTTATGTTGGTGATGGTAGATCTCTTAGTGTTGTAGGATCTGGAACCATTCATCTCGATAATGGTCAGTTTAATGATGTACTATGTGTTCCTACCTTGTCATGCAACCTTCTCTCTGTTTATCAGATAACTCATTTAGGTGAAGGGAAAATAGTAGAATTCTCACCTCATGATGTTGTAATCAAGGACCTCAAAGATCCTAAACATATTTTAGCTACTGGCATTGCTGATGATTCCACAAGGTTGTATAAGTTTGACAACTTTGGGTCATCATGTCTTCCCTCCGTTTTTGTTGCTCACAATGATGAAGTGAGCAAACTTTAGCATGAGCGATTTGGTCACTTAAACTATCGCTCTCTTCAAACTCTATGTAAGGAAAATATGGTGACGGGTCTTCCTATGGTATCTTGCCAAGATGGTGTTTGCTCCGGATGTGTACTCGGAAAACATCATCGGGATAGTTTTGACAAACGTGCCTCTTGGCACGCTTCAGCCCCTTTGCAGCTTGTGCAGAGTGATTTATGTGGTCCACTTCCTGTTGTTTCTTTCTCTGGTTGCAAGTACTTCTTAACTTTCATTGATGATTTTTCCAGACGCACTTGGGTATACTTCTTAAAACTCAAGAGTGAAGTTTTTAACATGTTCTTGGCCTTTAAGGTCTTTGTTGAGAAACAATCTGGACATAAAATTCTTAAGTTAAGATCAGAGAATGGAGGAGAATATGTTAACAACAAATTTATCAACTTCGGCACTAAGCATGGCATTCAATTGCAACATACTGTTCCATATGCTCCACAACAAAATGGTGTAGTTGAAAGGAAGAATCACACCTTAAAAGAAATGGCTAATTGTATGCTTCAATCTAAAGGACTTGGTCTCAATTTTTGGGCAGAAGCCATTAACTGTGCAAATTACATAGTCAATCACACTCCTACTAAGGTTTTAAAGAATATAACTCCAGAAGAAGCTTGGAGCTCAATCAAACCAGATGTAAGTCACTTTCGTGTTTTTGGAAGTGATGCTTGGGCCCATATTCCAGATGCAAAACATAAAGCCTTAGAACCTAAGAGTGAAAAATGCATTTTTATTGGATATTCTGAAGATGTCAAAGGATATAGACTTATTCAACCAAAATCCAAAAATATAATCATTAGAAGAGATGTAAAATTTGATGAAAATATATCGGCCTGCGAGCCTAGTTCGGCGAGTGTGCCACCTTTGGCCTGCGAGCCTGATTCGGCATATGTGCCACCTCTCTCTCTCTCTCTCTCTTTTCTATTTTTAATAGCATTCCTTCTAGTTCAGATGATGACAGCGAGAATGAAAATCCTCCTCCACCGCTTGAAATTGTTCCTTTTACTCCACCGCTTCCAAGATGGGTCCGCTCTACTTGGGATGCAGCAGGTTCTCTTGTAGGTGACCCTGCCGATCGATGACGTACTCGTTCTCAGTTTGAAAGAGCCTCTTCCTTATTGGCTCAAGTTCCAGAAAATCCTAATCCAAAAACCTTTGAAGAAGCCTCTGGTCATCCACATTGGGATGCAGCTATGAATGAAGAATATCGCTCCTTATTGGCGAATGATACTTGGGATCTTTTTCCTCTTCCAAAAGGAAGAAAACTTGTCAGATGCAGATGGGTTTAGAAAACAAAGTTTGGACTAGATGGAGAAGTGGATAGACATAAAGCTCGTCTTGTCGCTAAAGGATTTTCACAAGTTGAAGGCATTGACTATACTGAAACCTTCTTCCTTGTTTCCAAAAGGAATTCTATCCACCTTGTTCTTTCCCTTCCTGCCTCCTTTAAATGGGAATTCCATCAGATGGATGTTAAATGCGCCTTCTTACATGGAGATTTGCATGAAGAAATCTACATGGAACAACCCCATGGCTTTATCCAAAAAGACTCCAGCCTTGTTTGTCGCCTTAGGAAGTCTCTCTATGGTCTCAAACAAGCTCCTTGGGCTTGGTATGCCAAAATGGATAGATTTCTATTAGATAATGGCTTTTCTAGGTGTCATTCTAACAACACTGTCTACACCAAGAAAGTGGGTAAGTCCTTCACCATCCTTGTTCTTTATGTTGATGATCTTATCCTTACTGGTAGTGATCCAAACCATATAAACCATGTGAATTTTAGCCTCAAAAAGAAGTTTGAAATGACAGACTTAGGACACTTGCATTATTTCCTTGGTCTTCAAGTCTTGCAATCCAAGGAAGGCATTACCCTCTCTCAGTCCAAGTATGCCTGTGATCTTCTACACCACTTTCACATGGAAAACTGTAAGGCAGCCCCTTCTCCCTTCCAGTCTAGAGTCAAGCTTTCAGTCACTTGTACTACCCCTGAAGTTGATGCTACCCTATATCGTCAACTTGTTGGTAAACTTCTGTATCTAACACATACCCGTCCTGACCTTTCCTTTGCCGTTGGTCTTGTCGCTTGGTTTATGCACCAACCTCATGAAATTCACTAGAAAGCAACTAAAAGAATACTTCGATAAATTCGAGGTACAGTTCAGTTTGGAATTCATTACAATGCAGGAGCATCTCCATTGTTGATTGGTTTCACTGATTCTGATTGGGCTGGTTACCCTAATGATCGAAAGTCTACTGTAGGATATGTATTCACTCTTGGTTCAGGACCTATTACTTGGTCTTGTAAGAAACAAAGTGCCATCTCTCTTTCTTCAGTAGAAGCAGAGTATCGTGGTGCAGTTGAAGCTAGCAAGGAACCCATGTGGCTTCGTCAGATCTTGTCTGAATTTGGTCTTCATCAGCAGCATCCAACTACACTTTGGTGTGATAATTAGAGTGCCATTCAGCTATGTAAAGATCCAGTTCAGCATCAGCATATGAAACACATTGAACTCTACATACACTTCATCAGAAAGCTCATTCATGACCGTGTTCTTGAAGTGCAATATTGTCCAACCAATGATCAAGTAGCCAATATCTTTACGAAGGCTCTCACATAAGCGAAGTTTACCAAAATTTGATCCATGCTTGGAGTTCAAGAAAGTTGTCATTAAGGAGGGATAGGCTCTAATGCCTCTTTCCTTCTCCTATTGTATCACTTTTTTAAATCCTTCAATCCTATCCCAATTTGTTCTTAAGGGGGGATGTTAGGATATTTCGACACATAGGAAATAGGCTCCTTTTGTGTCACCTTTGTAAATCCTTCAATCCTATCCCAAGTTGTTCTTAAGGGGGGATGTTAGGATATTTCGACACATAGGAAATAGTTAAGAATAACTTAGTCTAGTGTAGAGTTAGGTAAAGTGTGTTTCTTTACTATGTACATTTGTAATTTATGATCTGACAGTTCACTCTCTCCTCGGTATTTACGACACTTGATCCGTGGCTTAACACTTGATTGGTCCATGATCTCTATTTAAAGAGCATGGAGAGTCATTTGTCCTGTAACTGTTTATGAGAGAAACATATGTAACTTTTCTTTTTATATTAATAAATTGCCTGAAGTGGCCACGTTGGCTCAAGCCGTGGATTGTTTCCCTCTTTGAGGGTTTTAACCACGTGATTATACTGGTGTACTGATTTGTGATCTGTTTGTGAGTGGTGACCTTTGGTTCTTGATCTACGGAACTTACCCTGTAAATTCCTACATCTTTGACTAGTCTGTTGAAGTATTTTAGAGCTATTTTTCTTTATGAAGTTAGTGTTCCACTGAAAACCAATTTGCATAGCTCGTTGGAAAGTGCCTTGAATTAACCTCCATAATTCGGTGTGACTTCTCTCCATACTTTGGTGAGACTTCTCTTAAAAAAAAATAGAATTCGGTGTGATTGGTCTCCATAATTCGGTGCTCTCCTTATATATAATTCTAATATGTAAAGTGCGGTGAAGACCATAAGTATATGAAAATGCGTTGGTCGTTTTGGTATGGTTCCATTGATTGTGCGTTGAGTTCCCTTAAAGACAGTGCTAGTGTGTTTAAAATAAGTTGAGATTTTTTATGGTCATATTACAAGCAGTGGTATATAATGGATTTAAAAAAGGCCATGACATAATGGTTCATGCATATGTAATGTGACGACATATGAATAATGGCATATGATATTTGTTGAGCTCTTTTTTTAATGACCATATAACATATGGTATGAAATTACATATATGGTGTATGGAGGTATAATTGAGAGCCTGCATCCTTAATTAATGATTTTTTCTTGAAGACATAGCCAGTCAATTTTATTGCAAAGACATCAAATTTTTTGTTGCAAATATTGTAATTATTTTGGGCACATATCATATTATATCGTGCATTCACTCATCTCCGTAGTAAGAGTAGTTCTCTCTAGAAAAGAGAACTACCATGAGTGGCCCAAGAAGATAAAGCACACCTTGATTTTTAATGAGTTGTGGAAAGGGGTTTGTGAAGGAGAAGAAGGTAATCCTCCTTGGAAGACCACTTATGACAAGGAGTTTACCATCTGGAAGAACAAGAAAAACAAGGCTTATGCCTTGATTGTAGCATCAATCAATGAAGAGGTTAGTTGACATATTATGCCATTTACAAATGCTTTTGGTGCTTTAAAGAAGTTGAAATAATTATACGACTCACACTCTAAGCTTGAAGTTTTTCAATTAATGATCAAGTTGTTTAATTTAGAATTGAAGGATGATGACCCTCTTGCCTTAGCCTATGAAATAAGAGCCATTATTCATGATATAGAAGCTATTGGTGTCAAAATTGACGTTCCTCTCACAACTTTTGTCAAGACATTGTGTCTCACTTATTCCCATTATCTTGAGTCATTACAAGCTAGTGGAAAACTTTTACAGATTTATTTTGACTCTCTTATGGACAATTTTGCTGAAAGAGAATTTTTTTTTGGGAAGAAGAATATAGTTAATCAATCCCCTGAAGAAGTTGCATCTCTCGCACAAAAAGAGAATAATTAGGGACAAGATTCTTCTAGAGGAAGAGGTGGCTGAAGAGGACAATGAAGGAAGAATTTTAGAGGCAGGAGGGGCAAAAATTTCCAAGGAGAAAGGCTTGATCTTCATTACATATGGTGTAATAGAAATGGACATTTTGCTTCCACATGTAAGCTCTCATGGGATAGGATTAGACAGGAAAGGGAGGAAGATAAACTAAAATCATCAGATAAAGGGAAAGGAAAAGCACCCGGGTCTGCTCATTATGTTGTGGCACATTGCAACATTGGAGTAACTGAAGATTTATTTAATTCTTCACTTGGTTCATGGAAAGATGTTTCGTTTCCTAATACTGGAGAAACTTGCCACATGAATTTTAGAATAGATTTATTTGAAGAATTCACTGACAATGTTGATGGAGTAGTCTACTTTCTAGACAAATCAAAACTCAATCCATCAAGGCTTGGCATCAGGCTCAAACTGTCTGGTCTTCTAGACTTTCTTCTACATGATGTTCTATACCTCCTAGAGTTGAGGAGAAACTTCTTGTCCTTGGTTCACATATTCTAGCAAGGACACTCCATTCACATATTTGATGGCAAGGTTGAGATCAGAAAAGCACCAGACAACTCACTTGTCATGACTGAGATGTTGATTTATGGTAGCATCAGATTGCTCTAAGTCTCAAATTTTTGCAGAGAGACTTAAACACATGTATTCCAAAGAACCCAAAAAGCGTTTTGGGAAATTCCACCCAAATAGGGTTTTATTGAAATAATTAATTATTTTTAATGGGAGCCTAAGTTTAAACTTGGGGAATTAAAATAATTAAAGCATATTAATAAAACATGGTGTGAATCTTCTAGAAAAATACGAAGATCAAGTCAAGTTAATCTTAGTCGTTGATTAGCGATTTAATCTCAGCTGTTGAAGTTTCAACGAGAATATTATAAGAAGGACTTGATGTGCATTTGGAAAAAGCACCGAGAGATTCTAGAGACTGAACTTCTCAAGTGAGCAATGCTCAACAATAGAGAAGATTGCTCGAGTTGATTCTTGCAGAGAGGGGCAGAGATAATTTTCCGGTTGGATATTTTCTTGATCCGGAGAGTGCAAGGAAAAGAGGGCTGAGAGTAGTTCGGAGAGGAAGCACAAAGCCACACAGAGGAAGTGCAGTGGTAGCACAAAGCTTCAGAGTGAGTCTGTATTTTTGTTGGGGAACAGTCAGGATCCAGTGCCAGAGTCGAGGTGTAAGACTGGGAGGCCAGAGAGTTGAAGTTTCCAGCTAACAGAGATATCATAGGAGGTGCAATGCAGTCCCAACGACACTGATGCAGTGATTGTGTAGGTGTGACACAATATTGCGCAGAGTTTGTGTAGAGACATCACAGAGGCTAATCTCTAGCGCAGATCAGTGTCGTATCTTCCAGTGATGGGGTGAGATCATCTCACCGACTTTTTGTTCAGTTAGATCCCTATATAGGATTTCCAGTTAGGGCATTAGAAGAATTGTAGTAATAAATTACTGCTTTATAATATCAAACCCTTAGTTGCTGCACCGGTTTTCTCGCATTTGGTTTTTCCGGGGACTTAGTCCAAAACTAACGGTGTCATGTGTGTTTAGTTTTCTTCTTGCTTAGATTTTGTTTCCGTGTTTATTTTTCAGCAGTTTATTTATGTAGTGAATGTTGCATTGTATTTACTTCAATATTTACTTGTAGAACACATTAAATAACTTGCATGATTAATCAGGTAGAAGAAGTAATATCAGTTTGTTGCAATAGGGATTACGGGTTTAGAAATTTTCACATGGTATCAGAGGTTGTATAACGGCACAAGTGAATCAAGAGAGCAGTCCAGAAGTGTTCAACGTTGAAGAGAAGGAGGCAGATCGAAGAGCTGTGCAGGCAGTAGATCGAATCCCCAAGGGATTTCATGGTCCAAGCTAGGAGGGAAAATTTTGCAAGGGAAAATTTTGTCAAACCAGGAGGTAACTCCTCAAAATCAGAATATGTATTAGCTGAAGAATGTACATGCTTTTATAGATGGGAGGTGAGGCTATTGGGATTCATCTCCCAATGACTCTTGGCCTTCCTTATTTCCTAATATTAAATAATATACAAAAATACATATGCACACCTATCCATAGGATTAGGTGTCAACATTCCCCCCTTTAATCCGAAGGGATGTTGGTGAGTCCAAGCATCGATCTGAACTTTTCAAACTTTTCTCTTCCAAGTGCTTTGGTGAAGATGTCAGCAGTTTGCTCATTTGTGGAACAATGATGTAGATGGATGGTTTTTGCCTGAACATGATGTCGAATTAGATGGTATTTTGTATTGATGTGCTTTGTTCGATCATGGAACTTTGGGTTCTTGGCCAACTTTATTGCAGAAGTGTTGTCGATCATGAGTGGTGTGGAATACATTTGTTTCATCTGCAAATCTTCCAGGATTTTTCGGAGCTACACAATTTCCTTTTGAGCCAGAATTACTGCTATATTCCCGCTCTTGGTCGTGGAACTGAACCGATCGTTTGCGGGATCTCCATGAGACAACTCTTGATCCAAGACTCATGGTGTAACCTGTATTAGACACCCCTGTTTCTTTGTCGCCATCAAAGTTTGAATCAAAGTACCCGATCAAGATGAAGTCGCTTACCTCTGTATATTTGAGTCCAAAGTCTTGAGTCCCCTTCAAGTACCTTAACTCTCTTTTTGCAGCAGACCAATGTCCTTCACAAGGTTTTTGCATGAACCTTGAGAGGATTCCAACAGCAAATGAAATTTTAGGTCTGGTGGTGGTCAGGTAGATAAGACTTCCTATAAGTTGTCTATACTTAGTTGCATCCTCAAATTCCTTCCCTTCAATAGATGTGAGTTTCAAGTTTTGTTCCATTGGAGTGGTTAAGGGATTACATTCATCCATGCCAAACTTGTTCAAGAGATCTCCAATGTACTTCTTTTGAGAAAGAAATATAAATTTAGGATGTTGAATTACTTCAATACCCAGATAGTAATGAATATGACCCAAATCAGTCATTTCAAAACCTTTCTTCAATTCTTTCTTCATGGATGCAATATAGCTCTCATTGTTCCCTGTTATCAAAAGATCATCTACATATACCACAAGATATACAACTGTTTTTCCAACTTTCTTAACAAACAAAGTTGCATCATCGTATCAAAGTGTTGAAACTGGTTTTAATATTGTCTGGCTTAATTTTCACATTTGTGTGCTCGTGGTGCTTGCTTGAGGCCATACAAGGATTTTATAAGCTTGCAAACTTTGTGTTCTTGACCCTTTACAACAAATCCTTCTGGCTAGGACATATAAACTTTCTCCTTTATATCTCCATTCAAAAAGGCTATTTTTACATCCATCTGATGGACTTTCCATCCATTCTGAGCTGCTAAGGCAAAGAGAGTCCGGATGGTGGTCCATTTTGATGTGGGAGCAAAAGTTTCTTCATAATCAACTCCTTCTTTTTGTGCGAATCCTTTTGCCACAAGCCTGGCCTTGTGCTTGTCAAGTGAGCCGTTTGCCTTGTACTTGTTCTTGTAGACCCACTTACAACGGTTTTGTTCCCAAAGGCAGATCATCCACTTTCTAAGTGCTATCTTTGTGATTACATCACATCTCCCTTCGCATCGTTTCTTTCCATTCATCATGAGAAGCGCTTCTTCAAGGAAGTTGGTCTATGATCTGCAGAGACAAATCCTTAATTCTGACAAAATATAAGCAATATCCATATCAACAAGAGAATCAGAATTATCTACATCACCTTCGATTTGTTGAGTGGAACTTCTTGTTCCTGTTTTTCCAACCTCATCAGGATGAACATCCTCCAGTGTCTTTGTCAGCCATTTGGGAGGACCTTTTTGAGATGGCCCAGGCTGGTCACTTGACTGAGTTGGGATTGATTCAAGATTCAATCTCCCAATTCTGTCAATCACATCATCCAATGTGTCATCCGTGGTTGTTTCTTCATGTGGGGGAGAGAGTGCTTCAGAACATGATTCCACAGTTTGATTCAATATCGGAATCCCCCCTTCAAGATGTGGAATCACATTATCAAATTCTTGGAAAGACTTTGCATGTGTGAATCTATCCAGGCGATCAAGTTGCCGCTCAACAACCTTGTCACTCTTGGAAGATTCAAGGAATATGACATCTCTTGCTATCACAAACTTCTTATTTGCTTCATCATAGAGATGATATCCTTTGGAGGTATTGGAGTACCCCAAGAAGATACATTTTTTGCTTCTAGCACCAAGTTTGTTCCTTTGACCCTTGGGTATCAAGGCATAACAGGTGGACCCAAAGACCCTGAAATGCTTTACCGAAGGAATGTGGCCATGCCACATTTAAAAAGGAGTTTTGTTTCTAATTGAACTTGAAGGACACCTATTCTTTATGTAAACATCACATAGAACTGCATCAGCCCAAAACATCAATTTTACATTCTTGAAAAATAACATGGAGCGGACCATATTTAAAATAGTTCTGTTCATTCTTTCAGCTACACCGTTCTGCTGTGGATTATATGGCACAGTTGTTTGATGTTTGATTCCATGTTGACGAAGATAATTTTCAAATTCGTTTGAAGTGTATTCTTTTCCATTATCAGTACGTAGAGAGCCAATATATGTTTGTGCATCATTTTCAATCCATGCATGAAAATTCTTGAAAGTTTGAAAAGCATCAGACTTATTCTTCAATAAGTAAATCCAACACATTCTGGTGTAGTCATCAATAAATGTCATCATGTATTTTTTTCCATTTGCAGAAGCAATAGGCATAGGGCCACATAAATCTGAATGAAAAAGCTCAAGTTTCTATGTGCTCTGGAGTGTGAATCATGAAATGGTTGTTTGCTATGCTTTCCCAGAATACAAGCATCACATTCCTTAGGTTTTCTAGGAATTGTAGGCAGTCCATTAACACCATTTTTCTTCAACAAATGAAGGTTGTCATAGTTTAAGTGTCCAAATCTAGCATGCCATAAAAGACTTGATGGGAATGTACCTTCATCATGATGTGAACTGAATGCAAAGTTTTGAGCATGAGCAGATGAACCTTTCAGCTTCAAGAGTCTCCCTTCTTCTATTCCCTCCATGACAAGTGAGTGATCTGATGCTTTTCTGACCTCTGTCTTGCCATCAAACAAGTGAATTGAGTGTCCTTGCTGCCGGATTTCGACCAGGGACAACAAGTTTCTCTTCAACTCAGGGAGGTATAGAACCTCATGTAGGATATGATCAGGAAGACCAGGCAGTTTAAGCCTGACTGTGCCAAGCCCCGATGGCTTGAGTTTGGATTTATCTGCGAAATATACTGCTCCATCAACTTTGTCAGTGAAATCTTCAAAAAAATCTTTTCTAAATGTCATGTGACATGTTGCTCCTGAATCTAGCAACCAATCATTTCTCCATGAAGTAAATGAAACATCAAATAGGTTTTCAGTTACTCCATTGTTACAATGTGCTAGAACATAGTGAGCGGATTCAGGTGCTTTACCTTTGTCTTTGTCATTAGTTTTACCTTTGTCTTGATTTCTGTGCTGCTCAATTTTGTCCCATGGTGTTCTGCATTTTGATGCATCATGTCCATCTCTATTGCACCGTGTGCAATGAAGATTGGATTTGTCAGCTTGTCTGCCCCCCCTTTCTGTGAAGTTTCTTCTTCCTCTTCCTCTTCTGCCACCTCTTCCTCTGGATGAATCTGGAGCATGACTCTTTTCTCTATGTGCTAAGTATGCAGCCTCTTCGGAAGATGAAGGGACTATCATCTTCCCAAAAGCTTTCTCTTTTTCTGCAAACTTTTTCTCAAGTGTATCAAAGGTGATATGCTGAAAGTTTCCACTTGCTTGCAAAGACTCAAGATAATGTGAGTAAGTCGGATATAATGCCTTAACATATGCTATGAGAGGTATGTCCAGTTTTACACCAGTGTTTTCAATGTCATGCATTATAGATCTTACTTCTGAAGCTAAAGCAAGGGGATCATCATTCTTCATTTCAAGACTGAACAGCTTAATCATCAATTGAACATTTTCTAATTCTGAATGTGAGTCATAGAGTTCCTTCAGCTTGTTCAAGGCATCATAGGGATTTGAGAATGATGAAATATGGTGACTCACCTCTTCACTTACGGAGGCTGCAATCAAGGCATAGGCCTTGCAGTTCTTATTTTCCCAAATGGCAAGCTCTTTGTCTGAAGTGGGCTTTGCTGGTGGGTTTTCTTCTTGTCCTTCACAGATTCCTTTCCACAGCTCATTAAAAATGAGTGTGTGTTTAATCTTTCGATACCATTCAAGATAGTTCTCTTTGCCGGAGAGAACCACCCCAACAATTGAGATGAGAGAATGCATTAGATTGCTGGAAAAAATCTTCTGAAGAGGAAAAAAATTCTGCTATAAAAACTTTCAACTCTTGAAATCTTTCAAATAAAGGGGCAAAAACTCTTGCTGGAAAAATACTCTGCAGAAAAAATCTTGCTGAAGACTGAATTTAAAAGTACAAAAAACTCTTTGCTATAAACTGAATTCTGCACAAAAAAATATATGTATATTTTTTTCTTTTGTTTGGAGAAAAAATTTATATGAGTAGCAGTTTTATGAAATGGGAGGATGGTATTGTGAATATGAATGGGGCGGTATTATGAATGTAATAAGTGGTATTAAAAAATGGGCGAAATGGTATTTAAAAGGCAGAATGGTAGAATTATGAATGGAAGGGGGCGGATGGTATTGAGGGCGTATTGTATGCAAAGGGCGGTATTGAATGGATGTATTGTGGGATGGTATAATGAATATAGAAGGGGCGTGGTATTAAAAGATGGGAGGGTGGAGTTATAGCCAGCGCTGGAGGGCGTTATTATATAAGTGACAGCGTTATATGTAAACGAGAAAGGCGGTATTACAAATTTGAAAGGGCGGTGTTATGAAATAGACAGCATTTAAATATGAAATAGACAGCGTTTAAACGCAGAAGGGAATGCAATCAACACGATGTATTAAACCATGGGCGTGATATATTAAACTATGCAGACAGCGTTACACAGCGTTGTATATAAACGTGTAGACAGCGTTATATATAATATGGAACGCTGTATTAAATGGTGGTAGCTTTGTAAATAGCGTGGACAGACAGCACTGAATATCAAATGGAGTTGATATACAACTGCGGATAAAACGTTGGAGCGGAGGTAGTGACAGCGCTGGATTGACTGTGCGTGGAATGGGAAGCGTTGTGTAGTGACAGCGCTGGAATGAGAAGGGTTGTATTGTGTGGAGAGGCGCCTGTGGAGGTATAAGTGTTGTATAAACTATTACAAAACAAATATATACCACGAGTATTATATGAGCACTATATTAAATGGCTGTGCAGTGTTGTATGTACGCAGGGAGGGGTGAATAGGGAGTCGAGGGTGAGGGGTCTGGTTCGTGGTAGGAGCGGCAAGTGGGTATCGATTTGTGGGAGCGTATTAAAAGTTGGGCGCTGGTGTATGGAGAGTATGGGAATGCAGTGGACTGTAGGAGTCGAGGGAGAATGGAGGATGATGGAGAATGGAGAATGGAGGAGGCCCAAAAGGGCGTTACAAAAAAAAAAAAATTTGAAATGGAATCTTGCAGAATGACAGAGGAGCATGCAGTCTTCAGGAGCTGCAGGAGCTGGAGCTGCAAATGTCAGGGCTATATAGAGAAAAAAAATGCAGAATAACAGTCCAGCAATTAATGAGCAACAAAAACTATTAATAAAATTGACTGAGCAAAGGAGAGGGAGTTACACCACAGGGCAGAAATGCCAATAGTGGAGCTGGCTCTGATACCATGTCAAACCAGGAGGTAACTCCTCAAAATCAGAATATGTATTAGCTGAAGAATGTACATGCTTTTATAGATGGGAGGTGAGGCTATTGGGATTCATCTCCCAATGACTCTTGGCCTTCCTTATTTCCTAATATTAAATAATATACAAAAATACATATGCACACCCATCCATAGGATTAGGTGTCAACAGAGTGAGTCGATAAAGAGGTACAATTTCCATTTTGTGATATGTCAGCGGTAGAGGGAGCAACGCAAACCAGTTTATGGTGGGACACAATTTTCCTGTAGCAGCAATTTCTAGTGCATAAAGCGTGACAAGAAGGAAGAAGTAACATACTGAGGGAATTCTAACCTCAGGGAATTTCTTACCCAAGAAATTATGATTTCCCGTGCAGAAACAATGGGATCAAGATTTATTTGGCTTGCTCCAGCAGAGAGTGTGTAGAGCTAGCCACATAGAGGGTTAGAGGTAGCAGTTCAACATTTGGTTGGGTGAGATGGAAACCACTAGGTTGCGTGATCAAGGTCGGTTGGAGGGTGCCTCCAACTATGTAATCTGGAAGGCAAGGATCTCCTTCCTTCTAGATGAGCATGAGCTCAAGGCCTTCATCGACAATGCGGTAGCTGAACCTGTAGATGAAGATTCGTTGAAAGCCTTCAAGAAGAATATGGCAAAAGCCAAACAGTTGATCCTTGACAGAGTGAGGGATCACATTGTCTCACATATTTCTGGCAAAGGGACTACCAAGGAGATGTGGGATGCATTGGCCACGCTATACCAGGGGTCTTTCAAGCAGCGAAAGATGTTCTTGGAGGAAAATATGCGGTCTACTAGGATGCAAAAGGGAGAACGTATAGACCCATTTCTTGCAAAGCTTCAACAGGTTCGATATCAGCTGGTAGCTGTAGGGTCAACACCTTAGGTCACGGAGATGGTCAGATTGGCTCTAAATTTTGTTTCTGAAGAATGGAAAGTCTTTGTCCAAAGTATCTTGGGGAGAGAGAAGTTGTCGGATTGGGAAGGAATGTGGGCAACTTTTTAGCAGGAAGAAATGAGGAGATACTTAATCAAGTGCAAGCTTGATGGCAACAACAACAGTGGGACGAAGCCCAAGGAGGAGGATGGGAATGCAACCCTTGCATCTAAGGGGTAGTAGGAGAAGCAGAGGCGGAAAAATGACGTCCTGAAGATCAAATGTTTCAAGTGTGGTGATATGGGTCACTAAGATACTCAATGTCCTCTCAAGAATAAGTACAATGACGAGAAACATGATCCGTAGGCTGAAACTGCGAGGATCGAGGTGGAAGAGTTCGCGATGATTGCCCACATGTCTCCTGGGGAGAATTGGGGTGATCTAGAACTATAGTTCAAGAGAATGACAGTTGGATAGGATCCTTGAGGAGTCCACCTCATGGATCAATACCTTGCTACGGGAGCCCAAATCAACAATAGTAGGATGGACCAGTGTCGGTTGGTGCAAAGGAGTGCCAGAGTGATAGCGCAATGGCTAGAGAGTGCCATAGTCTGAGCAACGCAGTGATGATAGCAGTGCAGGAAGGCACAACGCAGAGTCAACAACAACACAACAACTTCAGAGGGTCAGCACAAAGTCTAGCAACATTCAGATCTTCAGTATCATATGCATCATGCTAAATACTTAGTTCAATGTTTGGATGTTTTTCTATTGCATCAAGCAACATAGCTGCAGTGCAGTAATTATTGGCAGTAGTATGCAGGGTCAACAACAACAAAAATGCAGCAGCGCAGTAGTTGGTGGGCAGTAGTGTCATACATCAGCAACGTAGAGGGAGATCTTACAGAGTCAGTGTAGCGCTTCAGCAAGATTCATTACTAGAGCACATTCCTCATTAAGAGGGAGTGTTAATTTCTGGTAGCATTAGATGTGCTCTAAGTCTCAAATTTTGCAGGGAGGCTTAGACACATGTATTCCGAAGAACCCATAAAGTGTTTTGGGAAATTACACCCGAATAGGGTTTTATTAAAATAATTAATTATTTTTAATGGGAGCCTAAGTTTAAACTCAGGGAATTAAAATAATTAAAGCATATTAATAAAACATGGTGTGAATCTTCTAGAAAAAGATGAGTCAAGTTAATCTTAGTTGTTGATTAGCAATTTAATCTTGCCCGTTGAAGTCTCAATGAGAACATTATATGGACTTGATAAGCATTTGGAAAAAACACTGAGAGAGTCTAGAGATCGAATTTCTCAAGTGAGCAATGCTCAACAACGAAGAAGATCAATTGAGTTGATTCTTGGAGAGAGGGGCAGAGATAATTTTCCGGGTGGAGATTTTTCTGATCCAGAGAGTGCAAGGCAGAGAGGGAAGAGAGTAGTCCAGAGAGGAAGCGCAGTGGCAACGCAGAGTTTCAGAGTGAGTCTGCATTTCTACTGGGGAATGTTAGAGTCCTATAATTTACAGTGTCACAAGGTGACTGTGTATTTCCTACTTGCAAATTTTCATATTGTACATATGTTTCAATATTCAAAAGCATTTCCAAAGAAGATAAAAAGAAACAAAAAGAAGAACCAAAGAGGGTGTTAAAAAAGGAAAAAGAAAGCCCCACACAAAAAATGAATATTTCTGAAAGTGATGCAAATCAAAATGCCACTGCTATTTAGAAAATTTTGTGCAGTCATACAGCTTAAGCATGATTGTACAATTTTGAATTTGTTGCTGATAGGTTAGAAAATGAAGATTTTCCAAACCATTTAGTCTTGGCTTATCAGTAGATAGGTAGAAAATGACATTGATTCAACAACTTAATTTGAACCAATAGGAGAAATAAGGGATAGGTGGTGGTGGAACCGAACCGAAAAAAGAGAGAGGATGGCGCGCGCGGGAGAAATTTCTTTCGTTCTAGGGTTACAGTCCACCATCGCCGCCGCGGGTTGGAGATCGTTGCTCAGGCGACGCCTCCATGGAATGAGACTCTGCATTACCATCGTTGTTCCTTGTGTCTTTGTTCGGGCTGGGCATCCATTTGCGCCTGAGAGATTTTACATTTCTGCTGTGACAGGTTCTTGGATACCCTGCAGAACCAACAGAAAGGGGTACTGGTGCCTGACCAGTCTATCAAATGATACAGCGGGGCGTGGAATAAGTCCCTGCGATCCCCATTTGTTCTTTGGTGGCTTAGACTTTGAACCATCGCCGGGGTATGTGCTCTGTTGCACCTCTCATGGTGCCACTGGGCGCATTACTCTGTTTTATCGGTCGGTTGGTCAAGCTGGGACTTCAGTTTTTCTATGTTATTGGGAGCGGATATCGCATGACTATCTCTTTGGCAAGCCGGCCTTCACATCCTCGCTCTGGGCCGCGAGGATGGGCGGACATTGGGCTTCGGGATTAAATGCCTTGCGGCCTCCAAAGCTGCATACGAATCAGAGGCTGCAAAGGCCTGCTAGCTTCTCCAATACAGCTGACACAGGGATTTAAAATCTCAAGGGGACTCTGAGGATGCACTCGGACCATCTGAGCCAGGAACAGGCCCACGCTGAGGTGCTTATAGACAAAAATCGCAGCCTGCATATCTGCAACACCGATTCTCAGGTAGGCTCGACTCCATATCAAGTGTTCATCAAGCCTCCTGTAGGTAATAGCTTTATTCTATGGATTCGAACAATAGATTCAATACTACATCTGAAGGAAGCTATCCAGACTAAGGCGGGTTACCCAGTTCATGCACAGTCTCTGATTTTTGGGGGGAAAGCTTTAGCTGACCATTGCTCTGTTAATGACTTCTCCATTGTCACTGGGTCTTCCATCTGCCTCAACCTCAGACTGAGGGGTGGAATGATGGGCCAAAACAGGGCACATGGACCCTCCATGGGCGTAGGTGCATCCAAAACAGTACCCACAAAAGGCTCTTACAGGAATATATTACAGGGGGACAAAAACATTCCCACAGTACCTGTCATCCCTGCTGAAAGTTCCCCCAAGCCATATATTGTAGAACTGCAGGACAGCGTGCCTGAAATAAACATAGACAGCCTAGATATTGATATGCATAGAACTGCCTACGAATCCCAAGCAATTATAGGCAGATTCAACTGCTTCTGGCCCAAACCAATGGAGCTGTTCCATTGGATTTTTACAAACTGGTCCATGGAATGTGAAATACACCTATGTTCTAAGGGGTTCTTCATTGTAAAATTTTCATCCACTGAGGTCAGAGATGCCATTATCAGTCAGGGACCATGGTTCTAGGGCTCCACGGGACTCTTCATTACACCATGGTTCCCAAATTTTGATGCCAATACCATGGAGGTGACCAAAATGCCGGTCTGGGTAAGGCTCTACAACCTCCCGCTACATTTTTGGAATGAAAATGTTCTTGGCTGCATTGGAAACACCCTTGGCAGATACATTAAAACAGACACCCAACGCCTAGAAGAACGCATATTCACCTTCGCACGAATCTGTGTGGAGGTTGATTTGAGCAAGGGACTCCCAGAGTCCATTATGCTGAACAACAAACAACAGAGATGGACACATCATTTAGACTATGAGAACACAACCTTCAGATGCCGGATATGCAGGTGCACAGGACACCTACAAAACTCATGCCCGGCAGCAAAAAGGGATAACAGGAAAAAGAAGAAAACAGGAAAAGCGGCAAAAGGTTGGCAATTTCCCTCTGAAGAGCCAGAACTACAGGAAGAAGAGGTGGAACCAACACCACATGAGAATCAACAAACAGATACTTCCTTGGGCACACAAGAACAGGAAATGCAAGATCCTCTCGACACCACCACAAAGACTCAGCAGGATATGGTACCTGGAACACTAGACAGTGGGGGATACAAAAGAACACATACATCAGACACATCTGACTCTGATAAGGATCATGGAGCACCAACAGAAGAAAATCAGCTTGTCCTTATAGAGACCGAGCAAACACTTGGTGCTTGGCGTAAGGTTGAAAAGAAGAAGGGGAGAAAATCTTAATTGTATCACTTTTGCATTTTTATTTGCGGCATTTGGATGTCTTTGGACATATACCAGCTCATACAACATGTAATTTTGTTTTCTCATAAATAAAATTACGAATTTTTTCTTTGTGAAAAAAAAAAAGGGATAGGTGATAGGTTAGAAATTCAAAAGAAAAATGATTTCAAGGTCTGCAAGTCTATATGCACCCTAAAAAGAAGGAAAAAGGTCAGGTTTGTTGTTTGGGTAGGTAAATTGCTGAAAAAGAGGGATGGAGAAAAATGTAAAGTTAATCCTATGAATAAGCGGCCTCAAAAGTTGCTTGTTGATTTCCTATGATAATAGAAGGGAAATCAGAATGAAAGGAAGAGCTATACTCTAAAGGCTCGGAAAAGGGGTGATTTTATAAAGTTTGGAACCTTATGGTATGTTTTTTATCCCTAAGTCCTGACCACATTCATTTCTTATTATTCACCGCCCCATGCATATTTTCCCTATCCTAAAGTCCTACGCTACCCCCGGCCTTCATATCCCGACCCCACCATCCCATCGCCTGTCCCTTCACACCCCACGTCACTCGTCCCAACCTGCCTTAATCACCCTGCAACTCCTCTTCATCCCCGCTCGCGACCATCCATTCGATGGCCCACATTACATTCCGGCACCCCCTCACCCTCCGAACGTTAACAACGAGTTGGGTGGGGGGTGTGAAATCGACAGTACCCAATACCGCCCAGCCTGCTACGTGTCGCGCCTACAAGTTGTTTGCACCCACCTCCCCCCCGCCAATACCACAATCTGCCACCACCCCCCTCCGAAGGCGGTTTCCGCCACCAGATGAAACCATTACCCTCGCCAACCGTTGGTCTATCCGTTGCACGCTCCCTCTGTGCCATGTCCCCGCTGACCCGTCCCTCCCATCCAATCACGTTTACCCCTGTTGATACCACAAACTGCCACCACCCCCCTCTAAAAGCGGTTCCGCCACCAGATGAAACAATTACCCCCACCAAACATTGGTCTATTCGTTGCCCACTCCCTCCACACCACGTCCTTGCTGACCTATCCCTCCCGTCCAATCGCGTTTACTCCCACCAAGAAAGTCGTTGCACCGTAAATGGTCAGGTCATTGTCCAAGGGACCTGCGCCACCCAAACGTCTCGCCAATCACGAATTAAAAGCCAAATTCATACCTGCTACAGAGTTTACTATGCTTATGTTGACTTAAGGTTGCAGAGATCGAATTTGCCGAGAATTACATAAAAAAATCACAGGTTAAACAAATTTTTGCAGGAGAACCCATATTCACCAAGGGAATCAACAGCTCTCGACCAACCGGATTATAGTCTCACCTTCAAAAAAATTTTGTTTTGATCGTGGTCCCTTCTATTTTCTCCCTTCCCCAATACCAAGTGATATCACTTTCCCTTCTCTGCTACCTTTTTCTTACATCCCCTTCTCCATTGCAAATTGAAAATAAGTTATAGAAGATTAATCATGCCTCCTAAGAAAGACCAGGAGCCTTTCAACCCCATGGTTTACCCTCAAATAGATTTGGATCATGCAGCCCTAGCATATCGAGATTACAAAATTCACGAGATAGAGTTAGACTTCGACTTGTTCGATGTCCACTGCTGGCTCGAGGACAAATTTCTCGAGGAAGCCAATGAAATTAGCCTATGGGAGACCCAGCTACCTCTGTACATCTTTCCCAAAACCCATATTTGCCCTGAATTCATCAGAAAATGCCAGGCTTGCTATGACATTAATCACAGGAACATAGTCACCCCAACAAGAGAGATCATGTTCACCATTAATGCCCAATCCATTCAGTAAATGATGCAGGCCCCCACTCTTGAACAAACAATCCCCTTCTCTTATGAAACCCTTAGGTAACTTTATCAGAGAATTGATTTTGCCAGTGGAGCCAAAACTCTGCAGCTTCTCATGGCAACTTATGCACCAATGCCTATAAAAAATCAACCCTACCCTTCATCTATTTTTCCCGAAAGGACCAAGCAGATCATCAATGTTTTATCTTATTTATTAGGTTATCACTCTGATTAGTGGGTCGATGAAGCTATGATAGGATTTTTGTCCATTCTCTCCTCAGAAGCTAAGCCCACAATCATGTTTAATTATGCCCAGTTTCTTGGAGATGCCATTCATGAACAGTTTTTAAGGTTTCACTCAGAGAAGGTTTTCAAATACACCTCTATGTTGGTGAATACATTTGTGTATTTCCAGTCTAGAAGATTTAAATTTCAGATGACAAAGGTAAATGAAGATGTTGAACCTCAATCTGTCATTTTCTAGGCTACCTTGCTAGTAAAGGAGCATAAGAGCTATACATACAAGGACTTTGTGGATTTTTTTGAGCATCCAGCCATCATCACACTCAGTAGTGCAGCAGAGCCCAGGATAAGTGAAGAAATCAGGAAAACCATGAAGCTCACAGAGCAAGTAAAGACAATAGATTGGTACTTGTACCAAAATTACACAAAGATTCAAGTCTATGGAAGTGAGATAGCCCCTTACAAATTACCAAAGTTCCTCTCCATGAGGGTCTTTGCATTGGAGTACATAAGGCAAATGATAGATGCAGATGGTTCCACTTTGTTACTGTAAAGAAGAAGACTCAGTTCAAGATCAAGACACAAGTTGGGCCTTTCATCTGCAACAACAAAGCAGTAGGGGATGGGTTTCAGTCACAGTTTCACTTGGTCTTATGACCCTACAGGGATTATCTCCAAGAAAAGGGTGGAAAACATATCCACACCCTATGTTCATACACACATACCTGCAATTGAGCAGTATCCCAACCAAACAAAATGGGTGGCCAACACCCTCCAAGAAGATGAAGAACAAGTGATCTCCACTTCAGGTATTCAGACCCCAACACGACAAGAAAGGAGGAGTGTAGAAGAAAAAGAAGACAAAGGGAAAGAACTAGAAAAAGAGATAGGGAGCAAAAGGCCAAGAGAGGATCAGTCACCTTCGGTGACTGATACCTCTAGCAAATAATTCAAGCTAAAATATAGGAAAAGGGCGCGAATTCATATGGAGATTGATCAAGGAGGTGAATCAGAGCAGCAGAAAATGATTCACATCATGGACACCCCTAAGTCATCACCAGCAGGTGGAGAAACAATGACCTCACCTACATCATTAGCCACAGTGTCTGTTCAGCGACAAGGTTTACAAGCATCTACTTCCAGACCGGCTATAGAAGGCCAATAGAAGTCTGTCTTTGAGGTATTTAAAGCGATAAAGTTGAGGAATGAGGTGCTAAAGACTAATACATACAATCAGTTCTGGAAGCAGACTTCAAGTTCACAAAGCAGGCTACTACCTGATTTTGACACTGAAAAAGGGAGGATGTAGATGGAATTCCTAGAAGCCTTGGTCCCACATCCTCAAGGAGCAGGAGATTATAAGAACGCATCATTTGAGTTCAGTGCCAAGGACATCCATCCTATTGACTAGATGGAATTACACAAGCAGACCGAGAAGATGGTAGCTTCAACCCTGACAAGTACTGCTATGAGCTTGTCAAAACTACAGGTGTCTTTATCCAGTACCAAATCACAACTCAAGATGGATAGGATATATGCCATGGCTAGAGAATCAAGGATCAAGAATTTAGAAGATTTAATAGTGAAACTTGGGCATAACCCAAACAAAGTTCAAGATGTGGAGGAGATTTTGAAGAAAAAGAAAGATGGCATAGCAACGCTCAGGAAACAGCTCAAGATGTAGTGACAGAAGACCCCTTATCAAAGGGAATTGAGCAAGATGAGACATAAAAGGCATAATTGATGAAGTTAGTTATTGAACAGTCTACCCAAATCAAACAAATGGAGACCGAAATGGAGAAGCTACTGAAGGAAAAAGAAGAAGCACCTTGAGGGGCACTCATCCCATTAGAAGTTGTCCCTATCTCATCAATTCCATCAGCTGTTCCAGCAACTGCTGTAACATCCAGTGGGATAGATCAATTGTCCAAAGCTATGGAAATCATGACCCTACAATCACAAGAGATCAAGAAGTTGGAGGCAAAGATTGGCATCCTGAGGGATCAAAAGGCAAGATTAGAAACTGCCCATGAGATAGCCAAGAAGAAGATTGAGAGGTTGGAGAAGGCAGGAAAGGAATTTTTTTCCAGCAGCATTTTGGGCCAGATGAAGCTGATGATTTGGGGCAGTATCATAGAGACAGTGGATGGGATCTGGCATTCCATCCACATTATTTTTGAACAGAAGGAGCTAATTTACAAATGCAAGGTGGCTATCGAGAAAGCAACTCAGGCGTTGGGGGATATGCCAATAACAACCCCTAAAATCATAAAATTCTTGAATTCCAAGACCAGTTTTGAGCTAGAAGAGCTCGATGTGCAGGACATAACATCAACCATACTGGAGGTAAGAAGGGTCCTCACTAAGAGGAATTTAGTAAGGCAACTGGAGGAGAAGTGTCTTGAATTGGAAATGGCCATCGACAGATTCTTAAACAAGATTGAACCCCTAAGGGCAAAGGGACTGCCCTCACTGTATGTAATCAACCAAAAACTGGTCCAAAAGGGAGATCACATAACCAAGCTCAGGGAAGCAGCTAAGGATACCACCAAATTTGCCAACATTAAAGGGAATGTGACCAGGAAGGTTGTCTTGGATCTCCTAAGCAATGATATCTTCATTCAACATGAGCTGAAGCACATTTCTCTCACCAAGCCTACCTTTAGAAAATACACGGAAGTGGATGAAGTATACGGACATGTCATATGTACGAGAATTCCAAACAAGAAGGAGTGGGGCAAATTGTGCATGTACCAAGACTGAAAAGGCATGATGGACACGTCAGCACAATCACCGATCGATTCGAAAGGCCAACATGACGTCATATTTAATAATCTAGCAGTGGTGACCCAAAAAGCAAAGCAAATTTCATGACCACTATCATTGCCTCTTCGTGATCACCTCAGCCACCTTTGACCTACCTTTTTGACTTACGAAGAGCTACCAGAGTAAATGCTACAGTAGGTGTTTTGCCAGAAGTTTTTGTTCGGGCCTTGCATGGCCACAGTTGTCTAGTTTTAGTTAAACTGTAATTAGTGAAGGCTGTCGAAGTAGATTAGAGTAGCCGGCATAGTTGCAGTTAAATACTGCTTGTATTTTCATTATCAAGGGTTGGTAGATTGGACCATGTATTGTAAGAAACTTCTGTATTGGAGCACTATCGTTTTTTGAGCTGGGCATCAATAATAAGAGACCGTTCACAGGATTCTTGAGCTATGTTAATGGTGATGTTTTTCTCTTTGTGTTAATGTTTTCCTGTTTTTCATGTTGTGCATCACTTTACCTAATTTTTAAACAAAAAATTTCGATTAAGATTTGCTGAGAGAGCACCTTAATTCTGTATGTGTTTACTATCTTAATGTTTTCTTCTAAAGTATAGTTAAAGAATTCTTAACTGATCTTTAGCTATTATTGAACTCACTGCATTCTTTCATCCCATATTCACACTGCGAGTAAGATCCAGTCTGCATAATAAGCTTGCCCTGTGAATTCCCTTGAAAATTTGATGCACAATTCAGCCTTTTATGACTCCATAGCCCAATGGATTAATTCCCTTGAAAATTTGATGCACAATTCAGCCTTTTATGACTCCATAGCCCAATGGATTAAGTTTCACAGCTCTATCTGTCCAACCACATAATCAATCAAAACAAATAACCCTCATAATTTCTATAACTAGCCTAATATCAGCATTTATAACCATCAAGCTAAATCATAAAAATGGAGAGATCCCTCTTTGAGTCTAGGAAGGCTAGGTCCTGGACTCCACAACGGTTTGATGTTGTCCTCTATCATTTCTTCTTGCCAATCTTATAAATTATAGGGCCACAACATAATGGTGACCATATTGGGGAATTATTGAAAAAGCTTAGTATTTCATCAGAACTCATAAACCCCAGTTAAAATATTATGTGATTCAAGTATTTTCCTAAGATTGGTTTTTCAGCTTTTTGCAAAATATTAAGCCTGTTTGTGCTTTGGGTCTAAATTTTGGCTTCCAGAAGAATCTTTACCAGATCCCATCCTGACCCAAATCCTCCTGCGATAGTTGACAATCCAGAGAAAATCCTAAGAAAAAATCCCATAGCTGAGAGTCAAACTGTTGACAGATCTCTTCACAGAGCAAGTTCCTTCCCTGGAAACCTTGTAACCTTGCAGGATATCCAGTTTGATTTACATTTAGAACAAAGCTTATTCAGGACCAAATCCCAGAATTGGACAACCTAGACAGTTTTTGACCCATCTATCTTACAACAAAGTCCAGTTGGAGAAGCCTCCACCTCCACCCAAACTAACCTACAAATTCTCCAACACTTTAACTCCCTTCAAGGTCTGGTAGTAGAACTCACCTCGGCTATTGATGATGCTTACCTTCAGTAGTCTGTAGAATTATCTGCTCTTACTACAGTAGATCCCTCTATTATTTCCATGTCTGCTCATCCTTAGTCAAACTGTCCAAGTGTATCTTCAGCTCCTACCATTTCCTTGAATATTTCCCACCAGAGTGCCCAAACCTCCACTCATACACCCATTGTCCACCTTCCTCCATTTAATCCTCCACCCCCCTTGACCAACCCTCCTCTTATTAACCCCCCTTGGGTTCCCCCACCACCAATCATGGCAGCCTGGTATGCTCCATTGGTGCTACCACAACCTATGGCGCCTTTGCCATAAGATTATCAATCCAAAATCCCACTGTTTGATGAAACTAGTCCTGCAACTGCTCAACAACATGTGGATAAAATGAATGACTACTCTGACCGTCAAGAGAGAGATGATGAAACTATTAAGTTGAGGGTGTTTTCTCAAAGTTTGGGGGGAGAAGTAAGAAAATGTTTTAAAGGCTTGACTCTGAATAGTATCCATGACCTCCCTGCCCTTCACCAACTATTCATAAATAAATGGGAAGTTAAGAAAAACCCTCTTCAAATCTTGTCAGAATATGAAAACATCAAGAGAAATGTTGGAGAGAGTGGCCAAGCGTAAATTTATGTAGATGTTCTATGCTTGATGCAACTTTACTTTTCACTACAGCAATCACATAAACAGTCAAGTAAAATGCTGATAGAACATACCAGTGGATCTATAGACGACAAACAAGAAACAAAAGAATGTGTTGGTGCGTTACGGCGGTCAACAGGATGCTTCAACCAGCAAATTATTCTTGGTCGGCCAACCTAGCTTGTGTCACAACAGCCCTCAAATCAGTGACCCAGTCAACTCAAAGTCAACCCCAGAAAATTCAACGTTGTCCAGAAAAAGTCAACGCAGCTCCAACTTTGGTCAACCTTTTGACCTTGATTTTTGTGCCAAAGTGTACGGCCTTCCAAGATCGAACTCTCCAGCGAAAATCAGCCAATTCGGACCATGCGTTGACCAAAGTCAACGCCTGTCAAACTTGCCTAGAAACCCTAACTGCAGAAATTTCGTCCAGAAACCCTAACTATAGAAATTTCGTCCTTTTTCCAGCTGCAGATACTTCGTCCTTTTTTCCACGTGAGAACTGATTTTTAGATGCTCGTATCCAATAAGAAGTGTGTGGATGAGATTGAGTGAAATGATCTCCAACGTTGACTGTATATATATCCATCATTGAGGTGTGTGACACATCTGCTGGGGGTGTAAAACCTGAAGGCTGGCCTGCACATATTTGAAATTATTAAAAATAAATTCAAAATAAATGTTCCGCTCATCAGATTAAGATCAATTTTATATCGATCTTACACCTCTCCGAAAGAGGAACCCAATAAAAATATTGGTATCTTCATCTGAGCATCACAACATGGAGTTTGGACCTAGTTGTCCAATTTTAACACCAAGACTAATGTACCAGGTTTAACAACGTATACAACACACTCCCTCCTCACATGAAACCCCCACAAGATTTGGCCCTAATTAAATTCCCAGATGGTTTCGATCTAGAGTTGGCTTATCAGCTTAGAGAAAGAGATCCTGCTACATTAGAAGACATGCAGAGGGGTGCAGTAAGTGTAGAAGCCAATCTGATTGCAAAGAAGGCTAGACTGAGAAATGAGAAGAGAGTCACTATTAAGGAAGAGCTTTCAGTCTCTACATCTGATGCTAAGATTGATAGCCTGATTAGAACCATGGAGAGAATGATGGAGAGGATTAACCTGAATGAGAGAGCTATCCCTAGGGATAATCAGCCAACTCCTCAAAATAGAAACCAAAACTTTAGAAGAAACCCCCCTCAAATAAGACCGAGAGAACATAGAGGCCCTAACCAGCAAATTAGGCCTCCATTCCAAGAAAATTATGCTAGTGAAGATGAGGGAGTGGTTAAAGAACTAGAAGAAAGTCAAATTAATCTAATGGGAATTAATGATGAGGATATTGTTTTCCTCACTAAATAAGAACAAGGTTTATTTTCTCTGAGTCAAACTAAAGTAGAATATGAAGAGTCTGAGGATTATAAACAAGGGTTTGAGAATGCCATCATGGAGGTGTATAGACAATATAACCTCAGAAGCAAGAAAAATGTTGATAGTTCCAAGAAAAAGAGCTCTGAGATTCTTGCTAAAAAGGTCCCTGAATTTGATCCCAAGAAAACAACAGAAAGTTCAAAGAAAAATGTTAATATCCCTAGAAAGAATGATCTAGAAAGCAACACTACTAAACCAGCTGTCAGCCGTAGAAAAACTGTTCAAGCTGATATCACTACTACAAGTCAAAAAACTGAAGTTGTTGCAAAAATAGTGCCTGAGAAGACAAATTGTTCAAATCTTCCCAAGGTACAGACACCTTTAAGCAGTGAGAACAAAATTGGTAAAATAAAAATCTCAATTCCTCTCATTGAATTGGTAAACAAGGATGTATATATGTCCCAAGTCCTAAAAGCGTTGAACATAGGAGAAATTGCTGACACTGACAATCTGAATGATGACAAACTTGAACTTTTGTTTGGGCTAGAAGTAGATGGTAAATCCCAGGAAGGAGGCGTTCCCCCATTCTATATCAGTTTGAATGTTCATGATAAAATCCTCCATGATGCCATGTTATATTTAGGTGCATCTCATAATCTTATGCCAATGGTAGTCATGGAGAAACTTGGCCTTGAGATAACTAGACGCTACAAAGACTTATACTCATTTGACTCCAATAAAGTCAAGTGTCTAGGCCTCATCAAAGATCTCTGTGTTACTTTAGCCCAGATACCAGCCAAGAGTCTAGTGATGGATATAGTAGTGGCTGACATCCCTCCTAAATATGACATGCTGTTATCACGCTCACGGGGATCCAAGCTTCAAGGGACCCTCCAAATGGATATGACTTATGCTACCATACCAGTGTTTGGCCAGCATAGAAGATTGTATAGAAAGACTTAATGAAATACATGGTGAATAGTCAAGAAAAAACACATAATTACCCCCTTTAATTTGTTCATTCTAACCTTTATTCATTCATTCTTTACAATGATGAAGACATTAATGAACAAGTAGCTTGAGAAGAAGAGGACCATAATAGAGAACAAACAGATCAAATGGAAATTGTACAACATAAGGCTGAATCTGAACCTTTTTTTAACATGAGTTTTGATGGATCTTGTGGAAAAGCGGGCTCAGGAGCTGGGGTGTGGGTATGCAATACTTAAAATAACCACGCAGAGGGTCATTCTTACAAACTAAATTTTCAGTGCACCAACAATATAGCAAAGTATGAGGCACTCCTTTTTGGTTTACAACTACTCAAGACGTTAGGAGCCAAAATAATTTCTGTTCATGGGGACTCTGAGCTAGTTATTAGACAAATCAAAGGAGAGTATTCAGCCAAGCATCCTGCATTGAGAGCATATAGGAATGTTGCCCTTGACCTCCTGAAAACATTTGAAGAGTATGACCTTGCTACAGTTCCAAGAAATCAGAATATCCTTGCCAATGGGTTAGCATTTTCAACCAACACTTGTCAATTACCTCATCCTAATAAATAATATACAGTGCGGGTTAAACACTGCCCAGCAGTTCCTAACAACATGAGATATTGGCAAGTCTTTGGAGATGACAAACAGATTGAGAAATTCTTGCAATCTAAAGGTGAGTTTGAAGATTCCATATTGGATCTAGATTGTGAAGAAGATTGTCCCACTGAAGGACAAATGTGCATGAATGAACCTCCTCGTAATTCTGATATTAATATTTCAACAAATAAAGATCTACATAAATCAGAGCTACATGAAGACCCAGAAAAAGAGGAATTTGAAGTACTACAATTCAGAAATAATATCATGCCTAGAGGACTTGTCCCTTTGGAGGAACTATTTGATTTCAATGATGTGGCCAGAAAACCAAAGATGAAACCTACATAAACAAATATTGAGGAGTGCAATCTGGGCAGTGATCAGGACCCCAAGATGTTAAAGTTATCAAATACACTGCCAGCGTCCACAAAACAAAAATACATTGCTTTGTTTAAGGAGTTCATTGATGTGTTTGCTTGGAGCTATGAAGACCTGAAATCTTATGATACTAATATTATCCAGCACAATATTCCAGGCAAGGAGAACTAGAAGCCTTTCAAATAGGAACTGCGCAAGATAAATCCCATCCTAATGCCCTTGGTCGAGAAGGAGATCAAGAAGATGTATGATGCCAAAATAATACTCCCAATCAGATACTCCAAATGGGTTTCCAATATTGTGCATGTAAGAAAGAAAACAGGTAAGATCAAGCTCTGCATTGACTCTAGAAATATGAACAAGGTATCACTTAAGGATAACTACCCTTTACCAAAGATGGACCACATATTGTAGAAGTAGTGGGCTCCAAAAGGATTTCTTTGCTAGATGGCTTTTCAGGGTACAATCAAGTGTTGATGCATCCAGATGATCAACACAAAACATCTTTTACTACTCCTTGGGGAACCTTCATGTATGTAAAAATGTCTTTTGGACTAATAAATGTTGGTGCCACTTTCCAGAGATCAATTGAAATTGTTTTTTTCTAAAGAAATTAGTTTTTTCATTGTGATCTACCTTGATGATATTACAGTGTATTCAAAAACTGAGGAAGAACATTTGGCCCATTTAAGAAGAGTTTTTGAAAAGTGCAGAAGGTTCGGACTATCTCTGAATCCTAAGAAATCATTATTTGGTCTTGAAGAGGGAAAGCTTCTGAGCCATATTATATCTAAAGAAGGAATCAAAATTGACCCCAGCAGGATTGAGGACATACTTCAAATCAATCATCCTAGGAACATCAAAGAGCTTCAATTTCTCATTGGAAAGATAAATTTTTTGAGTAGGTTTATACCAAACCTTGCAGAACTGCTGAGAAATATCACTAACATGCTCAAGAGAGATTCAGGAGTTAAGTGGAGTAGGGAAGCTAAGCAGTCCTTTGACTTGGTGAAGCAGACACTCACTAAAGCACCGATTCTGATCAGCCATGATTTCACCAAGGATTTCATTTTTTTTTCCTTTACATCAATGCACACTATTGATGTTGTATTATTGCATAAAAATAAGGAAGGACAAGAGCATCCCATAGTAATTTTCAGCCAAGCTTTAAGAGATTCACCCTTGAAATACAATATCATGGAAAAGTAGGCCTTTGCTTTGATCAAAGCACTAAAGGATTTCAGAGTTTACATTCTACATTCACATATCATTGCCTTTGTGCCCAATACAGTTGTCAAATATATCCTAACACAAGTTCCTAATGGAAAAAGAGGCAAGTGGATTGTTGTTATCCTGGAGTATGATTTAGAGATCAGACCCACCAAACTAATCAAGGGACATGGATTAGCCAAATTGATCACTGAAACAATTTTTCAAGCACTAGATATTAACATGATTCATTCACTGGATGAACAAGAGGAGTTGGAGACTCCACTTATTGAGGAAGCATTCCTAAATTCTCCCCGGTACGCTGATATATTATATGTTCTATTTAATCTAAATGCTCCTCGTGGTTTGTCCAAAACAAAATCTAGATTCTTGAAATTGAAAGACGTAAAATTTTTCATCTTAGAAAATGTCTTGTACTTGAAATATTTTGGGGGCATATTGCTTAAATGTTTTCTTAAGGAAGCTGCAGATAGGGTCATGCAAGAATTTCATGAAGGGGATTGTGGAGGCCATCTCTATTGGAAAACCATTGCTAACAAGATCCTTAGGGAAGAAGAAATTTGTTGCCTTTTCCCTTACGTCCAATCTCTGTTGAAGCTCCTTTCCAACAATGGGGTTTAGACTTCATTGGAGAAATCCACCCCTCCTCTTTTGCACATCATAAATGGATCCTTACTGCTACAGACTGTTTTACCAAATGGATAGAGGCAATTCCTTCCAGAACTGCAACTGACTTGGTGATTATCAAATTCCTTGAAGCCAACATCCTGTCTCGATTTGGTTGTCCTAGGAAAATCATTACAGATAACGCTGCTGCTTTTAAGTCCAAGAATATGGTGGATTTTTTCCACAAATATCATATCTCTTTGGGGCATTCAAAAACTTATTACCCTAAAGGTAATGGACTAGTTGAATCCTCCAACAAGAGTTTGGTTAATATCATCAAGAAGTTGTTGGAAGACAATAAGGAATCCCGACATAACAAATTGGCGCATGCATTTTGGGCCAATAGACTGACAACTAAGAAATCGATTGGCATGTCACCATACCAGTTGGTTTATGGGATGGATGCATTTTTCCCAACATCTTTAGGGGTGCCAGCCATGAAAATCATTCAAGAGGTGCACGCTGAAGAGAATGATGTACAAAGAAGAATAAGCCACACCATTCAGCTACAACAGTCCAGAGAATAGGTGTACAACAGAACTCAGGTGGTGCAAGAAAATATAAAGAATATCTTTGACAAAAGAACAAAAGCAAATGATTTCAATATTGGAGATAAAGTACTTAAATGGGATTCCAGAAGAGAAGATAAAGGTAAGCTTGACAAGTTTGACAACCTGTGGAGAGGCCCATCTATTATTCATTATTTAAGAGGAAATAATGCATTTTTTCTGCAAGAGATGGATGGAACATAGCTGCTTAGAGGTCTTGTCAATGGCAAGATGCTAAAACAGTATTTCTGCTAAAACTCATATTAGACTTTCATCATTGTAAATACCATAGTCTTACAGTTTTTCAATAATTCGTTGGACAAGGTTGAAGCCCGAAGTGAAGGCCCTAAGCCTAGTCTAATAAGTAGATATAAAAATAGAAAAGGAATAAGTTGAAGAAGAAAGGAAATCAGTCAAAATGTTATAGAGAAGAAGTATACAAGGCTATTGGTATTGGTGTTCTTGACACTTCCCTAAACAGAAGTGCCATCCCCAACTGAAGCCACTATTAGAGTCCTGTAATTTACAGTGTCACAAGGTGACTGTGTATTTCCTACTTGCAAATTTTCATATTGTACATATGTTTCAATATTCAAAATCATTTCCAAAGAAGATAAAAAGAAACAAAAAGAATAACAAAAGAGGGTGATAAAAAAGGAAAAAGAAAGCCCCACACAAAAAATGAATATTTCTGAAAGTGCTGCAAATCAAAATGTCACTGCTATTTAGAAAAGTTTATGCAGTCATACAACTTAAGAATGATTGTACAATTTTGAATTTGCTGATGATAGGTTAGAAAATGAAGATTTTCCAAACCATATAATCTTGTCTTATCAGTAGATAGGTAGAAAATGACATTGGTTCAACAGTTTAATCTGAACCAATAGGAAAAATAAGGGATATATGATAGGTTATAAATTCAAAAGAAAAATTATTTCAGGGTCTGCAAGTCTAAATGCACCCTAAAAAGAAGGAAAAAGGTTAGGATTGTAGTTTGGGTAGGTAAATCGCTGAAAAAGAGGGATGGAGAAAAATGTAAAGTTAATCATATGAATAAGCAGCCTCAAAAGTTGCTTGTTGATTTCCTATGATAATAGAAGGGAAATCAGAATGAAATGAAGAGTTATACTCTAAAGGCCCAGAAAATGGATGATTTTATAAAGTTTGGAACCTTATGGTATGTTTTTTTATCCCTAAGTGCCGACCACATTCATTTCTTCTTATTCCCCACCCCATGCATATTTTCCCTATCCTAAAGTCCTACACTACCCCTCAGCCTTCATATCCCGACCCCACCATCCCATCGCCTATCCCGTCACACCCCACGTCACTCGTCCCAACCTACATTAATCACCTCGCAACTCCCCTTCATCCCAGCTCACCGCCATCCATCTGATAGCCCACGTTACATTCTGGCCCCCCCTCACCCTCTGAACATTAACAACGAAGGGGGGGTGGGGGGCGGGGTGTCCGAAATCGGCGGTACCCAATACTGCCCAGCCCGCTACGTGTCGCGCCTAAGCTATTCACAACCCCCCCTCGCTGATACCACAAAATTCCACCACCCCTTCCGAAAGCAGTTTCTTCCATCAAATGAAACCATTACCCCCGCCAATCGTTGGTTTATCCGTTGCCCGCTCCCTTTGCGCCACGTCCCTGTTGACCCATACCTCCCATCCAATCACGTTTACCCCCGCCGATACCACAAACCGCTACCATCCCCCTCCGAAAGCGGTTTCCGCCACTAGATGAAACCATTACCCCCGCCAACCGTTGGTCTATTCGTTGCCCGCTCCCTCCGCGCCACGTCCCCGCTTACTTGTCCCTCCCGTCCAATCACGTTTACTCTTGCTAAGAAAGTCATTGCACCGTAAATGGTTGGGTCGTTGTCCAACGGAACCGTGCCACCCCAACGTCTCGCCAATCACGAATTAAAAGTCAAATTCATACCTGCTACAGATTTTACAGTGCTTATGTTGACTAAAGGTTGTAGAGATCGAATTTGCCGAGAATTACATAAAAAATCACAGGTTAAATAAATTGTTGCAGGAGAACTCGTATTCACCAAAGGAATCAACAACTCTCGGCCAACCGAATTATAGTCTCACCTTCAAAACTGTTTCGTTTTGATCGTGGTCCCTTCTATTTTCTCCCCTCCCCAATACCAAGTGATATCACTTTCTCGTCTCTGCTCCATTTTTCTTACATCCCCTTCTCCATTGCAGATTGAAGATAAGTTACAGAAGATTAATCATGCCTCCTAAGAAAGACCAGGAGCCTTTCAACCCCATGGTTTACCCTCAAATAGATTTGGATCATACAGCCCTGGCATACCGAGATTACAAAATTCACGAGACAGAGTTAGACTTTGACTTGTTCGATGTCTATTGCTGGCTCGAGGACAAATTTCTCGAGGAATCCGATGACATTAGCCCGTGGGAGATCCATCTACCTCTGTAAATCTTTCCCAAAACCCATAGTTGCCCTGAAATCATCAGAAAATGCTAGGCTTGCTATGACATTAATCACAGGACCATAGTCACCCCAACAAGAGAGATCTTGTTCGCCATTAATGCCCAAACCATTCAACAAATAATGCAGGCCCCCACTCCTGAAAAAACAATCCCCTTCTCTTATGAAGCCCTTAGGGAACTTTATCAGAGAATTGATTTTGCCAACAGAGCCAAAACTATGAAGCTTTTAATGGCAACTAATGCACCAATTCCTATCAAAAATCCACCCCACCCTTCATCTATTTTTCCCGAAAGGACCAAGCAAATTATCACTGTTCTATTTTATTTATTAGGTTATCACTCTGATCAATGGGTCGTTGAAGCTGTGATAGGATTTTTGTCCATTCTCTCCTCAGAAGCTAAGCCCACAATCATGTTTAATTATGACCAGTTTCTTGCAGATGTCATTCATGAACAATTTTTAAGGTTTCACACAGAGGAGGTTTTCAAATACACCTCTATGTTGGTGTATATGTTTGTGTATTTCCAGTCGAACAGATTTAAATTTGAGATGACCAAGGTAAATGAAGACACTGAACCTCAATCTATCACTTTTTGGGCTACCTTGCTAGAAAAGGAGCAGAAGAGCTATACATACAAGGATTTTGTGGATTTGTTTGAGCATCCAACCATCAACACACTCAGCAGTGAAGCAGAGCCCATGATAAGTGAAGAAATCAGGAAAACCATGCAGCTCACAGAGCAAGTAAAGACAACAAATTGGTACTTGTACCAAAATTACACAGAGGTTCGAGTCTATGGAAGTGAGCTAGCCCTTTACAAA
The DNA here is from genome assembly GCA_034641835.2 of Pinus albicaulis. Classification (NCBI taxonomy): domain Eukaryota; kingdom Viridiplantae; phylum Streptophyta; class Pinopsida; order Pinales; family Pinaceae; genus Pinus; species Pinus albicaulis. The sequence continues at coordinate 1,468,046,695 of CM076582.1, forward strand.
TTGCCAAAGTTCCTTTCCATGAGGGTCTTTGCATTGGAGTACATAAGGCAAATGATAGATTCATATGAGCTCCACTTTGTTTCTGCAAGAAGAATACTCAGTTCAAGATCAAGACACAAGTTGGGCCTTTCATATGCAACAACAGAGCACCAGGGGAGGAGATAGATAAGATACTGAAGGGGATGGGTTTCAGTGACAGTTTCACTTGGTCTTATGACCCTACAGGGATTATCTCCAAGAAAAGGGTGGAAAATAGATCCACACCCTATGTTCATACAAACAGACCTGCAATTGAGTAGTATGCCAACCAAACAGAATGGGTGGCCAACACCCTCCAAGAAGATGAAGAACAAGTGATCTCCACTTCAGGTATCAGACCCCAACACTACAAGAAAGGAGGAGTGTAGAAGAAAAAAAATACAAAGGGAAAGAACCAGAAAAAGAGATAGGGAGCAAAAGGCCAAGAGAGGATCAGTCACCTTCGGTGACTAATACCTCTAGCAAAAAATTCAAGCTAAAATATAAGAAAAGGGCTCGAATTTATATGGAGATTGATCAAGGAGGTGAATCAGAGCAGCAGACAGTGATTCACATCATGGACACCCCTAAGTCATCACTAGCAGGTGAAGAAAAAACGGCCTCACCTACATCATCAGCGCAATTTTTGTTCAGCAACAAGGTTTATAAGCATCTGCTTCCAAACCTACCATAGAAAGCCAAGAGAAATCTGTCTTTGAGGTATTCAAAGAGATAAAGTGGAGGAATGAGGTGCTGAAGACTAATACATACAATCAGTTCTAGAAGAAGACCTCAAGTTCACAAAGCGGGCTATTATCTGCTTTTGACACTGAAAAAGGGAGGATGCAGATGGCATTCCTTGAAGCCTTGGTCCCACAGCCTCAAGGAGCAGGAGATTGTAAGAAAGCATCATTTGAGTTTAGTGCCAAGAACATCCATCCTATTGACTAGATGGAATTACACAAGCAGACCAGGGAGATGGTAGCTTCAACCTTGACAAGTACTACTATGAGCTTGTCAAAACTGTAGGTGTATTTATCCAGTACCCAATCACAACTCAAGATGGAGAGGATATCTGCCATGGCTAAAGAATATAGGATCAAGACTTTAGAAGATTTAATAGTGAAACTTGGGCAAAAACCAAACAATGTTCAAGTTGTGGAGGGGATTTTGAAGAAAAAGAATGTTGACATAGCAGCCCTTAGGAAACAACTCATGATGCCAGTGACAAAAGAACCCTTAGCAAAGGTCATTGAGGAAGATGAGACACAGAAGGTAGAATTGATGAAGTTAGTTATTTAATAGTCTGCCCAAATCAAACAAATGGAGATCGAGATGGAGAAGCTACTGAAGGAAAAAGAAGAAGCAGCGAGAGGGGCACTCAACCCATTAGAAACTATCCCTATCTCATAAATTCCATCAGCTGGTAGAACATTCAGTGGGACAGATCAGCTCCAAAGCTATGGAAAGCATGACCTTGCAATCACAAGAGGTCAAGAAGTTTGAGGCACAGATTAGCATCATGAGGGATCAAAAGGCAAGATCATAAACTGTCCATGAGATAGCAAAGAAGAAGATTGAGAGGTTGGAGAAGGCAGAAAAGGAATTTTCTGCCAGCATCATTTTGGGTCAGATGAAGTTGATGATTTGGGGCAGTATCATAGAGACAGTGGATGGGATTTTGCATTCCATCCACATTATTTTTGAACAGAAGGAGCTAATTTACAAATGCAAGGTGGTTATCGAGAAAACAACTCAGGCGTTGGGGGATATGCCAATAACAACGCCTAAAATCATAAAATTCTTGAATTCCAAGACCAGTTTTGAGCTAGAAGAGCTCGATGTGCAGGACATAACATCAACCATACTGGAGGTAAGAAGGGTCCTCACTAAGAGGAATTTAGTAAGACAACTGGAGGAGAAGTGTCATGAATTGGACATGGCCATCAGCAGATTCTTAAACAAGATTGAGCCCCTGAGGGCAAAGGGACTTCCCTCACTATATGTAATCAACAACAAACTGGTCCAAAAGGGAGATTACATGACCAAGCTTAGGGAAGCAGCCAAGGATACCACCAAATTTGCCAACATTAAAGAGAATGTGACTGGGAAGGTTGTCTTGGATCTCCTAAGCAATGATATCTTCATTCAACATGAGCTGAAGCATGTTTTTCTCACAGGCGTATCTTTCAGAAATAGATAGAAGTGGATGAAGTGTATCGACAAGTCATAGGTATGAGAATTCCAAATAAGAAGGAGTGGGGAAAATTGTGCATGTACCAGGACTGAAAAGACACGATGGACACGTCAGCACAACCACTAATCGATCTAAAAGGCCAGCATCACGTCATATTTAATAATCCAGCAATGGTGACCCAAAAAGGAAACCTAGATGTCACAACCACTATCGTTGCCTCTTCGTGACCACCTCAGCCACCTTCGGCCTACCTTTTTGACTTATGAAGAGCTACCAGAGTAAATGCTACAGTCGGTGTTTTGCCAGAAGTTTTTGTTCAAGCCTTGCATGGCCATAGTTGTCTAGTTTTAGTTAAATTGTAATTAATGAAGGCTGTCGAAGTAGATTAGGGAAGCTGACATAGTTGCAGTTTAATACTTCTTGTATTTTCATTATCAAGGGTTGGTAGATTGGGCCTTGTATTGTAAGAAACTTTTGTATTGGAGAACTGTCGTTTTTTGAGCTGGGCATCGATAATAAGAGACCATTCACAGGATCCTTGAGCTATGTTAATGGTGATGTTTTTCTCTCTGTACTAATGTTTTCCTATTTTTCATGTTGTGCATCACTTTACGTGATTGTAAAACATAAAATTTAGATTAAGATTTGCTGAGAGAGCACCTTAATTCTATCTATGTTTACTATCTTAATGTTTTCTTCTCTAGTTAAATAATCCTTAACTACTCTTTAGCTATTACCAAACTCACTACTTTCTTTCATCTCATATTCACATTGCCAGTAAGATCTAGTCTGCATAGTTAGCTTGCCTTGTGAATGCCCTTGAAAAGTTGATGCACAATTCAGCCTTTTATGACTCCATAGCCCAATGGATTAAGTTTCACAGCTCTATCTGTCCAACCACATAATCAATCAAAAAAAACAACCTTCATAATTTCTATAACTAGCCTAATATCAACATTTATAACCATCAAGCTAAATCATAAAAACAGAGAGATCTGAAGGCTAGGTTCTGGACTCCAAAGCGGTTTGATGTGGTCCTTCGTCGTTTATTCTTGCCAATCTTATAAATTATAGGGCCATAACAGGGAACAATGATGATCCAATGCGGGAGCCGGGGTGTGAGACCGGGAGGCCAGAGGGTTGAATTTTCCTGCTAGCAGAGAGATCAGAGGAGGTGCCACGCAGTCCCAACAATAGTGACACAGTGACTGCATAGGTGTGACACAGTACTACGCAAAGGATAATCTCCAACGTAGATCAGTGTCAGATCTTCTAGTGACGAGGTAAGATAATATCACAAACTTTTTGTTCAGTTAGATCTCTGTAAAGGATTGCTAGTCAGGGCATCCGAAGAATTGTAGTCAGAAATTACTACTTAATAATATCAAACCATCAGTTGTTGCACCGGTTTTCCCACATTGGGTTTTTCCGGGGACTTAGTCCAAAAATAATGGTGTCATGTGTGTTTAGTTTTCTTCTTGCTCAGATCTTGTTTCCGTGTTTATTTTTCCACAATTTATTTATGCAGTGAAGGTTGCAGTGTATTTACTTCAGTATTTACTTGTAGAACACAGTAAATAACTTGCATGATTAATCAAGTAGAAGAAGATATCGGTTTGATGCAATAGGGATTCTGGGTTTAGGAATTTTCACATGGGATAGAAGAAGAAAGACTTTTGAAGCTGCAAGGAACCTCTACTGATGCACAAAAATTTTCATACATTTATCACTATGATGAAGGTACACTTCCATCAAGTCTTTTATGGCATGCTAGATTTGGACATTTAAACTATGACAACCTTCGTTTGTTGAAGAAAATTGGTGTTACTGGTTTTCCAACATTTCTTAGGAAACTTAAGCAATGTGATGCTTGTATCTTAGGAAAACACAACAAACACTCTTTCCATGATTCTCATTCCAGAGTACAAAGAAAACTTGAACTCATTCATTCCGATTTATGCATCCCTATGCCTATTCCTTCTACAAATGGTAATAAATACATGATGACATTTATTGATGACTATACCAGAATGTGTTGGGTATATTTATTGAAGAAAAAATTTGAAGCTTTTGAAACATTCAAGAACTTTCATTCAAGGATTGAAAATGATACACAATCTCATATTGGATCTATTTTACTGATAATGGAAAATAATATATCTTAAATGAATTTGAAAACTATCTTTGACAACTTGGAATCAAACATCAAACAACCGTGCCTTATAATTCCCAACGAAGCAGAGTAGCTGAAAGAATGAACAAGACAACCTTAAATATGGTACATTCAATGACGTTTTTCAAGAATGTTAAGGATGTTTTGGGATTATACAGTTCTATGTGTCGTGTATATAAAGAATAGGTTTCCATCCCATGCTCTAAAAGACAGGATTCCCTATGAAATGTGGTATGGTCACATTCTTTCAGTGAGTCATCTAAGGGTTTTTGGTTCCCCCTGTTACGCCTTGATACTTAAGGAATAAAGAAATAAAAGTTGTGCAAGGAGTCAGAAATGTATCTTCTCGGGATACTCAAATACCTCTAAAGCATATCATCTCTATGATGAAGTAAATAAGAAATTTCTAATATCTAGATGTGTGATATTTCTTGAATCTTCCAAGACTGGAAATGTTGTTGAGCGACGACTTGATCAATTAGATAGATTCATATATGCAAAAAATTTCAAGAATTTGATAATGAGATTTCACATCTTGAATGGGGGATTCCTATACTAGATCAATCTGTGGAATCTCCTTTTGAAATACTCTATCACCCTCATGAAGCTCCAACCACTAATCAAGAAGACACTTTGAGCGATGTGATTAAGAGAATTGGGAGGACAAATCTTGATTAAGCCCCATCTTATTCCACTGAAAAAACTAGGCCATCTCAGAAAGGTCCTCCAAAATGGCTCACAAAGACACTTGAAAGTGTTCATACTGATGAGGTTGGAAAGATAGGGACAAGAAACTCTGCTAAAAAGAATGGAGGTGATGTAGATGATCCTGGTTCACTTGTTGATATGGATGTTTCTTATGATTTTGAACTAAATTTGTCTACATATTTCAAACTAAATTCCTTCAAAGAATATGCTTCTCATGATAAATGGAAAGAAGTGATGCAGAAAGAATATGGTGCTTTGATAAAGAATGCCACTTGGAAGCTGATTGATCCTCCATTGGGAACCAAACCAATAGGTTGCAGGGTGGGTCTTCAAGAACAAGTATAAAGCAGATGGCTCACTTGACAAGCATAAAGCTAGGCTCGTGGCAAAAGGTTTTGCACAAAAGAAAGGGGTCAATTATGAGGAGACTTTTGCACCCAACAAAATGGGCTACCATCTGGACTTTGTTTCCCTTGGCAGCTTAGAACAGTTGGAAAGTCCATCCAATGGATGTAGAAAATTATTTCTTGAATGGATATCTGAAAGAGAATTTTTTTATATCCCAACCGGAAGGATTTGTTGTGAAGGGCCAGGAACACAAAGTGTGCAAGCTTGTCAAATCCTTGTAGGTCTCAAACAAGCACCACGAGCCTGGTATGAGAAATTGACTGAGCATATTTTGAAACTCAATTTCAAACATTACAATATTGATGATGTAACTTTGTTTGTCAAGAAAGTTGGCAAACCAATTGTATATGTTGTGGTGTATGCAGATGATCTTTTGATGACACGGGGAACAATAAGAACTACGTTGCATCCATAAAGAGAGTACTGAGGACAGGTTTTGAAATGACATATTGGGTTATGTTCACTACTATCTTGGTATTGAAATAACCGAACATATGAATTTTACATTCCTCTCTCAGAAGAAGTACATTGGATATCTGTTGAACAAGTTTGGCATGGATGAGTGCAATCCTTTGACTACTCCAATGGAATAGAATTTAAAGCCGATATCCACTGAAGGAAAATAATTTGAGGACACAACGAGGTACAAACAACTCGTAGGAAATCTCAACTACCTAACTACTACCAAACCAAACATTTCATTTATTTTTGGAATCCTCTCTAGGTTTATGCAAAATCCTTGTGAGGGTCATTGTTTTACTGAAGAAAAAAAAAAAGAGTTCTAAAGTACTTGAAGGGAACTCAAGACTTTGGACTTAAGTATACACAGGTGGATGACTTCAGCTTGATTGGACACTAATTCAGATTTTGATGGAGATAAAGAAACTGGAGTATCTACTTTAGGTTATTTTATGCGTCTTGGATCAGAGTTGTCTCTTGGAGGTCATGCAAACTATCAGTTCCAGCAGATTCCACAACTAAGGTAGAATATGCGGCAACAACTAAAGCAATGAAGGAACATGTGTGGCTCGGGAAAATTTTGGAAGATTTACAGAAGAAACAAGTGCATTCAACTCCTCGTTTGATTGATAATAATTCTGCAATAAAGTTGTCCAAGAACCCAAAGTTCCATGATCAAACCAAACACATCAATGCAAAGTATCATCTGATTCGAAATCATGTTGAGGCCAAGACTACCCACCTACAACATTGTTCCACAAATGAGTAGTTTGCAGACATTTTCACCAAATGGAAGAGAAAAGTTTGAAAGATTTAGAATGATGCTTGGACTCACCAAAATCCATTTAGATTAAAGGAGGGGGGGGGGGGGATGTTGACACCTAATATTTGGGATTAAGAAAATTCATGTAAATATTGTAAATAAAAAAATAAAGGAAATTGGAAGATGAATCCCAATAGTCGCTCTCTCCTTTTATATACCCATGCTTTCTCTTAATGCATAAATACAATTCATTCGTGGAGTTACTCTCCTAGCTTGACTTAATTAACAAATTTATAAATATGTAATATGTATCTAGTAGTTTGAGAATGCATATGGAATTATTCTAGATATTACAAAACTAAAACCATTTGAAAAATTATAATTATTGAAAGAAAAAAAATCATAAATATTTGAATTATAGCCAAATTACTAATGACTTTCCAATGAATTGGTCATGAACTATTCATTGGAAAGTCATAAATTGGTTGTGAAAAATTAATTACCACAATTATCACAATAACTTGTTTCCTTTGCAATAGGCTATTTGCATAAGTCCAATAATTAATACATCATGTTAACTTTTGAATAAATGCAAATATTGGATAAATCATCGATGATGGATGACCTTTTCTCTTCATGTTGAAAAAATGAGATTCTAGTATTGGAAATGGCCCGATCATCATGGCTTGGGAGAAGGTAGGCTAAAGCAACAACTCTATGCATATTTGCAAAGGAAAAACATGCCAATAGATAGGAGATAACAAGAAATGAAGCAAGGGACTTGGGTGCTTCCCTTGATTTTTTTTTTAGATTGGAAGCCATCATGAGGGAAGCAATAGGAAGAGATGATAGATGATCACCTTAATTTACACGTTGATATTGGGCTAGGAAAAAACACAATCCCGACAACATTGACTATGTAAAACTCAATTATCACTGAGTTAATCAAGGAATCGTAGGCTAAGTTTGGAAACAAGGATGAATACATCAAGGACCAACAAATCCAAAACCTATGCCTCAAGGAGTAATTCAAGAAGATGGGAGAAGAAGTAGAAACTTTGTGCATCCAAGGGGAGAAAGCCAAAGAAAATGAAGTTTGTTGGAGAAATAAAGTTGAAGGGTTCATTGCAGTGCTAGAGAGAACAAGGAAATAGGTTGCAATTATGTAGAGAAGCGAATCAAAGGTCCATGATAAAGCTTAAAGGGTGCAACAAGAAATGCTAAGTTTTTTGAAGAGTACCACCTAATTTTCCCCATTATTTTAAGATTTTCCAACAATCGAGCAACATTGTGTTATTAAGTTGACCATACTCTTATGCCAAATAACAAAAAACAAGAGGGGGTTGTTGGAATCAGTGGTAGAAGCAATGTAAAGACAAGCAATAAAGAAGTTGGAAGAGGCATGAATTGTAGATATAAAGGCAAAGGTACACATGCAAAGTTGTACAATAATAATTGATCTTGCGATTGTCAAAATTCAAGGACAAATAGAGAATGTTAAGTGATTATGCCTCAAGTGTTAGAGCTCAAGGGATATAGTCACATCAACATACTATTAGGGCCCAAGAAAGTAATTCAACAAAAAACTGACTAGTTAAAGGAGCAATATGATAAGGTGTACATTGAGGCCATTAAATCTAACAATGATGACAAGATGAAGGAAGCATGAAGTTTCACACTAGACGAGATGCTTCAGAGGAGGAGAAGAAATGATCAAGGAATTTGTCAAGGAAGTTGGCATGGAAAACATAATCTTAGTTTGTAGCTACCAAGAAAATGAAACGAAAAGAAAAACCAGATTGGAGGCACTAATAAAAGTTGTTTGTTATGCAACTAGCTCACAAAATAGAAGAAAAGAGAGATCAACGACTTAGAATCAGCCTCTTCGAGAAGACAACCTCCTGTACATTACATAAATGAACAATTATTGGATGATTCAAATGACAAAACCTCATTTCTACATATAGGAGTATAAGAAGTCACATTATAATCAAAGTCGATATAACAATAATAATGTAAAGGCGCGACAATAACAATAGTGGGCTTCTATGGGCACAATAATAACACTATGGGGACCATGTGGGTACAAAAATCACAATAAGGGGATACAAGAGTCTTATAGGGTCCTAACATGCCCCCGTCCTTCAAAAAAGTGTTGTCCTCAATTCTTGAGTAGTTTTGGATGTTTATGTATAAAATTCTCATCCTCCAATGAGGAATCTTCAACGGGTAAGTTCTTCCACTTGATGAGATACTCTGAAATTGATCGATTTCGTAACTGTAGAGTTCTTGTTTTTGTGATTGGTTCAGGTTCCAATATGATTTTTCCTTCCTTTTCAAGTTCTAGAAATATTGTTTGAACTAGGAGCTTGTCACCTATAACCTTATTTAAGCATGAAACATGGAAAATTGGGTGCACTTGAGAAGATGCCAGAAGCTCCAATTTGTATGCCATAGTACTAATATTTTGCAACACCTTGTAAGAACCATAATAATTTGGAGATAATTTATTATCCTTCTTAACTTGCTTGAGGGAAATTTGTTTGCATGGTTGTAGCCGTAAAAATACAAAGTCGCCTACATCAAAACTTCTTTACTGTGATGTTGATCTGCCTGTTGTTTCATTCGATTCTGCACCAGAGTGAGGTTATCCTTTAAGAGTTGGAGAACTTGTTGTTGATGCTCGATGTGATATTCCACTGCTTGAACCTTATAATTTTCTCTTAAAGATGATGTGATTGACGGTGGATGATATCCATAAAGTGCCATAAATGGGGTCATTTTTGCTGCAGTATGGAAGGAAGTGTTATACCACCATACAACCAGAGATAACCACTTGACCCATTGTGTCTGTTTATCTGATACAAAGCAACGAAGATATCCTTCCAAACATTTGTTCACTATCTCAGTTTTCCCATCAGATTGAGAATGATAAGATGAGCTATGAGCTAATTGAGTACCCAGACAAGAAAATAATTTTGTCCAAAAATTTCCAATGAAAATGGGATCTCTATCGCTTACAATAATCTTTGGGTTTCCATGCAGCTTTTGAATTGTTTCCATAAATGCAGTAGCAACTGTACTGGCTTTAAATGGATGCGATAATGCACAAAATTGTGCATACTTGGTAAGTCTATTGACTACCACCATGATGACACACTTTCCTTTGGAGTTGGGTAAACCTGTGATAAAATGCATTAAAAACTCCTCCCAACGTTGACTTGGAATGGATAAATGTTGTAACAGACTCGGGTTCTTAATTGTCTCAACTTTATTTTGTTGGCAAACCAAACATTCTGCCTCAAACTTTTGAATATCATATTTAAGGCTATCCCAAAAAAATCCTTCTTAACCCTGTGGTATGTTTTTAAAAATATTGGGTTCCCCCCTGAGATAGAGGTGTGAAATTCCAAAAGAATCTTTTGTTTGAGTTGGGAATTCTTACAAATATATAAATGATCTTTATACCATAATGAATCATTTTTCCAGTTAAACGTATCAGAAGTACTGGGATCTTGCTGCAACATTTGAATGAGTGCCCACACTTCTTCATCATTCTTCCATTCACTCCTTGCTTTTATCTAATCTCGCTGGATAATAGAAATAGCACAAAATAATGCTTCCACATCCTGATCATTTCTTGAGAGTGCATCTACAACAAGATTTTGCTTCCATTTTTTGTAGATGATTTCAAATTCATAACCCAACATCTTTGTGGCCCATTTTTGCTGCTCTTTTGAAGATAACATTTGTTCTAAAAAGTATTTTAAGACTATCATGATCCGTTTTTACCTTGAAGTGTCTTCCCATTATGTAAGGTATCCATTGCTTAAGTGCATGTAGTATTGGCAACATTTCCTTCTGATAAAGAGGTTCTTGTAAATACTTTCCTTTGATTTGATTAGCAATGGGTCTTCCTTCTTGCATTAAAACAACACCAACTCCATTTCCTGAGGCATCACATTCCACAATAAAGGTTTTTGTGAAGTATGGTGTAGCTAAGACTGGTGCTTGGCACATTGCCTCTTTAAGAGGTTCAAAGGCCTTAGTTGCTTCCAGAGTCCAAGAAAATGCATCTTTCTTCAATAATGTTGTTAGAGGTGTTGTTATTCTCCCATAATCCTTAACAAACTTGTGAGAATACCCTGTCAACTCGAGAAATCCTTGCAAATGCTTTATGGTTGTGGGGATTTTTCATTCCTTAATGGCTTTAATTTTGTTAGGGTCAACCATAAAACCCTCATGAGATACAATATGACCTAGATATTCCACCTCTTGTGCTCCAAAGAAACATTTGGATGTTTTTGCATATACTTGTTTCTCCTCCAATAGTTTGACCACCCTGTCAACATGTTGAACATCATCCTTCCAAGAATTGTTGTAGATTAGTATATCAACAAAAAATACTAACATAAATTTTCTAAGGAAGGGTTTGAAAATGGAATTCATCAAAACTTGAAATGTATAAGGTGCATTGGTAAGGCCAAAAGGCATGACCAAAAATTCATAATGACCCTCATGAGCTCTAAATGTTGTTTTCGAAATTTCTTCAATCTTCATTCTTATTTGATGATATCCTGAATGAAGATCCAACTTGGTGAAGTAATTTGCTCCATGTAATTCATCCAATAATTCATTAATGACATGAACGGGAAATTAATATTTAATAGTGAGCTTGTTTAGCTCTCTATAATCCGGACACATGCACCATGATCCATCCTTCTTGTGCACCGATACTACTGGAGCAGAGAAAGAATTTTGACTAGGTTGACTTATACCAGCCTCTAGCATTTCTGCAACCATACATTCAATCTCACTCTTTTGGGCATAAGGATATCTATAAGGCTTGATGTTTGGAGGAACACATCCTGGAATCAAATGAATAGCATGATCATGATCACGAATAGGTGGTGTGAAAATTTCTGAATCTTCTAAACAAAAATCCTACTGTAGTAAATCTGTTTTACTTCTACTTGTTTGATTTAACTTAACAAGTTATTTTTTGAATAACATGAAAACATCAAAGTAAATACATTGCAACCTACATAATTATACGATCAAGTATTGAAGAATAAGAAATCATGCAGAGAAAGGACACGCACATTTTTCAGACAAATGTCCCCGAAAAAAACCAATGCGAGAAAACCAGTGCAACAACTCTTGAGGTTTTTTATTATTAAGCAGATTTCTGAATACAAACTAGGGTTCCAATGTGGCTCACCCAACAGAGAAAATCCTCGGTAGAAGTACCTCTATCCGGAGACAAATATTATGGATGATCCAACAATTGGATGAAGAAACCCCACAGGTGACTGCGCAACCTCCAAGTGCTGTTGAGCGATGGCTACAACAAGTTGGACTGCGTCACCTTCTCTAGGAGATGCGTCACCCTCTCCTTGAGCCTTTGTGTCTCATCAATAAAAACGTTGGATGGATGCCTGATCTGCCCCACAGAAAACCCAACGCAGCTCTCTCAGTGATTGCATCACCCTCTCTAGCTCTGTGTCCCTTTGCGTGAGCCCTTTTGGCTTTGCATCACCCCTACTAGGCCTACGCTACCTCTCTGGTGCTGATCTGCCTCTTTGCTATTGTATTCTCGGCCGTGGATGAAAATACCGCTGCCGAACTACCCCTCACTGCACTGCAAGCTCACTCAAAAATTCTCAGCAAATCGCGCCCTAGAATTTTGACTTAGCTCAAGTTCTGCTACTGTGTGTGTGTGTTCTCTAACTGAACCCAAGCCTTCCTTTAATAATTTTCTAGTTTACTAATCAAGGGTCGTGATCTAATCTCTAATCAATGGCTAAGATTAGAAAAGACTTGATCCTCGTCACTTAGAACATTCTCACCCACATGTTTAAATTAATTCAATTTAATTATTTAATTTCCCTAAGTTATACATAGGTTATCCATTAAAATAATTAATTATTTGAATAACTTAAGCTCCATGTGGAATTTATCCAAACGATTTATGGGTCTTGGAGATCTCATGTGTTTTAGCCCCTCCACAAAGTTTTGGAGCTAGAGCACATCCGATGCTACCCAAAAATTAACACTCCCTCTTAGTGAGGAATGTGCTCTAGCAACACTTCTCACCAGAAGAATTACTCTGATCCATGGCATCGGTCCTCTGCATTGTTGATGCTTGTTTGTTTCCCCTCATCCAATGCGCTTCTGCTATTTGTACTAATGCCCATGTCACTACCACTGACACTGCCTCATCTGCAATGCAGTTCCCTCTCAAAATGTTGTATGATGTTGCCCATAGCATTGCCACTGGTAACTGCTGCATTACAACTCAGTTGTTGAGAAGTAAGCAACTAAAACATCACCGAAAACGCTGACATACAAATTGGTCTAGGTACACCTCGATACTGAAGCACCCTTTGATGCTAATTTGTGTTGTCCCTCTGGACCTTCCTTTACATTGTTGCTACTCTGCACTGCATAAGCACTGCCTCTACGCTGCTACTGCCTCTGCTCTATGTTGCTCTAGTCTTCAACGTTCTATCTCTGCCAATGTTGCTCCATCATCTCTTACACCAACTGACTCTAGTCATCCTACTACTGTCATTAAGGGCTCTCGTAGCTCGTATGTGATCCAAGAGTTTGGGCACCTCAAGGATCCTGCCCCTACACTGTAGTTCGAAAGAACTACAGATCAATGTCGCCCCACCTCTTCTCTCGAGGCACATGAGCACTCATGGCCACATTGTCATCATCTCCATCATCGTCCTTAGCTGCGGCAGCCTTTGAATCAGACTTGTCTTCACCCTTCTTCTTTTGAGGGAATTTTGTGGCGAAATGTCCTAGTTCACCACACCTGAGGCACCTGACCTTTGAAAGGTTTATCTTCTTCTTCCTCTGTTGCCCATGTTGTCCCTTAGTTGCGAGAGCCACATATTCCTCTTCCTCCTCCTTCTTGATCTTGATCCCTCCGCTGCTCATGCCCGCCTTGGTAATCCTCTTGATCTCTTCTTGTCGAAGAGATGCCCACATGTTTTCCCAACTTGGAAGCATTGCTCTGCCCAAAATGCCTTGGAAAAAGTTCTCCCACTCATCAGAAACTGCATTCAGAGCAGTCCTCACCATAAGACCTTCATCAGGTGTGTCCCCCACGACAACCAGTTGATCACAGATCGCCTTCAATATGATGAGGAAGGGGTCAATCTCTTCTCCCTTCAACATCTGGAATATTCAAAGTTGATTCTCCAGAAGCATTCTCCTCTGAACAAAGGTCCCCCGATACAATGTGGTCAAGGAAGTCCACATATCATTTGTTGTATTCTTCTCAGCAATGTGTGGGACCACATGATCCTTGACTCCGTCCATGATCAAGTGCTTAGCCTTCACTTGACTACGTCCATCCATCTTGTCCTGATCACTCAATCCATGTGTGGCCATCTCTGCTCAACTAAAAATATGTCGAATTGGTTCACTTCTCCCTCTTTTGTTGCTGCCCCAAAAAAACTCAAATCTGAGTTTCTTGGTGCTAGAAGCCCTCTAAGGAACCCGCTTCCTCTGAAAAATGATTTCCCTCCTAGAAATCCTCCGCCAACTAATGTCAAATCAGCCCTCTTTGATCACTTTTTGTTGTTTATCAGTACTAGATCTAGACTCCTTGGAAAGAATTATGTTGAGGAACTGCTTCCCCTTACTTTTACATGCCCCGCTAGACACTGTTCTGCACCAACAGAAGCAATGCCCCACCAACAACTATTGAAGAAAAATGATATGCACTTCCAACCACGAAAACTATAAAGATGGAGGCTCGAAACCCCTACGATGGCTTAGCAAACATTGCGTTGCTATTGCCATAGCTACAATGTCACCTTAGCTGGCTAATGCAGGCTCTGTGTGATCCCCAGAGGTGACTGTGTCACCCTTCCTTGCCTCTCTCTTGATCTGCATTGTCTATCGAGACAACTTACCTTCCTGCAACAAATTTTCTTCGATCTTCTACTGATGGCTTCATCTCTACCTGATCTACAAATTCTCTCATACCATGTGAAAATATTTTAATCTTATAAACAGAAATCCTATTGCAGTAAAATCTAATTTACTTCTACTTGTTTGATTTAACTTAAAAATTTATTTTCTAAATAATTCATGAAAACATCAATGTAAATACACTGCAACCTACACAATTATATAGATCAAGTACTGAATAATAAGCAATCATGTAGACAAAGGACACAAATTTTTCGGACAAATGTCCATGGAAAAACCCAATGCAGGAAAACCGATGCAATAACTCTTGAGGGTTTTTATTATTAAGCAGATTTTTGAATAAAAACTAGGGTAGAAATGTGGCTCACCCAACAGAGAAAATCATCGACATAAGTACCTCTATCTGGAGATAGATATTATGGCTGATCCAACAACTGGATGAAGAAACCCCACATGTGACTGCGTAGCCTCCAAGTGTTGTTGAGCGATGGCTACAACAAGCTGGACTGTGTCACCTTCTCCAGGAGTTGCTTCGCCCTCTCCTTGAGCCTTCCCGGCTCAGAAATCAAAATGTTGGATGGCTACCCAATCTGCCCCACAGAAACTCCAACGCAACTCTCTCAGTGACTTCGTCATCCTCTCTGGCTTTGCGTCCCTCTGCATGAGCCTTGCTGACTTTGTGCCACCCTTGCTGGGCCTGCGCTGCCTCTCTGGGGTTGATATGCCTCTTTGCTATTGTATTCTCGGCCTTGGATGAAAATCTCGTTGCCGAACTGCCACTTATTGCACTGCAAGCTCACTCTGAATTCTCAGCAAACCGCGCCCCAGAATTTTGACTTAGCTCAAGTGCTGCTACTCTATGTGTGTGTTCTCCAACTGACCCCAAGCCTTTCTTTAATACTTTTCTAGTTGATGAATCAATGGTAGTGGTCTAATCTCTAATCGACGGCTAAGATTAGTAAATACTTGATCCTCGTCACTTAGAACATTTTCACCCACATGTTTAAATTAATTCACTTTAATTATTTAATTTCCCTAAGTTCGACTTAGAGTCTCCATTAAAATAATTAATTATTTGAATAACTTAAGCTCCGGGTGGAATTTCTCCAAACGATTTCTAGGTCTTGGAGATCTCATGTGTTCTAACCCCTCCACAAAGTTTCGGAGCTACAGAACATCCAATGCTACCAAAAAATAAACAGGTGGGAGGCCTTTGGGAGTCTCAAACACATTGGAATGATTGTCCAAGACTTTTTGGAGATATGGAGAAATATATGATTTTGATGTTTGAACCTATAGTGAGCATAATTGTGCAATTACGCCTCATTGTTCTTTCTTCAGAAGCTTTGTCATGACATTAGAGCTAATTATCTTTCATGGTTTCCCTGCGATACCCTGCAATTCAACTTGCTTTCCTTCCTAAAAAAAATCAAGAAAAGTTCTTGAAAATTAAAAGCTATAGTCCCCAAATATTGTAATCATTGGACTCCTAGTACAACATCAACGCCACCCATTGGAATAAAAAGCATTGGACTATTGAATACATATTCCCCCATGGTTGGCTTAATATTATGGCACTTTCCCGAGAAATTTATAGTTCCTGCATTTGCAACCATCACTTGACACTTTGGTATTGAATATATGAAGCAATTCAATTCCTTGGCTATCTTACAATGAATAAAATTATGGGTACTACCCGAATCAATCAACACTTTTTTTTTTCTTCATATATTCTTCTATCTTGAGAGTTTGAGGAGTGCTAATTCCTGCCAATGCATTACACGATATGGTTGGATTCATTTCTTCCTTCTTTGGGGTTGGTTCTTGGTGTATATCCTCTTTTTTATGTTTCTCGTTCCTTTTCTTTCTCCTCTTCACAATCTATGTAAAATAATTTCTTCTCGATGCACTTAGGACTTTTAGTGTATTTTCTATCACAACTATAACAAAGCCCTTTTTCTCTTTTTTCTTCCAATTGTTGTTGTGTCAACCTTGTAGGTTGTGGATGGCTAGGAACAACAACTTTTCCATCTTTATAGTTGTGATTGGTAGACTTCCTTGTTGCCATAATTTTTCTTTCAACATTTCTTGCCACCCAAAATGCCTTCTCCAATAAATCAGGTTCCCAAAGGCGAATCTCATGTTGGATGTTATCCTTTAAAGTCCCTATGAAGGCATCAATCCTATGCTCCTATGGAATATATGCTACCTTGATATTCAATTTTTGGAAGACCTCAATGTGCTCTTCCATTGAACCCTTTTGCTTTAGATTTATCAATTGGCTAAAGAAAGTTTTGCTCTTTGTATCTTCATAATATGTTGTCATTTCCTTTGTAAAAATTGACCAAGTGACAAGTGGTTTACAAGAACATGTTGGAGCCCCGTGATTTGCAAGATTGGCAAAAACAAACCTGTAGGGAATCACATTAGACCAATTTGGAGTCCAAGGACATAGCCTTCTTGAACTCAGAGAGGTCTCTCTCTGTTTTTGTGATGAGAATGATTTTGTCTTTATGCTTATGTTTTCTGATTTTAGGTTAGTTATGAAATTCTGGGACTGTTTGTTTTGATTGATTGATTGATTGATTAATTGATTGATTGTTTCAGTTGAATAGATAGACTGTGAGAAACATTAATCCATTGGGCTATGGATTCATAAAAGGATTTAATTATGCATCAACTCTGCAAGGGTTTTCATAGGGCAAGCTAACTATATCAAGTGGATATTTTTAGTTTAGATAGAATATGAAATGACATAAAGTTGTGAATTAAGTAAAACTAAAGGGCAATTAAGAATCCTTTAACGATACTTCAGCAAGAAAAGCCTTTGAGATAACTGTTAAAGAGGAACTAAAGAGCGGTACACCCCCGAATTCTTTAATAAATCTTTACTAAGAAAACCTTAAGACAACAATATAGTAACCCTGAAGAGCAGGACACACATGAATTTTTTAGCTATTACTTTCAGACAAAGAAAACATTCAAGATAACAATTCAACGAAATTAAAGAGCATGACACCCCTGAATTCTTTAATCAGATTTCAAAGAAGGCCTTTAAAATAACAGTTTAAGAAAAGCTAAAGAGCAGGGCAAACCATGAATTCTTTAGCTAGACTCTACTAAGTAAATTTCAAGGCAATAAGCTAGGTGGAACTAGAGAGAAAGACACCCTTGAATTCTCTAATTAGACCTTGCAGAAGAAAATATTTAAGATAAAAGAAACAAACATAATTAAGGTGCCAAAACAACATATCTCAATCTAAAATTTATGTTCTATTATCATAGAAATGATGGGCAATATGGATAACAAAGGAGAAACAATGACAAAGAGGGATAACATCACCATTAACATAGCTCAAGAATCATGTGAACGCTCTTGTATTACTGATGTTCAAAACAGTTACAATATTCCAGTACAATGATCTCTGCAACTCAGAGTTTGATCAAAATCCAACTTAGCAACCAAGCAACTAACCAAAAAACCAACAATAACAATGAACATTACCTGCATTATTTATCTGCAGATGAGGAGGTGATCCTATTCTAGGGTTTCAAGCTATAGTTATTACACAGTAAATGTAATCTTGACCTTTGAGACCATGCAAGGCCCAAGGCAAAATATCAGTGACTAACTTGTTGTAATAATAACTTTTAACTTAATTGTTGAGCTAACTTTAGGATATTTTTTACTTTTTGGATTTTCATTAAATTTTACAATAACTGCTGAGCTGCTTAAAATATCTCTGACTGAAAGCATTAACTGAGGTATCTGTCTTTAGTAAAATTAGGCTGTAGGTGGCCAAATGAGGCTTAGAAGAAGTAAAGGCTGATTTGGCCTTTGTCATTCAGATATGTTTTTCTTTGTATCTTCGAACTCTTTTCTCTTTTACTTCCTTTAATGTCACTGTCCTTTCTTTCTTTATCTCTGCTCTTTGATTGTTTTATCTTTCATCTTCTTGTGATTTTCCTTTAATTTGGTCTTCTAACCCTGTCTTTTAAATTTGAGACCTTGTTGTCCTTGGAGTGTTTTAATGGTCATCAATGGTCATGATCCATTATTGTTTTCAAAGTAATCTTGTGATCCTGGTCCTTTTGATGAAACAAAGCATTCTGGATCATTAACCATATGACCTGTTTAAAAAAAATTCGGACTTCAGAATGCAATTATGAATTTCTACATCGGTCACCTGCACAATTTAAAAACAATTCGTTAATTAAAAACCCGCGCTGTGGACTTTTGCAGAGAAATGATATGACCTGGAGGCAGCGGAAAAACTATGAACAAAGTCCGGGTATTTGGAAGATTTTTCGGTATTTGCGCTTAATTATGGCTTTCCGGGCTCTTAGCTACATTGCGGGGGTTTACAAGACGGATTGGGGCTTAGACATGTTTGAACGGGGGTTAATGGTTTCACGGTAGGCATAGAGGCGGTAAGCGGTTTATCTCATGGGGCAAGAGCGGTGAGGCGGTTTTGATTACATGGATGCGATACCATAAAGGGAGCGACGTGTGGTAGGACTGGATGGTGGTAAAAATACCCATATCACAAGATCCGGGTTGTTGCAAACGGTGGGAAGTTTGGAGTGCGATAGGGGTTGGGGACCGTTAGATCGGGAGGGTGGAGATCTGACGATGATCGGGGTTTGATGAAACGGTGGGTCATAATATGATGTGGTGCTAGGATTTTTTAATGAGGTGGTGGGTTTAAAATATTAGCGCGGGATTCAAAGATTTGAAAGGAGTGCGGGGTTTTGAGAAGAAGGTGGGGCCCGGGTATATTAAGAGCAGAAGCGCTCAATGTATGATGGGCCAGGGTTATATGGCCACGGGGGGTAGAGGCTTTAAAGCAGGGGGCTTCAAATATAAGGGGATCTGGTAGTTTAATACAATGGGGCCGACTCTTTTAAATAAAGAGGGTTTATTTTAAAGGAGTGGGTCCCGAAGAAGGGAAAAGGATGAGGGTGAGGGGAATTTGTGAGGAAAATGGGGCTTTAGGTAGGGGAAGGGGTGAAAATGAGGGATTTAGAGTCAAACATGAGTTCTTTCAGAGCATGAGGGTATTGAAAGATGAAAAATGAGAGATAGTGGATAGGTAAAATGAAAATAATGAAGGCAGTGAGTTTTTTGAAAATAAATAATATTCAAGGAATGTTATTTTCAGCATACTGGTAGAAACTCCATAATTTATTTAGTCAGACTGTAGAATACAGGAGACTACAAGTGGCTCCAGCTAGGGAGGGCATCTCCTTTAGGAGGTGTCAACAACTTCAGATCTCTGGATTTCGTATATCAGTGCCCTATGTACTTGGCTGATTTTCCATTTTGTAATTTTCGATCTACTGCAACTGCCTGTAACTGTAACCTTCAAAATTTGTAAAACCATGCTTCCTGCAACTTAATTCTGCCTACCCATCATTTATTCTAACATTTTTTCTTCACTTTGGAGGTGCATTTAGACTTGCAAACCTTGACATCATTTTTCTTTTGAAAGCAAACTAACTATTTCTACCCTTATAACTTCTAGAGGCTCAGATTAGACTAATGAGATTAAACTTATCTGTCAAGATTAAATAGTTTGACAAATTTTCATTCACTAACTATTAGCATGAAATTTAAAGCATGAGTGAATCAAGATTAAGCATTTTGATCATCATGAATTGTGGCATTTTGGACAAGCTACACACAATATTTATTTTGCAAAAAGTAAACTTAAACTGAGGGGTTTTATCCTTGAATTTTTCATTTATCATTTATCCCTCTTTTCTTTTTTGTTCAGATTTAGACTCTGGAACCAATGTCATTTTCTATCTATCTACTGATAAGCCAAGTTTAAACATTTTGGCAAATCTTCATTTTCTAACTTATCAGCAAAAATTCAAAATTTGTTCAATCACGATTAGGCTTCCTTTCAAAAGTAGTGGAATTTGGACTTGCACACTTTCAGAAATATTTATTTTTTGGTATGGGGCTTTACCTTTTTCTTTTTATCTGCCCTCTTTTCTTCTTTTCTTTCTCTCTTGTTTGTATCAATTTTTCTGAGCTTTTGTTTTAAGCAATGTTATATACAATGAAGAAAAACTTTAAACTGAGATTCTTAACTGAAATAATGCTTAAGCATCCTTCCATTGACATGACCTCCAAATAATTTTGTTCCATCTATTTCTTGTAGGAAAAATGCATTATTACCTCTGGCAGAATGGATGATATACGGACCTTTCCATAGATTGTCAAATTTTCCATGCTTTCCTTTGTCCTCTTTTTTTGAATCCCACTTCAGCACTTCGTCTCCAATGCTGAAATCATTTGCCTTGGTTCTTTTGTCAAAGAGCTTCTTGATATTTTATTGTAATAGTTGTGTTCTGTTGTATACTCATTCTCTGGTTTGGTGTAGCTGAATAGTCTGGTTTATTCTCCTTTGTATGTCATTTTCTTCAGACTGCACCTCTTGAATGAGTTTCATTACTGGCACTCCCAAGCTTGTTGGGAAGACTGCATCTGTTCCATAGACTAGCTGATAGGGAGACACATCAATTGATTTTTTATTGGTTAGCTTTTGTGCCCATAATGCATGAATTAGTTTGTTGTGCCATGATTTTTTGTTTTCCTCTAGCAACTTCTTAATGATGTTTACCAAACTCTTGTTTGAGGATTCAGCCAACTCATTACCTTTAGGGTAGTAAGCTGTGGAATGACCCAAAGTAATGTAATATTTGTGGCAAAATTCCACCATTTTCTTGGATTTAAAATTAGCAGCATTGTCAGTGATGATTTTCCTAGGACAACCAAATCTAGATAGGATATTGTTTTCAAGAAATCTGATAATTACTAAGTATGTGGTAGTCCTGGAAAGAATAATTTCTATCCACTTTGTGAAATAGTCAGTTGCAGTAAGGATCCATTTATGTTGGGAAGAGGATGCAGGGTGGATTTATCAAATGAAATCTAGGCCCCATTGTTGAAAATTAGCTTCAACAGAAATTAGCTGTAAAGGTAATGGAAAAGGTTTTCTTTTTCCCTTAAAGATTTGGCATTTATGACATGCAACTACCATTTTGTGAATGTCTTGGAAGAGGGCAGGCCAATAAAAACCAGCCCTAAGGATTTTATTAACAGTGGTTTTCCAATAGAGGTGACTTCCACACTCTCCTTTATGAAATTCATGCTTAATCTTATCAACATCTTCTTCAGGCAAACATTTAAGCAATACACCGCCAGAATTCTTCCAATATAAAACTTTGTCTAGAATGCAAAAATTTACAACCTTTAGTTTCAAGAATCTAGCCTTTGTTTTGGACAAACCAGGAGGAACATTTAGATTGAAAAACACATATAATATATCAACATACCAGGGGGAGTTTAGAAATGTTTCCTCAATAGGTGGAGTCACCAACTCCTCTTGTTCATCCAATGCATCAATCATATTGATGTCTAGTGCTTCAAAATTTGCTTCAGCCATTAGTTTAGCCAGTCATTGTCCTTTGATTAGCTTGGTGGCCCTGATTTCCAGATCATATTCTAGTATAACAGCAATCCACTTACCTCTTTTTCCATCAGGATCTTGTGTATGTCTTTAACCATTGTGTGAGGCACAAATGCAATGATGTGTGAGTGTATAATGTAGACTCTGAAATGCTTTAGTGCCTTGATTAAAGCAAAAACATGCTTTTCCATGATGTTATATTTCAGAGGTGCATCTCTTAATGCTTGGCTGAAGAATGCTATGGGTTACTCTTGTCCTTCTATTTTTTTCTATAATAAGACAACAACAACTGTGTGTTCTAATGCAAAGGAGAAAATGAAGAAATCTTTGGTGAAGTCGGGGCTGATCATGACTGGTGTTTGTGTAAGTGCCTGCTTCACTAAGTCAAAGGATTGCTTTGCTTCTTTGGTCCATTTGACTCTTGATTCTCTTTTCAGCATGTTAGTGATATTTTTTAGGAGTTCTGCAAGGTTTGGTATGAACCTTCTTAAGAAATTTATCTTTCCAATGAAAGATTGCAGCTCTTTGATGTTTCTTGGGTGGCTGATTTGCAATATTCCTTCAATCCTTTTTAGGTCAATCTTGATCCCTTCTTCAGATATGATGTGGCCTAAAAGCTTCCCTTCTTGAAGGCCAAACAAGGTTTTCTTGGGATTTAAAGACATGCCATACTTTCTGCATTTTTCAAAGACCTTTCTTAGGTGAGCTAGGTGTTCTTCATCAATTTTTTAAAAGATTGTGATGTCATCAAGATATATTACAATGAAGTAACATATTTCTTTTGAGAAAGCAATATCCATTTCTCTTTGGAAAATAGCCCCAGCATTCATTAACCCAAAGACATTTTTACATATATGAAGGTGCCCCAAGGTGTAGTGAAAGTTGTCTTGTGTTGCTCATCTGGATGTACCAACACCTGATTGTACCTTGAAAAACCAACAAGCAAAGATATTCTTTTGGAGCCTACTACCCTTTGCAGTATGTGATCCATTTTTGGTAAAAGGTAATTGCCTTTTAGGGATGCTTTGTTTAAATTTCTAAAGTCTATGTAAAGCCTAATTTCTCCTGTCTTTTTCCTCGCTGATATAAGATTTGAAACCCATTCTGAGTATCTGAGAGGGACTATTATTCCAACATCATACATTTTCTTTATTTCTTTCTCAACCATTGGTAGTTGAACATGATTGATTCTGTGTAATTTCTATTTAAAGGGCTTCTGTTTTTATTTGAGAGGAATCTTGTGCTAGATGATATCAGTATCATAGAACTTCAAGTCTTCATAACTCCAAGCAAACACATTATTAAATTCTTTGAATAGCTCAATATAATTCTGTTTTACTGTGCTAGCAGTGTCTTTGACAGTTTTATCATTTTGGGTTCTTGCTCACTGCCTATATTGCATTCTTCTACATTTTCTTCAGTGGATTCCATCTTTGGCTTCTTAGCGACATCATTAAAATCAAACAGTTCTTGTAGAGGGACCAGTCCTTTTGGCAAGGTATTGTCTCTGAACTGCAACACTTCAAAGTCTTCATTTTCTGGATCTGCCCATAGCTATATCTCATGTGGGTGTTCTTCTTCTAACAGATTTATATCAGCATCATCAGGGGGATCTTTTTTGGATGTTTGTTCCTCAGCGGCGTAGTCCTCTTCATGATATGATTATGAATTTGGCATTTCAAACTCGTTTTTGGACTGCGGGAAATCTTCAATATGTTAGTCAGCTTCAAAAACTTGCCAATATTTTATATTATTAGGGATTGTTGGTTTGTATTTGACTTGTACTGTGTATTGTTTTTTATGATGAGGTTTTTGACAAGTATTGGCTGCAAATGCTAGTCCATTGGAAATGATATTTTGATTTCTTGGGATGAAGGTAAGATCATATTCTTTGAATGTTTTTAGGAGGTCAAGGGCATTGTTCCTATATGCTCTTATTCTAGGATGTTTAGTTGAATATTCTCCCTTAATCTGCCTAATGACTAGCTCGGAATCCCCATGGACAGAGATCCTTTTGGCTCCTAATTTCTTGAGTAATTGTAGCCCTAGAAGGAGTGTCTCATATTCTTCTATGTTATTTATGCATTGGAAGTTTGGTTTGTAGGAGTGATCCTCTACATGATAGTTCTCAGTGTTGTGTACCTAAACACCTACTCCTGAACCAGTTTTACAACAAGACCCATCAAAGCTCATGCTCCAAAGAGGTTCAATTTCATATTTATGTTCATTATGTTGGTCATTGTGGTTGCCATCATGTTGGTTATTATGTTATTCATTTTCTTTTTGGTCTGACTGTTTTTTTTTTTTTTTTTTGGTTTATTTATTACTACTTGTTCATTAATGTTTTCATCATTGTAAAGGATAAATGAATCAAGGTCTGTGTGGACATAATAAAGAGGAAAGTTATTAGGATTTTCTTGACTACTGACCATGTATTTCATATGAGTTTTCTTATATACTCTTCTTGGTTGGCTAAAGACAGGAATGGTAGCATAGGTCATATCCATTTGGAGGGTGCCTTGCAGTTTGGCTCCCCATGAGCGTGAAAGAAGCATGCCATATTTAGGGGAATGTCAGCCAATACAATATCTATTACTAGGCTTTTGGCTAGATTAACACAAATATCTTTGATTAGGCCTAGACATTTAACTCTGCTGGAGTCAAAAGAGTATAAATCTTTGTATGGTCTAGTTATCTCAAGGCTTAATCTTTCCATAACTACCTTTGGCATGAGGTTATGAGAAGCTCCTGAATCTAACATGGCATTGTGAAGGATCTTATCATGAATGTTTAAACTGACATAAAATGGAGGAATACCTCCCTCTTGGAATTTATCTTCTACTTCAGGTCCAAACAAAAGCTCAGGTTTGTCATCATTCAAGTTTACAAAATCAACATTTTCTCCTATATTTAAAGCTTTCAAAACTTAGGATAATAATGCCATGTGAAGGATAGTGGGTGTATGGATGGGGTTTGAAATTAGGATAACAGTATTTTTCTGTAAGGTGGATGGGTCTAAAGTTATTTGGGTTATCCAACTCTGGGATCTAGTCTTGGGCAAGCTTTGTTCTAGGGGTGAGCCAGATAGGATACCTTGCAAGTCTTTAAGGTTTTTAGGTAGGGAATTTGCCTTGTGAATAAATTTGCTAACAGTTGAATTTTTAGATCTAGGAGATTTCCTTAGGATGTGCTCTGGATTGTCAACTATTGCAGGAGGATTTGGGTCAAGATGGGATCTGGTACAGATTCTTCTAGAAGCTGGAGTTTGGACCCAAGGTTCAGAAAGGTTGAGAGTTTTATAACAGTTTGAAAAACAAATCAATCTGTTAAAGAAATACTTTATTCACAAAGTATTTTGATGGGTTCTATTTGAAGTTAGATGCTATCAGGATTTCTCAATAATTTCCCAGTGAAGTTTGTAGAAAACTAGTGGAGTCAGCAGGCCTACTGAAAACCAGTGGAGTCACCAGGTGGATGATTTTAACTGTCTTGATGCTGGCTGTTGTCCACCATCAGCAACCAGATACCAGTCTTGGCTAACACTTGAGTCATATAAATTTGAAAAGGTGTTTTCTGAGTTCTTGAGGGAATATTAAGTTGTTTTAATTACTCAGTTCTCCAGTGTGGTCGCCACTATGTTGGAGCCCTGTGATTTGCAAGATTGGCAAAAAAAACTGCAGGGAACCACATCATACCACTTTGGAGTCCAAGGACCTAGCCTTCTTGGACTCAGAGAGGGCTCTCTCTGTTTTTGTGATGAGAATGATTTTGTCTTTATGCTTGTGTTTTTTGATTTTAGGCTAGTTATGAAGTTCTGGAACTGTTTTGTTTGTTTGTTTGTTTGATTGATTGATTAATTGATTGATTGTTTCAGTTGAATAGATAGACTGTGAGAAGCATTAATACATTGGGCTATGGAGTCATCAAATAATTTAATTGTGCATCAACTCTGCAAGGGTTTTCATAGGGCAAGATAGCTATATCAAGTGGATCTTTTTAGTTTAGATGGAATATGAAATGATAAGAAGTTGTGAATTCAATAAAACTAAAGGGCAATTAAGAATCCTTTAACTATACTTCAGCAAGAAAATCCTTTGAGATATCTGTTTAAGAGGAACTAAAGAGTAGGACACCCCTGAATTCTTTAATAAATCTTTATTAAGAAAACCTTAAGACAACAATCCAGTAACCCTAAAGAGAAGGACACCCCTGAATTCTTTAGCTATTACTTTCAGATAAAGAAAACATTTAAGATAACAGTTCAGTGAAGTTAAAGAGCAGGACACCCCTGAATTCTTTAATCAAACTTCAAAGAAGGCCTTTAAAAATACAATTTAAGAAAAAGCTAAAGAGCAGGGAAAACCATGAATTCTTTAGCTAAACTCTACTAAGTAAACTTCAAGGCAACAAGCTAGGTGGAACTAGAGAGCAGGACACCCCTGAATTCTCTAATCAGACCTTGCAGAAGAAAACATTTAAGATAAAAGAAACATACATAATTAAGGTGCCGAAACAACATATCTCAATCTAAAATTTCTGTTCTATTATCAGAGAAATGATGGACAATATGGAAAACAAAGGAGAAACAATGACAAAAAAGGATAACATCACCATTAACATAGCTCAAGAATCCTGTGAACGTGCTTGTATTACTGATGTCCAAAACAATTACAATACTCCGGTACAATGATCTCTTCAACTCAGAGTCTGATCAAAATCCAGCCTAGAAGCCAAGCAACTAACCAAACAACCAACAATAACAATGAACATTACATGCAATATTTATCTGCAGATGAGGAGGTGATCCTATTCTAGGGTTTCAGGCTATAGTTATTACAGAGTAAATGTAATCTTGACCTTTGAGACCATGCAAGGCCCAAGGCAAAATATCACTGACTAACTTGTTGTAATAATAACTTTTAACTTAACTGCTGAGCTAACTTTAGGATATTTTTTACTTTTTGGCTTTTCGTTAACTTTTACAATAACTGCTGAGCTGCTTAAAATATCTCTGATTGAAAGCATTAATTGAGGTATCTGTCTTTATTAAAATTAGGTTGTAGGTGGCCAAATGAAGCTTAGAAAAAGTAAAGGTTGATTTGGCCTTTGTCATTCAGATTTGTTTTTCTTTGTATCTTCTAACTGTTTTCTCTTTTACTTCCTTTACTGTCACTATCCTTTATTTCTTTATCTCTGCTCTTTGACTCTTTTATCTTTGATCTTCCTGTTATTTGCCTTTAATTTGGTCTTCTAACCCTGTCTTTTAATGAAACCTTGTTGTCCTTGGAGTGTTTGAATGATCATCAATGGTCATGATCCACTTTTGTTTTCAAAGTAATCTTGCGCTCCCAGTCCTTTTGATGAAACAAAGCATTCTGGATTGTCAACCAGAGGACCTGTCTAAACATTTTTCAGACTTCGAAATGCAATTATGAATTTCTACGTCGGTCACTTGCACAATTTAAAAACAATTTGTTAATTAAAAACCTGCGCTGTGGACTTCTGTGGAGAAATGATATGACCTGGAGACAACGGAAAAACTATGAACATAGTCTGGGTATTTGGAAGATTTTTCGGCCTTTGCGCTTAATTGTGGCTTTTCGAGCTCTTATCAACGTTGCGAGGGCTTACAAGGCGGATTGGGGCTTAAACACATTTGAACGGGGGTCAATGGTTTCGCGGTAGGCACGGAGGCAGTAAGCGGTTTATCGCATGGGGCAAGAGCGGTGAGGAGGTTTTGGTTGTGGGGATGCGATACCATAGAGGGAGTGACGCGTGGCAGGAATGGACGGTGATAAAACCACCCATATCTCAAGCTCCAGGGTGTTGCAAACGGTAGGCAGTTTGAAGTGCGATAGGGGCTGGGGATCGTCGGATCGGGAGGGCGCAGATCCGATAATTGTCAGGGTTTGATGAAATGGCGGGCCATAAAATGATGTGGGGCCGAGATTTTTTAATGAGGTGGTGGGTTTAAAATGTTAGCGCAGGGTTCGAAGATTTGAAAGGAGTGCGGGGTTTTGAGAAGAAGGTGGGGCCCAGGTATATTAAGAGTGGAAGCGCTCAATGTATGGTGGGCCGGGGTTATATGGCCGCGGGGGTAATAGGATTTAAAGCGGGGGGGTTTAAATATAAAGGGGCCGGGTAGTTTAATACAACAGGGTCGGGTATTTTAAATAAAGAGGGTTTATTTTAAAGGAGTGGGTCTTGAACATAATTATTTTTAGTTTAAAACAATGTAAAAATGAGTTTTTACATTGTTTTAAATGGAAGAAGGGAAAAGGATGAGGGTGAGAGGATTTTGTGAGGAAAACAGAGTTTAGGTAGGGGAAGGGGTGAAAATGAGGGATTTAGGGTCAAACATGAGTTCTTTCAGAGCATGAGGGTATTGAAAGAGGCAAAATGAGAGATAGTGGATAGGTAAAATGAAAATGAAAATAATGAAGGTAGTGAGGTTTCTGAAAATAAATGATATTCAGGGAATGTTATTTTTAGTAGACTGGTAAAAACTCCATAATTTATTTAGTCAGACTGTAGAATATAGGAGACTAATAGAACAAATCCATCTATACCATACAAACTGATTGGGTTCTAAATATAAAATTGTTATGCGTACTTTTTGTGAGTGTTGCATGTTGATATTTTGAGGTAGCATCAGGTGTGCTCTAGCCCTGAAATTTTGTGGAAGTGCTACGACACACGAGACCTCCAAACCCAGAAATCATTTGGAGAAATTTCGTGTGGTGTTGAAATTATTCTAATAATTATTTTTTTTAATGAGGACCCTAAGTCTAACTTAGGGAATTAGAAAAATTAAAATAAATTAATTAAACACATGTGATGAAATGTTTTGAGTGACGTGGATCAAGCAGTCTTTTAATCTGAGCCATCGGTTAGATATTAGATCACGACCGTTGGTTTTCCAGTGAGAAAAGTATAAAGGAAAGGCTTGGGGTCAGTTGGAGACACACACACACACACTGGCAGAGCACTGAATCTAAGTCGAATTTCTGGGGCAGGGTTTGCTGAGAAATTAGAAGTGAGTTTGCAGTGCAGTGAGGGGCAGAGATCGACAAGGGATGATCTAATCCAAGGCTGAGAATACAACAAGGTAGAGGGGTAGTGAGTACCAATCAGCGCAGAGCCAACCAAGAGGGCGCAGTTCAACCAACACCACACAGAGGCTGCGCTGAGGCTGCGTAATCCCAACCAAGGTGACGCAGATGCAGCCAACGCAGCGCAGGGGTGGCGCAGTACCAACAGAGGTGACGCAGGCCCAACCGGGGCAACACAGAGGCAGCACAGCACCAGTCATGGTGACACAATGGGGATGCTGGCTAGTGAGGGCTGATGTAGAGGCTGTAGAGGCAACGCTGAGGGTTCTAGTGGGCTAGAAGGGATTCATGATCTATAAATCCCATTTGAGTTTGTGATACAGCCATATCTTCTGTCTCCGAGTGAAAGGTACAAACTGCCATGTAATTTCTCTGTAGGGCCAACCATTTATGGTGCCCAGAATGTTGTCTTCAGATTCTTCATAATAATAAAAACCCTTTAGAGCTGCTTCACCGATTCTCCCACATTGGGTTTTTCCAGGGACATTTATTCGAAAAATCGTGTGTAATCTTGTCACATGTGTGTATTGTTCAGTAAATGTTCTGTAGATGTGTAGGTTGCAATTAGTGTCTACTTTAATGTTTTCTGAATAATTAAGTAAAATAAATTGTTAAGTTAATTAAACAAGTAGGTGAAGTAGATCTAAATACTACAGTAGGGTTTCTGTTTTGAAACTTTCACATGTTATCATAGCGTTGCAGATCAAGTCGATCCACCAACAGAGCGACTGAAGAAGATTGTCACAGTGAGGGCAGTTGAAGCATTAGATCTAGAAAAAGGGCAACGCAACTCCAGGAGGGATGCAACCCAGCTAGGTTGACACAAAGGCCACGTAGAGGTTGACGCAGAGCCAACTGAGTGACATAGAGGCAACGCAAAGGCTTCTAGAGTGACACAGGAGTAGCCTGCGCTGAGCCAGTCTACTCACACAAAGGCCAACCAGAGGGACACAGTCCGGCTTTTGAGGTTGTTGTGCAGTTTTGCCGAAGTATGGAAGAAGATCTTATAATCTTTAGAGGTTGCTGGTGTGGCAGAGGTTTTGTTGGTGCAGAACCGTGCCTAACAAAGGTGACAAGAGCTGGAGGAGAACAGTTGCTCAGCAGATCTGTGCCAAACAGATTTGAGATTTAATCAGGAGGGTGATCGTAGAGAACTGATTCAATTGTTTTTGGCAGAGGATTTCCAGGAATGAAATCAGTTGTTAGAGGGAGTAACTACTATATAGGGTTTCTAATCGCCATGAAACCCAGATCCAATTTTTAGTTGAGTGTTGCAGCAAAAAGAGGGAGAGGAGTATCTGTTTCGACAGATTTGAGCAGAGATGGTTTCTCATGGATTGAGAGATCAAGACAAGTTGGATGTCTTGTCCAACTTCGTTATTTAGAGGGCCAGGATCCTGAAAATCTTGGATGAGTACGACATTAAGGACCATGCTGAGAATGTCCTAATTGTGCCTACTGATGCAGATCCTCTGAAGAAATTCAAGGAGAATCAAGCGCAGGAAAAGCGCTTGATCATGGACGAAGTCAAAGATCACGTGGTTCCGCATATTGCTAGGCAGAACATAGAAAATGAAATGTGGACAACTTTGGACACGATGTATCAGGGAGGCTCCGTCCAAAGGAAGATGCTTCTGGAGAATCAAATTCGATTGTTCCAGATGCAGAAGGGTGAGGAAATTGATCCCTTCCTCTTTAGACTTCAGACTTTCCAGGACCAACTAATTGCCATGGGTATGACTCCAGATGAAGGGCTCTTGGTGAGGACTTCCCTAAATGCAGTCACCGAGTAATGGGAAAGGTTTGTCCAAATCATCTTGAGCAGGGCCGCGTTACCATCCTGGGCAGATATGTGGGCAATCCTCCAACATGAGGAAATCAGGAGATTTACCAAGAGGCAAAGTAGCAGCAGCTGTACAGTCAAAGTAAAGAAAGAAGAGGATGAGCATGCAACCCTTGCATCAAAAGGACAAAGGAAGCAAGGGAAGAAGAAGAGGGACCTATCCAAGGTCCAATTCTTTTATTGTGGCGAACTTGGAAACTTCTCCAACAATTTTCCTAAGAATAAGGACAAGGGGTCTTCTGAATCTAAGGTAGCATCAACAAAGGGGGATGATGGTAGTGACGATGACGTAGCCATGAGTGCTCATGAGCCACGTAAGTGGGTCGATATTGATCTGTAGAGCAGCTACAGATGGAGAGGCATGATCCTTGAGGTGCCCAAACTCTTGGATCACATACGAGCTACGAGAGCCTTAAGACAATAGCGGGATAGGTGGAGCAGTGGGTGCAGAAGATCACAGTGAAGGGGAGGGCAGAGATGGGACGCTGCAGAGGAAGCAATGCAGTGCAGAGGCAACAATAGTGTAGGATCAACAACGCAGAGGTTGATGGGACTTCAACAACGTAGAGGGGGTAGTGCTTACGCAATGCAGAGCTGCACCATTACAGTGGCTTCAGGGAGACAACGCAACGCAACAACCAAGGGAGCTTCAGTGATGAGGTGCAACTCGACTAACTTGTCTGTCATGATTGGCTAGGGGTCCTTCAATTGCTTCTCATCAACTGAGTTGCAGTGCAACAGTTAGTAGTGGCAGTGCTATGGGCAACACGATGCAACAAATTGAGAGGGAGATGCAATACGGATGTAGTAGTGTCAGTAGTAGTGACATGGGCAACAGTACATAAAGCAGTAGCGCAATGGATGGAGGGCAACAGGCCAAGCATCAACAATGCAAAGACTGATGCCGAGATCAGACAATACTTAGTGTGTATGTATTGCTAGAGCACACTCCTCACTAAGAGGGAGTGTTGAGATTTTGAGGTAGCATCGGGTGTGCTCTAGCCCTGAAATTTTGTGGAAGGGCTAAGACACACGAGACCTCCAAAACCGAGAAAGATTTTGGAGAAATTTCATCTGGTGTTGAAATTATTCTAAAATTTATTTATTTTTAATGAGGACCCTAAGTCTAACTTAGGGAATTAAAAAAATTAAAGTGAATTAATTAAACACATGATGAAATGTTCTAAGTGACGTGGATCAAGCTGTCTTTTAATCTAAGCCATCGATTAGAGATTAGATCATGACTGTTGGTTTTCCAATGAGAAAAGTATAAAGGAAAGGCTTGGGGTCTATTGGAGACACACACACACTAGCAGAGCACTGAAGCTAAGTCGAATTTCTAGGGTGGGGTTTGCTGATAAATTTGAAACGAGTTTGTAGTGCAGTGAGGGGCAGAGATCGACAAGGGATGATCTAATCCAAGGCCAAGAATACATCAAGGTAGAGGGGCAGTGAGTACCAGTCAATGCAGAGCCAACCAGGAGGACACATTTCAACCAGCAACACACAGAGAAAGCACAGAGGTTGTGTAAGCCCAGCCAGGGTGACGCAAACCCAGCCAGCGCAGCAAAACACCAACAGAGGTGATGCAAGCCCAATCGGGGCAACACAACACTAGTCAGGGTGATGCAGTGGGGACATCGGCCAGTGAGGGCTAACACAGAGGCTGCAGAGGCAACGTTGAGGGTTCCCGTGGGCGAGAAGGGGCTCGTTATCTATAAATACCATTTGAGGGTGTGATACAACCATATATTCTATCTCCAAGTGAAAGGTACAAATTGCCGTGTAATTTCTCCGTAGGGCCAACCATTTATGGTGCCCAGAATGTTGTATTAAGATTCTGCATAATAATAAAAATCCTCTAGAGTTGCTACATCGATTTTCCCGCATTGGGTTTTTTCGGGGAAATTTGTCCGAAAAATCGTGTCTAATTTTTTCACATGTGTGTATTGTTCAGTAAATGATATATAGATGTGTAGGCTATAGTTAGTGTCTACTTTAATGTTTTTATGAATAATTCAGTAAAATAACTTGTTAAGTTAATTAAACAAGTAGGTGAAATAGATCTAGATACTGCAGTAGGGTTTCCGTTTTGAAACTTTCACATTGCACATCATGGAGATCAAAATATTGCTCCATTTGTGGTATCCATGTTACCGGATCCTTGCCATCAAACTTCCTCATATCTATCTTTGGAATGTGGTGGATCTTAAACCCAACATTGGAGTTTCTAAAATCAAATTCATATTCCTTTTGTCCTCTTCATGATTTTCATGGATTACCTTGTCACCATTGGGAAGCCTTTCTTGCAACAACTTTATCAAACCTTCCTTCAAACCTTCCATGTCTGCTTTCAAACCATCCATCTTAAATTCCATTTTTGCTTTTATGGCATCCATCTTAGCTTCCATACCATCTATCTTAGCTTTCATTTCATTTTTGTTTACTCTTTGCGAGAGCGAAATTTGTTGCACTTTGTCTCGTAATTTTGATATATCATGTTGCAATTCTTCCTCTTCATGTGTCATAGTAGTGCTTTCTGAGGGCCTAATTGGTGTGTAATTGTTTTTGGGAGGCATTTTATAACCCATTACTGATATCTATGCTTCAGTATTCCCTTGGAATCACTTCAAATTGATTTTTCAAACACAAGTTATGCAATTAAAAAAAAATACACACATTTTTCTTGATTTTGAGGAGCTCGGTATTGAACCCGATGTATCTCTGTGATTTCAGATCCCTGAGATTTGAACTTTGGTCCTATAGTAGCCCTCCAAGTCTTTTTTGTAATGCCACAAGTTATACCTAATTTGGATTCTTCAAGATAAAGTTATGCCCGATCTCCCACGATGACTTGATTATAGACTAGTTCAGTAGAGCGAACTTGTATAGAGTGCCACATGTCATTGTTTTGACCTTCGGCCCTGAAATTGCTACACAAAAAACTATAGTCCGTTCACTTTCTGCCAGTTTTTACAAAATTCAAATCTGATGCTTGAAACGAAAGTTATGATGATTTTCCCTAGGTCACATGTTTGAGACTGAATTTTGGAGCCTGCAAAAACCCTAACTTCCTCAGATCATATCTCCGAAAATAACGAACCAATATCTAAAATTTGTACATGAGGTTCACCAGTATTTTGACTCCACGTGGTTTCAATTTCAGCTTTTGAAGCTTCGTAGAAAAAAAATTATAGCGAAAATGCCAAGAAGTCCTGTTTGCAGTAGCGAAACCCTATAATCCAAAGCTCTGATACCAAATGTTATGCAACCAACTCAAAATATAGAAAAGATAGATCAATGAATTAGAAATCAACCTCTTTGAGTGGGCAACCTCTTGTACATATAAATGAACAATTCTTGGATGATTCAGATGACAAAACCTCATCTCTATATATATGAGTCTAAGGAGTCACAATATAATCAGAGCCGACATAACAATAATAATGTAAGGGCACAACAATAACAATAGTGGGCTTCTATGGGGCACAATAATAACACTATGGGGACTAAATTGGTACAACAATAACAATAAGGGGGATACACTGACAATAACAATAAGGGATACACTAGTCTTATAGGGACCTAACATTGTTCCTGCAGAGCAATACATCATAGAAACATCTACAACATAGTGTGCATAGTGGATGCATGATGTCACCTTCTCATGAAATCCACTCTTTGAATATTTCAACAAGCTTACAGATGATGCCATCCGCAAGATCCTTGACTTAGAGTTGGTTTTTGAGGAGCGTGACACAAAAACTAATTTTGAGACAAGTTCGAAAGAGTGGTTGGGTTGTTGGTAAGGCCCCATTTTACCAAAGTACTGGCGCAAAACCATGACCACATAAGCTAGATCCATAGAAAACATAAAACAATAGAAGCTTAAGTATGTAGAGCATTCATGGAGTCGTCACATAAAACCTTTGCACCTAGTCCATAAATCCTCTATGCATTTTATTAAAGGTGCAAAACCTCTTATGTACACGTTTGTTACAATTATTAGATTTCAATATATTATAAAATTCTCTTATAACTTCCCCATAAGCCTGTATATATGATGTTTACTATGTAAAGAGCTTAGTTAGGTTATTGTGTTAGTTAATCATGGTTCCTTATTAGTTTTGTGCATAGTTGATGTCTAGCATAATCCCACTATGAGAGGTAATCACGGTTATGTTTAATACATTGGAACAATTTGTTGCTAATTTTTTTATTTTATGGTAATCTATCTTAATGATATCTACAATGTTATGTTTTTGGTATAAACATTAAGTTATGTTTTCTTATATGAACATTATTAAATGTTAGCTTATGGAG
Organism: Pinus albicaulis; assembly: GCA_034641835.2. NCBI lineage: Eukaryota > Viridiplantae > Streptophyta > Pinopsida > Pinales > Pinaceae > Pinus > Pinus albicaulis. The sequence continues at coordinate 1,468,082,130 of CM076582.1, forward strand.
TCTACACCTCCATTAATCTCAACACATTGCACCTTAAATAATTAACAACTATCCAACATGCCTAAGGTGAGACTTCCTTCTTTCAAAATGTTGAATATGCCAACAAAGTAGACTATTATGGACCACTATTAGATACTTTCTATGGATTCTAGGTCTATCATAAATCCTTCATAAGTTTCTTCCCTCATGGAGCAATGTACTTGTGCAAGTTGTTTATTATAGCTAAGGCTAGATGCAATCTCAAGCAACTTTATTGGAATAGATATCCGTAGTCACAACTGCTTAGTAAAATGACAAATTTTTGTAATACACGAGTTGTATAAACTTATTGTAATATCCCACATTACAAAATGGCACTTTCTTGTGCGAAAAAGTTATCTTTAAAAAAAAAAAATTAAATAAAAAATATATTATTAGAAAAAAATGGGCTCAGACGAAAACCATAGTGAATAGAAAAGCCCCAAAAATTTGTGGAAAATAAAAATATATTGGAATAAGCTATAAATTTTTGGGATAATAACCAATTTCTTTACTTAGCCTAAGCAGATTACACCCAAAAAGAAAAAAAAAATATCCCAATCACATTACATCCCAAAAGAAGAAAAAAGAAGGAAAATAAAAGGAAAAGAGAATAGAGAAAAGGAGGAAAAGGAAAAAAGGAAAAGGGAAAAGAGATTGGAGAAAAAATAAAAAATGGAAAAAGTAAAATTCATATTTTTATTTTTTAAATTTTACTTTTCTTTTTTGGTAAAGCTTTTTTAATTGCGTTGAAGAGACATATTATAAAGTAGATATTAGAACTCTATCATCAATTCATTATTTTTATATATACAAATCTATAATAAATTTGTAAATAAAATATTTCATAGTACATGTGATCATTATATAGCAAAACTTATTGTATCTCCTATTTACATTATCATTTCAAAAAATAACAAAGATGTTGGTTAGCCCCATTTAAATTATCTTCCTAATCTATTAATAAGTTTATCATATTATCTAATTCAAACATAAATTAACATCCAATATTTTTGGATATGCCACTAATATCATTATGATCAACACTTTTAGTGAAATAAGATTGACATGAAATATTTTGCAATGCATTTTTCTTTGGACATTGAAAATCCACTCCTTATCAAATGAAATGTAAAGACACAAGGAAACAAGAGATCACTTAAAATGGTCTCACTTTCTTTGGAGACATTGGCGTTTGGATTTGCTATATTTTGACAAATATATTGATACTCAAATCATCATCTATTTTATCTATTGATGTTTATTACATTTTATTGTTAATAATCATAATTTCATTTGTATCATCGTTTAATTCTAAAATCACTCTTACAAGTTTTTGAGTTCTCTTCACCAACTTGCCAAAAAATTCAAGCTTTAAAAAATCAATATCAAGAAACAAAACCCCTCGCTCATCATCTTTGACTATCTTCAATATTTTTTTTTAGCTTATTATTTGAAATATTCCAATTTGGTTCCAATATCACTTTATATGATTTGATTTTTCATTCTAGATCCTATTTCATTTTACATAATTAGATTCTCTTCTTTCATTTATAAAATCACTCCCTCATCATATTTAACCATCTTTAATAACAATTTATTTTTTCTAAATTATTAATTGAAATATTTCAATTTGATTTCAATATCATTTTACATTATTTGATTTTTCAATATAATCCTCATTATATTTTACATAATTCGATTCTCTTCTTTCACTTGTAATCCAAACTAACTTTTTCTTTTAGAAATTTAAAATATTCCAATTTAATTCTAAAACAATTAAAATAATATAATTTTTCAATCTAGATCTTGTTTCATATCACATCATTAAATTCTCTTCTTTCACTTTAAGTCAGCTTTCTCACATTTTATAACCTAAAATGATACATTTTCTTAACCTCGAAACATGTTTAGTATTTTCCCAACCTTTTTCCAAAACCTATCTACATCAACCTCCTCACACAAAATCCATGAATTTGAACTCCCTTTTTTGCCTTCGAAAATATTTTCCATTCACTTCGAATATCAATCTTCCCCAACAAAGGCCCATGGATTCACAAATCACCTTTACCTCGGGAAGTTACTTCAGCTTTGGCAGTTCAATTAAAAACTACAACGCTCCATGATATAACAACGCGGCAATGCTGACATGTAATTTCATTACCAAAATCCGACGTGGATCGCTGAACTGGGCAGCCAGGGCTGTAAATAAAGCTCTGGAAATCTTGAATCGTTAACAAGTAATGGCAGGCGAATGGTCACACCAGGCAGTTTATCGGCTTTTTACAGTCTCAATTTGTAGGCATTGGGCGTTGCAATGCATGTATTCTCTGTAGTCTCATTTGAAGGAAAAATCAATGGCAGACGAAGATCTCGATCTCTCCGATGTAGCAGAAGTAGAAGATGAACCAGGTGAGGAGTTCGAATCCGCTCCACCCCTCGTTGTAGGGCAGGAGAAGGAGTTAAACAGCTCGGGTTTGAAGAAAAAGCTTCTGAAGGCCGGCACAAGGTGGGAAACGCCAGAAAATGGAGACGAAGTAACAGATAAAATTGATCGAAAAATGCAGGCTTATTCATCCTTTACATGATTTGAGGCCTTGCCAGTGTTTAAATGTGGGGTTTGTAACCATTTAAAATATTATTAATTTATTATACGAAGGGTTTCAAAGCTGGTATTCGTGTTTTTCTAAATTATTTTGAACATTTACGGCAGTGCATTACACTGGGATTTTACTGGATGGTACCAAGTTCGATTCCTCGAGAGACAGAGGAGAGCCATTCACTTTCAAGCTTGGCCAAGGTATGCAAATGTATGTTTTTTTAAAAGTTTGTGTTTCGGCCTCCAAAGTTTTGTTTTTTTTGAAAGTTTGTGTGTTGGCCTCCAAAAATTTGTATTGTCCGTGGCGTCTTTTGTAAATAGAAAAGACTGATTTCTCGTTTCTTTGTAGTTTTTTATATATTGTCAATAGCATGCTAATTTTATTGAAAATGCTTGTTTTTGGAGGTGGTATGTATCTTTTAATTTTGATCCAATTTAACTTTCCATTCTGACGCTAAGAAAAAAGGCCGTATAGATCAGGCAGGTCTCAAAGGAGTTTACGAGAAAAACATCATAATAGACCTACAATCAATGTTTTGATATTTAATTTTGACTAGATATAATGAAACAAGGAATTTTTTTAATCTATATTTTGTTTTAATTAAATTCAACTCTTCAAAAGATGTTACCCCGGTCCGCCCATGTGATATAGTTATTGATCAGCCACCAGGTTCTGCTCGTTCTCCCGATGCCAGGGCAAGTGGCATGGCAACAATGGCTACATAAGATGCATCGACTCAAGATTGTGAGTTGGAAACCTTAAGTCATTATGTGTCTCAAGGAAATGTTTTCTCGTTGTATGGTCAGGTCTTTTATATTGCTTTCAAAAAGCTGAACATAGATAGTTATTACAAGTTACTGGTTTGCCACTTGGAAAACCAAATTGATAGCATAAGTTCAAAATTTTATGATTGTGTATTTCATATGCTAGTAAACTGTTTTTCAAACTGAAAAAAGAACTAGGAAATAAACTAAACCACAAGTTAATGTACATGACAATGGCAATACCATTATAGAAACTTTGCATGAAACATTTGGCTCGCTTGATCATCATTCAATTGGAGAATCCACTAGGTTTGGTGGCTATGGCTCATTGTAATTGTCCAAGGAAGAAAAGTCAAAGTTTGCCAATTTCTTGGCCAAAATTGAAACTTTCTTGTTGAGTCTGTCCATTTTGACCATTAGTTCTGTCATGTAGATTATCATTTCTTGCTGAGTATTTGTGCTATCTATGAGCACCCTACCTGTGAGAGTTTTGGTATGCCAATATAGATTGATAGTTTACATGTAGGAGAAAGTGAGCTTTGGAAGAGTTTCCCACATCAAGAATCCAATCCCTGGTACCTTGATCAACATGCCTATTAGGAATGAATCTTCTAGCTTGTCTAACTTGCTCTTCAAGATCGGAAATCACTCTCTAGTTCGCTATATGTTGAGATTTTGTGTATTTGGGGTAGCATCAGTTGTGCTCTAGGCCTCAAACTTTGTGGAGGGACTAGAGTACACTTGATCTACAAGACCCAGAAATGGATTTGAGAAATTTTAAGTTGTGTTGAAGTTATTCAAATAATTAATTATTTTTAATGGATTTCCTAAGTCTAACTTAGGAAAATAAAATAATTAAAGTGAATTAATTAACACATGTGCTGAAATTGTCTTAAGTCACATCAAACAGTCTTTTGAAATTGTCTTAAGTCACATCAAGAATTAATTAATTAAAGTGAATTAATTATCAAGCAGTCTTTTAATCTCAGCCGTTGATGGATGATTTAATCTCGGTCGTTGAAGGGTTCAACGAAAAAGTATAAGAGAAAGGCTTAAGGGTCAATTAAAGACACACATTTTCTGTAGAACTGAGGAATAGATCTGGAATTCTAGGGCGGATTTGCTAAGAATTTCTAGTACCTGCAGTGAGGGGTAGTATTGGCTGAGGGAATGATCTGATTCCAAGAGCCAAGAGACAGCAAGAGGCAAGAGGAGCAGCCACAAGGACAACGCAGAGAGGCTTCAGAGCCACACAGAGCAGCAGGGACAGCGCAGAGGCAGCTGGGGCCACTTTGGGCTGATGCAGTATCTCCAGGGCAACGCTGGGGCTTCAGAAGCAGCACAGAGGGTTTCTAGAGTCAGATCTGGGCTGAGTCCTGTAAATCCCATTTGAGGGTGTGGATCAGTCAGATATTTGGCACTAGATCTTTAGGTTAGCTACAAATTTTATATCTTTTATTCTCTGTCGGGTTTTCCAAGGTTGGAACCCAGATTTGTTGTACTCCGAACTACTTAAAAATAAAACCCTCATATCTGTTGAACTGGTTTTCCCGCTTTGGGTTTTTCCGGGGACTTATGTCCAAAAATCCATGTGTTACTTTGTTGCATGAGTGAATTATTCAGTAAATGATCTGCATGCGTAGGCTGTATTTGTGTTTATTTTCGGTATTTTATGAATCTAATTTTTGAAAATAACTTGTATAAATTAAATCAAGTAGGAGGAAATAAATCAATACATTGTAGTAGAATTTTCACATGGTATCAGAGCGATAGCAGATCAAGCTGAATCTCCAGCAATCAACTGAAGAATTATTTTTTCTGCGGGGTGGTAGAAGAAGTAGTAGATCCAGAAAGGGCATCTTGACAGCAAGAGAAAGAATATCCACAAGACAACGCTGAAGTTGCAGAAGGCCTCTGGGCTTACGCACACCCTCCCCAGGGCAGCGTAAGGACTGCGTCACCCAGTCTGGGGTTACGCAGTCCACTTTTGAGCCATGCTAGGACTGCGCTGAGCCAGCTAGGAAGACGCTGTCCAGTCACTTCTCTTGTTGCAGAAGAATTTAGCCAAGTTTTGGAAGCGGTGCTTCAGATCTTCAGCAGTGTTGGTGGGGTAGAGATTTTGCAGGTGCAGAATTGAGCCTAGCTAAGGTAACAAAGGCGGGAGGAAGACACTTATTCAACAGATCTGAGATTCAATCAGGAGGATAGGAGAATATTGTCCGTTTGGAATTTGGTGGAAGACTTCCAGGAGGGAAGTCAGTTTATTGAGATTTGAGCAAAGATGGCTCGATATGGACTAAGGGATCAAGACAGATTGGATGACATGTCTAACTATGTCATCTGGAAGGCCAGAATCCTCTCAGTTCTGGATGAGTATGGTCTCAAAGATCATTCAGAGCAGACACTTGTTGTACCAACTGATGCAGTTCCACTCAAGAAGTATGAAGAAAATAAGCACGGACAAAGCGGTTAATCATAGACGGAGTCAAGGACCACGTGATTCCGCATATTGTTGGTAAGAATACAGCAAATGCTACGTGGAAGGCTTTGGAGGTGATGTACTTATTGACCACTCTGTGTCAACAAACCCATAGCAGTACACCCCCATTTTTGCAAATGGGATTTATCATGTTCGAGGTGTTCGCGCCATTCAGATTTCATTGTCAGATTACAGTTTTATAAATGATGTAAACCCATTCTGCATGTTTATGATGTAAATGATCTAAGTAAGACCACCATGTACGTAACAAACTAGGTAAGCCTAGTATTTTGGTGATGATCTCTATCTTAGGAGGTTTTTTGTCTCACTGATTCATTTGTGTTTCTCGACACAAGTGATCGACAGAGTTTTCCCCTCCAGCTTCACCCTAAAGCTAGGGTGGATTTTGTCATCAAGATGCTATGTGAGTCCTAGTGTTTTCTATCGAGTCTTTGTAAAAGTAGTTTGAGAACAATCCTAGCTAATTGGCTAGATTATTTTATTACAAGCTACTTGGTCAACTAGATCATGTTTTGAGTCGCAGAATTGGGAGGGTCTATCATGAATGGGTATTTTCCCTTTATGTGTCTAAATGTATTTATCTTATGTAAAGAGGGTTGGAAAAATAATTAAATCCCCTCTCAATCAATTAATTAATTTTTCTGGCCAAATTAATTAAAAATCCAAGTCAGAAATTTAATTAATTTTAAGTCCTAGGTGAGTTAAAATTCTTCAAAGGCAAAATTCGCGGGTCCTTAAAAAATAAATTTTTAAAGGTCCCTGGCCAAGGGAATATTGAGAATTTCAAGAAATTTTGGACCTTTAGGCCTTGGTGGTTAAGTCAAAGTCAAAATTTTGAGGTAATTAGTAAATTAAAATGGAATTAAATGATAAATTTGAATTTTCTCAAAATTATAATTTCGACGGTCCAGATTAAAAGATAATTAAATCTTTTTCGATGGTCGAGATTATTTTGACAAGGATCAACCGAACTAGCGGTTGGAGATTTTATCTTATAAATTAGAGGCCTTTGTATGTCATTTGCACCCGATCTTTGAATCGTGCACTTGTTCTCAGAAGCTCTTGTAATGTTTGATCAATAAACAGAAAGACTTTGGGGTTATAGAGTTTGGTGTTCCTTTTCCAGATCTATGTGGTGATATTGTCTCTAAACTCTTCTATTTTTATTGACATTTTGATGGTTGATGGCCTTTATGGATTGATCTGCATACATGTATCTTGTGCAGTTTTCTGGGATTTCTTAAATTGCATGATTTGACAAAAATATCAGTTATCTATGTTTTTGAAAGATCTCATGGTTATTTTAAAAATCTCTATCAATCTAAAATTCAGATCTAAGTGTGCAGAGATCATTATTCAAGATTTGAGCATTTGGGGATATCTATAGTTAGATCAACCGATTCTCAAATTTCAGAAAATTTGAAAAAACCCATTCTTTTTAATTTCTGAGGTTATTTTACGAATTTTTTTTTGTAGGGTCTTCTTGGGCTTTTGCCTCTCTTAATTTCGCTTTTTATTAATTGTGCAAAATGGTTTCAAATTTGGCCATGAGAGCTCTTGATCTGTAGAATAGCAGTGTAAATTTGCAAATATAGTTATTTTTCACCTGGGTTTAAGGGTTTTATCCTCTGTGCATATTTTTGGGTTTGTCTTCGTTGTTTCTGGTTTTTGCAGGTCCTATTGGGAGATTCTCATGATTTTTTTTTTAGATCCGAGCCAGATCTAGGCCGTGGAGGGTAAGATCTGGCCTTAGGATTGTTTTGGATTGCAGATCTGGGCAATATCTCATTTTAAAGAATTAAAAAATTACAGGTTCATTTTTTCAAATTCTATCAGCAAAAATTCGAAAAATCTGTGCGCCCGCGTTGTATTCTTGCCCGATGCCTCTCCATCTGCGTTGAAATTTTCCCTTCCGCGTTGTCATATTTCCATTTGACCCTTCCGCATTTCCCCACGCTGCTCCTGTTTCCCTTTTCTCCGTTGATCTCCTTGTGTTCCATCTATCCGCAACCCTCTCCCTCTCTTGCCGTCCGTACTCTCCCTTATTCCTGCAACTTGCCATCCGATCTCACGCTGCTCATGTTCATACGCAACCCCTTTTCGATCCATTCTTTATGTTAGTATGAATCTTAATCGCAGGTGTATGAAAAAGGCTCACTTTAGCTGTGCATAACAAACAACCCTAACAACAAAGATGGCTACCAATATCTTTAGATTTGCAATTAGGTGACCAAGATAAATGCTACAAAAATCTAGATCTATGCATTAAAAGACATTAAGCAATAAATAAAAACAAGAGTTGCTCCATGCATCCAATAGACAAGACAAGAATATGTTGAATGAATTTTGTATTAATGGCACCTGGGAGGAAAACATAGAAAGATGTTACCAGTTCTCCTCAATGGGATGGGTTCTTGTAAGTTCTAAGCACTTTAGATCTAAAATCCCTCTTTCTTGATGGTGTAGAAAACCCAGACAAAATGGAATTCAAAGGGAGCTCACAAGCAAAATGATGGAAAAATATGACAATGATGGTGGATCAAAGTCAGATCAAAAGTATAGATCTAGAGTGATCTTTATGCAACAAAAGGTAGTGAGTGAATGGAAAAACCCTTCTATTTATAACAAAATATTGAGTTAGTCTAGATATTGGTGCATAATTAAAATATTATTAACTAATTCTAGATCCAACTTTTATGGAATATTTTATTATATTTGTTGGAGGGAAAAAGAATTTGACTTGGGTCAAATACCTTTATTTGTAAATAATAAATAAATAAATGATTTATTTATCATTTTAAGGATGTGGTTGGGTAATAATCAAACAAATAATGATTTATTTAATTATTTATGAGTGATTTAGTCAAATTTAACGAGGAATATTATTTAAATAAGGTTTAAATAATTATTCCTAGAAAATAATAAGATAAATAATAATTTATCTAATTAATTTTCCTGTTTTGGGTTAAATATGACTAAGAATATTAATTAAACTACTGTTTAACTAATTATTTTTTAAGGAAAATCAAACAAATGTAGATTTATTTAATATTTCCTCATGGGGTTTCCTATTTAAACCATAAACAACTTAATAAAGGTGGTTTACTAAGTTATTTTTCATAGTGAAAGCAATTTTACTTAGGGTAAAATTGGTTTTACATGGTGTACTTAGGTCCATCTAATAGTAATAGGTTAGATGACCAAAAAATGGTGTAATACTTTACCTTGCCGGTTGCTCCTCCTTTCACTACATTCCTTTCCTGTCTTCTTCCACACTACCGCCATCACATAGCCCTCACGCTCTGCCATTCCTCTCCAAAACCTTCGCTGCCCTCTGTTGTGCCATCTCCCATCTCTCCCTTGCCCGCGGTTTCTCCTTCTCCTCCACGTTGTCCGTACCTGCAAACCTGCGCACAAACCAAGCATTACCATAACCCATGGTATTCACGCATTTTTTTATTTCCATTTCAAATTTGACTTTTTTTTATTATTTCAGTTTGACATTACGTTAGAACATTTCATTTTTTATTTTTTCTTGTTTGACATTTAAATTTTTTTAAAATCTAAAATAAAATTTAAAAAAAAACATTAACATTATATTTTATTTTTAGTTTTAAATTTTAGGTTTTTGATTTTGCTGAGTGTGTTTACTTAGCGTAAAGTTTAGTTTAATATTTTAGGATTAGATCTTTTAGTTTAATTTTTAGACTTAAAAAAATAAATAAAATAAAAAAACTTTGAAATTAGAAAATCTATTTTTTTAAATTTTTTTGAAATTTTCATAGTTTTAGATTTATTTATTAGTTCCATTAACTTTAGACAAGAAAATAAAAAAAATAAAAAAATAAAAAAAGGCCAAAAACTTTAAATGAATTTTTTTAACTTTAGAAAATTCTCAAAAAATTTAAAAAATTTTACATAGTCAAAGGTGAGCTTTAAATTTATTTTTATCTAAAGTTTGACTATAGATTTCTGAATTGGAGTTAGAATATATTTTTTATTGGAAATGTCTAAACATTTAAATTCGATGGTTCTCTCATGATAATATTTTTGTTTCGAAATTTAATTGGCTGGTTCAAAGTATTTTCATGCTTAGCTGTGGTTGATGATTGTTAAACTATCTATAAGTGTGGTTTTAAATTGCTTGGAATTGGTGATTAATTTCTTAGTCAACTTTGAGAATATTTCAAGTGATGATAAATTGCATGTCTTTATCGAACATTGTTGATGCATGATTACTAAGGTGTTTTATCGAATATTGAATCATATTATTGAAAAGAGCTTATCTTTCAGTTTGATCAATTGAGCACTTAATTGAGGAATTAAATATTATCGTGATGGAACGATTTTTTTCATGGCAACAGTTACCTATCAATTACTTGATTTTAATTTCATAACGGGATATTTTGACTCCACAAGGCAGTGGTTTTAAACTTCAAATCTAATTGGATCTGTAAAATCTCGTTAATCTTAACAAGTACTTGGTCATCTAGCTGTGTCTCCTGAATTGGTTGGTTTCCAACCAGTTCTCCTTATTCATTTTCGTTAGGGTCTACCTCCCATAGTCTGCAAGGGGACAACTTAGATAGAGAGATTGGGGATCAAGGTTGCAACCCCCGATTTGAGCCATTGTCACAGTGTCTAGACATTTTGTGCGACAACATTTTTTGGCGCCGTTGCCGGGGACCAATTTATTGGACTTTGGCTTTACGACATTCATCTCTTTATTCATCTTTCATCTCAGGTATTTGAGTTAGCTTCCTGTCCTAGTGGCGACTCCATTGGCTTCATTTTCCACAGGAATTGGTACTAGAAGACATCCAAGTATCTCGGTTAATCCTACTCCAGATCCTGAAAGGGTTCTGAGAGTCTGATTACACAAGCTCTCTTCTCGTACACTTCTTGTTAATCTCGGCCACGAAGCTCTCTCTGATATCCATTCTCTGTTTCGTGATCCTGTTCAGCAAGATATCATGGATATCTTTGCCCTGTGTAACTTTACTAACATTCGAGGTTATCCCAATGATTACCCTGAACATGGCATGGAAAGATTACCTAGTTTTCAGGGAAATAATGCGTTTAGTGTCAAAGATCATTTGTTTGCTTTCGCTAGTTGGTGGAATAAATTTGCGGTTTTAAATCACAATTTCGATGATGTAAAGATGAAGCTCTTTATTCTTACTTTTGAGCAAGATGCTATGGAATGGTTTACTGAAAAACCTGATAATTCATTCAATACCTTTGAATCAATTATAGTTGCCTTTAAGGATAAGTTTGGTGATAAAAGGGAAGATAAGCATTTGGTAAAAGATGTCAGTACCATAAAAAAGAAAGAGAATGAAACAATTGAAGAATTTAACAAGAGATTTAATGGTATCCTTAAGGAAATATCTCAAACTCATAAGCCTCTTGATGGATCTCTTCTGAATTTTTACATTGATGCTTTTAATTCCGATACTTCATATGAGCTAAGGCGTGCTAAAACTGTTGATTATAAGGCCTGCCAGTATTTAGCTGAAGAACTTGAAAAGGATAAAATTGCTTCAGGGAAGTCTGAAATTCCTGGTTTTGATAGGGCCGCGACTAAATTGAAAGGGCCTAAAGGTAAAGAGCCTCTAGAAGATGATGACGACCCTATGAAAAAGTTAATGCAAAAGCTTGAAAGCATGGAGCTTAACCAAGTGAAATTAATCTCTGACCATGCTAAGGAAATAAGCACTTTACAGTCTAGGTTGGTCCAAATGGAAAGGGCTCAAACGCAAAATTCCCAACCTAGGAATCATAATAATAATAATCAAGGAAATAATACTTGGCAGAAAAAAGGTCAGTCGAGTGAGCAGAGACCTCCGAATCTGCTTGAATCTACTAATCTGGTTGATGAAGCTCCTCCTTATTGTAGAGCTTGTGATGCTCTTCATGAAGAGGTTACTTGTCCCACTATTAAAAGAATCATGAATAGTGGAATGTTTGGGGCAAGTAATCAGATAAATGTTGTTGGTAAGGAGTTCTCTTTGTCTATGGAAGATTGGATGGAAGTTAAGGAAAATAGTCAAGATGTTAGGCCTTTCACATCTTCGCATAGTATCAATAATTTTGATCATGAGAAGGATTTGATGATTGAATTATTTGGTGAAAAGCCTTCTCCTGATCAAGTTTTGGAAATTGCTAAGGACAAAGGATTAACTTATCAAAGAAGGGATAAAGAGCAAGGTAATAATCAAACTTCCCCTCGAATTTTTAATCCTAGTCCTGGTTTGAATATTGATTTGGGCGCATGGTTGAGTAATGCTAAGATCTTGGTGCCTGTTACTGAGATGTTAAAGCTTCCCACTCAGAGAGCGAAAGTTTTAGATGTTCTTGGAGTTTTGCATGTTAATGTTGCTCAAGATAAGACTCCTGAAGTTTCTTATCAAGATGCCCCTATATATTTGCAAAAAATGGAGTCGGATAACAAGGAGCATCAACCATTTTTTGTTACTTTGATGGTTAATGGTTATAAATTGAATAATTGTATGCTAGATTCTGGTGCTTCAGCTTGTGTCATGACCAAGAGGGTCATGGAACAACTTAATTTAAGAGTTTCTAGACCATACTATAACATATGTGCGATGGATTCTAAGAAAATTGAAGTTCATGGGTTAATCAAGGATTTACAAGTTCATTTATCAATGTACCCTGACATCATGATTGTTATGGACATAGTTGTAGTTGATGTTCCGGATGCTTGGGGTATGTTGTTATCTAGAAAGTGGGCCTCTGATCTAGGAGGAAGTATTCAGATGAATTGGTCTTATGCTATGATTCCTTCCCCTAGAGGTGAAGGGTTTGTGAAGCTAAATAGAGAGCCTGAAAGAAGATTCCATGTGGAAGATCCTAAGAGACCTCATAATGAAATAATTAAGGAACAACTTGACATGGGGAATTATGCTATTATGTCTAATTTCATAGTTCCTTTAGATGACAAGGTTGATGAGAAGTTTGAGGACCTAAGGGATCAAGTTTGGTACAGGCATTTTGATGGTGCAGCATCTAGGCATGGTAAGGGTGCTAGAATTGTATTGAAGTCTCCCCTTGGTCATATTTTTAAGTTTGCTTATAGACTTGAGTTCGATGCAACCAACAATGTGGGTGAATATGAAGCCTTGTTCTTGGGTTTTGAGTTGGCAAAAGCTTTAAGAATTAAGTTTCTTAGTATCAAGGGAGACTTTGATTTGGTTATCATGCAAGTTAAGAATAAATTTACATGTAAAAATCTAAGGTTAAGGAAATATCGAAATGCTGTGTGGGATGTTATGGAATACTTTGATGCCATTAACCTTGAAGCTATCCCAAGAGAAAAGAATAGCTTGGCGGATGAGCTTGCTGTGGCCGCTTCTACTTTACAATTATCTGATGAATTAATTAAGGATAAGATAAAAATGGAAATTATTTTCAGACCTTCAGTCCCGGATAATTCAGAGCATTGGCAAGTTTTTAATGATGAAAAGCAGGTCATTCGTTTTCTTAATAATTTGGATGAGTTTGAAAATTTTCGGATAAGCTCTAGGGAGGATCGATCTAATGATCATGATGATATTATAAATCCTACTCCTGGGAATATTGTTTCTTTAGAGCAGCACTTTGATCGGCATGATGCCACAAAGATGAAAGAGGAAAATAAAATGGATCAGGGTGAGTTCATTGAAGTAAATATTGGTACCTCTGAGGACCCTAAGATTGTCAAAATTGGTAAAGGTACTAATGAAGAAGAAAGGAAAAAGTTGACCAATTTACTTCATGAGTATAGGGATGTTTTAGCATTTTCGTATGATGAGTTAAAAGGATATAGGGAAGATGTCATGCAGCACATTATCCCTTTGAAAGATGAGAATACTAAACCTTTTCGTCAAAGCTTAGGCAAATAAATCCTAAGTTAGCCCCTTTGGTTCAGAAAGAGCTTTCAAAGATGCTTGCAGCTGGAATCATTGCTCAAACTAGACATTCAACATGGTGTTCCAACCTGGTAATTGTTAGGAAGAAGAATGGTACCATTAGACTTTGTGTTGATTTCAAAAACCTTAATCTAGCATGTAAGAAGGATAATTACCCTTTTCCCAACATGGAGACTATGTTGCAAAGAGTAACAGGTTCGGGAATGATGTCATTGCTAGATGGTTTTTTTGGATACAATCAGGTTTGGGTTAAAAAAGAATATCGTCACAAAACTACATTCACCACACCATGGGGTACTTTCGAATACATTAGAATGCCTTTTGGGTTGACTAACGCTGGGGCTAATTTTCAAAGGGCTATGGATTATGCTTTTAAAGGTTTAATTGGTAAAATTATTGAAATTTATCAGGATGATCTTACTGTATTTTCTAAAGATGGTATTAGTCACATAGGTCATCTTAAGCAAGTTTTTGATAAGTGTAGAGAATTTGGAATTTCCTTGAATACAACTAAATCTGTTTTTGGAGTAACTAAAGGGAAATTACTTGGTCACATTATCTCCAAAGATGGGATTAAGATTGATCCTGAAAGAGTTGAGGCAGTAAAAAAGATTCCTCTTTGTCATAATCTTAAATCCCTTTAGTCTTTTCTAGGAAAAACTATTTTTCTTAGAAGATTTATTCCAAGTTACGCAGAAATAGCTAAGCCTATTCAAAGTCTTCTGAAAAAAGATGTAAAATTTTTGTGGAAAGAAGATGGCAAAAAGGCTTTTCAAGGAATTAAGGGTGCTATTGCCAAAGCTCCTATTTTGGCAAGTCCTGATTATTCAAAGGATTTCATGATTTTCTCTTTCGCTTCTGAAGATACCATTGTTGGTGTCTTATTACAAAAGAACAAGGAAGGTCACGAACAACCTATTGCTTTCATGAGTAGAGCACTTCAAAATTCTAAATTAAATTATACTACTATGGAAAAGCAAGCCTATGCCTTGGCTAAGTCTCTTAAGCATTTTAGGACTTATGTGGGTTATTCTAAAATCATTGCTTTCGTCCCACATTTCGCGCTTAAAGATATATTAACTCAAACTGATTCCTTAGGGACTCGTGCTAGGTGGGTTACTAAAATTCAAGAGTATGATTTAGAGATTAGGTCCACCAAGTTAGTCAAAGGTCAAGGTTTGGCTGAAATGATGACCGAAGGTAATGAGAAAGCGCTTGGTTTGATTTGTCTTAATGATGCTTCTTCCCATGAGCTGCAAAGGTTAGGAGAGCATGAATGGTATAAGGACATTATTTGTTATTTGTCAAATCTTACATGTCCTAACCATTTAGTTGCTCATAGAAGAAGGGCTCTTAGATTAAAAGCCACTAAGTATTGCCTCATGAAGGATGGCTTTGGATGGAGAAATCCTGAGGGGATAATACTTAGGTGTGTTGATGAGGTTGAGTCCAAGAAGTTGATTTTTGAGTTTCATTCAGGATTTTGTGGTGGTCATTATGCTGCTAGAACTACCGCCCACAAAATTCTGAGAGCTGGTTATTATTGGCCTTCGATTTTTTTGGATGTGCATAAATTTGTCAGAAGTTTCCAAACCTGTCAACTATTCACTGGGAAGCAGAAGCTAGCTGCCCTGCCCCTACAACCTGTAGTTGTTGAGGCACCTTTTCAACATTGGGGTCTGAATTTCATTAGGAAATTCCATGAAAATTTTAGCAATGGCTACTCCTGGATCTTAATTGCGACGAATTATTTTACAAAATGGGTTGAATCCATTCCTGCTAAGAATGCCAATAAAAAGGTCATTATCGACTTTATTGAAAATCAAATCATTACTAGATTTGGTGTCCCTGCCAAGATCACTACTGACAATGCCAAGGCTTTTAGTTCATTTGAATTTTCATCTTTTTGTTTTAAGTATGGCATTACATTATCTCATTCATCTAACTAATATCCTCAGGGTAATGGCCTAGCTGAGTCAAGTAATAAAAATCTTATAACCATTATCAAGAAGATAGCAGGAGATAATAAGCGATCTTGGGACAGCAAAATCAAGTATGCTTTGTGGGCACGATAGAATTACTAAAAAGAAAGCTACTGGTAAAAGTCCTTTTGAATTAGTTTATGGCTTGGATGTAACTTTGCCTGTGCACCTTAAATTACCAGCTTACCAACTCCTTCAACATTTTCCAATAATAAAGATGTTGTTCAAAACAGAATTGATCAGATTGTGGATTTGGATGAAACTCGTAGGAAAGCTTTGGATAATATGTGTAAAAATCAATCTAACATTAAGAAAAGCTTTGATAAATCATCTCGATCTAGATCTTTGCAAGTTGGAGACATGGTATTACTTTGGGATCGAAAGAATGAAAAGCCCGGAAAACACAAGAAATTTGACAGCTTGTGGCTTGGACCATATATTATCAGAGGCATTTCTGGACCAAACTCATTCCACTTGAGCACGTTGGAATGCGAACCGATTCACTTATCTGCGAATGGCCAACTGCTCAAGTTGTTCTTCAGAGATGACATCTGATGCCATTGGGCATCCTTTGTATTGTATTTCTAACCTTACATTTTGTCCTTTCAACATTTAGTTTTATAGTTAGATTAGATTTACTTTTTATGTTAAGTAGAATAATAAAGGATAGAAGAGCTTCTATTTCTCATGTGCTTAATGTTATATGATGATATTTGGATCAACGCTACTTATGTAATTTTGTGTGTTGCTTGGATGCAGATTTTGGATTCTCACATTCCTTCAACGAAGCAACGTGTCTCCAAGTAGAGCCAGATGTTGACCACTCTGTGTCAACGACCCCATAGCAGTACACCCCCATTTTTGCAAATGAGATTTATCATGTTCGAGGTGTTCACGCCATTCAGATTTCATCGTCAGACTACAGTTTTATAAATGATGTAAACCCATTCTGCATGTTTATGATGTAAATGATCTAAGTAAGACCACCATGTATGTAACAACCTAGGTAAGCCTAGTATTTTGGTGACGATCTCTATCCTAGAAGGTTTTTTGTCTCACTGATTCATTTGTGTTTCTCGACACAAGTGATCGACGGAGTTTTCCCCTCCAGCGTCACCCCAAAGCTAGGGTGGATTTTGTCATCAAGATGCTAAGTGAGTCATAGTGTTTTCTATAGAGTCTTTATAAAAGCAGTTTGGGAATAATCCTAGCTAATTGACTAGATTATTTTATTACAAACTACTTGGTCTACTAGATCATGTTTTGAGTCGCAGAATTGGGTAGTTATTTGAGGGTCTATCACGAATGAGTATTCCCCTTTTATGTGTCTAAATGTATTTATCTTATGTAAAGAGGGTTGGAAAAATAATTAAATCCCCTCTGAGTCAATTAATTAAATTTTCTGGCCAAATTAATTAAAAATCTTAAGCCATAAATTTAATTAATTTTAAGTCTTAGGTGAGTTAAAATTCTTCAAAGGCAAAATTCGTGGGTCCTTAAAAAATAATTTTTTAAAAGTCCCAGGCCAAGGGAATATTGAGAATTTCAAGAAATTTTGGACCCTTGGGCCTTGGTGGTTAAGTCAAAGTTTAAATTTTGAGGTAATTAATTCAAAAATATTATTTTTGAGTTAATTAAAATGAAATTAAATAATAAATTCGAATTTCCTCAAAGTTATAATTTCGACGGTCTAGATTAAAAGATAATTAAATATTTTTCGACGGTCGAGATTATTTTGACAAGGATCAACCGAACTAGCCGTTGGAGATTTTATCTTATAAATTAGAGGTCTTTGTATGTCATTTGCACCCGATTTTTGAATTGTGCACTTGTTCTCAAAAGCTCTTGTAATTTTTCATAAATAAACATAAAGAATTTGGGGTTACAAACTTTGGTGTTCCTTTTCCAGATCTGTGGTGATATTGTCTCTAAACTCTGCTATTTTTATTGACATTTTGATGGTTGATGGCCTTTATGGATTGATCTACATACAGGTATCTTGTGTAGTTTTCTGGGTTTTTTTGAATTGCATCGTGATTTGACAGAAATATCAGTTATCTATGTTTCTGAAAGGTCTCATGGTTATTTTTTAAATCTCTATCAATCTAAAATTTAGATCTAGGTGTGCAGAGATCATTATTCAAGATTTGAGCGTTTGGGGAAATCTTCAGTTAGATCAGTCGACTCTCAAATTTCAGAAAATTTGAAAAAACTCATTGTTTTCTAATTTCTGAGGTTATCTAACGGAATTTTTTTTGTAGGATCTTCTTGGGCTTGTGCCTCTCTTAATTTCGCTTTTGATTAATTGTGCAAAATGGTATCAAATCTGGCCATGAGGGCTCTTGATCTGTAGAATAGCAGTGTAAATTTGCAAATATAGTTATTTTTCATCGGGGTTTAAGGGTTTTATCCTCTGTGCATATTTTTGGGTTTGGCTTCGTTGTTTCTTGTTTTTGCAGGTCCTATTGGGATGTTCTCAAGATTTTTTTTTTAAGATCTGAGCCAGATCTAGGCCCTGGAGGGTAAGATCTGGCCTCAGGATCGCTTTGGATTGCAGATTTGGGCAGTATCTCATTTTAAAGAATTAAAAAATTACAGGTGCATTTGTTCAAATTCTATCAGCTAAAATTTGAAAAATCTGTGCACCTGCGTTGTATGCTTGCCCGATGCCTCTCCATCTGCATTGAACTTTTCCCTTCCGCGCTGTCATATTTCCATTTCACCCTTCCGCATTTCCTCACGCTGCTAACGCTGCTCCTGTTTCCCTTTTCTGCGTTGATCTCCTTGCGTTCCATCTGTTTGCAATCGTCTCCCTCTCTTGCCGTCCCTACTCTCCCTTATTCCTGCAACCTGCCATCTGATCTAACGTTGCTCCTGTCCGTACGCAGTCCCTTTTCGATCCATTCTTTACGCTGCCCGCTGCTCCTCCTTTCACTGCATTCCTTTCCTGTCTTCTTCCATGCTGCCGCCATCACATAGCCCTCACGCTTTGCCATTCCTCTCCAAAACCTTCGCTGCCCTCTGTCATGCCATCTCCCATCTCTCCGTTGCCCGCAGTTTCTCCTTCTCGTCCACGTTGTCCGCACTTGCAAACCTGCGCACAAACCAAGCATTACCATAACCCATAGTATTCACGCAGTTTTTTAATTTCCATTTCAATTTTGACTTTTTTTTTATTATTTCAGTTTGACATTACGTTAGAACATTTCATTTTTGATTTTTTCTTGTTTGACATTTTTTTTTTTTTAAATCTAAAAAAAAAAAAACATTAACATTAGATTTTATTTTTAGTTTTAAATTTTAGGTTTTTGATTTTGCTGAGTGTGTTTAGTTAGCGTTAGAGTTTAGTTTAATATTTTAGGATTAGATCTTTTAGTTTAATTTTTAGACTTAAAAAATAAAAATAAAAATAAAAATTGAAATTAGAAAATCTATTTTATTTTTTTTTAAATTTTTGAACTTTTCATAGTTTTAGATTTATTTATTAGTTCCATTAACTCTAGTCAAGAAAATAAAAAAATAAAAAAATTAAAAAAGTCCAAAAATTTTAAATGAAAATTTTTTAACTTTAGAAAATTCTCAAAAAATTTAAAAAATTTTACATAGTCAAAGGTGATCTTTAAATTTATTTTTATCTAAAGTTTGACTATAGATTTTTGAATTGGAGTTACTTAGAATATCTTTTTTATTGGAAATGTCTAAACATTTAAATTCAATGGTTCTCCCATGATAATATTTTTGTTTCGAAATTTAAATGGTTGGTTCGAAGTATTTTCATGCTTAGCTGTGGTTGATGATCGTTAAGCTATCTATAAGTGTGGTTTTAAATTGCTTGGAATTGGTGATTAATTGCTCAGTCAACTTTGAGAATATTTCAAGTGATGATAAATTGCATGTCTTTATCGAACATTGCTGATGCATGATTACTAAGGTGTTTTATCGAATATTGAATCGTATTATTGAAAAGAGCTTATCTTCCAGTTTGATCAATTGAACACTTAATTGAGGAATTAAATATTATCGTGATGGATTGATTTTTTTCATGGCAGCGGTTACCTATCAATTACTTGATTTTAATTTCATAACGGGATATTTTGACTCCATAAGGCACTGGTTTTAAACTTCAAATCTAATTGGATCTATAAAATCTCGTTAATCTTAACAAGTACTTGGTCATCTAGCTGTGTCTCCTGAATTGGTTGGTTTCCAACCAGTTTTCCTTCTTCATTTTCATTAGGGTCTACCTCCCTTAGTCTGCAAGGGGACAACTTAGATAGAGAGATTGGGGATCAAGGTGACAACCCCCGATCCGAGCCGTTGTCGCGGTGCCTAGATATTCTGTGCGACAACAGTACCAAGGAGGCTCTGTGCAAAGAAGAATGCTTCTTGAGAATCAGATGCGGATGTTCCAAATGATGAAGGGAGAAGAGATAGATCCATTTCTCTTCAGACTCCAAGCTATCCGTGACCAGCTAATTGGCATGGGTGCTACTCTAGACGAAGGGCTCCTAGTGAGAACAACCCTGAATGTTGTCTCTGAAGAATGGGAAACGTTTGTCCAGAGCATTCTGGGAAGGGCAGCGTTACCATCATGGGCAGATATGTGGGCTATTCTCCGCCAAGAGGAGATCAGGAGGATCACCAAGTAACAGTCTATCGGTGGAGGAAGCAGATCATCTAGAGTGAAGAAGGAAGAGGAGGAGGGTGCAACCCTTGCATCAAAGGAAAAGAAGCAAGGGAAGAAAAAGAAGGACCTCTCCAAGGCCTAGTGCTTTAACTGTGGTGATCTTGGTCATAACTCATTTCGCCAGCAGTTTTCCTAAGAAGAAGGATAAAGGAGCTTCTGATTCCAAGGCTGCAGCAGCAAATGAAGATGGCTCTGATGATGATGCAGCCATGAGTGCTCATGCACCTCAAGAGAAGAGGTGGGTGATATGGATATATAGAGTATCCATAGATGAGTGGCGGGATCCTTGAGTCAACCCTACTCTTGGATCACATACGAGCTACGGGAGCCTTAAGACAGTCGCCGGATGAGTTGGGAGATGGTTGCAGATGGCCACATTGAAGCGGACAAGGGAGCTGTAGAGCTAAAGAGGGAGCAGCAGCATGGAGACAACAGGGCAGAGAGGCTGATGGGACTTGAGTAGCGCATAGAAGCTGGGCTCACGCAGTGCAATGTTGCAGCAGGACAGTGTCTCCAAGAGGACATCGTGATTCAACATCTAGGGAGCTTCAGTAGTGGAGGGCAACATGACTTATCTGTCAAACAGTTGGGCAAAGTTATTCACTTGCTTACTTCTCAGCAACTGAGTTGCATTGCAGCAGTTAGCAGTGGCAGTGCTATGGGCAGCATGATGCAACAATTTGAGAGGGAGCTGTAGTACATATGTGGCAGTGGCATGGGCAACAGTACAAAGAGCAGCAATTCAGTAGATGAAAGGCAGCAGGCCAAGCATCAACAACACAGACCAAGTACTCAAGATCTTGTAATGCATGGTGTGATGTATTGCTAGAGCACACTTCTGATGCTAGGAGGGAGTGTTGAGATTTTGTGTATTTGGGGTAGCATCAGTTGTGCTCTAGGCCCCAAACTTTGTGGAGGGACTAGAGTACACTTGATCTACAAGACCCAGAAATGGATTTGAGAAATTTCAAGTTGTGTTGAAGTTATTTAAATAATTAATTATTTTTAATGGATTTCCTAAGTCTAACTTAGGAAAATAAAATAATTAAAGTGAATTAATTAACGCATGTGTTGAAATTTTCTTAAGTCACATGGATCAAGCAGTCTTTTAATCTCAATCGTTGATGGATGATTTAATCTTGGTCGTTGAAGGGTTCAACGAAAAAGTATAAGAGAAAGGCTTGAGGGTCAGTTGAAGACACACATTTTTTGTAGAACTGAGGAATAGATCTGGAATTCTAGGGCGGGTTTGCTAAGAATTTCTAGTGGAATTTCCTGTTGTGAGGGGTAGTATTGGTTGAGGGAATGATCTGATTTCAAGAGAAAAGAGACAGCAAGAGGCAAGAGGAGCAACCACAAGGACAACGCAGAGAGGCTTAAGAGCCACACAAAGCAGCAGGGACAACACAGAGGTAGCTAGGGCCACTCTGGGCTGACGCTGGCCAGGTAGAGGCAGTGCAGGGGAAGCGTAGACCCTCCTAGGGTGATGCAAGCCCTCCTAGAGCCACGCAGAGGTTGACGCAGTCCCTCCAGGGCAACGCTAGGGCTTCAGAAGCAGCGCTGAGGGTTTCTAGACTCAACTCTGGGCTGAGTCCTGTAAATCCAGTTTGAGGGTGTGGATCAGTTAGATATTTGGCACTAGATCTTCAGGTTAGTTGCAGATTTTATATCTTTTATTCTCTGTTGGGTTTTCCAAGGCTGGAACCCAGATTTGCTGTACTCCGAACTACTTAATAATAAAACCCTCATATCTGTTGAACTGGTTTTCCCGCTTTGGGTTTTTCCGGGGACTTATGTCCAAAAGTCCATGTGTCACTTTGTTGCATGAGTGAATTATTCAATAAATGATCTGCATGTGTAGGTTGTAGTTGTGTTTATTTTCGGTATTTTCTGAATCTAATTTTTGAAAATAACTTGTATAAATTAAATCAAGTAGGAGGAAATAAACCAATACACTGTAGTAGAATTTTCACACTATATGGATGATATCTTTATATTTGGCCATGGCAGCATGAGCAGCAATTTGAGCATGGGTCTGACTGATTGGGGAGGCAGGGGGATCCATTGATGGCAATAGTGGCGTCGGGATGGCCTCTCCTTCCTCCACGTTGAGTAGAGGATATATGATGTCTAGCCATAACATGAGAGGCACATAGAGGGAGAAAACAGAGGTGAAATATACAGAGAGGGAGAGAGAAGTTGGTGCTAGTGAAAAGGTTGAGCATAGAAACAAGGGAGAAACTAGGGGTGCACTAGGAGCATGAACAATAGAGATAAAAGGCCAGTGGAGATAGGAGAGTTAGAGTAAACCC
This sequence comes from Pinus albicaulis, assembly GCA_034641835.2. Taxonomy (NCBI): domain Eukaryota; kingdom Viridiplantae; phylum Streptophyta; class Pinopsida; order Pinales; family Pinaceae; genus Pinus; species Pinus albicaulis. The sequence continues at coordinate 1,468,104,924 of CM076582.1, forward strand.
AGACTTAAGCAAACCAGGTAGAGAGAAACCAATAAGGCGAAGGAGAGATAGTAAGAACATACCACCTAGAATTATTAACCCATGGGAGGGGAGGAAAACTCATAAAATTACTAGCTCGAGTCTTGTACACAACATTGAAAACAAGAAATTCACAAGCAAGGCACTATTTAGAAAAGAGATAACAATGATTCCAAACCTGAAATTCCTTAGCCAAGTCCACAACAAACCAAAGGTGACGTGCCTTGTGTTGATTAATTTCTAGTTGACCAATATAGATCCATCTTAACCACAGATCTAGCAAGCACCAAGAGGGATCAAATCTTTTGAGATGCAAAGCCCTTTAAGAGTGCAAAACTTGAATAAAAAGTTGTCACAATTTGATAGATCCGTAATTAAGATGGATCTATGTTGGTTATTTTTCATTGTTTAAATTGGATTTTTGAATGTATAAATGGATTAGGTATACAATTTTTTTTTAACCATATTTAATATATACGTAATTGACATTTAAATATTTTACTTAACATGGACATTAACATATTTTATTTATAAACTAAATTGCTTACAATAAAATGCTATTTTTTGTTAATAATATATTTTTATTTTTAAATACTTAACCTTCCATGTCAAAATATTTTATTGATGCCTCACATTGAATTTTTTACTATTAATATTATAATATTTTTGCTTTTTCTTTTGCTTTCTCTCGATATATACACATATATGAAGCTGAGATAGAAAAAAATTAGTCAACATCTATGTTGCATGGGTTCCTGAACCCAGGGGTGGGGTTCTCGAACCCAAGAACTAGATTCGGGTACGAGTTCTTCCGAAACGAACTCATAAGAACCGGGTTCTTCGTTAAAAAAATTTGGGTGCTTTTGACGTTTAGGGTACTTGGAACCCCAATAATGGGTACTTGGAACCCCAAAACCAGGTTCTTTAGGGTTCTTTGTTGAACGATTTTTGAAATAAAAATTTAAATATAAAAAAACTATGGAAATTCAAAAGGTGAATACATAACCTGTAAAACCTAAAATCGCTTCACTCTTCGACGACGACATTTCGTTTGAGACAACAACCATTCAGTTTGACTATTGAGACGATGAGCATTCCCTGGTGGGTTTGGGGCATTCGCTGGTGTGTGTGTCGGTGACTGAAGGTTCTCACAGAGATGCAATCTCTGCTTGAAGATTCACAGGTAGCTCTTGAAGATTCACCGTGTGACATGAATTAATTCTAATTTCTGTGTTCAAACTTCATTGTTTGCATAACAAAATTAGTAAATTGAAATTTAATTCTAAATAGTAAATCAACCCATGATGTCAAAGATGGGAAAGAAACCACAATAAACTTCCTTATGATGAGTATTAGAATCTTGAAGCAACCACAATAAACAGTCTACTACCATATACTGTGATTCCAAACCCTTGTTTTTCTACTATAATCTCCACACTCTCTCATGGCCAACCGACATCACTTGCTTTGCCAAGAATGTAACTTTTGGCCTTCTCTTTCCCTACTGGAGTTTTGGGCAAAATTGGCTTGGGGCCTGATTTACAAGTATGTGTAAACTCCAATTTTTACTCGATATCAAACTAGAAATTTTGAAATTTCAATGTAAATGTTCAATGATGTGCATGTTTAAATCTTTAAAGTTTAAATCCTAAATATTTTAGTTATACAAATTCACACACACACAAATACACACGCACACACACACACACACACACAATATATATATATATATATATATATATATATATATATATATATATACCCCCAACGAACCCACGCACCCTGTTTCAAAAAATGACACGCCAGTCCCCATCCCCTTCCGCATTCCCGTCCTCGTCCCCACGTTTCCTGGCAACATAGGTCAACATGCATATCTAAATAGTTTATATAATTCTTGTACTAAAATATTTTAAAAGGTATAATAATTATACGACTTCACTTTTTTTTTTATTACGTTATTTCTCTATAAAGTTGATACAAAATTATGTGATTTTATATGGACATCAAAGTATTTTGTTTATGGTTGAGAGTGTGAGTGAAATATTTTAACCAGTTCTCCTTCATATGGGTCGTACTAATATCAACAAGGACCGACTAAGCACAATGAGAATGGAATTATTGATGTTTTATAATGCTTTTAATTAGAGGTAACCAAACATGTATATTCATTTTTTTATTATCGTTGGCATTGCTTTTTATTTGAAGAATGTTTTATTTTTATTTTAAAAGGACATGTGTCAACTCTAGGTTGAACTCAGACGAAATTACATATCTCTCTCATACTGGGTTGTAGAATGAGCCTCTTGACTCAATAACCACTACTAATATTGTATGCATTGGAAGCTCCATTGTGAAACTGACATTGGGCCGCCCTCCCCTTAAACTAGTGCACTCCTAAAATGACAACTCCGAAAAATCTCTTGAGAGCCCTGTTACCACAAAAATTGAGTAACCCCATAGGAGAAAACTTTTGCCCTATGTTGGATAGCTAGCTAGCCAGTAGCCCTACGCATTGCTTAGTTATGTTGATATGCCACATTCCTTCGCCATTTGCATAGGTCATACCAGTGTTTTAAAAATCGGCTGGATTAACTTGGATTCGGCTGAGCCGACTGAGCCAACCCACTGGCTGGACCGGCTCGGTAGAAAAACCGGTCCGGAGGCCGGTTTGTGACTGAACTGGTCGAGCCGGTCATCGCCTCGGCCAGTTCGGTCACAAATCGGCCGACTCGGCCGAGTCTGAGTTAGACCAGCCGAGCCACAGACAACTGGTTGCAGACCCCACAAATGACCATAAATGGACCTCAATTTAGATTTAATTCGGGTTTAGGGTTTTGGTATGCCCTCTAACCCCTCCCAAGCCTATAAAAGCTACCCAACCCCTCTCATTTCCTCACAACTATCTCATTGCATTTGAGTGAGCATTTGTGGGGAATTTGTGAAGAGTCGTGGAGTTGGTTTTTGGCTCAGCGTGCTAGTACAATTCCAGTTGAAGATCTTGATGAGAAGGAGGAGCCATGGGTTCCCCCCTCTGATTCAGAGTCTGAGCCAGAGGATCTTGCCTTGTCTAGCAGTAGTGACTAGTCATGTTTTGTTGTAGAGGCCATTTAGAGTCTCCTTGGTTATGTGTTTTTGTTCTGATCTCTATATCATGTATGTATTGTACAGTGCACTCAGTGCCATTTTGATATAATGGATATATTCATAAGCCTACTTTGATCATATGTTTTTCTTTTGTCTATATTCTAATGCTTTGTGTTTGGAAACATGAACGAGAATCTTTAAAAGTATGTTTTTTTTTTATAAAAAATTAATATTTAATGTATTTTTTACAAAGACCGAGTCATTGAAACCGAATCGGCCGAGTCGATACCGAGTCAGAGTCAGAGTTGGAGTCGATCCTCGGCCAGTTCGGAACCCGAGTTGGAGTTTTAAAACACTGGGTCATACATTTCTCACCATCTGACATTCCTCTTAAATGAAGGTGGGCTACGACTTGGCATGTACTTTAACCATTTTGCGATCAAGTGCTTTTACTTAATGCTTTAGGCATTCTAACATGGATAAAGGGGTGATTTGGCTGATTGACTGATCTTGACGGTAAACTTGTTCTCTCACCTTATTAGGGGGTTAGTCTTTAGCTCTAATCCGATGGGACCTGCTCTAAGGCCTTAGGGTTATAGGAGGGGCACTACTTGGAAGACTTGGATTGAAGTAGTGTATCCATAGCCATTCCATACTTACCACTTTTCACTATCCCTTTGATCTCACATCCATCCTTCAAGTTTTACTGTCATTGGTTCATTAGGTTTTGGCACCCACACATCGACATCCTTGAGTTAGGACTAGGATTTTTTTCCCAAGAGGTTGATGCAACTAAAAGAAAGATAAAAGCATAATATGGCCACAACAAAATAAAAAGAAAAGTTAAAATGCAAAATATGGGGCATTAATTAGCATGTGGGAAAAATCCTAGCATGAGCTCTACCCCCCTCAATAGCCATCACTTGGTTCCTAAGCACTAGATGCTCCATCACACCATAAGGAACCCTTGCATGTCCCAACCTTGATGAGTGATAAACCAACTCATCCTTAAGGGGTAAATAAATGCTATATCATTAAAAGCAAGCTTGGACACCTGAGCTATGCTCCATATCAAAGCATTATCAAACAAAAGTAAAAGGCATACCATAGGGGTGGAAAAAGTAGGTCTAATTAGGTATTTGAAGGAGATCCCAGTTTGAAGTCTTATTATGCCCTTAACAATTAAGTATGGTTCACCATGATGCATTTATGATCATTGTCTCTAATAAATGGCTGCTTTCACTTGAGTTTGAAAAGGTTTTTCCAGGTGGTACTTCACAGAGTAGCAGAGGCCTTGAGGGCACACCTATTCCATGCTTACTCCACATGATGCCTAGGTCGTACTACACTTTTGGAAAGTAGTGAAGACCTTACAGATGCAATGTTTCCCATCCGCATTAGAGAGTTGGGTACTTTGATGATTTCGGTAGTTGATTGACACCTCAGAGCAACCCTAATTGTTGAAATGTTGAGCTCACCTTACCTAGTGTTGGAGATTCTTGATGATGTACCTAGTGAACCAAGCATGCCCCAGACTGGCCTTGACACTGTTTGATGGGCATGCCCTAATCTAGAGTCCAAATGATGACGATTGTCCCTAGGATGTTTAGGGAGGGCTTATACCACCTCATGGAGCCCCAACGCTGGAGAGCACCATGTTGTCTTGATGGCACCCATGGAGATATTGCAGGAAACCTAGAGCTGGGTTTTGGACACATGGAGATGTTTTGAGGCTTGATTTAGGGACTATTACCCACCACTTCGTGGGTGATATCCCTAGGAGAAAAAATTTCTCCATGATGGACCTCAACCGGAAGCCAGCAGCCCCTTGCAACCCTCAACTAGCTCGTTGTGCCATTTCTCCGCCCCCTGTGCCAGCCACGTGGTCTCTCACCCATTTGTATTTATCGTATGTTTGAAGGTGGGCCTCCCGAACCCAAAGGTATGTCTTATCATTTGGTAATTGAGTATTGGGTTTACTTATTTTGGACACTTCTATGCATGGATTGATGGGGGGATTCGGCGGAAAGAGTAGGCTTAGTTTTTGCTCCTGTCTCCTTGACCTCTTTTGGATGTTACCCTTGGATTTTAGTCCAGTTGGATCTCCTTTACTGACCATTTGGTTTTAGGGTGGTACTACTTGGGAAACCCCGACTTTGGTTGCGTGGTCTCGCTCCCTTATCCACATACACCACTCCCCTTCCATTCACTATACCCCCTTTCATCATCTCTCCCACTTGGGTCCACATTTCTTCACTGGGTCCACATAGGGTTAGCCTCCCCATTCCCTTGCCCCCACCTTGGGTCAGGATTGGACGATGCCCCGGAGGTTGAAGCAGCTGAAAAGAAAAGTAAAAGCATAAATGGCCACATTCAATAGGAAAATGCACCACAAGATGCAAAAGATGGCCAGGACAAGCATAATTAACACGTTGGCAAAAGCCAATACATGAGCTCTACTCCATGCCCATGGCCATCACCTCGGTTCCATAGGCCCTAGATGAGCCTCCTTTATCATTTAGGAACCCATGATTGTACCAACCTCTTGAGCGCAATGAACCACCCTACCAAAAGGGGGTAATCATTGCCATATCTTACACATCATGCTCTTACACTTTGAGCCCTGAGCAACTAATAAAAAAATAAACCATATAAGGCAAAAGGTATATAAAGAAGGGTGGAAAAATCAAGGTTGGGGCACCTCATGTACCACGATTTTTCTCTCCTACACACTATGTACCCAGGTGTGGGTTTCCCTTTTTCTAGCTGCCCTTGTGCCCCGATATGTGACCCAGGGCTACCCCTCTCATTCCCTATTCCATTTCACTTCTTTATCACATGCCACCACCATGTGAGGGATGAGCCTTGGATACACTATCTCCCTAAAGGTAGAAACCACCTAATAAGGTACCTGACTAACCCCCTTTGGAGCTTGGAGACATGAGCACATGCCAAAGCCCACTATGGAAGGGCATGCGATTATGAAGTGTCCACTTGTTGTCCATGGGTTGTAAGCCCCTTTACTCAATTATTCTAATGACTTGTTGTACTGGAAGGCTAGGGGACACATTGGATCTTATGCAAGATTGCAGATGGTGTCCATTTGGGCTTGGTTTGCCTATACGGGGTCCCAACCCTCCAGAGGGCTACATTGGCATTTATAGGGTGTGTGTAGAGAGCCTTGGGCCTCCACAGCAGTAATCAACACTTCATGGATCCATAGAGATGTTCAGAGATTGTTGGAGATCCACCTTTTGGACGGGGAAGATGCATTTGGTACACTATGCCCAGCTGGCCCCACAGGTGCACCGCACACTTGGCAGGTGTCCCAGGACTTGTACGATGACATGGCAACTTTGATTCCATCATCTGATCCCTTACATACTGTCTACAGGCATCTTTGACTCATATGGAGACCCATGAGCTCATTGGTGTGTCCCCACACCCACCGGGAGTACCACAGGTTTATTGTTTGGAGGACAAGGGGCCACCCCTTGCCCATCACCTTTGAGCTAAGTTGCACGATACGAGGAAACGAGTATAGGTACGAAATGTGACCCTCCCAAATTTTGGAAACGGGGAAACACAATATATATATATATATATATATTAGGACATTTAATAAATATGTGCAATCATAAAGCATGCATGATACATTATAATTTATTACATTATGATTAAATTGTCCAATGTAAATGCATAAACTATAAGTCTCTAAATTTACATCACATTTACTCATGAATGATCACATAATGAAAATAGCAATATCCAAAATCAACCACGAGAAATTTCTAATTTTTTGTCTCGTGCTTGATTGAGAGTCGCCTCCTGCATCGTCGAATAGCCTTAGTGTTCTTGATTATATAAGTTCCATACCCTAGTACCCTAGGTGCTCTTCATTATTGGGAGTCTCTCCTGCATAGAGGGCTTGGTTCTCTTGATTAAATACAAGTTCCATATCCTAGTACAAGATAAAATCCAATGGAAACATTGCAATCCCCCCAATCCCGAAATCTTAAAAAAATGATAAGTCTGCTGAATTTTGAGTGAGATCTAAAATTCTACTTTCTCCATATGAAACCCAGTGAGGGAAAAACCACTCTCAAACATCCTAAGTCATTTCATGATAATGTTAAAAATTTAAGTAAAAAGATGAAAATGAAAGATAAAGGAGAATGTTACTTTTACTTTAAGAATTTAACATTACCATGAACTGCATATCAACACTAGGGCCATAGGCTTGAACATTAGGCTACCCCACTAAAAAAACATTGTTTTCAATCTTCAATAGCTCCCTCTATCAATCTTGAATTGGTAGGGAGTGAAAAAAAAAAAAAAAAACTGAGAAAAAAGTCACTTTATCACTGAAACGTGGTTGTACGACCTGGAAACACGTTTTAGGTCGTATTGGGCCACGTTTCTCCCACGTGAAACGTGGCAGTACAGCCTAAAACGCGTTTCCAGGCCGTACCAAATGCGTTTCCATGTTTTCGTATTGTTTCTGCCCAAAAACGGATTCAGGCCCAACGTTTCCTACAACATAAATTTTGAGGATTCTATTCATCATTATGGCACTTATAGACCTCATCAGGCCTCTTGGAGAGCCCTACGACATGCATAGATTATTATTAGACCTCTTGAAAGGCTTATTATTTCATTTGTGAGCTAGTTTGGTGGCCTTGTCACCAAAAGTTAGTTAATTTGCACTTTATTTTATTTTTAGGGGCTAATGTAGGCCCATTAGGTAATTCGAACTCCTAATGATTGTATAAATAGGAGTTGGATGGATTCATTTGTGTCATCACTGGAATTTGGATTATTCTCTCATCAGAGAACTTCACACTTTTTCCTTGGTGGATATTTTTGGATAATGGATGAATTTTGATGTATGGATTGGGTTCTTCTATTCTTGTAGCTTCTTATATTGCAAATGTGATGCTGGTTGGATAAATTCTCTTACATTTGTTGAAAATTAAGTAGGTTTGGTCTTCATAATGACATGTAATTGTGAATTGTATAAATGATGTAATAAAATTAATTTTGTAAGCCTTGCTTCATGGGTTTCATGAGCAAGTGATTTTATTATAGATGGCTCTCATTTGAGAGCATTAGGATTTGTCATTTAGAGTCAAAGAATTAATGTCATGTATGAAGAGCTCTTCTTGAGCCTATGTCAATGTATATGAGTCAAGTAAGTGACTAGAAATCCCTCCAAAAGACAAGCATGGTTCTCCTCTCTTGAAGTTGGCCTCCAACTAAGTAAAGATCACGTCGGACCACATCATAAAGTCACAATTGTTCACATAGTTCAAGTCGGCTAATTAGTTGTGGGAGACTACTATATAAACTCGCCTAGGATCTTCGCTTAAGGAGACAAAAAACAAGTTCGGATCTCTCTGAAATGAGTTCGGACAAGGTCACAGATCTCGGTCAAGATTGCAGAAGATAGTTCGGATGGGTACAGGAAGAGAATGCTCGGATGGGTACAAATAGAAGGCTCGGATGGGTGCAGGAATAGGTCTCAGACCTCTCTGAGATACTTTCAAATCACACCTCAGTCTTGACATACCACAATGACATTATATTGGTATAGTGATCTCAGTATAGTACCTGTGGTCTCGGTGATATAGCGATATGGCTCGGTGATATTGTAGTATGGCTCGGTAACATTACAACATGATATTTTGGTGTGCTACAAGATGACATTGACAGTGATGGTAGCAATGAAGATATACATTATGCTTTCTCGTGTGAAAGAAGAAGATGGAAGGAGAAGAAGTCAGTCAAGGAAATCAGTGTCTTGGTCTTGGAGGGGCTTATAGGTCAAGGGTCATGGTCTTGGTATTCGTCAATTGGAATCTCTATAAGAAGAATTGGTGCGGGTTTTCCTCTTAAAGAGTGAGAGGTTTTGGCCCTGGCTCATAACCTACATGCTGTGTCTCTTATCTATTTTTATGTTCAAGCATTGGTTACTGTTTGATGAAGAAGAACACTAATAACAAAGATGAAGATGATCCTAATCTAAAGATGTAGAAAGAATTCACAAATAGTCACTAATAAAGAGAAATCACTTAATGCAAAAGCCCTTGATTTCTCAACATGTAAGTGGAATTTTAACGTTATTTTCTTTCATTTTGCTGCATACACTGGTTATGAGATTCTTGCTATTTTATGGCTAATTGTCGCATGCATTTACGACATCAATGTGAAATTATGTTTCTATTTAACTTGTCTCTATGTATGGGCCATGTTTGATGAATGAATCGTCCTAGAGATCGAGTTATCTCAGTAAGCCTCTTCTATTTGCAATGAAGTATAAATTCTTTTAAGGTGACTTTTCTTCTCTTGCACTTAACATTGGATGAAGTTGACTTTGAGAGCCTCCTTGAACAAGAAACAAAGTCCATCTTCACAATTCTCCTAGACTCCATATTCCCAAGAGGAATTAGGCACTAATTCATTAAAGGGTGGGCATTTAAACCATTTTTTTCACATTTTTCCTCTCTTCTAGGTCCAGCCACATTTGGTCACCTAGGGCATCAATTTCCTGAGAAACCAGCCCTAGAAAAATTTCGATCTCCTATGATCTACTGCGCTAGTGTGTCCTCAACGTCTCCTCTGAATTTGAAGAGATTACGACGGTGGGATTGTGAGATACCTCAAGCCCTAGGTGTAAGATCAAATTTTTCCCCAGTGTTCCCAAGGCTAGTACCTCATAGGATCAATTTGACATCTTTAGGTAAAAATTCTTGTTTGATCCTTTTCCCTTGCCTTGGTCAGGTTAAGAATATCATCAGTTGCTAGATTCCATTCCCTTAACCTGGACTGGATCCACTTGGCCCCATGTGGTCCCATTTCTTATCAAAGGAAATTCATCAAGGACAACTCGGGAATCCAAGTTCTATAAGGATTTTAGGGATTGGTAAGTGCCTTTTCATCATATTCCTCTAGCCTAACCCTTAAATCCTCATCTTCTTTCCCTAGAAAGTCTTGTACCTTGCTTAAAGAGCAAGCAAGCTCCATTCTTAATCATATCCTAGGAGAAGGGTCTCCAAGGTCACTTCACATCTGTTTGTTGATCTCCTTTATAAGTGACTTCCTCATTACTGGGTCTCCTCCCATCGGTGAAAGTCTATAAAGAGTAGGGAGCCTTAGCTGTGGTGACAGTGGGCTAAGTCTCCATCATTACCCTTAACCTAGCAGTTTCCATCTTAGGTACCCTTTTAGGTCCCCTGATGGTTTGAGTGGTAACAGGGGCTACTCAATTCATAGTTGATTATGATGGTTGGAGATGCATCTAGCCCACATCTTGTTGAAATTTGGTAGCATCGGAAGGTACTCTCACGTGCCCTTGGTGCTGGGTATGTGAGAGAAAAACACTCATAGAAGTGATTGTATGAGTGTATGGGCTAAGTGATGGGGCTTTGCACCCATAGACCCATGGTATTCTGATGACCCATGGTATTGCACCCTTTGAAAAGGTATAAATTAGAAGCCAATGGAGAAGCTTGAGATCAATCATGGAGAGGGGAATAATGGATGTTTCTTCTTGATTGGGGTTCTGATTTTCCAAAGAAATACTAGCTAGGTTGAGGGTTGGTAGGTGGCAAGTTGGGTGATATACACTGAGTGTTGCAATCAAGGAAGGTCGTAGGGCCTGTGTGTAAGGGTTTAGGGCCCAAAAGAAAGGGTTGTAGAAAAATGTGTAACTAGGTTTGGTCTTTATAAATATGAAATGTACTTTTTATTCTTGTATATTGTAAAATGAAAGAATAATTATTATTATTATTTTGAAGCATGGGTTTCATGCTCAAGGTCTTATTTTAGAGGTCAAGCATCCATTGAGTGCTTCTAGGGTTTGTCCTAGGTCAAGAAGTCAAAAGAGTCACTATCATATGTTGAAGACCCCATTGAACAGATTGTAACTTGTAAAAAGAATTATTTTTGTATTTAAAAGTGTCAAAATACCCTCCAAGACCGAGTCAGCCTGTCAGCTAAGAAGTCGGCCTATTTTGAGGAGCCTCGTCCACCTTAGAAGCCTATATAGAGGAGGGAACTCGGCCTCCTTTGGACGCACATTCACTTGACATCATCTAAGCGAAGGAGAAGCAGAAGAAGGCTAGCGAAGGAAGAGAAGGCGAAGGAAAAAGTGTTTTGGGCTATTTCTCTCTCTATCTATATCACACGTGCAAAGAGGGAAGGCTAGGGTTTACTGCTTCAAAGTCGAAATTGTCAAGTTATTGGAAGAGGATCAAAATTGTTGGAAGAAGATCCTAATAGGTCACCTAATAGCCCTAGACAAGGAAGCAAGCCAAGCGAAGTTGTTGGTAGGTCTTGGAAGACTAAATTAAGCTCACACGTGTGGATTTTGTAGCAGTTGTAGGGGCCGAAAATTTCAGACTTGTAGTAGAGGCCGAAATTTTGTAGCTAGTGGTCAAAGTTGTGTTGTTGGAAGAGATTTGACTAGGTTTGACTTGGACAATGGAAGCACATCATCAAGAAGGTTAGACTTGGTCTTGGATGGGTATTGGTCTTGGTTTAGAGGTCTTGGAATTCGTCAATTGAAGAATCTATAAGAAGAGTAGAGATTTACGGGTTTTCCTCTCAAGTAGAGAGGTTTTGGCCTATATCCTGTGTTCTTATCTACTATTGTTCTTCTTGTTTTGGCAATTGTTTGATGATAAGAATAAACATAATAATAAGAGGAGAAGCTAATAAGTAAGAAAAAGTAAAAAATACATCACAAGCAGTGATCGAGAAGGAGAAATCACCCTAACTACTGCCCTCTAGATTTCTCAACATGGTATCAGAGCTAAGGTAAGGGCACGATGAAGATTTCTACTACATTGAAGAAGTTCTTGAAGAAGTGTACAAGGGTAGCAAGTAATCTCAAGAAGGGCATCAAAGAATTATGGGATCTCCTATTTTCTCTCAAGAAGGATATGACCAAGACATCTACAAAGGATGAAGGATTGTTTTCAACACTTACTAGCACATTTGAAGATGAAAATATTTGGGTGATCGACAGTGCAACATCGAGATAGATGACTGGTGAGCACAAGAAACTAAAAACATTGTCAAGAGGAAAATCTTCTTACTCCATTGCGCTTGGTGTAAAAAAGAGTTATCCTGTGAGAGGAATTGGATCCACCTCGCTAGCAATGGAGAATGGAGCAAATATTCATCTCAACAACATCTTATTTGTTCCAGGTTTGCATAAGAATATACTTTACATTTCATGTCTAGAAGATAAGGGAGATAGAATTGCTTTCATAGATGGAAAGGTTGTAGTATGGGATAAAAACTCTAGCATCGAAAATGCAAGGATGATTGGGATCTGTGAAGGAAGACTCTATAGATTTCTGACTCCCCTTGCTCAATCTTTGGTTCGCATTGAAGTCAACCCATGTGAACTTTGGCATTGAAGGTTTGGTCAACTTAACTACAAAATCTTACCAACTCTAAATTCAATGGTAAATAGCATCCCTGAACTCAAGGAGGATCATGAAGGGGTATGCAAGGGATGTGCATTGGGTAAAAATACCAAGAGACCATTTGGAAGTAGTGCTTCAAGGTCAAAAGAAATTATGGATCTCATTCATTTCGATGTTTGTGGTCCTATGTCTTCAAAGTCTCTTGGAGGTCATCTATATTATGTAACATTCATTGATGACCATTCATGGAAAACTTGGGTTTATTTGATGAAATCGAAGGATGAAGTATTTGTCATATTTCAAGAATTCAAAGTTGAAGTAGAGAACCTTACAGAAAGGAGAATCAAGATATTAAGGTCCGATAATGGAGGAGAATATACTTCAAAAGAAATCATAGCATTATGTAAGGAGTCTGGGATTAAGAGGGAGATGATAGTCCCATACAATCCCGAACAAAATGGAGTTGCAGAACGAAAGAATCGATCCATTGAAGAAAGTGTAAAATCCATGCTACATGATCAAGAATTGTCGAAATTTTTGTGGGGTGAAGCAACAAAGGATGTTGTATACATTCAAAATCGAAGTCCCCACAAGACACTGTGAAAATTTCTAAATATACTTAAACAAAAACCCTACTGTTAAATTCTTGATTTACTTCTCCTACTTACATAATTTATTATCTGAAATTTTCAGCATTAACATCGAAGTAAATACATTAACGGCCTACACATGCAGATCTAAACTAAATAACATGCTCAATGACAAAGTGACACACAAGAATTTTCTAGACAACGGTCCCCGGAAAAACCCAATGCGGGAAAAACGGTGCTACTAGCTTCTAGAGGGTTTTTATTATTAAGCAGATTCTAAGTACAACAAATCTGGGCACCAAACTGGTTAACCCGACAGAGAAATAAAACTTGTAGCTATACCTCTATTTCGGAGACAGAAAATTTGACTGATTCACACCCTCAAACGGAATTTACAGAACTCAGCCTTTTCCGGCCTCTAGAAACACCAACGTTGCTTTGAAGCCCTCTACATCAGCCCTGCTGGCCTGCGTTAGCCTCGGTGCTGCTCAGGAAGGGCCCGCGTCACCCCAAACTGGGTTATGCTGCCCCTGCGCTGCCCTAGCTAGGCCTCTGTCAGCCCTCCTGGCCTCTTGCTGCCCTTGCTGGGCTCTAGGTTGCTCTGCGTAGCTATTGCTTCCTCTGCGTTGCTCTGGTCTGCTGCTTCTCTGCCCTCGTTGTACTCTTGGCCTGGGACTACACCATCCCCCTTGCTAATACTACCCCTCACTGCAGCTGAAACACTTCTGAAATTCTTAGCAAACCACGCCCTAGAATTCCAGCTTAGCTTCAGTGCTCTGCCAGTGTGCGTGTCCTCCGACTGACCCCAAGCCCTCTTCTTATACTTTTCTCGTTGAAACTTCAACGATCGTGATCTAATCTTGAATCGACGGCTAAGATTAGAAGATGCTTGATCCACGTCACTTAAGTCATTCTCATCACATGTTTAATTTAATTACCTTTAATCTTTTAACTTTCCTAAGTTAGACTTAGGGTCCTTAATTAAAAAGATTAATTAATTAAATATCTCTTAAACATGATGGAATTTCCCAAAATGCTTTATGGATCTTGGAGATCTTATGTACTCTAGTCCCTCCACAAAGTTTGGGAGCTAGAGCACATCTGATGCCTACCCCAACACCCCAAATTCTCAACACTCCCTCTTAGCGAGGAATGTGCTCTAGCAAAACACTTCACCCCGAAGGCTGCATTGATCTCTAGTGTGGGTCTCTGCGTTGATGCTTGGCCTGCTGCCCTTCATCACTGTGCTGTTGCTGCTCTCCCATACTGCTGCCCATGACGCTGCCATCGTCACTGCTACATCTGTACTGTAGCTCCCTCTCAAATTGATGCATCGTGCTGCCAACTGCTGCACTGCAACTCAGTTGCTGAGAGGCAACTGAAGGATCCCTGCCCAATCTTTGACATACAAGTCAGTTGGGCTGCATCTCATCACTGAAGCTCCATAGACTGTTGCTCATGCGTTGTCTTCCGAAGGCTACTGCGCTGTTGCAGCTCTGCACTGCGTAAGGAGACCTGCTCTGCATTGCTGCCCTCTACGCTGTGCTGTCCTCCCGAAGCCTCTGCGCTGCTACAACACTCCACTGCGTACTCTACACTGCTGCTGTATGTGTACTATGATGCTCCCTCATCAGCGTGTCAGCTCTACCTCTGCTCCATCCGTGATCTTCTTGCACCCACTGCTCCACTTGTCCTGCTACCATCTTAAGTCTCCCATAGCACGGATGTGGTCCAAGAGTTGGGCTACTCAAGGATCCCTCCACTACTCTGTCGCTGCTCTAAAAATAAAGATTGCCCCACTTTCGTGGTTCATGAGCGCTCACGACTATGTCATTGCCAGAACCATCGTCTGCTACAACAACCTTGGAACTAGAAGCTTCCTTGTCCTTCTTCTTCTGAGGACAATTGCTGGCGAAATGTCCAAGTTTGCCGCACTAAAAACATTTGATCTTTGACAGATCACGCTTATTTTTCCCTTGCTGCCTCTTTGATGCCAAGGCTGCATCTTCCTCTTCCTTCCCCTTGCTCGAATCGGGTGCTATATTGCTGTTTGGAGATTCGGCGGATCTCCTCTTGTCAGAAGATAGCCCACATATTGTCCTAGTTGGGAAGGTCCGCTTTGCCCAAGAGACTTTGGACAAAATTTTCCCAGTCCTCTATGACAGCATTGAGAGCAGTCTTCACCATGACATCATCATCCACCTTCACCCCCATGCCAGTCAGCTGATCCCGGATTGACTACAGTCTGGATAGGAAAGGATCGATTTCCTCTCCCTTGGACATCATGAATAACCTCAACTGGTTCTCCAGAAGCATCTTTCTCTGGACGAACCTCCCTTGATACAATGGGGTTAGAGCTTCCCACATCTCATGAGTCGTCGCCTTCTCGGCTATGTGTGGTACAACATGATCTTTAACCCCGTCCATAATGAAGCGCTTGGCATGTGCCGCTGCATCATTATGCTTCTCCAGGAGCTTCACATCGGTCGGTGTAGCCAAGACTTTCTCTGCATGCTCCCGTATATTGTAGGCCTCCAAGACTGCCAGGATTCTGGCCTTCTAGATTGCAAAGTTGGACAGGCCATCCAATCTATCCTGATCACGCAGTCCATGTGGCGCTATCTGCTCAGAAATCTGTCGGAACAGATCCTCCTCTCTATACTAGAGACTCAGATCTAGGGTCCTTGGCGAGAAAGGCCCCTCTACTCCCTCTGACAACTGACTCCCTTCCTTAGAAGTCTTCCAAACACAACGAATCAGCTCTCTTCGATCCTCTGATTGATCTTCAGATTTCTTTGGCAAGAAATCTACTGAGAAGTTGTTCTCCTCCCGCTCTTTGTCAACTTAGCTTAGGCTAAATTCTGCACCAACATAATCATCACCCACTAGCAACTGCTGAAGGTCTGCAGCTCAGCTTCCGGTTCACGGCACTCTGCACAACAATCAAATTCTCGATTGTGTCACCCTGGCTGGCCTTTAGTGTGAGCAGACTGGCTCAGCGACTGCCCAACTCAGGCTGCTTGTGCGTCCCTCTAGAAGACTCTGCACTGTCTCTGCGTCACCTAGCTAGGACTGTGTCAGCCTCTGCATGGCTCTACTGCCTCTGCGTCCCTCTACTGTTGTGCTGCCCTCTTCGGTTTAGCTGTTGCTTTCTCTGCTACTTTCTGCAACACAAATTCTTCAGCCTTCTTGCTGGAGATTCAACTAGATCTGCAATCACTCCGATACCATGTGAAAATTTCTGTATATACTTAAACAGAAACCCTACTGTTAAATTCTTGATTTACTTCTCCTACTTACATAAGTTATTAATCTGAAGTTTTCAGCATTAACATCGAAGTAAATACATTAACAACCTACACATGCAGATCTAGACTGAATAACATGCTCAATGACAAAGTGACACAAGGATTTTCTGGACAACTATCCCCGGAAAAACCCAATGCGGGAAAATCGGTGCTGCTAGTTTCTAGAGGGTTTTTATTATTAAGCAGATTCTAAGTACAATAGATCTGGGTACCAAACTGGTTAACGCGACAGAGAAATTAAACTTGCAGTTGTACCTCTATTCAGGAGACAAAATATGACTGATTCACACCCTCAAATGGGATTTACAGAACTCGACCTTTTTCGGCCTCTAGAAACCCCATCGTTGCTCTGAAGCCATCTGCGTCAGCCTCTGCGCTGCTCAGGAAGGGCCTGCGTCACCCCAGACTGGGTTACGCTGCCCCTATGCTGCCCTGGCCGGGCCTGCGTCAGGCCTCCTGGCCTCCTACTACCTCTGCGTTGCCCCTGCTGGGCCCTAGGATGCTCTGCATAGCTGCTGCTTCCTTTGCGCTGCTTTGGTTTGCCGCTTCTATGCCCTCGTTGTACTCTTGGCCTGGGACTACACCATCCCCCTCGCCAATACTGCCCCGAGCTACAGCTAAAACACTTCTGAAATTCTTAGCAAACCACGCCCTAGAATTCCAGCTTAGCTTCAGTGCTCTGCCAATGTGTGTGTCCTCCAACTAACCCCAAGCTCTCTTCTTATACTTTTCTCATTGAAATTTCAATTGTCGTGATCTAATCTTGAATCGACGGCTAAGATTAGAAGACGCTTGATCCGCGTCACTTAAGTCATTTTCATCACATGTTTAATTTAATTACCTTTAATCTTTTAATTTTCCTAAGTTAGACTTAGGGTCCTTAATTAAAAAGATTAATTAATTAAATATATCTTAAACAAGATGGAATTTCCCAAAACGCTTTCTGGGTCTTGGAGATTTTATGTACTCTAGTCCCTCCACAAAGTTTGGGAGCTAGAGCACATCCGATGCTACCCCATCACCCCAAAATCTTAATAGACACTAGATAAGATGACTCTCGAAGAAGCATTCATTGGGAAGAAACCAAGTGTGGACCATCTCCGAATTTTTGGTTGTCTTGTCTATATTCATATACCAAAGGACAAGAGAAAAAAATTGGATCCTTTAGGCATGAAAGGAACATTTGTTGGCTACAGTAATACTTCAAAGGCATATAGGATCTGCATAAAAGGACACTGAATAGAAGTTAGTCAAGATGTTATATTTGATGAAAGTATTACATTCAAGGAATCAAAGGATCTCCCGATGGACTCTGGTGATGAAGAACGTCCTATATTTGAAGAGGAATGTACCAAGGAGGAAGAAGAATCAAATCATGAAGATGAAGGTCCCAGTGAACCGTGCAACGTATGGTCATCCCCGAAACTAGAAAGAGACCCAACTGGTTGAAATCTACTCTATTAGATGCAAAGGGACATGGAGCATCCAAAGGCACATTTAAAATCTAGAGAAAGCAAGAAACCCAAAAATTATTCTGGTTATGCAACTTATATGACGAAGCTAATAGAAGCAGAACCATCCACCTTTGAAGAGGTTGTAAATCATCAAGAATGGAAAGATGCCATGAATGAAGAGTGGGGTTTGGGAGATTGTACCCAAGCCTGAAGACAAATCAATGGTAACTTCCAAATGGCTGTACAAGATTAAACATGTGGCAGACGGAAGTATTGACAAATATAAGGCAAGATTTGTGGCTAGGGGCTTCTCTCAACAAGGCGGCATCGATTATGCAGAGACACATTAATGAAAGTGATTGACCTCATATAAATAGAGGATCACTCCATTCTTGTTTTTCATCATTACTTGGGGATTTCAGCCTCCTTTAGAGAGCTCAACTTAGCCTAGATGTAACTCACTAATGGAGATGTGATCTTTTTGGAGCTATTGTTGTTGGAGAATGATTTGTGTCTTGGAGATGTCTTTTTGGGATTGAAAGAAGGCTATTTCTTGGAAAATTTGTAAGTGTAATTGCAAATTTTTGTGATAAATTTATGTTAGGGTTTTTCTTGTTCCATGTATAAATGCATTTCTTTTATGGAAAATCATGCTATATTATTACATGTTAAGTTTATCTTTCTTGAATACTGTAAAGGACCTCCTAGAGAGCTTTACTTTATTTAATTTCTCCCCTCATAAAGAGAAAATAGGGTTCATCAAGTGAAAACTAGGGCTTTTCCCCTTACTCCAAGCATAAATTTAATTTCTCTTAAATTTATCCCTAAAGACTCCATCACCCAAGTAGGAAAAGGCACTAGGAATCCTTGTGGTGGTAAAAAAACATAAAAAATTTGGTCTTTTATCCTATTCTATTTTTCTAAGTCCTTTAAGGCAAACTACTAGGGCTAAATTCATCATCAAGAGTACTTGTAAGTGCAGCCAAGAATCCTTCACTCTTGACTGTCCTAAATAGATTGTAGATGATCCTTCCAAACCAACTTCCTGCAATTATCACGATATTGAATCCAATCTTCAAGTAACTTGCCATAGAGGGAGTAACCTTTTTCTTCCAAAACTAATTTTCTTTTATTCAAGTTGTTATCGCACAGAATGTCTAGGCACTGTGACAACGACTCAGATCGGGGATTGTCACCCTGATCCCCAATCTCTCTATCTAAGCTGTCTCCTTGCAGACTAAGGGAGGTAGATCCTAACGAAAAATGAAGAAGTAGAACTGGTTGAAAATCAACCAATTCAGGAGACACAGTGAAATGACCAAGTACTTGTTAAGATTAACGAGATTTTACAGATCCAATTATATTTGAAACTTTAAAACCAGTACCTTGTGGAGTCAAAATATCCCGTTATGAAATTAATGTCAAGTAATTGATATATAACTGCTGCTATGAAAAATCAATCCACCATAATGATATTCAATAAAACACCCTCACAATTATGCATTAACAATGTTCGATAAAGACATGCAATTTATCATCACTTGAAATATTTCTAAAGTTGACTTAAACAATTAATTACCGATTTCAAGTAATCACAATTAAAGCTCATCAACCACTGTTAAGCATAAAAATACTTTGAACCAACAATTTAAATTCGAAACAAAATTATCATGAGGGTACCGTCGAATTTAAATGCCATATTCCAATAATTCCGAATTAAAATGATAAGTCTAAACAAATCCAATTCAGAAATCTATAGTCAAACTTTAGATAGAAAATTAAAGCTCACCTTGATTATGTAAAATTTTTAAGTTTTTGAGAATTTTCTAAAGTCAAAAAAGAAGAAGAAGAAGAAGAAGAAGAAAAAGAAAAAAAATTTAAAACTTTTTGGGCCTTTTCTAATTTTTTTTGTTTTTTGTTTTTTTAATTTTTTATATTTTATTTTTAAATCTAAAGTTAATATCTAAAGAAAAAATATATATACAACTAAAAGTAAAGTCCAAAAATGAACAAAGTTAAGAATTTTGGAATTTTTGATTTTATTTTTATTTTAAAATTTTAAAATCTTAAAAAAGAAAATCCTAAAAATCAAATTAAACACTACCTTAACTAACCTTAGCAAAAATAAGAAATAAATCGAAAAATCTAAACATTAAAATTAAAACCTAAGTTTAGTAAATAAATGGAAATCGAAAATCTAAAGTCAGATGAGAAAAAAATGATCTGTGTTAAGTGTTTTGTGTTTGCCGTGTTATGCTTATGCAGGTCGGGCGTAAGAAATGCGTGAGGAAATATGACAGCGGAAGGAGAAATGGCAACGCTGGAAAAGCTTTGATGGAGAAGCAACGAGGATGCAATGAAGAGGGGCAGCGGGCAGGGATCGAAGGGCCAGCGAGGGAGCAGACAAGGAAATGAGGGCGGTGTGAATTTGTAGTGATAGCCGGCAGGCAATGCCGAGAGGAAAGGAATGGGACGACAGACAACGTGGAGAAAACCATTTTGCACAATTAATAAAACCATTTAAAACCATTTTGCACAATTAATAAAAAGATAATTTAAAAGAGGCACAAGCTCAAGAAGACCCTGTAAAAACAAAATTTCGTAAGATAACTTTGGGAATTAAGAAACAATGAGCTTTTTCAGATTTATGAAATCTGAGAGTCGGTTGGTCTAACTGAAGACTTCCCCAAACGCTCAAACCTTGAAAAAAGATCTCTGCATACTTAGATATGAATTTTAGATCGATAGAGATTTAAAAATAAACATGAGACTTTTCAGAAAAATAGATTACTAATATTTTCGTTAAATCAAATGCAATTTTAGAAACCCAGAAAACTGCACAAGATACATGTATGCAGATTAATCCATTAAAGGCCATCAATCATCAAAATGCCAAATAAAGTAGCAGAGTTTAGAGACAATATCACCACATAGATCTAGAAAAGGAACACCAAAGTTTGTAACCCCAAAGTCTTTATGCTTTATTCATCAAAAAATTACAAGAGCTTCCAAAAACAAATGCACGATTCAAAGATCGGATCAAATGGCTGACAAAGACCTCTAATTTATAAGATAAAACCTCCAATGGCTAGTTCGGTTGATCCTCGTCAAAATAATCTCGACCGTCGAAAAGATTTAATTATCTTTTAATCTGGATCGTCGAAATTATAATTTTGAGGAAATTCGAATTTATCATTTAATTCCATTTTAATTAACTCAAAAATAATATTTTTGAGTTAATTACCTCAAAATTTTGACTTTGAATTAACCACCAAGGCCCAAGGGTCCAAAATTTCTTGAAATTCTCAATATTCCCTTGGCCTGGGATCTTTAAAAATTTATTTTTTAAGGACCCACGAATTTTGCCTTTGAAGAATTTTAACTCCCCTAGGACTTAAAATTAATTAAATTTCTGGCTTAGGATTTTTAATTAATTTGGCCAGAAAATTTAATTAATTGACTGAGAGGGGATTTAATTATTTTTTCCAACCCTCTTTACATAAGATAAATACATTTAGACACATAAAAGGGGAAAACCCATTCGTATAGACCCTCAAATAGCTACCCAATTCTGCGATTCAAAACATGATCTAGTAGACCAAGCAGCTTGTAATAAAATAATCTAGCTAATTAGCTAGGATTATTCCCAAACTACTTTTACAAAAACTTGATAGAAAACACTAGGACTCACTTAGCATCTTGATGACAAAATCCACCCTAGCTTTGGGGTGAGGTTGGAGGGGAAAACTCTGTCGATTACTTGTGTCGAGAAACACAAGCGAATCAGTGAGACAAAAACCTCCTAGGATTGAAATCGTCACCAAAATACTAGGCTTACTTACATGATGGTCTTACTTAGATCATTTACATCATAAACATGCTGAATGGGTTTACATTGTTTATAAAACTGCCGACTGATGATGAAATCTGAATGGCGTGAACACGTCGAACATGATGAATCCCATTTGAAAAAATGGGGGTGTACTGCTATGGGGTCGTTGACAAAGTGTGGTCAACATCTGGCTCTACTTGGGGACACGTTGCTTCACTGGAAGAATGTGAGAATCCAGAATCTGTATCCAAGCAACACACAAAATTACATAAGTAGCGTCCATCCAAATATCATTATATAACATTAAGCACATGAAAAATATAAGCTCTTCTATCATTTATTATTCTACTTGACATGAAAAGGAAACCTAATCTAACTACAAAATGAAACGCTGAAAGGACAAGGAGTAAGGTTATAAATACAATACAAAGGATGCCCAATGGCATCATATGTCATCTCTGAAGAACAACTTGAGCATTTGGCTATTCGCAGGTAACTGAAGTGGTTCACCTTCCAACGTGCTCAAGTGGAATGAGTTTGGTCCCACTATTTCTTTGATAATATAAGGTCCCAACCACAAACTGTCAATTTTTTTATGTTTTCCGGGCTTTTCATTCTTTCGGTCCCAAAGTAATACCATGTCTCCAACCTGCAAAGATCTAGATCGAGATGATTTATCAAAGCTTTTCTTAATGTTAGATTGATTCTTACACATATTATCTAAAGCTTTCCTACGAGTTTCATCCAACTCCACAATCTGATCAATTCTATTTTGAAAAACATCTTTATCAGTGGAAAAATGTTGAAGGAATTGGTAAGCTAGTAGTTTAAGGTGCACAAGCAAAGTTACATCCAAGCCATAAACTAATTCAAAAGGGTTTTTACTAGTAGCTTTCTTCTTAGTAATTCTATCTGCCCACAAAGCATACTTGATTTTGCTGTCCCAGGATCGCTTATTATCTCCTGCTATCTTCTTGATAATGGTTATAAGATTTTTATTACTTGACTCAGCTAGGCCATTACCCTGAGGATAGTAGTTAGATGAATGAGATAAAGTAATGCCATACTTGAAAAAAAAGATGAAAATTCAAAAGAACTAAAAGCCTTGGCATTATCAGTAGTGATCTTGGCAGGGACACCAAATCTAGTAATGATTTGATTTTCAATAAAGTCCATAATGACCTTTTCATTGGCATTCTTAGCAGGAATGGCTTCAACCCATTTTGTAAAATAATCAGTCGCAGTTAAGATCTAGGAGTAGCCATTGCTAGAATTTTCATGGAATTTCCCGATGAAATCTAGACCCCAATGTTGAAAAGGTGCCTCAACAACCACAGGTTGTAGGGGCAGGTCAGCTAGCTTCTGCTTCCCAGTGAATAGTTGACAGGCTTGGCAACTTCTAACAAATTTATGCACATCTGAAAAAATCGCAGGCCAAAAATAACCAGCTCTCAGAATTTTGTGGGCAGTAGTTCTAGCAGCATAATGACCTCCACAAAATCCTAAATGAAACTCAGAAATCAACTTTTTAGACTCTACTTCATCAACACACCTAAGTATTATCCCCTCAGGATTTCTCCATCCAAGGCCATCCTTCATGAGGCAATACTTAGTGGCTTTTAATCTAAGAGCCCTTCTTCTATGAGCAACTAAACGGTCAGGACATGTAAGATTTAACAAATAATAAATAATGTCCTTATACCATTCATGCTCTCCTAACCTTTGCAGCTCAGGTGAAGATGCATCATTAAGACAGATCAAACCAAGCGCCTTTTCATTACCCTCGGTCAACATCTCAGCCAAGCCTTGACCTTTGACTAACTTAGTGGGTCTAATCTCTAGATCATACTCTTGAATTTTAGTAACCCACCTAGCATGAGTCCCTAAGCAATCAGTTTGAGTTAAAATATCTTTAATTGTGGAATGCGGAACAAAAGCAATAATTTTAGAATAACCCACAGAAGTCCTAAAATGCTTAAGGGACTTAACCAAAGCATAGGCTTGCTTTTCCATGGTAATATATTTTAATTCAGAATTTTGAAGCACTCTACTCATGAAAACAATAGGCTGTTCGTGACCTTCCTTATTCTTTTGTAACAAGACACCAACAATAGTATCTTCAGAAGCGAAAGAGAAAATCATAAAATCTTTTGAGTAATCAGGGCTCGCCAAAACCGGAGCTTGAGCAATAGCACCCTTAATCCCTTGAAAAGCCTTTTTACCATCTTCTTTCCATAAAAAATTTACATCTTTTTTAAGAAGATTTTGAATAGGCTTAGCTATTTCTGCATAATTTGGAATAAATCTTCTAAGAAAATTAGTTTTTCCTAGAAAAGACTGAAGGGATTTAAGATTATGAGGTAGAGGAATCTTTTGGATTGCCTCAACTCTTTCAGGATCAATCTTGATCCCATCTTTGGAGATGATGTGACCAAGTAATTTCCCTTCAGTTACTCCAAAAACAAACTTCGCCGGATTCAAGGAAATCCCAAATTCTCTAAATCTATCAAAGACCTGCTTAAGATGACCTATGTGAGTAATACCATCTTTAGAAAAAACAGTAAGATCATCCTGATAAATTTCAATAATTTTTCCAATTAAACCTTTAAAAGCATAATCCATAGCCCTTTGAAAAGTAGCCCCAACATTAGTCAACCCAAAAGGCATTCTAATGTATTCGAAAGTACCCCACGGTGTGGTGAATGTAGTTTTGTGACGATCTTCTTTTTTAACCCAAACTTGATTGTATCCAAAAAAACCATCTAGCAATGACATCATTCCTGAACTTGTTACTCTTTGCAACATAGTCTCCATGTTGGGCAAAGGGTAATTATCCTTTTTACATGCCAGATTAATGTTCCTAAAATCGACACAAAGTCTAATGGTACCATTCTTCTTTCTAACAATCACTAGGTTGGAACACCATGTTGAATGTCTAGTTTGAGCAATGATTCCAGCTATGAGCATTTTTGAAAGCTCTTTCTAAACCAAAGGGGCTAACTTAGGATTTATTTGCCTAAGCTTTTGACGAAAAGGTTTAGCATTCTCATCTTTCAAAGGGATAATGTGTTGCATGACATCTTTCCTATATCCTTTTAATTTATCATACGAAAATGCTAACACATCCCTATATTCATGAAGTAAATTTGTCAACTTTTTCCTTTCTTCTTCATTAGTACCTTTACCAATTTTGACAATCTTATGGTCCTCAGAGGCACCAATATTTACTTCAATGAATTCACCAGGATCCATTTTCTTTTACTCTTTCATTTTTGTGGCATCATGCTGATCAAAGTGCTGCTCTAAAGCAACAATATTCCCAGGAGTAGGATTTATAATATCATCATGATCATCAGATCCATCCTCCCTAGAACTTATCCGAAAATTTTCAAATTCATCCAAATTATTAAGAAAACAAATGACCTGCTTTTTATCATTAAAAACTTGCCAATGCTCTAAATTATTTGGGATTGAAGGTCTGAAAATAATTTCCATTTTTATCTTATCCTTAATTAATTCATCAGATAATTGTAAAGTTGAAGCGGCCACAACAAGCTCATCCGCCAAGGTATTCTTTTCTCGTGGGATAGCTTCAAGGTTAATGGCCTCAAAGTGCTCCATAACATCTGACACAACATTTCGATAATTTCTTAACCTTTGATTTTTGCATGTAAATTTATTCTTAACTTGTATGATAACCAAATCATAATCTCCCTTGATACTAAGAAACTTAATTCGTAAAGCTTTTGCCAACTCAAAACCCAACAACAAGGCTTCATATTCAGCGACTTTGTTGGTTGCATCAAACTCAAGTCTACAGGAAAACTTAAAAATATGACCAAGGGGAGACTTCAATACAATTCTAGCACCCTTACCATGCCTAGATGTTGCACCATCAAAATGCATGCACCAAACTTGATCCCTTAGGTGCTCAAACTCTTCATCAACCTTGTCATCTAAAGGAACTATGAAATTAGACATAATAGCATAATTCCCCATTTCAGGTTGTTCCTTAATTATTTCATTATGAGGTCTTTTAGGATCTTCCACATGGAATCTTCTTTCAGGCTCTCTATTTAGCTTCACAAACCCTTCACCTCTAGGGGAATGAATCATTGCATAAGACCAATTCATCTGAATACTTCCTCCTAGATCAGAGGCCTACTTTCTAGATAACAACATACCCCAAGCATCCGGAACATCAACCACAACTATGTCCATAACAATCATTATATCAGGGTAAACCTATAAATGAACTTGTAAATCCTTGATTAACCAATGAACTTCAATTTTCTTAGAATCCATGGCACATATGTTGTAGTATGGTCTAGAAACTTTTAAATTAAGCTGTTCCATGACCCTCTTGGTCATGACACAAGATGAAGCACCAGAATCTAGCATACAATTATTCAATTTATAACCATTAACCATCAAAGTAACAAAAAATGGTTGATGCTCCTTGTTATCCGACTCCATTTTTTGCAAATATATAGGGGCATCTTGATAAGAAACTTCAGGAGTCTTATCTTGAGTAACATTAACATGCGAA
Source organism: Pinus albicaulis (assembly GCA_034641835.2). Taxonomy (NCBI): domain Eukaryota; kingdom Viridiplantae; phylum Streptophyta; class Pinopsida; order Pinales; family Pinaceae; genus Pinus; species Pinus albicaulis. The sequence continues at coordinate 1,468,131,193 of CM076582.1, forward strand.
ACTCCAAGAACATATAAAACTTTAGCTCTCTGAGTTGGAAGCTTTAACATCTCAGTGACAGGTACCAAGATCTTAGCATTACTCAACCATGTGCCCAAATCAATATTCAAACCAGGACTAGGATTAAAAATTCGAGGGGGAGTTAGATTATTACCTTGTTCTTTATCCCTTCTTTGATAAGTTAATCCTTTGTCCTTAGCAATTTCCAATATATGATCAGGTGAAGGCTTTTCACCAAATAACTCAATCATCAAATCCCTCTCATGATCAAAATTATTGATACTATGCGCAAATGTAAAAGGCCTAACATCCTGACTATTTTCCTTAACTTCCATCCAATCTTCCATAGACAAAGAGAACTCCTGACCAACAACATTTATCTGATTACTTGCCCCAAACATTCCACTATTCATGATTCTTTTAACAGTGGGACAAGTAACCTCCTCATGAAGAGAATCACAAGCTCTACAATAAGGTGGAGCTTCATCAACCATATTAGTATATTCAAGCGGATTATGAGGTCTCTACTCACTAGGCTGACCTTTTTTTTGCCAAGTATTATTACTTCGATTATTATTATGATTCCTAGGTTGGGAATTTTGCGCTTGAGCCCTTTCCATTTGGATATTCATTTACTAATGCTTATTTCATAACGTAATTGATTAATTTAAGCAATTGGCTCATGCTTTCAACTGTATACTTTTTCATAGGGTCACCATCATTTTCCAGAGGCTCTTTACCTTTAGATCCTTTCAACTTAGTCGCAGCCCTATCAAAACCAGGAATTTCATATTTTCCCGATGCCCTTTTATCCTTTTCAAGTTCTTCGGCTAAAGTTTGGCTAGCTTTATAATCAACAGTTTTAGCTCATATGAAGTATCAGAATCAAAAGCATCAATGTAAAAATTTAGAAGAGATCCATCAGGAGGCTTATGAGTTTGAGATATATCCCTAAGAATACCATTAAATCTCTTGTTAAATTCTTCCATCGTTTCATTTTCTTTCTTTTTTATGGTACTGATATCTTTCACCAAATGCCTATCTTCCCTTTTATCACCAAACTTATCCTTGAAAGCTGCTAGAATTGACTGAAAAGTATCAAATGAATTATCAGGCTTTTCAGTAAACCAATCCATAGCATCCTGTTCCAGGGTAAGAGTAAAACAACACATCTTTACATCCTCGAAATTATTACTTCTAGCCCATTCATTCCACCAACCAGTGAAAGCGTTTAAATGAGATTTGACACTAACTGCATTATTTCCCTAAAAAGAAGGTAACTTATCTATTCCATGTTGAGGGAAATCATGGAGATGACCTTGAATATTAGCAAAATTACATGGGGCATATAAATCCATGATATCGGGCTGAAGAGGATCACAAAAAAGAGAATGGATATCATAGAGAGCTTCCTGGCTGAGATTAACAAGAAGTGTATGAGAAGAGAGCTTGTGTAATCGGACTCTGAGAACCTTTTCAGGATCTGGAGTAGGATTAATCAAGCTACTTGGATGTATTCTAGTACAAATTCCTATGGAAGATGAAGCCAATGGAGTTGCCACTAGGACAGGAAGTTAACTCAAATATTTGAGATGAAAGACAAAGAAAGAAATGAATGTCGTAAAGCCAAAGTCCAATAAATTGTTCCCTGGCAACGGCGCCAAAAAATGTTGTCGCACAGAATGTCTAGGCACCGCGACAACGACTCAGATCGGGGGTTGTCACCCTGATCCCCAATTTCTCTATCTAAGCTGTTTGCTTGCAAACTAAGGGAGGTAGACCCTAACGAAAAATGAAGAAGTAGAACTGGTTGAAAATCAACCAATTCAGGAGACACGGTTAAATGACCAAGTACTTGTTAAGATTAACGAGATTTTACAGATCCAATTATATTTGAAACTTTAAAACCAGTGCCTTGTGAAGTCAAAATATCCTGTTATGAAATTAATGTCAAGTAATTGATATATAACTGCTGCTATGAAAAATCAATCCACCATAATGATATTCAATAAAACACCCTCACAATTATGCATTAACAATGTTCGATAAAGACATGCAATTTATCATCACTTGAAATATTTCTAAAGTTGACTTAAACAATTAATTACCGATTTCAAGTAATCACAATTAAAGCTCATCAACCACCGTTAAGCATAAAAATACTTTGAACGAACAATTTAAATTCAAAACAAAATTATCATGAGGGTACCGTCGAATTTAAATGCCATATTCCAATAATTCCGAATTAAAATGATAAGTCTAAACAAATCCAATTCAGAAATCTATAGTCAAACTTTAGATAGAAAATTAAAGCTCACCTTGACTATGTAAAATTTTTAAGTTATTGAGAATTTTCTAAAGTAAAAAAAAAAAAAAAATTAAACTTTTTGGGCCTTTTCTAATTTTTATTTGTTTATTTTTTATATTTTCTTTTTAAATCTAAAGTTAATATCTAAAGCAAAAATATATATACAACTTAAACTAAAGTCCAAAAATGAACAACGTTAAGAATTTTGGAATTTTTTATTTTATTTATTTTATTTTTGTTTTAAAATTTTAAAATCTAAAAAAAATAAAAAAATCCTAAAAATCAAATTAAACGCTACCTTAACTAACCTTAGCAAAAATAAGAAATAAATTGAAAAATCTAAACATTAAAATTAAAACCTAAGTTTAGTAAATAAATGGAAATCGAAAATCTAAGAAAAAAAATGATTTGCATTAAGTGTTTTGTGTTTGCCGTGTTATGCTTATGCAGGTCGGGCGTAAGAGATGCGTGAGGAAATATGGCAGCAGAAGGAGAAATGGAAACACTGGAAAAGCTTTGATGGAGAAGCAACGAGGATGCAATGGAAAGGGGCAGTGGCAGGGATCGAAGGGCCAGCGAGGGAGCGGACAAGGAAATGAGGGCGACGTGAATGTGCAGTGATAGCCAGTAGGCAACGCCGAGAGGAAAGGAATGGGACGGCGGACAACGTGGAGAAAAACGAAGGAAATGGACAGCGATGTAAAGAGGAGTGTTGGACGAAAGGACGAGCAGAGGGCAGCAAGCAGATAGACGCAGAGTGAGAACAACGCTGCAGATCTACAGAAATGGGGGGCCTGAGGTAGAAATAGCGTGGATTGAAAGGAGCGGAAGGAATGAAGAGGAGCAGTAGCAGACAACTGGTAAAATTTGCAGGCACACAAATTTCAAATAATTTTCTTCAGCCAGCAACAAAATTTCACTAGTATCATTCAGATTTTCAAAATATTGATTTAGATGCACTTGAGATTCGCACTTTTGCAGCAAAACTATGCCCATATCTGTAGGCAGAACTGATCCTGAGGCCAGATCTTACCCTCCAGGGCCTAGATCTAGATTAGATCTAAAAAAAATTCTGAAAATCTCCCTGTAAGCCTGCACAAAACCAGAAAAAACCCAAAACTATGCACAGTAAATAAACCCTTAAACCCTAGAGAATATTTGCAACTTTACAGCGCTAATTTACAGATCAGAGGCCCTCTTGGCCAGATTTAAAACCATTTTGCACAATTAATAAAAAGATAATTTAAAAGAGGCACAAGCCCAAGAAGATCCTGTAAAAACAAAATTTCGTAAGATAACTTTGGGAATTAAGAAACAATGAGCTGTTTCAGATTTATCAAATGTGAGAGTCGGCTGGTCTAACTGAAGACTTCCCCAAACACTCAAACCTTGAAAAAAGATCTTTGCACACTTAGATATGAATTTTAGATCAATAGAGATTTAAAAATAAACATGAGACTTTTCAGAAAAATAGATAACTAATATTTCCGTTAAATCAAATGCAATTTTAGAAACCCAGAAAACTGCACAAGATACCTGTATGCAGATCAATCCATAAAAGGTATTAATCATCAAAATGCCAAATAAAGTACTAGACTAAGTCACCGGATACTCCTAAAATGCCCTCGAATCCCCGAATCCCCGTACCGGACACGTGCACGTACGGGATTCGGCCCCAATTCAAAGGATACGGTGTATCCGTACGGGGTACGGTCGGGATACGGCATATCCGAACAGGGATACGCAGTATCCCGATCGTACCCCGTCGGATACGCCGTATCTCGTATAGCCGGGTACGGCCGGGCCCGCAGCAAGGAAAACCGTGCTATTTTTTCTTTAAAGTTCGGTTTTTCCTCATTATTTTTTCCATCCATTTCATTTGTGAAGTGAGAAGGAGAGCTAGTGTGAGCAAGGAGCAAGTGTGAGCAAGGAGAAAGGGAGTTCTTTTGAAGAGATTCGAGCATCCGGTAAGTGCATTGTCCCTCTATATTTTGCATTTAGTTTGTTGTTAGTGTTTGCATGTGCATATGTTTTATATATTTAGTTGTTTTTGTTTATTTTTTACAGTATTCATGGCTCAATCAAAGGCAGCAAGACAGGGGCAAAGAAAGGGGAAGAATGTCTCCATTGGAGATGCCCCTCCTGTCCCTCTTTCATCAGGGTCTGCAAGTATTCCATCCATTGGAAGTGGGGCTGCAACAGTAGCTTCAAATGTGCTGGGAAAACAAATTGTTGACCCCAAATACCCATTGTGGAAATATGCAACAAGAGAGGAAGGGGCAGCAAAAAAGGGAGGAGGAAATGGTTTATGGAAATGCAATTTTTGCAATGGCCATTTCACTGGCACATATTTCCGTGTGAGAGCTCATTTTTTGGGTATTCCAGGTTGCGGCGTTAAATGTTGTACAGCAATTGAATCGCCAGATAGGAAGAAATTGGAGAAAGAGCAGAGTATTGGTGAGGCAAATGTGGCAGCAAAATAAAAAAAATCCAAGACTGATGACCCCATTCCATTCTTGAGGAAAAGCAGCAGCAAGTTCCCTTTTGAGACTTCTAGTAGGGGAGAATTAGCAAAGAGAAAGGCAACTGCAGTTGGTCCAATGGACAAGATTTTCCAAAAAGAGAAGAGGGAAGAGCTTGATCTCACCATTGCATTTTTTTTCTATCAGAACTTCATATCCTTTAATGTTGCACGGCCACCTCTATTTATTGAGATGTGTCGAGCTCTTTGTCATGGGGCTCCATCAAGGTATGTGCCTCCTGGGTCAGAGAAGCTCAGAACCACATTGTTGACAAAGGCAAAGAAAGAGGTAGACAAAATGCTTGAGCCTATTAAATCAGCATGGCCAACATCTGGGGTTAGCATTGTTTCTGATGGATGGACAGATCCAGCACGCCACCCACTCATTAACTTCATGGTGTTATCCACGAATGGTGCAGTTTTCTTGAAAGCAGTGGATGCACTTGGAGAGTACAAGGATGCACAATATATGGGTGAGTTATTTCTCAAAGTTATTGAAAGTGTAGGTGTGGATTGTTGTGTGCAACTCATTACAGATAATGCACCTGTTTGCAAGGCTGCTGGCATGATTGTGGAAGCAAAATATCCACAAGTATTTTGGACACCTTGCATTGTCCATTCATTGAACTTGGCACTGAAATCTATTGCTTCTAATGTGCTTTGGATTGGAGCCACTATTGAGGATGCACGACATATCCGCAACTTTGTAACAAACCATACAAATGCCCTCACTATCTACAAGGAGTACAACAATCTATCATTGTTGAAGATTGCAGATACACGGTTTGCCTCTTCATTCATCATGTTGAAGAGGTTGAGGGAGCTCAAGACCGCTCTTGGGTCTATGGTTATTTCAGAGTTTTGGTCTTTTCGGAGAAAGATGGATCAAGGAGCCTCAAAGAAGGTGAAGGACATAGTGTTGGATGATATATGGAGGGAGAAGGTAGATCTAATTATTCAGATCATGGAGCCTATCATTTCCTTGCTCAGATTTGCAGATACAGACCAACCCATCATAGGAGAGGTTTATGAGGGATGGGATTCCATGATTGAGTCTGTGAGGACCATTATTTTACAGAGTCAGTGCCCAGAGTATGAGACATCACCTGAGGCCTTCTTCACCGTCATACAGGATATTCTTGTCAGCAGATGGGACAAGAATTGCACACCTTTACATTGTTTGGCTCACTCCGTGAACCCAAAATACTACAGCCATGAGTGGCTGAATGGTGGACCTTCCCGCAGATTCCCTCCTCACATGGATGCTGAAATCTCACAGGGGAGGAAAGATGCATCGAGGAGGATTTTTCAGGATAGGGCATCCCTTGATGAGGTGGAGGATGCCTTTGCAGATTTTTCCACTGGCAGGGGGCGATTTGGAGGCTATGATTTGATTCGAGACAGGGGGGCTAAGAAGCCCCATTCTTGGTGGGCAACTCATGGGGCAACAAGCCCTTCTCTACAGCAGTTAGCCATGAGGCTCCTCTCTCACGTGACTTCATCCTCTTGTTGCGAGAGGAATTGGAGCACATATGGGAATTTGTATAGTGTGAAGAGGAGCAGGCTTGAGCAGTCCAGGGCAGAGACAATGGTGTATGTGCACACCAACCTTCGTCTCATCTACAGGCAGAGGGAGGAGTGGTTGAAGGGAAAGACAAAGATGTGGGATGTCTTTCCCGATGATATGGGTCTGGACAGCAGTGTTGAGTTGGCATTGGCCAACTTGGATCTCAATGCGCCAGTGCTAGAGCCTGTCAGATTTGATGATGGATTAGAGGGGTCATCCTCCACACCAGCAGATGCAGAGATGATAGAGGAGGAGGATGCATCAGAGGCAGAGGAGAGCAGTGGTGAGCATGATGATTAGGATGAGGACAGTGATGCTGATTATGAGGATTGATGACTCTGACTCATTGAGGCTTCAGGCTTGTAGTCTTGTAGACTGTAGTTGCTTTTGTATTTTCTATTTCTATTTGCCATTGGCAGTGTTCTTATGAACACATTTTGATTCTGATGACTTAATGAAAAAACTACAGTATCTTACTATCTTCCATCTTGTCTTTCTGAGTAAATTTGACGATTGTATCATGTATGGTGTATCAATGTATCATTGTAATTTGTATTATAGTATCAATGATGATGTATGACTCATGAGTATCTAATATCTATGTTTGAATCAATGAATTTTGTATGAATTTGTGCAAAAAATATCTAATTTTTAATATAATAATATAATAATATATATATTTTTAATAAAATATTATATAACGTATCGTATCCCAGAAGTATCCTGTTCCGGGGTCACCGTACCCGTATCCTCGTATCCCCGTATCCCCGTATCAGGTGACTTAGGTAGTAGAGTTTAGAGACAATATCACCACATAGATCTGGAAAAGGAACACCAAAGTTTGTAACCCCAAAGTCTTTATGCTTTATTCATCAAAAAATTACAAGAGCTTTCAAGAACAAGTGCACGATTCAAAGATCGGATCAAATGACTGACAAAGACATCTAATTTATAAGATAAAACCCCCAACGGCTAGTTCGGTTGATCCTTGTCAAAAAAATCTCGACCGTCGAAAATATTTAATTATCTTTTAATCTGGACCGTCGAAATTATAATTTTGAGGAAATTCGAATTTATCATTTAATTCCATTTTAATTAACTCAAAAATAATATTTTTGAGCTAATTACCTCAAAATTTTGACTTTTACTTAACCACCAAGGCCCAAGGGTCCAAAATTTCTTGAAATTCTCAATATTCCCTTGGCCTGGGACTTTTAAAAATTTATATTTTAAGGACCCACGAATTTTGCCTTTGAAAAATTTTAACTCACCTAGGACTTTAAATTAATTAAATTTTTGGCTTAGGATTTTTAATTAATTTGGTCAGAAAATTTAATTGATTGACTGAGAGGGGATTTAATTATTTTCTCCAACCCTTTTTACATAAGATAAATACATTTAGACACATAAAGGGGGAAAACCCATTCGTATAGATCCTCAAATAGCTACCCAATTCTGCGATTCAAAACATGATCTAGTAGACCAAGCAGCTTGTAATAAAATAATCTAGCCAATTAGCTAGGATTATTCCCAAACTATTTTTACAAAGACTCGATAGAAAACACTAGGACTCACTTAGCATCTTGATGACAAAATCCACCCTAGCTTTGGGGTGAGGCTGGAGGGGAAAACTCTGCCGATCACTTGTGTCGAGAAACACAAGCAAATCAGTGAGACAAAAAACCTCTTAGGATAGAAATCGTCACCAAAATACTAGGCTTATCTAGGTTGTTACGTACATGATGGTCTTACTTAGATCATTTACATCATAAACATGCAGAATGGGTTTACATTGTTTATAAAACTGCTGACTGATGATGAACTCTGAATGGCGTGAACACGTCGAACATGATGAATCCCATTTGAAAAAATGGGGGTGCACTGCTATGGAGTCATTGACAAAGTGTGCTCAACACAAGTAATTGCCAACAAAGTGATCTTCAACCTTTTTTGACCTTAGCTCTGATACCATGTTGAGAAATCAATGGTTATAGGAATTAGGGCTTGATTCCTCTTTCTTGATAATTACTTGTGAATTATGTTAGCTTATTTTACTTTATTAGTTTGTCTTTTATCAAGCAATTATCAAATTGTGTGTATATGAAAACCACAAGAACAAGAGACACAAGATGTAGACGCTCAGCCAGGGCAAAACCCGTACAAGGGGAAAACCAAGTGCAACTCTTCCACTAGTAGATTCAAATCAAGATGAGATACTTCAAGACCTCTTAGACGTAGACAAAGACCTCCTCCAACCACCAAGTTAGCCCTTCCCTTCAATAGATGATCCTTGTCAGAGTCTCCAAGTGACAACTCCCTAGCAACAAGTTCAATCCAGAATTTCAGCCCCCAACAGTAAAACTTTCCCCCCAACAACACAATTTTGGACTTGCAATAGACACGGAATTTCGGCCCCAGAAACTTCGCATGTGTGAGAGATAGATAGCCTAGAAACTCGAATTAGGTCTTCCTAGCAAATTTCGTCCTTCTCCAGCTACTCGCTCTTTTTTTTGCTTCTCTTCCTTAAAGATCGAACTTGACGAGTGAATGCTCCAAATAGGTTTTGCTTCTCTTCCTTAAAGATCAAACTTGATGAGTGAGTGCTCCAAATAGGTTGAATTGCCTCTCTATATATAGCCTTTATGCTGGATCAAATTGCCCTAATGTAGGCCAACTTCATGGGGACAGGGTTGACTTGGTGTGAAGGTGACAAATGACCTTTTTGACTCAAAAATAATTATTTTTGCATGATACAAAAGCCCAAGAAGGGTCTAATAAAAATGATAATGACTCAAGACAAAACCTAGAAGCCTTTAATGGAGGCTTTGACCTAGAAAACATTGACCCAAGCATGAAACCCATGTTTTAATAAGTCATTTTCTTTAGTAACAAAATTTCTTTTGACAAGTACAATTATGAAGACCGACATTAGTTACATTCTTCAACATTGGAGGGTGCTGCAATAACAGAGATCAAAATTGGAGGGCTTTGATTTGAGGACCCCGGAGTAGGGAATGGTTTTGGTGACATGAATTTTCAAGCTTACAGTCCTTGAAGATGGGTGTAGTGTTCACCCGAAACATCAGACATTGCAATTTCTCCACACATGGTTTACCCAGAAATATTGTCTCCAACATGAAGTTATTTGTTATAGCTTAATGTTTTTTTTTGTATTCTAGATTTTGTTTAGAGCATTGGTGTTTATGTATTTTGTTTTAGATATCTTGGATGAAGAGGCATGTCTAACGGGACATGACCTTTCGTGAAGAGGCACCTGTGTAGGTATATAAGCAGGCCTCATTTGTGACATCAATCAATCATTCATCATACATTTTATATAATAATATTTATATCTTCATGGATATTTTCATATTCCAAGTCTTTTGGAGTATTTGACTTGAGGTACGAACTTTGTTTGTTCCATTTGGTATTAGAGCAATTCGATCTTCTGGCTGCTCACCGCCAAAGCCATGCTCTTCGATCCGGGTCCTTGACCGTCAAATTCGTCAATGTCGTTGTCGTTGAAGCGTTTCACTATCATTGTTGGAGTTTCTCCATTTTTGCCAATAGGCCTTTGACCATAGAAAAAATATATATATAAAATAAAAAAAGGGGAGATTTTTTTTTTTTAAAGGAAGAATTAAAAAAAAAAATTAAATCAAATAAATAAGCAATGAAAACACAACGCCGTAAGCTTGCCAACAATTGTCATGCAGCCCTCCACAACACAAAAACGCGAACGCAACTATTAACCACAAGCCACTTTGTTTGTAGTCCACTCCGGAAAGAAGGGTTGCAGCTGGCAGTCCCCACAGACGCTACCCAATATTGTACGCCGCCGTCCACTCCCCCAACATAGCAGCCACTACTGTCGACCGCCATTGTCCAAACGTGATTGACCATCGCCCAGGACCTTTCTCTCCGCCCAACCTGCACACGCTGTCATTGCCAATGAAATCCTTGCTGCCGCATCCATTTCCCTAAATTCTCTCCACTGTTTCTGTGCACCATCTGTCGTATCTCCCTGAAGTCATCATTTTGGTGTTCACCCACTGCTTGATTGGGCACCCCGCCACCCTCATTTTTGTTTCTCCACCGTCGACGCTCTGCACCTGTTCCCTGCCCTCTTCTCCGTCGTCAAACCCTATTCCGTGTCTTCCACCTTGTATCCCTGCAGTCGTCGCGTCTACCCTGCAACTAGAACTCGACGCCCCGATTCACCCTGCCGTATCCGTTCCTGTTCTCATCTTGATAATTAGTCTGATCCACCGTGCAGCTAGCCCTATCGCCAGACACCATTCACCACTGTTGTTCATTGTTCCAGATTGTTGACCGCACATATATCTTACTTCGTTGTGATGCTACATGCTCGACAAACCCCTCCGCCACTGGTCGCCTTATTCCTGCAAACCGTCACGTGGTTTCATTGAATTAAAATAAATCAATTATATAATTGAATATATATATATATATATATATATATATATATATTTAAAATTATATAATTAATTATATAGTTAATTTAATTATATATATATATATAGATATATATATATATATTTCAAAAATTCATTTAAACTCCTTGGTCAAAATATTTTTGGACGAAATTGTCAACCAAGACAAAAAGGGAATCTTTTATGTTTAATAAAATTATAAAGAAACTATTATACTCCTAAAAGTATATAAAGGGATATTTGGAAGTATTGAAGAAAGATATTTGAGGAAAACAAAGGCTATTGGAGGAATTTGAAGAAAGCCATCTTGACAAGCAAAATGACATCTTATTCGGAAATGAAGGAAGCAAGATTCCCAGAAACTTCACGTAATTATGCTTCAATGCTATTTAGAGCTAAAGGGTCTATTGCGGGAAAAGACGTCACTATTGCTATCTCACTTGCCGAAGGTAAAAATTATATAACGCCTAAAATTGCAAACCAATTGGTAATTCCTGAGTTAAATATAATCGAAAAATTAGACTTTTCCGGCAAAAAACAATACGAAATAATTGACTTACAGTTAAACATTGGCGATTATACATTTATATCGAAATTCTCTGTTCAATCCTTACTTTTTGACGATAGTGACATTGTGTTGGGTTCACACTGGATAGAAACTCTAGGATCCTTTATCCTAAATATAAAAAAATAAGTTTTTGACATTTTCCCACAAAAAGAACAAAATAACGCTATAGGATGTTACCTTGAAGCCAAATTCAGTGATGCCTAAAGACATACAAGAAATCTTAAAAGTAATTCTCCAAGAGAGTAAAAATGTGATACAAAATATGCAAAGAGAAGTTGACAAAATCATCACTGACAAAAATGAAGTTTCTCGACTTAAAGACCACAGTGAAAAATTACTGATGCAAATCAAGAAGCTTAAGAAGGACAAAATGTCATTAAAAGACAAGTTAGAACAACTCTCTGAAGAACTATCGAAGTCTCCAGTCGTAACAATCCAAGTTGAAGAGAAAGAAACAGATACTGATGCAGTGAATGTCACAACTCGAGTAGAAGACAAGCAAGTTGAAAAAAATACAAACTTAGATGTTGTAGTTCAAACGATGAACATCCCAAGTGAAGGTTCCGTAACCAACTCAACAACATCCTCGCCAGAAGAAAATAAAAAAATTGCCACACACCTAATAAGGGAAAGTCAAACCAAAAAAGTTCCCTATCGACATCCTAATCACGAGAGTAGGCATCTCAATCAAGCTATGTATTTAGAACAGAAACAACAAACTGATGTTCCGAAAAATACAAATGTCAATGCAATCCGCTCATGTGATAACAATTCATCACAAGTTGCCTGTCACCGCAAGGTTCCACAGAATATTGATCTAGGATGGTCTGATCCCTTCTCAGTGCGGCAGTTTTGTTTGTCACTTAGAAGATCATATCAACTTGTATTGACAAGGATGACTACCCTGAGACCAGAAGACATTCGTTGCAGAAAAAGAGATCAATCCTTTTTATCAACTAGCTTTGAGGACAAAGCTTTTTGAGGAGGAAGACAATGTTATGAATAAAATAATATAAATAATGATTAGTTAATTAGTAATTAGGTTGAAGAGGCATGTCTAATGGGACATGGCCTTTCGTGAAGAGGCACCTGCTTAGGTATATAAGCAAGCCTCATTTGTAACATCATTCAATCATTCATTATACATTTTATATAATAATATTTGTATCTTCATGGATATTTTCATATTCCAAGTCTTCTGGAGTATTTAACTTGAGGTACGGACTTTGTTCGTTCTACTTTGCTATTTTGTAATATCATTCTTACATGCTATTTACATGAGAACGTAGTATATTTTGTGTCTAATGGGTTGAAGGCACACAAAGAATGAAATTTACCCTTTTCAGGTGCCATGGCACAGATGGACTAATTCAAAAAGGATCGCGTGATAGATACAAAACAGAACTCCCTCTGCATATCATACGAAGCTTAACCCCCTTGTTTTCTAGTCTTTACACATGACTGATTCGGATTTATGTAGGAACGCAATAAAATACAGAAATAGACATAAACACAGAGATGTAGCGGAAATAATGCTTCATTTCATTAATATCAAATAACAGAAATATGCTTACACACATAATGGAAATAAACTAGCTAGGGTGCTGATAGCGTATCTCTAAAAAGAGATGTGGCGGCTACATACCTCTGAACTGTGTTACAATGAGGCTCGAGGGCCTATTTATTATTGAGAAACAATAGAGAACTCTAAACGTCCAAAACCCTAACCCTACGAAATGAAGCGCCAAAACTTTGGGCCCCGTTTGGGTAAATTGGTGTTTCAACTTCCCAAGGATGTAACTTCGGCATACGATCACTGTTTAACGCGTATCATACCTCATTAGAAAGATCTATCCGAGTACAACTTTCGATATGAGCAACATCGGTCCATGGACCCATGTTGCTACCGGTTTCCCAAAAAACGTCGTTTAGGGCCTCGAAACGGCTCTGGAAGTTCAGGACCCGAAAAAATGCTAAAAATAGTAAGTTGTGCTGCAGCTTAAAAACTGAACGAACTGATGGTGGGGGTTCAAATGGAATAGGTGGGTGGCCACCAATATCCACTTGGATCATTAAGGCCCCAAAACGGCTGCTAAAAATAGTAAGTTGTGCTGAATGTGAAAAGCTGCAAGAATTGATGGTGCGGGTCCAAATGGAATAGGTGGGTGGCCACCGATATCCAATTGGATCATTCCTCTCTCCTTAGGAAGCAATGATCCCCATTGCGTTGAGATCCTCCATGAGATGAAGCAAATTCTGTTGAACTGGGTATTAGATTTGTTGAAGATGTCATGGACTTGTAGGGTGACATGCTGGATGCGTTTAGTAATTTTCGTTTCTTTATCAGCATCAAACAGTACATGTGTGGATTCTATATGTGTAGTTGTAGGAGGTATGGCAACATCAGGCAACGGTGCGTCGGGGGTCGGATCAATGGAGTGCTTGTCGTGACGGTGTAGAGGAACCTCTATGAGTGAGGAGAAAATGTCCTCGTATTCCTCCAGGACTTTTTCCATCTGTTGTAGCCGTGCAGGGGAGCCCTGTTTCGAGGTTGTGGCCACAATATTCTTCTTTCCCTGTGAGCGAGTTGTAAGGAAAATAAATTTCCTGGTTTGGGAAACAATCTTACTACGTTGTTTTGCAGTAGTCAAAGAGATGACAGGAGGCGGTACTGCCTCTGGTATCCTGTACAAGTTATTTCCCAAATTAATAATAACAACACGAGGCCTAAACTCATACGCAACATGTCGCCTCCACAAGTGTGGTTGGCCTAATAATATATCAGCTACATCAAGAGGAGCAACATCACATAATACTTCATCCGTGAATGGCTTGATGCTGTACGGAAGGCGGCACTGTTGGTGGATGCGAATATCTCTCCCTGGGTGAAGCCACTCGATGGTATACGACTGCGGGTGTGCTATGGTTGGTAAGCCGAGCCACTTCACGACCTCTACTGAAATGAGGTTCTTTTGGCTTCCACTATCGATAAGGAATTGCAGTGGAGAACCCTTCAACCACATCTGCGAATGGAAGAGGCGCTCCCTCTCCTCTGGATCCTCGAGATCCTCCCTCTGGATCTTGGTGGTGGCAACAATGGCACTGGGATCCGCATCAATGATTTGCTTCCCTTTTTCATTGCCTTTGTCTGGATCTGACTCAGGATCAGAAAATGCATCTGATTCGGGAACCTTTAGTTCGACCACCAATGACTGTTTGGCCCAACACTCGTTTGTGCTATGAGTGGGGCTGTTATGAAATTCACACGACTTCTCCGTGTCCTTCTTTGGATTTGTGGTGTTGTTCTAAGTTTCCCCGCTTTGGCCTTTCACCTTGTTCTGTGGTTCAGGGGCACCTTTCCCTGGCTTCGGATTCGCAGATCCAAAGTCTCGCTTCTTTTGCTTAAATTTCTGCTCGATCTTGGTGGCATAGCGATATGCCGTGCCAAGCGATGTAATGTCGAGGAACTTCATTTCCTCCTGAATGTGTTTGTGCAGACATTCGCGGTACTTGAGCACTAAATGTCTCTCTGAATCTTTAATACCCAACTTTGTGCGCAGGGTATGGAGCAAATTCATCAGTTCGTGCACATCTTGATCCTTTTGCTGTCGCAGCATGGTCCATTGGATGTATTTGTCCTCATACCTTCCCACAGGGTAATATTGTTCCTTGATGCTGTCTCGGAACGAATTCCAAGTGGGTGTGGCCAAGAACACAGAGGGTTCCCCTTCGTCCTCTTGCTCACAGTAGGTTTCCCACCAGTCTTTGACATGGGGAGCGGCTTTGAGGAGTGCAAAAATAATATTTTCTCGGTCGGAGAAATCATGGACCGCGAAATACTCTTCCAACAAATTTAACCATCTATCTACGACGTCTGCATCTATCTGGCCTTCAAATACAGGAATGTCAAAGTTTACCTGTACCTTGAAGGGAGTGGCGCCTCCAGAGTGGCTGTTGGATGCAGATGTGACGTAGGTGGGCAGTCGATGAAGGATCTGAGCAAAGTTATCCATCATCGCGTTCCTTTGTTTCTTGAGGGCCTCCTCGAGCAATATTTTGATAGGATCTTCTGCTCCCTCGTCTTTCTTTTCTTCCGCCATGGGAGGTCATCAGGGTTTGCGAGGTTGATTTTGCAAGGGTTCAACCAGATGGAACCCTAGCTCCTTATACCCTGACCGTGTTGGGGACATGCAAAGAAAAACAGAGAAAGAGCAGACCGGTCTAATACCATTGATCCGGATTTATGTAGGAACACAATAAAATATAGAAATAGACATAAACACAGCGATGCAGCGGAAATAATGCTTCATTTCATTAATATCAAATAACAGAAATATGCTCACACCAATAATGGAAATAAACTAGCTAGGGTGCTGGTAGCGTATCTCTGAGAAGAGATGTGGCGGCTACGGATCTCTGAATTGTGTTACAATGAGGCTCGAGGGCCTATTTATTATTGAGAAACAATGGAGAACTCTAAACGTCCAAAACCCTAACCCTACGAGATGAAGCGCCAAAACTATGGGCCCCGTTTGGGTAAATTGGTGTTTCAACTTCCCGAGGACGTAACTTCGGCATACGATCTCCGTTTGACGTGTATCATACCTCGTTAGAAAGATCTATCCAAGGAGTACAACTTTCCCAAAAAAACGTTGTTTAGGGCCTCAAAACGGCTCCAGAAGTTCAGGACCCGAAAAATTGCTAAAAATAGAAAGTTATGCTGCAACTTAAAAACTGAACGAACTGATGGTGGGGGTTCAAATGGAATAGGTGTGTGGCCACCAATATCCACCTGGATCATTAAGGTCCCAAAACAGCTCCGGGAGTGCAGGACCCGAAAACCTGCTAAAAATAGTAAGTTGTGCTGAATGTGAAAAGCTCCAAGAATTGATGGTGTGGGTCCAAATGGAATAGCTGGGTGGCCACCGATATCCACCTGGATCAATGACTATCTTCATGAATTGTTGTTGATTACAAATGCAACACCCAAAAAGGAACATATTTATCCCTCCCACATATACAGTTCTTATCAAGCTCAAAAATGACATTTTTAAAAACCTCGAGAAGTCCATTTTATATATTACAGCATCATTTCAATCAGGACCAACTCTGCCAAGACGAACTTGATACAATTATGCTTAGAGACGACAGCAAACACTTGATTTAAGCAGGGCAATTGAACCATCCTTGCCTTCTTCCATCACCATTTAACATTCTAGGTGCTGAAGCTCCTTTTATAGTTGATAAGCTTCCTGAATAAATTCCCTGTAAACATGAATGGAAGTAAAATCAAAAGATATAATCACCTGCCACAGCATATATATATTTTGATATTTTATGTATGTTTTAGTCACTCATTTTTGTCTCCCTTTTTTTCGCTATTCTGATTCGGTTTTGGTTTTTGGGATTGACCGGTTTGTTTGGTCCTGGTTTGATAACATTGCTATAATCATCTTTTCTGTGTTTATATATATATATATACTTTTTTTCGCTATTCTGATTCGGTTTTGGTTTTTGGGATTGACCGGTTTGTTTGGTCCTGGTTTGATAACATTGCTATAGCAATGTTATCAATGATTATAGCAATGTTATCAAACCAGGACCAAACAAACCGGTCAATCCCAAAAACCAAAACCGAATCAGAATAGCGAAAAAAAGGGAGACAAAAATGAGTGACTATATATATATATATTGATTGATTGAATTTTGTGGACGAGTTTTTGGGAAAATGAATTTTTGACATTATGGATTTTAATTTATTCTGAATTAATACA
Organism: Pinus albicaulis; assembly: GCA_034641835.2. Taxonomy (NCBI): domain Eukaryota; kingdom Viridiplantae; phylum Streptophyta; class Pinopsida; order Pinales; family Pinaceae; genus Pinus; species Pinus albicaulis. The sequence continues at coordinate 1,468,148,385 of CM076582.1, forward strand.
CATTTTTAATGAGTTCCTTCTGTTTATACATAGTTTTAGACTTTAGTACATTCACATGTTGATATACACATTTGTATACTACGTATATTCAGATGGCTTAGTAAAAGATTTAGTTTTAGCTCTCCTGTATGTTCATGTTTGTGAATCATGATTATTTGTAAATCTTATGCCAATGTCTTATAGATTTTATTTGTATTTTATACTTATATTTTGTCCCCTAAATTTTTCTTCAGGCCAAGTTATCAAAGGATGGGACCAAGGCATTGTTACCATGAAGAAAGGAGAACATGCACTATTCACGATACCTCCAGAATTGGCCTATGGTGCTTCTGGCATGCCACCTACTATACCTCGCAATGCCACCCTCCAATTTGATGTGGAATTACTTTCTTGGACTAATATTGTTGATGTATGTGGCATTCTCAAGCGAATAATATCTCAAGGAGAAAAATATGAAAGACCCAAAGACCCAGATGAGGTGACTGGTAATTCATCTGAAGTCAAAGCTATTTTTCATTTCTCTTAAATTGTTTTTTTAAGATGATTACTCGTCAGACCACGACCCTGCAACTGTGAGAATTTTTTCTTCTAGTTATTTGGGAATTTCTATTTTTACATTCTTAGTTTGGGAATCACTGTTATTATTTTATAACTATATATGGCAGTCCCAGTGGATCCTTTATTTTCAGAAACTGTTATAGCTTCTCCTTTACACAAAGCTTTGAGCGGTCCTATCAATGGTTGCTTGCAATAAGATTCAAGAATTAACATTTATGCAAATTGTTCTGCTTGTTTATAATTAGTGAAATATGAAGCAAAGCTTGATGGATGCTCGTGGCAAAATCCCCAGAAGAAGGCGTGGAGTTTTATGTCAATGATGGTAATTTTTGCTCAGCTAGGTGGCAATTATAGATCTTGCCAATAGCAGATGGGCTTCAAGTCACTATTTAAACTGCTTAAAAAGCTTGATTTGCAATGTTATTACCTCATCAAACTTCTTTTGTGCTTTAAGGTTTCAATCTGATGTCTTATTACATTTATGTTCTACGGGACACTTTTGTCCTGCCATTGCGAAGGCAGTCAAAACAATGAAGAAAGGAGAAAATGTGATTCTCACCATAAAACCTGCGTGTAAGCTCCAAACTCTATTGGTTATATATTGCTTTTGGTTGATATTTTATTTTTCAATGTATGTATGCACTGTATATGAAAAATAGTTGCATGTGCCATGTGGGTATTCTTTTGGTGATTGGGAAGTTATCTTTAATAGATCTTGAATATTGCTGTAGTATTCTTGTGATTCAATCCATACATTTTCACCCCCGTGCACATGATCTCTTGTCAGATCTAAGTCCATGTCTACATGTGCTTTGTAGCTTGGGAAATTGGGCTTTGGTTTTCTTGCGGAGTTCAATGTTCTCATTGTTATCTTATTTTTATGCTTATTCATGTGCATAAAGGTAGCTTTGAAATCAAGTACCTTGGTTCTATTGATTTCCTTGTCAAGAGAATATGGCCTTTTTTTTGGGTTAAGAGAATGCCTTTGGTTTTCTTCCTTGTTCATGCTAAGCCCTCCTCTTTGGGAGGCCAACCAGTACCCTTGAAACCATTGCAGAGGTGCTGAATAGCACATCAGTTCACTCACACCTAGAACGCTAGAGAGTTTAGTACCAGATGGTTACCAAACAACACCCCACCTCCACCCCCCGGGCGGGTTCCTCCCCAGCTCCAGCGGTGCAGCCAGAGACTTATACAAAGCTTATTTCCTTTGGCCTCGGTGATAGGAGTATCCCTCGATCCTACTTCCCCAATCAAGATCATGCAGCCAGACTCCTTGTTGGATTCAGACTTCAATAACAAGCCAACACCAATGTCGCCTCCCTCATTGTTGGTTATCAGACTTGGGCTTTCTTAACATCATCAACCTGCAGGCTTGGACTTATTCCCTTAGCCTTCTACATGATCCATTATATACATGTTTATGAGGTTGTTCTATTATTATTGTATCCTTCTTTACTTCATTTTATCCTAGTTTTCTAAGAGTTGCATTTGCACTCCCACATTGTACTTGTAATGGTTGTATACTTAAGTCTCATTGACCTATTTATGGCCATTCATGTTAGCTTGACCGAAAACAATAGAACTTTTATGTGTTGAAATTTGATGACTAAAAAGTTTCTTGCAATCCCAACCCGGTTTTAATTTCACCTTATCACTCCCATTCAGTTAAATGCCCTTTCCATAATCATGCATTCAACATATAGAATTCTGGAAATGAAAATTTCAGATTAAAACACATGGGACTGTCAACACATGCTGAAAATAAGTATGGACATAAACAGACCAGCAACACATAAAAATACACACAGATTTTGGTCAACTTAGATCCAGGCAAAACCCCTTCAGTTTTCTCTGGGGAAAACCTGTTAGAGAGCTTTTCAAATTTATTTATTTTTCAAGTTTAGGAAAAATGCATTTGCAGACAAAACAAAACAGCAAAATACAACTTATTTCTTCAGCCCAAAACTCCTTGAAAACCGTGCCCACTTTGCCTCGATTTCCATGCCCACTTGAAGTTGAAAATATGTATTGTACGGATTTTTTAAAAAAAAAATTCAAAAATTCTCTTGAACTGCGTGTAGGTCACAACATTAAATTATGTTTGTACTATACCTTCTTCTATCTTCTATGCTTTGATTTTTGTGCCCAGCTTTGCCCAAAAATCACTCCAGCTTGCTGCAACAAATTTCTCTTTCAGAACTTTTCTCCAGCCTTCAGCCTCCTTTCTCCAATTTGCTCATGAAAAATTAATGCAGTCTCTCTTTTATTTCCCCCCTTTTGTTTCTCTAAATGACTTTTGAGCAACCCTAAGATCTAATGGCTCAGATTCATTTAGATGAAGGGATGAGAATAAATGTGCATTTAATTCTCACTTTCTAGTTTTTAACTCACTCATTAAATAAAGTACCCACATTGTACTTTATGTCTAAAGTCACTTTTCACTTTATAATTTAACATTGACTTTACCACTTATAAAGTCACTTTCACTTCATAATGTCACACTTAGGAAAAGAATTATTTTGGATACTTTTACCTAGGTAGAGACTAACCCATGGGAAACCACTTGTTCAAGGTACATTAAAAATCAACACTCCCTCTTACTGAGGAAAGTGTTTCTCACCACATCCATCTTGTCCCTGAAATGGACATGCTTGCCTCTTGGCAAGGACTTCGTGAGAACATCGGGCACCTGCTCATCTGTTGATATATACTCCAGCTTCACTGCCCCCTTCTGAACATAGTCCCTGATGAAATGATATCTGATATTAATGTGTTTTGACCTGTCATGAAACACCGGATTCTCTGTGAGTTTAATGCAACTCTGATTATCACAATGAATAACGGTCGGTCTCAACTCTTGATCAAATAGGCCATACAACAACTTGCGAAGCCAAATGGCCTCACAACTAGCCTGGCTAATAGTCATATACTCAGCCTTAGTAGAGCTCAAATAAACTGACTTTTACTTTCGACTGAACCATGACACAACTGCCGAACCCAATCCGAAGCAACACCTTGAAGTGCTTTTCCTGTCAGAAGCACACCCTGCCCAATCTGAATCTGTGTAACCTGCCATCCTCACTCCATCTCCCCGCCTAAAGTCCAGACCATAATCAACAGTGCCCTGCACGTAGCGAAGAATGTGCTTTGTAGCTACCCAGTGCACCCTCATGGGCTCAACCATTAACTGGCTAAGTGTGTTCACTGCAAAGCATATATCTGACCTTGTGTTGACCAGATACATCAAGGACCCAATAAGTTGCCTATACAATGTGGGATCCACCAAACTAGAATTTGAAGCATGAAGCTTCTTCCAGTTGGTGATCATAGGTGTAGACATGGGTCTACAGTCTACCATGTTAAATCTTCTCAATGCATCCACAACATACTGCCCCTGCCCCATAAAGATATGCCCCTCCTCCCGCCACACCTCAAGCCTTAAAAAGTAATCCATCAGCCCAATGTCCTTCATCTCGAACTCCATAGCAAGATCCTCCTTGCAACCACTAATCAATCTCTCTGCCCCAGTAATGAACAAGTCATCAACATATAGCACAAGAATGAGCGGATCATCCCCTACAACAATGTAGTATAGGTTTGGATCTGCATCACTCTTCGTGAAACCCATCTGCTGCAAGTAAGTATCAATCCTCGAATTCCAAGCTCTCAGAGATTTCTTAAGTCCGTAGAGTGCTCGCCTCGACTGACATAGATGGGTCTATTGCTCAAGTACCTCAAAGCCCTGTGGTTGCTCAACATACACCTCCTCTATAACTTCGTTCAGAAATGTGGTCTTCATATCCATCTGATAGATTTTCCAACCCATTTCTGCAACAATAGAAATAAGGGACCAGATAGAAGTGTACCGAGCTACGAGAGTGAAGGTCTCATCATAGGCAACTCCCTCTATCTGTGAGAACCCTCTAGCCACAAACCTCGCCTTGAACTTCTCAATCTTGCCATCCGCAACATGCTTGATCTTGTAGAGCCACCTGGAAGTCACAACTGACTTGCCCTCAGGCCTAGGCACCACCTCCCAGACATTGTTCTTAATGATAGAGGCATACTCCTCCACCATAGCCTCTCTCCATACCTCCTGGTTGGAAGCGTCCTCATAGCTAGTAGGCTCAGAGTCAACAATGCTCGTAGCCTTGGCTACATAACTACAAAACCGCTCAGGTGGCACACTCTCCCTGTTCACCCTCTTCGGAGGACCAACGGACTCCACTTCTTCAAGGTGTCTTGATGCCACTTGGGCTTCCTCTTCCCTGAAGAAGCTTCCCCATAGGGAACCTCATCCTCTGCCCCCCAGTCTGGTGAACCTGAAGGCCTGCCAACTGACCCTGGTGTGCCTGTACCAGCACCTGTCCTTGAAGAACCTGTACCGACACCTGTGTTTGTGTATGCTGAAGCACCATGTGAACTCTATACCAGTGGACTCCCTAAAGAAGTGCTTGGTGAACTCGCCACTCGTGCCCCAGATGTCACTAACACTGAAGTACCTCTTGTATTAGTTGATCCAGAACCCTGAGGTCCTGCTCCCTGTACCTGACCTCCCTGCTGAGCAGAAGTCTGTGACTCTCTCATCATACTCCCGTGATCTCCGATAGGCCCTCTCCTCCTCGAATTTCACATCCCTCCTAATCACCACTCTCTATTTATAAGGAATGAAGATCCTATAGGCCTTCCAAGTCTCATTGTAACCCATAAAGATACCCTTCTCTGCCATGGGTTCCAGCTTCGTTCTCTGCTCCTTGGGGATATAAGAATATCTGAGACATCCAAAGATACGAAGATGTCCCACATGAGGCTTCTGTCCAGTGAAAGCCTCCTCTCCTCCGGAGTCATATTCCCCAATCCTCTGTGAGGACTCTTGTTCTGAAGATAAACAATAGTATTGCAGGCCTCAGCCCACAAAAACAAAGGCAACCCCTGATAATGAATCATCGCTTTAGCAGCCCCAATAATAGCTCTATTCTTCCTTTCAGACATCCCATTCTGTTGGGGGTTGTAAGGAACCGTGAACTCTCTCCTAATTCCCTCCTGTGCACAGAAGTTAGAAAACCCACCATTGGTGTACTCACCACCATTGTCTGACCTCAAGACCCGAATCTTCCTACCTGTCTGCTTTTCCACAAGAGCTTTGAAATCTTTAAAGCGACTGAAGACCTCACCCTTGGCCTTTAGGAAATATATCCAAGTCCTCCTAGAGTAGTCATCAATGAATATAACATAATACTCATAACCACCCAAAGACACATGAGACATACAACCACTAACATCAGTATGAATCAAGTCTAGTATACCTGTAGATCTGTTGTCGTTCGCTGGTGATGGTAACTTAGTGTACTTGCACAAAGAACACCCTCTGCAGACCTCATTATGCTCAACACTAAAATCAGGAACTCCAATAGTGATCTCCCTCAGAACTCTCAAAGCTCCATGATGTATATGCACCATCCTTCGGTGCCATAACTCACACAAATCTCTACTGTTGGTGGTACTTGTGTGAGTGCTACCAGATGTGCTACTCAACAATGCTCCTGCCAACTAAAAATTGAACCTGTATAGTTTCCTAGAGTAGACTCCAATCACTTTGGCCGAAGTGATGGAAACTCCTGTGGGATGCATCAATACCTTCCCTCTTGATAAAGTGACATCAAACCCCTTCTCCTCCATAACAGAGACTGAAATCAAGTTATTCTTCATCCCCAGAACATACAAAGCATCCATGACCTTCAAAGGAGGCAAAGACTCCCTCTCAAAGGTCACTGTCCCCACACCAATAGCTCTCACAGTGCAGTCATCTCCTAGTACAATCTCAATATCAAGTGCCCTCTCAGCAAGATCTGAAAAGAACTCTTATGCACCTGTCATATGGCGGGAAGCCCCGTTGTCTATGTACCACACATCGGATGATGTACTCCTACTAGATGTAGAAGTAATAAATGCAAAGTCCTTGTCAAACTATGAAGCAAAATGCTCCACCTCTTTTGAAGCTGCAATACCCTTCTTCCCCTTGTTGTTTCTCTCAGGACACGTAGCAGCATAGTGTCCCATCTTCTGACATGCCCAACATTTGACTTTGACATGCCCAACATTTGACTTTGGACATATCTGTATCTTTCTTCTTCTTCTCCCCCTTTCCCTTAGCCCCATCTGATGAGGCCCCTTTCTTGGCCTTTCCTTTGTTCTTCCCCCTGGCTGTCAAGGCTACATTCTCCTCATCTGTTATCTTCACCCCACCACTGCCAGTCTTTCGTATCTCATGTTGCACACAATCATCCCAAAATTTGTCCCAATTGGGAAGATTCTCCCTAGAGGTAACAACATCTCCAAAGACCTCCCAATACTTAGGAAGTCCTGCTACATCTTTCCTGACTAACTCTGTGGGTGCAACTGCCTCACCAATAGCAGTCAAATCATCACGTACCTATTTGACCTTGCCAAGATAATGAACTACAGTTTCAGCCTTTGTCATCATGATGTTCTTCAATCGTTCTTTGAGTATCATCTTCCTACTCTCATTGGTACTCTGATAGAGAGTGGTTAGAGCTGTCCACATCTAATATGCATATGTGTTTCCTCTCACCTGAGGAACCACACGATCCTTCAAATTATCCATCAAAATCCTTCTTGCCTTTGCATTTTTTTTTTGTGAATTCAGCAAGTTCATCTGCAGCAGTAGGAGGTACAACCTCTTGCCGCATTATGTCCCAAACTGTTGCCTCCTCAAACACTGTCTGAATTCTATCATTTCAAACACATAGTTGGATATCCCATCCAGTCTGTACTGTATCCTTAAGAACATGGCCATGACTGCTATCCAAAATTTACAAAACCAAAAAAATGGAGAAATGAACTTTCCAGCACACCTTGTTGTCCCAAAAGTTCAGTTTGTGTGAAATTTCATCTTGCTGACCCAAAATATCAGTTTATTGTCCAAAAATTTAGTTTGTTGTCAAAACCACTATTTGTTGTCCCAAACTATTGTCTGTTGTTCAAACTACAATTTTCAACCTGTAGCTCTGATACCATGTTGAAATTTGATGACTAAAAAGTTTCCTGCAATCCCAACCCGGTTTTAATTTCACCTTTTCATTCCCATTCAGTTAAATGCCCTTTCCCATAAGCATACATTCAACATATAGAATTCTGGAAATGAAAATTTCAGATTAAAACACATGAGATTGTCAACACATGCTGAAAATAAATATGGACATAAACAGACCAACAACACATAAAAATACACAGATTTTGGTCAACTTAGACTCAGGCAAAAACCCTTCATTCTTCTCTGGGGGAAAACCTGTTAGAGAGCTCTTCAAATTTATTTATCTTTCAAGTTCAGGGAAAATACATTTGCAGACAAAACAAAACAGCAAAATACAACTTATCTCTTCAGCCCCAAACTCCTTGAAAACTGTGCCCTCTTTGCCTCGATTTCCATGCCCACTTGAAGCTAAAAATATGTATTGTACGGATACGGACTGTACAGACTCTACTGTACAGATTTTGTATGGACTGTACAGTTTTCCATACAACTGTACGAACTGTACTGATTAAAAAAACAAAAATACAAATAAAAAACAAAAACAAAAAAAAATCTGTCGAACTGCGTGCAGCTCTCACCATTAAATGATGTTCGTACTGTACCTTCCGTTGTATTCTATGCCTTGATTTCTGTGCTCATCTTTGCCCAGAAATCACTCCTTCATCTTGCTGCAACAAATTTTTCCTGAAGAACTTTTCTCCAGCCCTCAGCCTCTTTTCTCCAATCTACTCATGAAGAATGAATGTAGTCTCTCTCTTTTCTTTTCCCCCTTTTGTTTCCCTAAATGACTTTTGGGCAACCCTAAGATCTAATGGCTCAGATTCATTTGGATCAAGGGATGAGAATAAATGTGCATTTAATTCTCACTTTCTATTTTTTAACTCACCCATTAAATAAAGTACCTACATTGTACTTTATGTCTAAAGTCACTTTTCACTTTATAATTTAACATTGACTCTACCACTTATTTTGGACACTTTTCCCTAGGTAGATACTAGAGACTAACCCATGGGAAACCACTTGTCCTAGGTACATTAAAAATCAACATTACGCCAAAAAGTTTAAAGCACCCAAGTTTATAAAAATAGTGTGAAGCAGTATGGTTTTCTCTTTTTACTGTGTGCTAGCAAGTCCATGTAGCATCAACATGTTTTGTAGAGCCCCTGTTACAGTGGCTAATTTTCTCTCTTTTCAAGCTACAATCTAATATGTTGCTTTAGACAGGATTTTACTATCTGTTTGTTAACACTGCCTTAGAAAGTGATCACTTTGTTATTTTCATTTGGTAACTGCCCTAAGATACATGATTCCAACAGGAAAACTAACGAGATATATCTATGCTCAGATGCCTTCGGTGAGCAGGGTAAGGATGGTGAAGATGGATTTGCTGCAATTCCTCCAAAAGCTACTATCACTATAAATCTGGAATTAGTTTCATTTAAAGCTGTTAAAGAAGTAACAGACGATAAGAAGGTTATCAAGAAAATCCTGAAGGAAGCTGATGGATATGATAAACCAAGTGATGGGACGGTAGTTCAGAGTATGTGCATATTCCAGTAATCTTGCTCTTCAAAGTAAAGAAATTATGAAATCTAAGAGGCCTGTCCAGTTATGGGGTTTAAAGTGTTTGAGAATGCTGATTCTTAAAAATGGGTTGAGCTTTTTGGCATTTCATTAACCTGGTAGTTGTGAAATTGGAAATCTGGGTAATGTGTTTGTCGAATGCCTGAATTGGCCAGAAGACGTGTATTATAGGCATTATTTGTCTGATTTGTGGGATATAATTACATTGCAGTCAGGTATTCCGCTAAGCTGCAAGATGGCATGATCTTTGAGAAGAAAGGATATGCAGATGAAGAACCTTTTCAATTGGTAGTAGATGAAGGTAAGGACGGAACTCAGTAATTTTTAATCTTTAATTTACAGGAATTAGGATTTGGGAAGGGTGGTAAGATGTCAAAAATATATTTTTCGAGTTGGTTGATCATAATTAAACTGGTTTCAGAACAAGTGATTGCTGGTCTTGACAAGGCAGTAGAAACCATGAAGACAGGGGAGGTTGCTCTGATTACAATAGGACCTGAATATGGTTTTGGAAATATTGAAACCCAGAGAGGTCTGACTGTAATTCCACCACATTCAACTCTCATCTATGAGGTGGAAATGGTATCATTTACTAAGGTAAGAGAAAATACATACGATAGATTGGCAACTTGCAAGGAAGTAAAATGTACAGGGTAATGTTTTTATACATGCTATATATTAGTAAGGAAATAAATGTACAGGGTAATTCGAAAATGAGATCTGTTCTCCTAGGAGAATATGAAGTACCACCCTTATAGAGTTTTAACTTTTTGTGCATAATTAGAAGTGTAATATGGACACATAGCTTTGTTAACAGAGTTTCTACATATCTGTTGAATTCTATATGATCAATAAGATCTCATTCAATATGCAAAAAGTAAATTCTAACGTTAAATTGGTGTTATGATAGGAAAAAGAATCATGGGATATGAATACAACAGAAAAATTTGAGGCCTCTAAACAGAAGAAAGAGCAAGGAAATTCTCTGTTTAAGGTTGGAAAGTACCAGAGAGCTGCAAAGAAATATGATAAGGTGTTATAATAGTGACTGGTACGATGAGGAGCTTTAAGATATTAGGGTTCATCTAATGAGTGCTTTTTATGTAATGTCTGTGTTATATATTTGATTTTATGACTTGAGTGGCAACATACACAAGGGTTGGATGTATCAATTATTGGTGAAGTTGGTTAATCACATTTTTTTATTTTGTAAAGGACAAGAAAATGCTTGTGCATGTCTTTTTACGGTTATTATGAATCTGATATGCACTGCTGTTGTTGGTTTCAGGCAGCAAAATATATCGAGCACGACAATTCCTTCAGTGCTGAGGAGAAAAAACAATCAAAGATTTTGAAAGTATCATGTAACCTGAATCGTGCAGCATGCTGTCTTAAACTGAAAGACTTCAAGGAAGCAGTTAAACTTTGTTCAAAGGTAATTGATTTAGAGAAAAAGAGAAATTCGCATTGTGCAGCTAATAGATATAAATTTATAATTAGATAAAGGTGAGATTTCATCTACTTTGGCTGTTTTGAGTGATTTTGTCTCTAATTTGGGGAGTTTAAATGGAAGGTCACTAGGGAAAGGAATAATATTGTCTCTAGCTAGATTGGTATACTGTCTACAGAATAGCTTATGTTGGTACCGGTTTAAGGGCTTTTATGCTACATACATCCTGATGTATGATCTCAAATTTTGTTTATAAATTTCATTTTAAATGCTGAAAAGATAGTCTTGTCTGGTGGACTTTTTGAGACTTCATTGGGAGTGTTATCACGTGTCAAAGAATGTTGAGTGAGAATTTATATATGGTTCTGCAATAGCTGTTAGAGCTTGAATCACAAAATGTGAAGGCCTTGTATAGAAGAGCACAGGCATATATAGAGACAGCAGATTTGGATTTAGCTGAATTTGATATCAAGAAATCTCTAGAGATAGAGCCACAAAACAGGTACAAGAACCTTTTTTATTGTTTTAAACTTTTACCTGCAGTGGAATATCCTACTGTTGGTGTACTTTTCTTAACTGCAATCATCTATTCTCTGTCCATACACAGGGAGGTGCGACTGGAGTATCTTATTTTAAAGAAAAAGCAATTTGAATATAATAAGAAAGATGCAAAGCTATATGGAAACATGTTTGCAAGGCTGAACAAATTGGAAGCCTTTGAAGGAAAGGTATTATCTACTTAAGGCAGTCATCAAACATAACAGAGATAGGGGCAATCACTAGACGAGGGTTTTGTTTGTTCTTATCTTGCAGTTTTGTGTATTTTTATAATTCGTAAATTGTAGCCTACTGAAACGATGGTTTAAACATAACTGTATTCACTTTTTGTCAACTCTTGGACAGCATTTCATACTCTTTAGACAGTACTGTAACACTCAGTTTTGCACAGTTAACGGAAACTTGTATTGCTGTTTTTCTTTGCAACTAAGAAATTATTTTAAGAAAGCTGTCCCATATTACAAGCTGACAGAATGTCTACTGTCTTTGGCTTGGAAAGATGTATCTTCTTATCTTATTATGCGCCTCCATAATCACCGGTTTCTCTACTTCACCTTTGGAATTATGAGCAAGAAGCTCGACTAGTTAAAGTCTTTAGAAATTGGTAGCTTTGTTGCTTCTGTATTAAACTCCAATGAGAAGGGCACAAGGTGTCTCTTTCTTTGATTTTGACATCAAGTAGTGGCTCATCCTGCAGATTCTGTTTTCCAATGTCTTCATTTATTATATTAGAGCACATAGAATGGACAAAGAAATTTCAATTATGGAATATTAATGATTAGTGTGCTTGTTATTTGGTCATTATCTGATACCAGTTGGCACTTTTTTTGTTGCTTGGCTTGCAGGAGTAGATTATCCACTCAGATAGTTGTATATCAACTAGGAACTACTGTTGGGAATGGCCTTAGTAGACTCACTAAATGTTCCTAGCGCACAAAAAGCTGCATTTCATTGATTAGCATCCTGTTTTGACTGACATTTGCAGAAGGTTGAAGGTGAACCAATGGAGGTGGAGAAGCCAACAAAGAGTTACTGAAAACAGAAAGCCAGAGGCAACGGGTGTAGATTCTAGTTAAATAGAAGCATGTTGATGTAATACATTTAGTTTTTAGATAACTTTTAATGTGTAGTAAAGCACTAGAAAGAGGAAGATTTGGATATGTCATTGTATTTTGACACTTGAACGGCAGCATGTTAATGTATTACATTTAGTCTTTAGAGAACTGTTAATGTGTAGTAAAACATATGCAAGAGGAAGAATTGGATATGTCACTGTATAGCTGTTTTGACATTTGAAAAATGAGTCTTTTCTGTTCTGGGTAATACAATTGTCTTTTTGTGGCACAGCAAGTTGCATCGTATGGGAATGGTGTTTACTGTTTTCTACAGTTCTTTCTTTTTGTGGCACAGCAAGTTGCATCGTATGGGAATGGTGTTTACTGTTTTCTACAGTTCTTTCTGTAAACTGGTAACAACACAAATCCTAAATAAGGCATTTCACTCTGAACGATTGGTTTTAAGTAGTCCACAAGAATTTCGATGTGGTAGCATATTAACCAACAAAGACAAACTGTGATGAGATTCATTACCTATACTTACAGAGATAAAATGAATTATTAGCTGGAATTCTGAAATATTTTGGTTTATCAGTTTGTACAGGGGTATATAAAAAACCTTTTTAGAAGACCTGACCACATATTTGAAGGGGTCTCTGAGGCATTCTGAAGATGTCTCAGTTTTCATAGATTATGTTTGGCTCCTTCAATGGGTTATTGGTCTTGGAAAATTGTTTATTCAGTTTATACAGTATGATCTATCTTTTCTTACATGTTGATTTATGTAGTGAGAGTGCCAAATTTATGGAATTCTCCTTCTGGATGGATACTGCTTGCCATGGAACTTTAAGGTCTTGAAGTCTATTTGGATTGCAAAATGATAGTTCAAATTTCAGTTGGGATGATACCGTAGTAGAAAGACATTAAGTTTTAAGGTGGGTTCTTGCATTTTAGAAAGTCGAGGCTGCAAATTGATAGCATCCTCACAAAGAGGATTTACAGTCTTGAGGGTTTTGTCATTTTATGGCTTTGTTCGGTAGAGAGAGAGAGTCTATCGGTATAAGTGGTTATATATATGTCAGTGACTATAGCAGCATGGGCTGATTAAATGAGAATTAGATTTTATAGATATGTAATTAAATTTAATTTGTAAAGGTCTTTTTACCACTTAGTATAGGGAGATGTTGGAATGTGGATAAATATTAGGTTATTATTTTATTTAAAAAAACTAAATGCATAGTGATTTTTTTTAAATATCTAAATGGAGGGTGATTTAATTGCAAATTGTTAGTAGTTATATTAAAATTAAAATATTTAAATGAAGGGTGATTTACTTGCTAATTATTGGTAGTGCCCGCTTTTCCTTTAGAACCAGTTGGCCAACTGTTCTCCTCCATTTCTTTGCTTCTTGGCACAAATTTTATGCGGGCTCCCTTCAAGCCAAAATCTCCTTCAAAGATCTCTGGATTGCTCTCGTAAAGTATGTTTGTTGGCACATATTGTTACCAAGAAATAAGGCAATTTCAGTTCTACTTGCCCTCCAACCAGGATCACCGCCTTCAAGTCTCTTTCATATTGTTTTGAATTCTACAGACCCACAATGAAACCTTCTCTAGATCTTAAACAATCGGCATGGCTTTCTCCTTGGGCTTGGCCTCCTTCCTTCTCGTCCCCAAAGAAATTACCTCCTACTCGCCCTCCTTGGATCCTTCGTCTGACCCGGCATGAGCTTGATGAATGGAAGCAAAAATCAAATTCATGGACTCTCCAATTTGATGGTGCCTCAAAAAGAAATCCCGGGGTGGCAAGAGGGGGAGGGATTCTCATTAATCCCGAAGGAATAATTGTTGATCATTATGCCTACGGCTTGGGAAAGAAGACCAACAACCAAGCGAAAGTCTATGGATTATATCTTGGACTCAATTTAGCTCATCAAAAAGGAATTAAGGAAATGAATATCCCGGGCGATTCACTCTTGGTCATAAAACACATGAGCTCTAACTATTCTACCCAAAATAACAAACTAAATCAGATTCTCAAAAAAACCATTGGCATGCTCCCTCTCTTTGGGAATCTGCAATTTTTTCATATTCTAAGAGGCCTAAATAAGGAAGCAGATACGCAAGCCAATATGGCTTGCCAAATGAAAGAAGGTTGCAACAAGGTCAATGAAATTGACGGTTATTTACCCATCCCTTAAATCTTTGCATGAAAGCCCCAATTTTGATGATAAAATTCCTCTTTTACAACAAGGATCGTGTCCAAAAGTCACAAAACATGGTTACAAAGGTTGTATTAACTCCTAATGTCCCTCCTTTCCTCCCCTTGGGGGAAAACGTCCTTCATCCTCGTTTTCCCTTCTCCCTCCCCCCTGTCTCCACATCACCCCTCCTCCGACCTCCTTCTCGTGTCCTCCCCTCAGCGTCCTCCCCATCACCCCTCCTCCCGATCTCCCTTCCTCCATCTTGGGACTCCCTCCATATATGTGCCCCCTCTGCCCTCCCACCTGCCATCATCTGAGTAATACTCTCCCTACTCACTCGACTCGTGGTTGCCATCCTAAGCAAGTAAGGTCACTTGGGGCAGTGGAAATGTTAAGTGTGGGAACTCTGCAAGTCATTCCTCGTATCTGGGTCTGTAGTAGGAATAATCAAGCTATCTCCATGCGAAATCCCTCGGAGAGAGAACCACATTTACTTCCCCTGGTATGGATCAGATGGCTTGCTCGCGTGAAGGTTAAATTGGTTGAGGCAAAGGTTGTTTCAGGTACGAAGGCAATCATGGTTGAGCAGTGGGATCCTAGAGGTAAACTCGTTGCCTCTCAAAAACACACGAGGCTTTTGTTCGAAAAGCTCTATAAATTGTTTAATAATTGTATTAACCTCTGCAATAGGAATGTGTCTGACTCTGTCCAAAGGGTCATAGGAAATAGGACTTTGTGGTAGAGTCGAGGTTATTAGTGGATAATCTTGGATGTTGAGGGTTTCTCTTTCCCCCAGTTTGGTGAGTGTCAATTGCTGGTTACTTTGGTCGGGTGGGGAGAGCGGAATTGGAATGTGCATACAGTCGAGTCCCACTCTGAAAGGTCCTTCTACTGCCTGAACATTTTGGGTTTAGCTGGGTTTTTTGTACCTCCGCGTCAATAGGTTCACTGAGAAAGGTCTCAAAGCCTCACGGTTATCCGTCCCTCTGAGTCAATTTCCTCTTTGCACCATTGTTCTCTCGCCAACATGGACGCTGGCTTTTGGGGACGTCGTCGCCCACGCTCGGGTAGGTTGGCTAGTTGTTCTGAAATGAAGTGGGAAAAGTGCCCCCCCTTTGGCCTCCTACTCCCCTCCCACGTGTGGGTCTTGTGATAGGGAATACTCAGAACTGCGGGTGGGCTTGGCAAAACTGCATAAGAGTCTTCAACAACAAAGAGAAGAGGCTTGTGAATTGCAGGAGAGGAACGTCGAAAAGAGAAAAAGAATCCAACCACTGAAGGATGAGGTCGATGCTCTAAGAAGAAAAATCGAAGAACTCCAAATTCAGTTGGTAATGCAAAACTCCCAGACAGTTGAAGAAACAACTGGGTTTGATCTCAACCAACCAGCTGACCCAGATGACTAGTCTGCTTAATGTTTTTGTTTATCATGTTGAATTTTAAATGTATTTTGTTATTATGGTAGTTCTGTAAGGTCTATTCTAGTAATTTGGTAGTCGCTCAACCACTTTTTGCAATTTTGAAAGAAATATGGGCTTGGATAGTTTGTCTACAGCCAATGAAGCCCATCAATGGCAATGTATGTGAATTGTAAATCTCTTTATCTTTTTGCCACAACCGGGCACGGATTAATACAAATATAGTACTTTGCTGTTTAAAAAAAAATATTGGTAGTCATATTAAAACGAAATATTTTATAACAAACTCCACTTAACTAATTCACTGCTAAAAAATTTCAATATATATAGAAGAAAATCATATAAGATTTATATTAAAAATTATATAAATAGATAAAGAGAGAGAAAATTTACACATAGCGGGCAGTACTATCACAAAGAACTAATATATTTGTGATAATTAAATGAAAATTTTGAATTATCATAGAAATGACCAAAATTTAATTCTACATATCTATATCTTTATATATTTTGAGTTTTAATAAGTTGAGCACCATTGCAACATCTAATTTAAACAATAAAAAATTGTTTTTCAAAGTATTTAATTTCTTTTGGTTTCTATAAATATAAAGTTAAGATGGATCTAGACTAATTATATAAATTAAAAGGTCATTATATTATATTCAAACTATTTATTGTTTTCTTCGTTGTAAAGTTTGCCACAAAGATAAATGAGTTATGAGATTAAAGATGAAGTTCAATGGTGCGTTTTGGAATATAGCATGATTGTTCATTGCAAGAGGCCCTCTTTTGGATGTAAACATAGCATTTCATTGAGAGAGGGACTTTTGACATACTTTTTCATGGACTAAAGCTTTACGTTTTTAAGGCTTTTGAACCAAGTTTTATCATGTTTTTTTATTACTTATTGTTGAGGGTGGAGTTGGTTTGTAATAGAGTAGGAGACAGGTATTTATGTCTTAAAAAAAATATAAAATGTGTTGTGATGTATTTATGCTATGCATGCCCTACTTGACAATATACAGTATTTTGGGAGCCATGTGAAAGAGTAAAGAATTATGGATGAGTATATATATAAAGGTAGTGTGGGAAGGTTGATCAATGAGCATGCTAACACCATAAGAAATCATTGACTATGTTAGTAGGACATGCCACTTTCTTGTGGCTGTCTCCATTGGCATAAAAATCATGGTATATTGGAAATTAAATGTTGTGGACCACTTCTTTCAATCACCATGGGATAAATTTTTTGTATAGAGAAGTATTATATTGTAAAAACAATTCCATGACGCATAAATGTGAGGCTTATTGGACTTTGCAATGGGTACTTTTTCAAAGGCATGTGAAAGTGGCAGTGGAGTGTCACCACAAAGAGTTTGTTTTCCTTTTTTTTAATCTTTTGCACAAAATGAGTAGGGAAAATCTAGCAAGAAGTATATGTATACTCACATTACAACCAATCAAACATTATATGAAACTCACATTGCAACCACTCAAACATTATATGAATAGGAGGTGCGACTCCCTTCTCATGACGCTCATTGGCATAAGGACTCTAGTATATTGGAGTTAGATGTTATTGTGGACCACTTCACTCAACCGACGTGGGATAGTAATTTTTGTATACATAAGTAGTTCATGTTGTAGATGTTGATTTTTCAAGTGCAATAGATACAAGCACTAATTTCTAAAATACTTATAATTAATTTTAATGTGTAGATATTTTAGCAATTTTAGTTTATCATTAAGAAATTACACATCAGAAATTCAGCCATAAATGCACAAGGATAGTAGAGATGGTAATGCACAAAGAGAACATAAGATTTACCCTGGGAAAAAGACCTAGTTGTTGGGTGTGTTCATTGTGTTGGGCGCAGCAGGGGGGTGGTAGCCCCCTCTATCGAGGGGTTTGTAGGTGGGCGGTAGCCCCCTGACACGGGGGTCCAGGGCAGCGCCCCAAAAATTTTTTTTAGACCCTATATTAGGTGGGTGCACCTACCTATGGTTTTGTGCATGGGTTTTGCACATGGTTTTGGGCATGATGGTTTTTTGTCCATTTTTCTTTTGTAGATCCGGTCAAGGGACCTACGGTTATGTTCTAATCTAAGGTTTATGGATTGGGGTTTATGAGTTTTTCGACATGTATATATATGTATTGTAACATTGAAAGGAATATAATGAAAAAACAATCTGGTAGTCTCGGTTTTGGGATCCAAGGGAAAATCTGTTTATATGTGTTTTATGTTTATGTTCTGACCATCGTTTATTTTCTTCTTTTAAGAATTCGTTTGCAGGTAATTTTTTTACAAGGTTAAAACCTACATTTGGTATCAAAGTTGTTTCGGTTTCAAGGGGACGCCTTTGCCATTGAGGGGTTTTGCTTGGGCCTGTGGTAGACCTTGTTCAGTGGTAGATCTGTGGGATCGATTTTTGCGGTGAAAGTAGATAGCGAGCAGTGGAAAGATAGAGATTGAGAAATTTAATGGTCAAAGTTTTGAGTTGTGGAAACTCAAGATGGAGAATCTACTAGTGGAAAGATCAATGAATTGCGGTAGATCCAGGTACTAAACCAACAACAATGTCAGATGAAGACTGCGCGAAGTTGGATCAGAAAGCAAAGAGCACAATACGGTTGTGTATCTCAGATTTGGTATTGTTGAACGTATCTAGGGAATTTATGGCGAAGGCTTTGTGGGACAAGTTAGGGACTTTGTACCAATCAGTCTCTAGTGAACGAATTGTTCCTACGGAAAAAGTTGTATAACTTGAGGATGAAGGATGGAGACTCGATGACAGAGCATCTGAATGCCTTTAATACTGTGGTAAGCTAGTTGTTATCTGTTGATATTAAAATTTCAGATGAATAAGAGTGCATCAGTTTGTTGTGTTCTCTACCAGATTTGTGGGATAGTCTGGTTGTTGCAATAGGTAGCAATATGACTACCTTGAAGTTTTATGAAATTGTCTCATCCTTGTTTTCAGAGGAGATGAGACGGAAAAATATGGAGGGCCAGAATGAAGATGCCTTTTATGTATGAGGACGGTCCCAAAACAGAAAGAAAAAAATTCCTCAAGTGGGAGATCTAAATCTAGAGGGAGATCAAAATCTTCAGGAAACCTGTAAAGGTGTGGTGGAAATGCGAAAAGGAGGGGCACTTAAAAAATGATTGTAGATCTAAAGCTCCTGAGAAAGGAAAGGGATCTGATGATGCTCCTTCTGTAGAGGCAAAAACCACCTTAGATGAAGGTGGGGATGTGTACTTGTCTTCTTCTTCAAGTACATGTAGATCATGAGGCATGGTTGATTGACTCGAGTACATCCTTTCACTTCACTCCCCATAGGGAGTGGTTCTGCGAGTATGAGAAATATGATGGTGGTGATGTCTTCCTAGGGGATGACAGGAAGACCAAAATTGCAGGACATGGGAAATTCAAGTTGAAGTTGCAAGGTGCAAGGATTAGAACACTTTCTGGTGTTCTTCATATTCCTGCATTGGCCAAAAATCCGATTTCTGTAAGCAAGATAGATGATATAGGTGTAAAAATAGTGTTCGAGAAGGATACCTGCAAGATGGTTCGGAGAGCACTGGTATTGATGCAGGGAGTTTGGATTGGAACTCTGTACAAGCTTCTGGGTAGCATTGTTATTCATCAGGGGAATTTTGAGGTCTAAAATGAGCCTTCTAAGGAAAATGTACAATCAAAATTCACTTTATGAAAACCAATCACATTTTATGGGATGACATCATCCCTAATGGTTGATGTGGCATTGTTTGAGTTAAATGTACTTGTCACATTCTCAATGGTGGATAAAAAAGTCATGGTTAACCATGGTAGTGCTCTAAGTATTTTTAAATTCATAAAGTAAAATACTCATAATAAATGTCATTTTACACTTAAAAAAAAAATATTATTATTGTCATTTCATACTTTTTGAAATAAACAATCCATATCCCTACACGATCTTCATGTATTTACACACTTTTCAATAAATATTATATTTGTATATTTCATATATTTATTTTAAATTATATATTCATCTCATTTTATTTAATATTACAATTTCAAATTAATTATAAGTTAATATCTATAAGTATATATTATTCATATTAAATCAAATTAAATACAGATGTAACTTTGTAATTTTAGGATAAATCAAATCTATAAATAATATTAATATAATATTAATAGCAACAAAAATATTAAAATTAAACAAAAAAAACATATTAGTTTTGTATGATGAAAAAATGTATATTAATTTTGTATGTTGAAAAAAGTTATATTAAATTCAACATGGTTTGGGGCAATATATATATATTTCAATGTATATAAATATTATATTATATTTATAAATAAAATTAAATCTATTTCAATACTTTTTTTCATTAATTTTAAATACAACTCAAGCCATTTAATTATATTATTATATATAATATTATGAAAAATAATCTAAATACTATAGAATATATATTATATGCATTTTTATATTATATATTATTTCTTCTTATGTTATAAATCTAGTTAATTTAATATGTAATATAAAATTCATACATAAAATAATATATTACATTAATTATATTATATTATATTATATTATTTTTATACAATATATATATTACATGTTATTATAAAATTTAATTAATAGCATATTATATAATTAAGAATTTATGAATTTATATTTATATTTTATTTTAAGTTATTTAAGTACAAAGGACAATTGCATTAGTTGTTCAATGATAATGACTTTTTCTTGAAAATCTCATTCTTATTTATAGTCACATTAATATAATTTTTTTATTAATTTTATTTTGGTACAAATTTTGAATTGAATTTAACTATGGTTACATGGATTGTGGTGAAAAAATTAAATTGCAAATTCATAAACATTATTTTATTGGTTTAACTATTATTTTATTATTTCCTTAGGAGGTCCATTTTAGACCTCAAAATTCCACTAATGGATGGGTGCAACAATTATGTGGTTCCTGAACGTGGAGCTTAAAACCTTGTGGTCTCTAGAGAAAAGACCATGTTGTGGCATTAAAATATTGGACATATTGGAGAGAAGGGCCTTCAAATACTTCATGGTAATGGTATGGTAGAAAGTGTGTCTAATTTCTCTCTGTATTTCGATTTCTGTGAACATTGTGTATATGGAAGCAAAATCAGGTGATTTTCCCCTCTCGTGCTAAGAGGACGAAAGAGATATTAGAGCTTGTGAACAGTGATGTGTTTGGACCTATGTTGGTTCCATCACTAGGTAATTTTGTGTACTATGTGTAATGTATAGATGACTTCTCAAGGAATACATGGATATATTTCCTCAGGAAGAAATCTGAAGTCTTTGACAGATTTAAAGAATTTAAGGCTCTAGTGGAAAACTAGACAAAGAAGAAGATAAAGGTGTTGAGGACAGATAATGGTGGAGAGTTATGCAAGAAGGAATTTGAAGATTTTTTTAAAAAGTGATGTATTCCACGACAGAATAATACTCCATACACACCTCAGCAAAACAGAGTTGCAGAAAGAATGAACAGGACATTGATGGAAAAGGAAATCAGCATGCTCAATGGTGTCGGGTTAGGATAAGAATTATGGGCAGAGGTAGTGGAGACTGCATGTTACCTGGTTAACATATCATCTTCATCAGTGTTGCAGGATAAAACTCCACATGAGGTATGGACTGGTAAGAAACCCTCTCTTTCACATTTGAGGGTATTTGGTTGTGATGCATATGTACATGTTCCAAAGGAGAAAAGAACCAAGTTGGATAGTAAATCTCAAAGGTGCATCTTTATTGGGAATAAGGATGGTTTAAAAGTGTGAAAATTTCATCTATTACAACTACTGGAAAATATTCTTCTAACTGTTAATTTAATTATGTAGTTTATTTTCTACGGAAAACAATGAATAAAATCACAACTGAAATTTTCACAATAAATTTACTACGGAAAATAAAATACTGGAAACTGAGAAATTCTAGCGCACACACAAGAATATCAACACAGGTATTTTTTGACAATTGTCCCTGGAAAAACCCAACTTGGGAAAATCGATGCAGTAGATGAGGATTTTCTTATTAATTTTCAACAACAAATCTAAGTACAAATATTTTAGACGCTCTACTGGCAATCTAAACTGAGGAAAATGCTGAGAGAATTTTTGTGAGAATTTTCTCACACTCCGCTGCAAATTGTTTCCCTTGAGATGGACCCTCTGCGTTCACATTGGAGTGTCTGCGTCACTCTCTACGCAGTGACTACATAGAGCTCCTATGGAATTCTCTCTTCCTCACTCTTCTTCCTCTAGAATCCGGAAACATTCCTCTTGGAATTTTGTTGCTCCCCACTCTCACTTGCTACTCACCCTCTAGCTCTATTTCCTCTGTTGAATCACAACCACTGAGAAAATCGAATTTCCTGGGCAACTGAGTAACTGCTATGTTGTATTCTCCATCTACCCATCGACGTCTTGTTATAATCTTTTGTTGGAGCACCAACAACCAAGATTAAAACATAATCGATGGCCCAGATTAATTCTCCGTCGATTCGTGTGAGTTTTTAAATGATTCTCACCTTGTCTCAATTGATACTGATAAATTAACTATATTCCCTAAGCTTAGACTTAGGAAATATTTAAAAATAGGTTAATAATCTAATTGAGATACTTCTAGGTGGAATTTCTAGAAACGATTTATGGGTTTTGGATAACTCATTTATTTTATCCTCTCCACAAAATTTTGTGTCTAGAACACATTCGATGCTATGGAAACTAACACTCCCTCTTAGCAAGGAATGTGTTCTAGTGTTGCACCTGCTGCCACAACACCCTGTCTTTGCATCATCTCATGTCACGTTGTTGATTTCTGGCTATTTTTTCCAACCAACCACTGCGCAACTCTGATATGAGATGCATTTTGTTGTCGCTGACCCTGTTGAACTGCTGCCAAGACTGCATCTGCACTGCAACTCCCTCTCATCTGATGTTGTTGCAAACTGCAACATCTGCAACTGAGAATCATCCAAAGTAACCTATCCCTGCTACTAAAACGGGTTCTCCACCATACCCATTTGTTCCCTGAAATAGACGAACTTAGCTCTCCCTATATCTTTCGTGAGTATGTTTGCCACCTGCTCTCCTGTGGGAACATATTATAACTGCACTGCCCCACGTTGTACATAGTCTCAGATGAAATGACATCTAATATCTAAATGTTTCGACCTATCCTGAAACATTGGTTTCTTAGAGAGCTTTATGCAACTCTGATTATCACAGTAGACGATGGTCGCTCCCATGCTCTACTTGAACAAGCTTACAAGCGGATTTTTAAGCCATATAGCTTCGCATGTAGTTGTGTTGGCTGCTATATACTATGCTTCTGCAGAGCTCAATGCTACTGACTTCTACTTCTTGCTACACCAAGAAACCATCCCTGATCCAACACTAAAGTAGTACCCAAAGGTACTTTTCTTCCCCACTGAACTGCTTGCCCAATCTACATCTGTGAACCCACATAGTCTAACATCATCCCGTCGAGTATATATCAACCCATAATCGATTGTGAAATTCACATACCTTAGAATGTGCCTCGTTTCTGCCCAATGTACCCTCTTCGGGTCTACCATGAATTGACTTAGGATATTGACTGTGAAGCAAATTTATGACCTAGTGTTGACCAAATACATGAGAGACTCAATGAGTTGTCTATACAAGTTTGGGTCAACTTCCTTGTCATCTGGTGCATCTATCTTCTTCCAATTTGTGATCATGGGCATAGTCATGGATCTGCAGTCCTACATTCTGAACCTCTTCATAATATTTGTAGCTTATATTCCTTTTCTAAGGAAGATTTCCCCATTATTCTGCCACACTTCCAATCCTAGAAAATATTGCATCAACCCTAGATCCTTCATGCCAAATTATGTTTCAAGGTTCCTCTTACAATCTTCTATGAGCCCCGATGATCCTGTCAAAAAGAGATAATCCACATACAAAACTAGAATAAGTGGCTCACCTTCTACCTCTACATCACTCTTGACGAATCCAAATTGTTGTAAGTAACTGTCAATCCGACCATACCAAGCCCTGAGAGCTTACTTGAGCCCGTATAGAGCTGTCTTCAGTCTGCACACATGAGTGCGTCTCTCATGAGTTTCTAAGCCCTCTTGTTGTTCTATGTACACCTCTTCTTCTATCATCTCGTTCAACAACGTTGTCTTGATGTCCATTTGGTGAATATACCATCCCATCTGAGCTGCTAGGGATATGAATGATCTGATAGATGTGTACTTGGAAACTGGGATAAAGGTATCCTCGTAATCTATTCCTTCTTTCTGTGCATACCCCTTTGCCACGAATCTAGCCTTGTACTTTTCCACACTGCCATCTGCAGCGTACTTGATCTTGTAGATCCATCTAGAACCTACAACTGATATGTCTTCCGGCCTCGACACTAACTGCCAAACATGATTTGTCATAATATAACTATACTATTCTACCATGGCATCTACCTACACCTGATGTTGTGTGGCTTCCTGAAAGTTGGGAGGTTTTGCAACCTGAGCTACCAAAGCTTGATATCTGTCAGGTTGTATGCAATGTCTTTTGTCCTTTCTAGGAGTTCTGATAAAATACTCTGCATATCTCAATGTTTGACAAAATTCTATGTTGGCTTTGCTACTGGTGGTGGGAGGTTCAGCCAGCTCCTCCTCTTGTCCCTACTGCTTCATCTGTTGAGAACTCCCCGTATCTCCTACCCCTAAGGAAATATTGATACTAGTCATTGTACTCGATCCCTCTGACTGTCCTCTTGTCGGTCCCATTGGTTTCCCCTGCTGCTAGACTAACATAATTTCTGCTGACTGATTTTGATCTCCTACAGGCATCTCTCGATATCTCCTAAAAGCTCAATCCTCCATTAATTTTATGTCTCGTTTCACTACAATCTTTCTACTACTAGGAATGTAGATCTTGTATGTATTTGAGGTATCGCTATACCCAACGAGAAACCCCTTCTCTGCAGTCTGATCCAATTTGATGCATTTTTCATCTAGCACGTGGAAGTAAGCCACACTCCCAAAAATCCTCAAGTGACTCACTTTAGGATTCCTCCCTGTGAAGACTCCTTCTGGCATTTTCTTCCCCAGTTCTCTATGAGTTCTGTTCTGAATATACACTATCATTTTACATGCCTTTGCCCATAATCTAGGAAAATCATGATCATACAACATGGATTTTGTAGCATCAAGTATAGTTATGTTTTTCCACTCTGCTAATCTATTCTGTTAATGATTGTGTGGAGTTTTCCATTCTCTTTTGATGCCTTTCTTTGGACAAAAATCTGTGAAGTTTTTATCAATGTATTCTCCACCATTATCTGAGTGAAGTACCTTGCTCTTATTCCCTGTCGCATTCTTTACGATAGCTTTAAAAACTTTGAACTGATCAAAGACCTCATCTTTGGTCTTTAAGAAATAGATCCAGGTTTTCTTGGAATGGTCATCAATAAAGGTGACAAAGTATTCGCCACCACTAAGAGCTCTAGTGGACATGGGGCCACAAATATCAGAATGTATAAGTCCTAACACCCCATCTGCTCTGTTGTCACTTCTAGGGAATGTTGCCTTCACATACTTCCCAAGTACGCATCCTTTGCACACATCATCATGCTCTGTACTAAGTTATGGAACCTATGTTACAGTTTCTCTGAGCATTTTGAGTGCTCCATGGTGTAGATCTGTCCTATTCTCCTATTCCATAACTCATTCAGCTCCTTCCCACTGCTATTGTCACTTCCTATTAGTGCCATTGGAGAGTCGAGCTTCAATCTGTATAACCTATTGCTTCGAGCTCAAATTTGTTTCACCTTCTTCGAGCTTGAGTGTTTGGCATACACTTTCTTCCCCACGAAGTGGACATCATACCCCTTATCCTTCAACTAGGATACTGAAATCGGGTTCATACCCAATCCTGGCACATGCAATACATTTGTAGTGTTGGTGTTGGCTCCTGAATCCCTCTGAAAATCTATGGTACCTCTCCCTATTGGATTACATTTTGTTTTATTCCCCATTGTAAGCTGGAAGTCTATCTGCTCTTCCTTGTATCTATATAAATATTCTCTAACCCCTATCATATGAGCTGATGTTCCACTATCTATATACCAGAAACCTGGTGAAGTTGATTTTGACAAGCAAGAAAATTCGTCCTCCAACCTCGAAGACAAATTTGAAGCTTCTTGATTGTTAATTTTGTCCATGGCCATGCTGAAGAATTTAGTGTGTTATTTCTCTTTCCTCCCGACGATGATTCAACTAACAACCTGTTGTAAAAATACTGCATCTAGATAGAGATCTGCTCTATGAAAAATATTGGGTTTCTCCCTCTTCCTCTGGAGTTACTTGATTTAGAGAAATTGATTTTTTTTGTCACTTTCTCAGAAAAAATGACTCTCCTCAAGTGAATCGACCCTACCTGCTAGGTGACTGCATTGCCCTCTGAGGTTTCGATCTGTTGCTCACACAAAACGACAAAACTCCTTTTGTCTTTTCTACTGAGCTCTTTGGCTGATCATATATGCTTTGATACCATGTGAAAACATCTATTGTAGCAACTAGAAAATATTATTCTAAATATAAATTTAATTATGCAGCTTATTTTCTACGGGAAACAACGAATAAAATCACAACTGCAATTTTCACAATAAAATTACTACAAAAAATAAAATACTGGAAACTGAGAAATTCTAGCACACACACAAGAATATTAACACAGTTATTTTTGGACAATTATCCTTGAAAAAACCCAACTTGGGAAAACCGGTGCAATAGATGAGGGTTTTTTTATTAATCTTCAACAGAAAATTTGAGTACAAATATTTTAGATGCTCTATTGGAAATCTAAACTAAGGAAAATACTAAGAGAATTTTTGTGAGAATTTCCTCACACTCCGTTACAACTTTCTTCTCCTGAGATGGACCCTTTGTGTTCACGCTAGAGCCTCTGCATCTTTCTCTGTGCAGTGATTGTGCGGAGCTCGTGTGGAATTCTCTCTTCCTCACTCTGCTTCCTCCAGAATATGGAAACCTTCCTCCTAGAATTTTTATACTCCCCTCTATCACCTGCTACTCACCCTTTGGCTCTATTTCCTTTGTTGAATCACAGCCACTGAGAAAATTGAACTTCCTGTGCAACTGAGTAACTATGCTGGTGTGTTCTCCATCTACCCATCGACTTCTTATAATATTTTTTTGGAGCACCAATGGAAAAGATGAAAACATAATCGATGGCCCAAATTAATTCCTTGTCAATCTGTATGAGTTTCTAGATGATTCTCACCTTATCTCAATTAATACTAATTAATTAACCATATTCCCTAAGTTTAGACTTAGGAAATATTTAAAAATAGGTTAATCATCTAAGTGAGATATTTCTAAGAGAAATTTCCAGAAACAATTTCTGGGTTTTGGAGAACTCATGCATTCTAGCCTCTCCAGAAAATTTTGTGGCTAGAACACATATGATGCTAAAGAAACTAACAAAAAGGTTATAATTTTTGGAACCCAGAAACAAGGAAGGTTGTGTACAACCGAGATGTGGTGTTTAAAGAGGTGAAAGGTATTATTAATCATGGATTCCTACCAAAGGAAAATAAGAAGATAGAGTTTGAGCTAAAGAAGGAAGAATCAGACTCTACACCAGAACAAGATTAAGAAGAAGAAGAGCCACAAAATCCAGCTTTGAGAAGATCAGTTCGAGAAAGAAGGCAGTAAAAAAGGTATAGTCCATCTTCTTTCTGTTCAAATTTTGATTTATCTATCACTGATGATGATCTCAGAACTGTCAGGGAGGCAGTGGATTCATAGGATGGAAAACTCTGGAAGGAGGCCATGTTTGATGAAATGACATCCTTGCACAAAAACGAGGCTTGGGATTTGGTGAATTTGTCGGCTGGAAAGTAACCCATTGGAATCAAATGGGCGTTTAAGAAGAAGATGAATGCAGAAAGAAAGGTGGAGGAATACAAAACTCAGTTGGTAGCAAAAGGTTATTCCCAAGTGCCTGGAATTGATTTTGGTGATAATTTTTCTCCTGTTGCCAAGGTAGCTTATATTAGATTAGTTTTATCTGTTGTTGTTGCTTTTGATTTTGAGGTAGAACAGATGGATGTGAAGACATCATTTCTTCACGGAGATCTGGAAGAAGAGATCTACATGAAGAAACCTAAAGGCTTTGCGGTGAAAGGTAAGAAAGAACTGGTATGTGGATTAAAAAAAGTCTTAGTATGGGTTAAAAAAATCACCAAGGATGTGGTATCAGAAATTTGATACATATATATGGGGACTTGGCTTCACCGTAAGAAAAGCGGATCACATTGTGTATTTTAAATTAATTGGTGACCATGTTATATATTTGGTCTTATATGTGAATGATATGTTGTTGATTGGAAATGACAAAGAAATTATTGAGGATTTGAAGACCCAATTGTCCTCCAAATTCGAAATAAAGGATCTTGGTGTTGCAAACTATATTTTGGGCATGAAAATTAAATGAGATTGGGAAAAGAGGAAGCCCTGGTTAAACTAGAGGAAGTATTTCGAGACAATATTTCATAGGTTTAATATGTAGGGTAGTAAACTAGTGAAGGTTCCTATTCCTATAGGTGTAAAGTTAAATGTTTAACAATGTCCCAAGACACAAGAAGAGGAAGAGGACATGTCCCATGTTCCATATGCAAGAGAAGTGGGTAGCCTGATGTATGCAATGGTATGTATTAGACCAGACATTGCACATGTAGTGGGAGTATTAAGCAGGTTTATTTCAAAACCAGTGAAGGAAAATTGGACAACAATGAAGTGGGTTTTTAGGTATTTGCGTGACACTAGTGATTATGGTCTGTGCTACCAAGGAATACTAAGATTGGACAGAGTTTTGGACATTTTTGGCTTTGTTAATGTAGACTAGGCTGGAGAACTAGATCAAAGAATATCTACAAGTAGGTCTGTGTTTAATATATTTGGAGGAGAAGTCAGTTGGATGAGCAAAAGACAGTATGTAGTGGCTCTTTCAAATATATAGGTTGAATACGTGGAAGCCACTCATGGCAAGCAAGGAAGCAGTTTGGTTGCAGATACTGTGTTTAAGCATGGAGTTGGTACAACAAGCTATAAGGATAAACTATGACAGCCAAAGTGCAATTTTCTTGGAAAATAACCCTGCTTATCATTCAAAGACAAAGCACATTGGCGTTCAGTATCACTTTGTGAGGAATATGGTTGAGGACAAAAAGGTGTTGCTGGTAAAGGTGGACACTTTGAAGAATGTTGTAGATGCATTGAAAAATTCCGAGCACTGAGAATTTTTCTTAGTGTATATGATCAATGGGAATTGCAACGTTGTACCAATGACTAAACTCTCTTGTGACCCCTTGTGTGGAAAATAAAACAAGTGGGAGAATGTTGGGTGTGTGTTATATTCTTTCCACGACTAGTCACACGTTCAGGGGATTAACAGGAGGGCGAAATACCTCCATGTTCGTTGTGTCAAGTGCATGGGTTTTGCACATGGTTTTGGGCATGATGGTTTTCTGTCCATGGTATTTTGTAGATCCGGTAAAGGGAACTATGGTTGTGTTATAATCTAGGTTTAATGGATTAGGGTTTATGAATGCTTCGGCATATATATATATATATATATATATATATATATATATATATATATATATTGTAACATTGAAAGGAATATAATGAAAAATCAATCTGATAGTCTCGGTTTTGGGATCCAAAGGAAAATCTTTGTATATTTTTATGTTTACATTCTACTTCATTATTTATTTTATGTTTTTAAGAATTAGTTTGAAACATTTTGTCGAGTTAAAACCTACTGTAACATGAAAATTATTCAGTTCAACAAGAGATGCACCTAATATTGATAGTCAACTATGATGGTCAAATTGACCAACAATGCTATGGCTAAACCTAGTCAAACAACCCTCTTGTCAAGTGTCTCTTTTGACCAACAACTTCGGCCCACTCTGATATGCCTAGGTCGAATTTTGACCTCCATGAATGTTCCTAGAAAATTGGCCCTATTGCCTGGAATTCGGCCCTGCTCCCTGGAATTTGGCCCTGCTACCTAGAATATGCCTATAAAGTCACATGTGAAAAGTCAAGGAAAGAGAGATAAATGCTAGAGATGAATCCCTCCTTTGTCCTACTTCACCCTTCTTTTTCTTTTTTGAGATGCCTAGAATATATCATCTTGTGAGAGGTCAAATGGTGCCTTGTGGAGGAGGTAGAGTGCTCTATATATATATTTACTCATGTTTGAATGGGTGTATCTTCACTAGGGTCGACTTAACAAGTTTGAAGCCAAAAATTCAAATTTGAAAATTCAAAATTTTCTCTTTTGAAACCGACATGAAGAACATGTCTTACATTAATATTTTCAAGGTCTAATCAATAATAATGACATGAATAAGATGTCTTACATTAATATTTTCAATGGATAATCATTAATAATGACATGAAAGAAATGTATTACTTTCATTATATATATCAAGGGCTAAAATATAAATTATGAAGACCGACCATAGCTACAAAAATTCAACCCTTCCTCTTAGCTAGGGAGGTATTCATAATGACTAACTAGATGCTATCACGTTGACAAATTTCTCTAAGAAAAGGTTATAACAAATCCAATCACCATAATCCGGTCAACAACTATGACACATGGTAAATAAATAACATCAGTCGGTTACCATAATCTGGTAAAAAACTGTGACACATGGTAAACCGACAACATCATCAAGTTAGCATAATCTGGTCAACAATGGTGACACATGGTACATCATTAGCATCAACTAGTCACCCTTATTTTGGTCAACGCCTTTGATTGATGGTATACATACTAGTCTTGATTCACCATCATTCTGGTCCATCTCTCTAACTCGTGATGAGCCTCTAGGGACACACTCAATACATTTGAGTAATATGGTCCTAAATCTAGATGCCTCACTCTAGGCCATGATTCTAAATGAGCTCACTCTACCTATCTATAGAGCAATCTGAGCTTGATGTCGAAAGGCATCCACTCAACTAAGTGATATTGGGACTCTAGGACAATTCTTCCTAATCTGGTCAACATACATGACACAAGAAGAATGTTATTCCTAATTTGGTCATATTTGACACATGATGAATGATTATCCTTTGTTGGACCATTCTCCATAATCTAGTCAACATAGTTTACATAGGGAGAATGGAAGTCGCTGATGTTATCTCATTAGCACTCCCTCTCATTAAGGGAAGCATTCTCAACAAGTCTAATCTTGTACTTGAAATATACAAACTTTTCTCTAGAAAGAGGCTTTTTAAGAATTTCATCAATCTTCTCACCAATGGAGATGTACTCAAGCTTCACTTCTCCCTTGTGCACCATGTCATGAATGAAGTGGTACTTGATCTCGATGTGTTTCAACCTGTTAGACTCAGCAATAGACTAGGCAGGAATAGGTAGAAATAGGAAATATAAGTGTGTGTTCTCATATTATTCACAATTATATACATTTATATTAAATTAGGTGTGACACTTGCATTAGGGTAATTTTGAGGTCTAAAATAGGCCTCCTAAGAAAAATGTACAGCCAAAATAAACTTTTTAAGAACCAATAGGATTCAAGATGATGATGTCAACCATGGGGGATGATTCACCATTTTATAAGTAAATGGGTAAAAATATTAAAAAATAATAAAATAATAAAACTACTTTTTCAACTCGTATTTCCAACTTATCTCCCAAAGTTTTTACTCAAATTTCGAGTGGGAGTACTCATTGGATTCAAAATTTACTTCCTTATCCAAAGAGTACCCATGTTGCATACTTTCGATGGGCCTTGCTACTTGAAAAATGAGAAATACATTAAAAAATGTGATTGCAATCACATTTTTCATGTATTTCTCATTTTTCATATAGTCGGACCCATCGAAAGTATGCAACATGGGTACTCCTTGGATGAGGAATTATATTTTGCATCCAACGAGTACTCCTGCTCGGAATTTGAGTAAACATTTTGGGAGATAAGTTGAAAATACGAGTTTAAAAAGTAGCTTTTTTCTTTTTTCCCTCTAAAATTTGATGATGTAATCAAATATTATTTTATTATTTCCACTATTATTTTATAATTTCCTTAGGAGGCCCATTTTACACCTCAAAATTCCCCTAATGGATTCCACATTCCAAGGTCACTTGGACTCCTCTTTGACTTTTCGCCTTCCACACTAACCCTAGGAGGATTAGGTGTCCAATGTCCCCCCCATAATCCGAAGAGGTATGTGTGATTCCAAGAAGAGAGCTATAATACAAAATGGAGGCACTAGGCTAAATGTGCTCTCTGAAATGTTGGCATAAGGAGGTGGTTTAAGGATAACCACCAACAATGGAATGCTTAGTGTAGTTCTCGGAACTCTTCCAAATCTGGATAAAAGATGAGGTCTTCTGCTAGAGGAAGTGCTCATCTTATTTTGAAGAGGGAGAACTTCAACCTGGAAGAAGGGAGGTCTACAACCTACGACAGTTTAAGGATGACCACCAACTCTGGAATGCTTGATGCATTTCCTGAAACTCTACCAAAACTGGAAAGAAGTTGAAGTCTTATGCTAGAGGAAGTGTCCTAAATTCTTTAAAGAGGAAGAATATCAACCTCGCGTAGATGGTTTAAGGTTGACCACCAACCAAAGGCATGCTCATGGTCATTTGCGTCCTTGGCTACAACTCTAAATCTGGAATGGTAGGTCATGGCTCAAGCTCACTTGAACTTTTGTATCTCTGGCTACACCTCTGAATCTGGAATTTCAGGTTGTGGCTCAGGCTTGCTTGAACTTCTGTGTCTCTGGCTACAACTCTAAATTTGGGATGACAGGTTGTGGCTCAAGCTCGCTTGATGTGTCTTTGAAGCTTGTAAATGACCATCATTCCCCCCCCCCCCCTGTCAAATACAAGGTGAGATGATGGCGAAAACTCAACTACAAGACCTTTTAATATTATAGAAGAAATTATTTCATATGACTGAAACATCTTCTTGGTTGTTGATGCCCATTGCCAAGAAGTGATCCATCCAATATGAATCTTTGTTCTTGCAGGAGGCTTTTTTCTGAAGCAGCTGTGTGAAGAATGAGTGTGTTGACCATAGTTCTTGCATTGGTGAAGATCAAAGCAATGATCTTTCATATGGCCAACTCGGTCACAGTATTGGAATTTTACAATTTGTTGATGTTGTTTTGGAAGAGGAGAAGAATCTAGAACAACTGAAGGTAAGCTATCATGAAGAAATCCGACACTCTGAAATTGAATGGGCTTGGAATAGTCTGCAATATGAAAGGACACCTCCTTGTCATATCCAAGACATATTTTGTGCTTGTTATGGACAATATCATCCCAAAGTTTGATGATGGGCTTGGGAAGTAGAACCTGAACTTCTGTGTAATATCCCAAAATGGAAATAGCAGCAATATAAGAAAATTATGTAGAGAAATAACGTTGATCATCTAAGAATAAGCAGGAGGCCAATAAGGAGACTCTTATTTAACATTTACATCAGTAAAACATATTTATAATGAGGCCCATAAGTTTTAGAACATAAAATAGAAGACTCCAATAGAAGAAAATCCTTAAAAGAGGTGCTGCAACCATGTATTAAAACTGAAACTACCTTGACAGCGTTATTTTATGGAGCTACAACAGCTGTTGATTACATCTTAGATCTAGAGCAAAAAAATGCATGAAAAGTCAGATCTATGATAGATCCACACACTATAAAGACTCTTCTTCAGAATCCCCTTGGGGTTTTCAGCAATACAGAAAGTACATGGAGTAGATCTGAGATCTAAAGCTGCAGATCTGTAGAAATCTTCAGATATTCAGGAATATTCAGATCTAATCTGATATATACAATATAATGATCCTCTCCAATGGATCTCAAAGGTGAAGGGCAGATTCCCAAAACATGAAAATCACTCCTCCAAAAGGTTATGCCAAAAGACCCTGCAACAACACCTACAGGAAAACACAGATCTGGAAGTAAAACTACGCTATAGGGTTTAGATAATGTTTGGACACATGCCAAGATCTAAAAATAATGCTCCAATGATCCAATACTCTCTTGCCAATGGGATAGAAGACTTTCCCACTGAAAAAGGAGCACTAGAATGGCCTAGATCTGAGTAGATCTGGCCTCCACTTGCTGCAGATTTCAAAGACAACCAAACCCTCAACAGGATCTGCATTGTAGTTGGAAGAAGAAGCTTGGCCTTCAGCTAGATAGTGGACAATAAATTCAAACTCTTCCAAGAGGCCTCTCAAGGAAAGAGGTGGGATTCCCGATCAGGAATGCCCAATTCTAAACATCATTATTCTCATCTAAACAACAAGAGAATGAGATATGTCTAAACAGACAATATAATCAGAAAATACAATATCATCAACAACCTTTTCATGTTGCCATCCTCTTCCTTTTATAAGTTGAGGGCTTGCAAACCCTAAACCATCTTTAATGAAATAACTCCTTTCACATGAGCCATCTCCATCTAAAGCTGCGTTGTGCCTCATTGATGGCCACTCCTCCAAGACAACGCTGTAGATTTGGTCATGGTTGACCCAGTCAAAACATTCAACCCCTTTCACACCTATAGGTGCTTGCTTACATAGCCAAGATTTAGCCTTTTTCACACTTGGCCTTGATTTATTTACTGTTTAAGAGTTTTATGAGCCTCCTTTACAATTTTATTCTTAAAACATAAAAATAAAACAAAATTGAATATTCCCATTAGCTTAGGACTAATTGGGAATATTACAGTCCTCCCCTCCAAAATGTTGCTTGTCCTTAAGAAACTGATAAGGTGAGTGTTGCAACTCTCCTCCTCCTCCATTTGTGACACCAACATGTGATAAGCTTCCTCCATAAGCTAAGTGTTCACCAATTCATCCCTCCATGAATTGTTCCTCCAAAGTTCTCTTGAGATGTAAATAGTCCATCCCACAAGGAGTCAATAACTCAAATGAAACAGACATGGCTGGACCAATTCTCTCCCTAGAACATGTAGCATAATACACATAGAGAGTCTCCATCCCATGAGGTACATACATGCCTCCCATCCTCCCTCCATACATTCCCATAAAAAGTACAAGTACATAATCAATGTATGGGAGTAAAACTATGTACAAACAAACAAACATTTGTGCATATGGAGGTGGGTCATAGTCCCACATGTGGAACCAACATAGTGCATCTCCTGCCTACATCAGATCTAGATGTGGTAAGTGGTTTCCCCACCACTTACTTGTTGCACATATTATCTCACTGTGGCTGAAAGTGTGATATATATTTGGTGCCTTAGGGAAGCACCCATCATGATGAAAAATCTCCCTTTGTCCTCTAAGGGAGTGGCCAAGTTCATAAATTTTTGTGGCCCCATGTTGGCCATGGAGTTTACAAGATATAATACTCCTCTTAGGAGTTATGGCCTGCATAAACATGGTGAAAGAATGCATACAATCAGATAATAAAACATGTTTTACATGAGCATGTTCTTCACCAACAATCCTCCTTATACACATGGAGTGGTGCATAGATTTATCCTCTCCCTCAAAAGGAGAAAGAGAGGGCTGAATTAACTCTTCGATAGAGTTATGTTGCTGATCCATCTCCACATGGTACATGCATCTTTGACATTGTTGATTTAGTTCTCAAAATGATGTTGTTGAGCTTCATTGAATATGTGTGGCTGAAACAAAACTCTTCATAGGCTCCTTGTAGCAACTTCTCCTTGATCTTAGAAGCTCTAGATAAGAAGATCCTACCATGATGATAGATGAATCCTTCATGGACTAGATAGCCATATTCATGCAGCTAGTCATCAAGTATCGTATAAGTGTGAAGATCCTTGGAATAATCCACTAACAATTTGGATATCCAATATGGATCTAAACTGCCCAACAGTGAGAGCGTTGATGATGTATCAACAGAAATGGCTGTCACGTTTTTGTTCTCCTCCTTGAAATCTCCCATGCCAAAGGTGTATTTTGGAAGGCCATCCCTTCCATTCTTCTCCTCCCACAGCGCATAATCAGAAATGAGAGTGGCTGATGATGATAAGGGAAGAAGATCTCCCTCCTCCTTGAGCCTACCCAAGCCTCCCAACGATGTATTATTGTCTTCCAATGCTCCCATCCCTCCTGGATATGAATTTGGAGCATCATGTGGTGAGAGATCTTCCACAAAAACTGAATCAAGTGGCCTCCCAGGTGGTTTGCCACTAGATAAGAGGGTCCCATGCAGAAATCTCATGAGCATGATAGATGGGACTATGAGGTCCTTGCATCCACTATGCAAATCCATCTCTGTTCTTTTTGTGGAAGTGGTATGTGAGGGGTATGTATGCATGCCTTTGATCATTTGAGTTTTACCACTCTTTTTTTCCACCCATTCCATTTGCAAAGCCTCCCAATCAGTGGTGAATTTCCCCAATGTAATCAACCATTGGACACCCAAAATCACATTGGAGTCAAGTATGTCAACCAAAAAGAAGTGATCAATCAAAGTATAGGTTCCCATGGTGACTAAAAGTGATGGGACATAATGCATGCATTGCATTGTTCTATCTCCTGGGACCAAAATAGAGAATCCCTCAAAAGTATCAGTGGGTATTTCCCTCCTTTTCACTAGAGGGCATCAATGAAATTGTGAGTTTCCCCACTATCAATCAAGACAGAAACCCTCTGATTCAATATGGAACCTTGAAATCTTAAGGTCAAGTACTTAGGTACTCCTCTCAAAGATGCAAGAGCCCCTCCAATTGGAGAAAATGCTCCATCCCCATCTCCTGATGAAGTTGGCTCTCCTCCTGCAATGTCAGCATTGTGACCTCTTCTTGGCTCCTCTTCTTCTTCCTCCTCAATATCTGAGAAGACCTCTATGTAATGTGCTTTTCTAGCAGCACATCTATGTCCAGGTGCCCATGATTCTTGGCAAGTGAAGCTTACTTTTCCTTAGATCTCTCCTGACTTCATAATCAAGAGGCTTCTTGTATGAGCTCTCCTTAGAAGGAGCAACTGACTCTTCCTTTCCCTTTGAAGGGAAAGAGGGTTTGTGCTGAAAACTTGCCTTTGATTTTGGCAAGGCATGTCGAAGGTCTCAATTCCTTTCAATAGCATCATGCAGAGTAGTGAGCTTGGTAGACTTTACCAACCCATGAAGAGGTGCATCTAAACCATCTCTGAACATGTACACCCTTCTTGCTGCAGACAAGTCAGGAACCATAACAGATAATCTTAAAAATTCAGAAATGTAAGATTATATATTACCTGATTGTTTTAAATTTGAAAGGCTCATGAATGGTGCCTCTGGATCTCTTTTGTCAAATATTTCCACCAACCTTCTAGTGAACTCCGAATAAGCAATCACATTGGCAAGACCGACTGTAGACAAGCCATGGAACCACCAATCATGTGCTTCACCTTCAAAGTGCAGTGCTGCAATCTTGATAGCCTCCATTTCTGGAACCTTGTTCAGCTGAAAGTAGATGTCAAGTTTTTCTACCCATGCTTTGGCAGAACACTTGGCTGACCCATCAAAGTTGGGTAAAAATAATTTTCCCATAAAATGATGTCGATCATGATTCTGAGTGAATCCACCATCTCTATGTTGATGCCTTTGTCTTCTTTTTTCCTTGAGGTGAAAAAACTCCTAAAAACTCAAATTATCTTTGAATATCTAATTTTGAGACTCATATTCTTCAAAATAGTCTTCAAGAGATGATTTCTCTTGAAACCCTTCATTTGCCACAGCCAAAAAGGTAGGCATGGTAGAGCGTTGGGAAATTTGTGGCTGATGCACTGATTGATCATTCCAGTGGTAAGACATGCCAGATATTTCTCCAAGTTGAAATGTCTTAGGAGATTCTTTGATTCTGTCCAATCTCATCTCTTTGATCTCTCTAGCAAGATCTTGCATGGCTCTCAAAAGGATCTTAGCAAAGTCCTTTCCTTCTTCATCACTTCTAGATACATGGGCTTTACCCTTGTATGCATTGTCATTGGTGTAATCAAATTTCTCCTGTATTCTCTTTAGATACCTCTTCTCTCTGTCAGTAAGAGGTTCTTCTTCTTCAGAAGACATATTGGCTTCTTAGAATGCACAGGTTGTGCCAAGATGATGCTCTGGTACCACTGTAATATCCCAAAATGGAAATAGTAGCAATATAAGACAGTTATGTAGAGAAATAACGCTGATCATCTAAGAACATAGCAGGAGGCCAATAAGGAGACTCTTCTTTAACATTTACATCAGTGAAACATATGTATAATGAGGGCCATAAGTTGTAGAATAGAAAATAGAAGACTCCAATAGAAGAAAATCCTCAAAAAGAGGTGTTGCAACCATGTATTAAAACTGAAACTGCCTTGATAGCATTATTTTATGAAGCTACAACAGTTGTTGATTACATCTTAGATCTAGAGCAAAATAATGCACGAAAATTCAGATCTATGACAGATCCATACACTATAAATACTCTTCTTCAAAATCCCCTTGGGGTTTTCAGCAATACAGGAAGTACATGGAGTAGATCTGAGATCTAAAGTTGCAGATCTGCAGAAATCTTCAGATATTCAAGAATATTCAGATCTGATCTATTATATACAATATAATGATCCTCTCCAATGGATCTCAAAGGTGAAGGGCAGATCCCCAACACATGAAAATCATTCCTCCAAAAGGTTATGCCAAAAGACCCCACAACAACACCTACAGGAAAACACAGATCTGGAAGTAAAACTGCACTGTAGGGTTTAGATAATGTTTGACCACATGCCAAGATCTGAAAATGATGCTCCAATGATCCAATACTCTATTTCCAATTGGATAGAAGACTTCCCCACTGAAAAGGAGCACTAGAATGGTCTAGATCTGAGTAGACCTAGCCTCCACTTGCTGCAGCTTTCAAAGATAACCAAACCTTCAATAGGATCTATGTATTAGTTGGAAGAAGAATCTTGGCCTTCAGCCAAATAGTGGACAAGAAATGCAAACTCTTCCAAGAGGCCTCTCAAGAAAAGAGGTGGATTCCCGATCAGGAACACCCAATGTTAAACAACATTATTCTCAGCTAAACAATAAGAGAATGAGATATGTCTAAACAGACAATATAATCAGAAAATACAATATCATCAACAACCTTTTCATGCTACCATCCTCTTCCTTTCATAAGTTGAGAGCTTGCAAACCCTAAACGACCTTCAATGAAATAACTCCTTTCACATGAGCCATCTCCATCTAAAACTGTGTTGTGCCTCATTAATGGCCACTCCTCCAAGACAACGTTGTAGATTTGGTCATGGTTGACCCAGTCAAAACATTCAACCCCTTTCACACCTAAGGGTGCTTGCTTACATATACAAGATTTAGCCTTTTTCACATTTGGCCTTGATTTATTTACTGTTTAGGAGTTTTATGAGCCTCCTTTACAATTTTATTCTTGAAACAGAAAAATAAAACAAAATTGAATATTCCCATTAGCTTAGCACTAATTGGGAATATTACATTTTGCATCTGCATGTAACTCTACTGCTTCATTAGGCACTGAATGTGAATCAATCACAAAACTATTGACTTGCTGCTTATGGGAGTCTCTTTTAATGTTGTGAACAGAAACAGGTCGAGAATGATGGCTCCATTGTTGTAATTCTTCTGCTGTAGCATTGAATCAAGCTGCAAAAATTCAATATTCTCATGTGCATTTTGTAGACAGGTCTTAATGTAAAAAAGAGAGTCTTTTCTGATTTTAACCAT
This sequence comes from Pinus albicaulis, assembly GCA_034641835.2. Classification (NCBI taxonomy): domain Eukaryota; kingdom Viridiplantae; phylum Streptophyta; class Pinopsida; order Pinales; family Pinaceae; genus Pinus; species Pinus albicaulis. The sequence continues at coordinate 1,468,188,110 of CM076582.1, forward strand.
CCCATCAACATTGGAATGTATCAGAGTATTCAGTAACTCTAATGTTTCATGAACTTTGGTCAGTTTCTCCAATTTAATTAAATGAAGGGTTAATGCAGAAGCAAAGTAGCTAATAAAAATGTGATTCCTAGAGCAAGAGAATCAAGTGTATTTACACAATTATATTTGAAAAATTAAATCATATGTAACTACACGTGGAGGAAAAGCAAGGTAGTTTGTCTGAGTCAAAGGATGAGCATAACCCTTGAAAATTTTGTTCCAAGTTCTTATGCTCCAATATATAGTTGGATTTGATCAAGAAGCAACAACAACAATGAGTGGGATGAATTCCTCTCAAACTCTGGATTGAAGTATCTGATGCCTCTTTTCTATACAATGTATTAACAACTCCCTCAAGCTTTGTATTCCATCCACAATTAGTGACAATCTTCAATAATTGTTGCATAAAATAGGCCTCTTACAAATTTTAATCTATCAAAAAAGATGTCAGCACATAATGATGTCAATAGGCCCCTTTTTTTTTCAGGAACTGTACTCAATATAACCCCTATAGGTGAAGGAAAAAAATCCAAAGTATAGAGGGTATTTATTTTATAGAGCACCAATAGTTGGATTTGTAACCCCTGGGCAATGAACCTAGCAATACAATGCAACAGGAGAGAGATCTCATCAAATTCAATAAAATATGGTTCTTGAACCCACAAAACTTTATTCAATGCTTCAGTTACAAAAACATATTTTTTTCTTTCTGCATATTGAATTCTGGTAGAGTTCCTCCAAAACTAGCAAGATCGATTAGGTCTTCATTGGTACACCATAACCGACTCTTACCAACACTGGTGACAACCTGGCAGTGAGTCCAACAAGAAATTCCTGTAGCAATAAATCTGACAAACCATCTATAAATAAAACATTTCAAGTATATGGAGCCTTTGTGATATATTTGTGAAGCATCCCATGGAAGGAATCCCCTTCAACATCAAAGGAGATAGCAGAGAAATGTCAAATCCTTCTTTTTACATGCACATTTTTTGTTTCTGGAATTGTCAGCGTGGTTGTGGTTTTTCTCTTATTTCAAATCACTGGAAATTCATAAACTCCTTGTCAAATTAACTTCCTTGCCTTGGACCAATAATGCGCTATATGTAGCCTTACATTTCCACATGAAACATGTGCACAAAGACAGTGCAATATGCCGGGAGCCGAGGGTGATGAGGGACTAATTTGATATTAGTGAATAGCGGTACCATTCAATTCAGATTTGGGCTCAAATAAATTCACAACACGCTCTAAGGAGGACGAGGGCAGAAGGAATCAATTCCTTTGCATTGGCAAGGCCGATAGAGAGTGGAGTGTTGTGGGCTCGACAAGGCACAATTTTTTTTTTCAAGGGCAATCTTTGTGATGGAAGTCGCTGGAATTCGAGATCTCTCACCAAACACTTCCAAATTGTTCAATGCATAGAGCAGATAACGCTTTGTATGAATGCAGAGAAAATAGGGATAGAGGTTTTATTGTGACATATTAAAAAAAAAAAGATAGTGACAGTGGATACAAGCCTTATGGTTGAAGGGCGCAGCTAGAGAGTATTGTTGATTGCTGCAAATCTTTCACATCTTGTTTACCTCCTTTCAAAGTAAACCTATTAGAGTCTTCAAACATATTAATACAAGCATAAGAAACTTCAATGAAATCAAATTGTTCATTCAATGCATATTTTTGAAAGGTTTCATTCAAAACATCTCTATGCTTGATCATTAACAAAGTCAAATTTTGACTTCCATTCATTATTCTCTTCATTTCTCCTGCATATATAAGAGACAGACTTGTCTTCTTCTTATGCACTCTAACTATGTACTCAATTCCTATATTTAAACAAGTGATACTTATTCTCATGGTGATGAAATACTGATTTAATATCATAAAGATAAGGACTTCCCAAAAAAATACCTGAAATCTCAAGTGGCACTACATCAAGTTCAACTTCGTCAAGAAAGTTTGAATTGATTGAAAACCTTAGAATGCACTTCCTTATTTCCTGCAAGTTTGAATTCTTTCATATCCACCCTAAAGGATAAGGTCTTGGATGTATAACAGTTTCAATGCTTAACTTCTTAACTAAGTCTTCGAAAATCAAATTAGCTTGAGAACCACTATCAAATAGTGTGTCTATCTTGGCATGTTTAGAAACGACTCTAATATGGAAAAGTTCAATTCTCATATCTTCATCTTGAGTTACATTGGAACAACTTGAATAACTAGTGTTTGCTATGTTCTTACCTTTCAAACCCATTCCTGTAATCTTGGTTTCATCTCATGAATCTGAACCTAAGTCATGTTCAATGATTGCAACAATTTTCCCCTTCTCTTTGGCTTTTAGTTTTTTTGGCTTCAACTCTGGATGAAGTTGCCAAAAATGGTCTTCATCATGGCCATTCTTTGAACAATGTTTACATGTGAGTTTCTCTTTCCCTTTTTCTATAGAGCTTTTTCTCTTTCCTCTTCCATTAAACTTTCCCTTTAATTTACCCTCATACTCAAGGAAACTATCACTTTTCTCATCTACACTCTGCTTCCCTCTTACTTCTAGATGTGTGGCTTGAACGCAAACCTCATCTAAGTTTGTGGGATTGAACATGAGAATAGTATGTCTAAGGTAACTGTGCAAACCCCGAATATACTTTAACAAAGTTTCTTGAGAATAAAAATTAACACCCAAAACAAGAGATCTTCTCCTAATTCAGGAGTATAATCTTGAATGCTTTTCCCTTTCAATTGTCTAAAATCCTGCCAGTCCATAATGTCTTTTTGCATGTAAGCTATAAGATAGAATTTCCTTTTAATGGCAGCAATAAAACTTGACCAAGACATTGAGATCTTACAGTGGTTTTTAATCTCTTCTTGAGTCCTTTCTTCCCACCATACAATTGTTGATCCTTCCATCCTCAAGGAATCCAATTGAATCTTTATGTCATCTTCTTGAAGGTTCTCAATTCTGCAATAAACCTCCAATTGACGAATCCAATTATCTAGCTTCTCTGCATTCATTTCACCATTATACATTGGAAACTCAAATTTGACATCAAGTTTGAGTAAGGGGGTTTTTCCTTTTGGGGTTTTTGAGTGAGTATGGGTGGTTTTGGGTGTGGAAGTGGAAGATGATGCTGATGGTGATGATGAATATGGTGAAGATGGAGGAGGATTTCCTCCACTTCCCTTTGAATCCTTCTCTTCATCATTTTTGTCTTCTGAGGTTCCCTCTCCATGTGGAGACTTAGAATTCCATTAAACCATCCTGGTGCTCCTCTCTTCAAAGAGGATCCTAACCCTTTCAGTTAGGTCATAGAAAGCCTTCTTGTATGCTTCCTATTTTGAAATACCTTTAGTCTCTCCTACACTTGACATGATGGCTATGGATTCAAGCTCAGCTTTTGGTGCAACTTGTACCTCCTCAATCTCAGCTAGAGATAAAACTTGAGGTGCTTTAAGTGTAGCTGTGAGTGAAACTTTGGGTGGAGATGGTGCCCTTGTGTCTCTCTCTCTTTTGCTCCTAACCTCAGGACTAGCAACCAACAGTTTCCCTTATCCTCTCCACAACTTCAACCTTGTAAGCATCACAAATTTGCAACCACTAAAACCCTACTTGCACAAAACTCAAGCAAATCAAGAAAATAACCTTTTCTCTGATACCATCTTGATCTGAATCTGAATGTTAGTTTTGTTGTGCTAATTTCATCTTTAGAATTATAAATACATTATTGATTATTTGTTTCATGTGCATAGGTTTATTGAGGTGTTTGTGAGTGTTAAATAGGTAAATGTATTGAGTTTTATGTTAAATTCATGAGAATAATAACATTAAAACATAACTTTGAACAATAACAATAAAATGTACAATAAACCATCAAATGATCCATTAACACAGTTTTTCGATGAAGGAGTTCACCCCTCCTAGGCTACATCTCCTTGGTCCAGCTTCCATGGCTTGGGCCTCTGTATTAGCTAAAAATGGCAAAAAGTGTTGTTTACAATCCTATAATACTCCTGAAACCTACTCCAACATGCTCAGAATGTCCAAATAATCTAGGATAGACTATTCTTGAGCCCAATTTGGATGAATTTTGCAAAATTTATGGCCTCCTCAATTCTGGTCTAGGAAACCCCACTAAAACTAGAGAAGCTCCAGTTAGCGCCGCTAATTTTGGAGTCCCGCCGAAAATGGTGGACTTCGCCAAACTGGTCGTCGAATTAAACTGGGCTTAATTAATTTAAGTGGGTGTTTAATTGAAGATTAGAGTTGAACGCGCATTTTAAACAAATTCGGATTACATGTGATAAGCGCATTTTAAATGTTTGATTAGGGTTAATAAAACCCGTTTACGGTTTAACTCTGCCATTCAATATAATTCTCCCGTCGTGGTCATCGTATGTGGTTCTATGGTGAGGCGGTTGGCCCCCTCCTCCACCCAATGGTACAAGCGTATGGAAATAAATATATGTCGATGGCATATATAGTTAAGAATTGTTGTGCGGATATGGTGGTAAGTAATGTGGTTTGTGTGGGGAAGGTCGCAAAGTCGAGCCTTGACCTCCACCCGTCCTATGTATATAAAATTTCCACACTAATTTGACATTTGACCATACATAAATTTAATCCGACCTTTGAATTGGTTGTATTTCAGACTTTGGAAGGGGGCATGTGGCGGCCTCTGGGCTAGCCACATGTCCTCATGCCATTGGTTCATTCCAAAACCAATAAAAACATGACAAATGACCCACTTAGCCACCAACCATGAAGTGACACTTGTCACAATGTCATTGGGTGAATTGAATGAATATTCCTATTTATTTATTTATTTATTTATTTTATTTATTAATTTTTTTCTTTCTTCTGACTAGGATGCCATGTCACCATTCTATCTTTTCTGCAAAATTTTTAGTTGTTTAGGAAAAAAAACAACATGCTCTATCTTCCTCATATGAAGTCGATTTTCGATGAAATGAATTGCGTCGGATTCCTGGCGATGAGCTCTTCACTGTCGTTCAGTTTCCAATCAATTCTAAGTATTTCCATTTTTGAGCTTAACACTGAGCACTTGATAAGTACCATGCAAATATCTCAATACATGCTTTGTTGCAATCTAATGATCATGTCTTGGTTCCACCTGCAACTGGCTCAGAGTGTTTACTGCAAAGAAAATGTTCTACCTAGTATTAACCAAATGCATCAAGGAGTAACTTTTGGTACATGGATGGATCTACCAAATTAGACCCAAATTCTCTTAACTTTCATATATTTGTCACCATGGGACTTGCCATAGATTTATAGTCTATCATTCCAAACTTTTGTAGGATCTTAATGTTAGGATATTCCGACACATAGGAAATAGTTAAGAATAACTTAGTCTAGTGTAGATTTAGGTAAAGTGTGTTTCTTTACCATGTGCATTTGTAACTTATAATTCGATGGTCACGATTTGTAGTGATCCGACGGTTATCTCTCACATCAGTATTAACGACAGTTGATCTGTGGCTTAACACCCGATTGGTCCATGATCTCTATTTAAAGAGCATGGAGGGTCATTTTTCTGGTAACCATTTATGAGAGAAACATACGTAACTTTTCTTTTTATATTAATAAATTTCCTGAAGTGGCCACATTGGCTCAGGTCATGGATTGTTTCCCTCTTAGAGGGTTTTAACCACGTGATTATACTAGTGTACTGATTTGTGATCTGTTTGTGAGTGGTGACCTTTGGTTCTTGATCTAAGGAACTTACCTTGTAAATTCATACATGGTATCAGAGCTATTTTGAGGGCCGCATCCATTGTTGATCAAAATCTGAAGTTGGTTTGACTGCATGCGAATGCCATCTTGTAGATATACTATTTCTAAACATTTTTGGGCTTGGAGAACTGATCTGTTGTGTCTGGAGCGCCTGTTACAGTGAGGAATGCCTTTCGTTTCATGCAAAAAGGTTTCCGGCTACCCAAGTTATGACAGTTTAGATCTGGAGGTATAAAACATCCTTTTTGCAGTTATATTTGTTAATAGTTCTGCTTATTTCGGTTCCTTTTTTTTTCGGTTTTTAGGTTTTATTTATTTGCTGGATCTATACCCTCTTCTCTGTGTATGCTCTTTGTTGTGTGCTGCGTGCGATCTCAGCAAATCAGAAATAGGAAAAAGGGATTTTTTTGCTACGTATGCTCTTTTCCCGCGTCTTTGTGCGATCTCGGGAAATCAGAAATAGTGAAAAAAATGATAGTTTCCGGTAAGGCTAACCAAAAATATAACATTTTGCAGTAAGGCTTTGCATTTTGGTTTTTTTTTTGCTCAGTTTTTGTGTTTTTTTTGTGCAGGAAAAGGCACGCACACCTAAAGAGTTAAAAAAAAAAAAACCCCTTCCTCCTTTCAAATAATAACGTGATCCTTTAACTATCTCACTTGGTGAGGGGTTATTTTATGAGAATAGAGGTCTTGGGTTCAAGTCTCCTTCTCAAGCTTCTTTTGTAAAAAAAATTTGTTCAAAGGAGCAGAATTGTTTTTAAAAAAAAGGCGCACTTCATCCCGTTCCCGTAACTATTCGACATCTTCAACTCGTATTTTCAAAAAGGCATAACTTCTTCATCCGGAAGCCGTTTTTCGAGCCTTTTTTTTTTAAACGGCCTAATTTTTCGAGATCTTTCCATTGGAGTAGTTATTTTATGGTTTTCTTAACTTCAGATTTTTTTTTTTTTTTTTAAATGGAAAGTTCATGCCCGATTATTCTTAACAGCACCAATTATTTCCAATGGCTACCTCACATGGTAGATATACTTAGAAGTAAAGGGCTTTATAGAATAGCCACAAGACAAGAAAATAAACCTTTCGATGATGATAAATTTGCTAAATGGGAAAATAAACAAGATCAAGCACGAGGGTTGATAGGAATTTCCACTGCTCAAGATCTTCGATTTCATATCCTTGACATTGACACCCCTGATGAAGCCCTGGAAAAGCTAAAAATTGTTTTTGGCATTCAAAATCAAATCAGGGCCCACTAGCTTGAAAATGAGTTGCTTACTTTGGACCCCAATAATTTCTCCTCCATTGAAGATTTTTTGTCCAAATTCAAGACCATTCGAATTCTTTTAGAAGGTTGTAAGATCAAAAAGGAAGATGGTAGCCTCATTTATTGTATTCTTGCTAAGCTTGGCCCTGCATACTCTGTATTTGTTCCTGCCTTCCATTCCACTAGAGAAACCATCATTTCTTCAGGAACCACCTACAAGAACCCCTCTTTTGATGCCTTTTGCGATTCTTTGATTAGAGAACAAGAAAAACTCTTACACCTTGGCCTTATCACTTATGGAAATGCTTCTAAGAAAGCCTTAGCAGCCCAACAACAATCATATCAAAAGAATGCCAAGAAGCAGTATCCTAAAAATTATGGTCTGAAACCAAACAAGGGTCCTAAGCAATTTTAGCCACAAACTGAAAAAGCAACTCACCAAAATGATAAGGCATATAAAAACAAAGGAAAGAAGACAGATAGACATTGCAACTTTTGCAATCGTGATGGCCATTTAGAGTCCAAATGTTTTAAGAAGATGGAAGCCTTAGAAGTAGCAATGAAGAAGCACAACATCAATTTGGAGCACTCTTCACCTTCATCTTCAGGAATGGCACTTGTTGATTGTGGTTGTCAAGAATCTAGATCTGGTTATTCATTTAATGTATCTTCCTCTTCTCATTCTCATGAGAGGCTCATTGATTCTGGAGCTTCTTATCACATGGCCAAAAATAAAGCCATGTTTTCTTCTTTAAATGATTGTAACACCAAACATATTTATGTTGGTGATGATAGATCTCTTATTGTTGTAGGATCTGGAACCATTCATCTCGATAATGGCCAGTTTAATGATGTACTATGTGTTCCTACCTTGTCATGCAACCTTCTCTCTGTTTATCAGATAACTCATTCAGGTGAAGGGAAAATAGTAGAATATTTCTCACCTCATGATGTTGTAATCAAGGACCTCAAAGATCCTAAACATATTTTAGCTACTGGCATTTCTGATGATTCCACAAGGTTGTATAAGTTTGACAACTTTGGGTCATCCTTTCTTCCCTCCGTTTTTGTTGCTTATAATGATGATGTGAGCAAACTTTGGCATGAGCGATTTGGTCACTTAAACCATCGCTCTCTTCAAACTCTATGTAAGGAAAATATGGTGACGAGCCTTCCTATGGTATCTTGTCGAGATGGTGTTTTCTTCGGATGTTTACTTGGAAAACATCATCGAGATAGTTTTGACAAACGTGCCTCTTGGCACGCTTCAGCCCCTTTGCAGCGTGTGCACAGTGATTTATGTGGTCCTCTTCCTGTTGTTTCTTTCTCTGGTTGCAAGTACTTCTTAACTTTCATTGATTAGTGTTCCAGACGCACTTGGGTATACTTCTTAAAACTCAAGAGTTAATTTTTTAATATGTTCTTGGCCTTTAAGGCCTTTGTTGAGAAACGATCTAGACATCAAATTCTTAAGTTAGGATCAAACAATGGAGGAGAATATGTTAACAAAAAATTATCAACTTCTGCACTGAGCATGGCATTCAATTGCAACATAATGTTCCATATACTCCACAACAAAATGGTGTAGCTGAAAGGAAGAATCGCACCTTAAAATAAATGGCTAATTGTATGCTTCAATCTAAAGGACTTGGTCTCAATTTTTGGGCAGAAGCCATTAACTGTGCAAATTACATAGTAAATCGCACTCCTACTAAGGTTTTAAAGAATATAACTCTAGAAGAAGCTTGGAGCTCAATCAAACCAGATGTAAGTCACTTTCGTGTTTTTGGAAGTGATGCTTGGGCCCATATTCCAGATGCGAAACATAAAGCCTTAGAACCTAAGAGTGAAAAATGCATTTTTGTTGGATATTCTGAAGATGTCAAAAGATATAGACTTCTTCAACCAAAATACAAACATATAATCATTAAAAGAGATGTAAAATTTGATGAAAATATATTGGCATGCGAGCCTAGTTCGGCGAGTGTGCCACCTTTGGCCTGTGAGCTTGATTCGGCATATGTGCCACCTCTCTCTCTCTCTTCTATTTTTAATAGCATTCCTTCTAGTTTAGATGATGACAGCGAGGATGAAAATCCTCCTCCACCTCTTGAAATTGTTCCTTATACTCCACCACTTCCAAGATGGGTTCGCTCTACTCTGGATGCAACAGGTTGTCTTGCAGGTGACCCTGCCGATCGACGAAATCCACGTTCTCAGTTCGAAAGAGCCTCTTCCTTATTGGCTCAAGTTCCAGAAAAACTTGATCCATAAACCTTTGAAGAAGCCTCCAGTCATCCAGATTGGGATGAAGCTATGAATGAAGAATATTGCTCCTTATTGGAAAATGATACTTGGGATCTTGTTCCTCTTCCAAAAGGAAGAAAACTTGTCAGATGCAGATGGGTTTACAGAACAAAGTTTAGAGCAGATGAAAAAGTGGATAGACATAAAGCTCGTCTTATCGCTAAAGGATTTTCACAAGTTGAAGGCATTGACTATACTGAAACCTTCTCCCCTGTTGCCAAAATGAATTCTATTTTCCTTGTTCTTTCCCTTGCTGCCTACTTTAAATGGGAAGTCCATCAGATGGATGTTAAATCCACCTTCTTAAATGGAGATTTGCATGAAGAAATCTACATGGAACAACCCCCTGGATTTATCCAAAAAGGCTCCAGCCTTGTTTGTCGCCTTAGGAAGTCTCTCTATGGTCTCAAACAAGCTCCTCGGGCTTGGTATGCCAAAATGGATAGATTTCTCTTAGATAATGGATTTTCTAGGTGTCATTCTGACAACATTATCTACACCAAGAAAGTGGGTAAGTCCTTCACCATCCTTGTTCTTTATGTTGATGATCTTATCCTTATTATTAGTGATCCAAACCATATAAACCATGTGAAGTCTAGCCTCAAAAAGAAGTTTGAAATGACATACTTAGGACACTTGCATTATCCCTTGGTCTTCAAGTCTTGCAATCCAAGGAAGGCATTACCCTCTCTCAGTCCAAGTATGCCTATGATCTTCTACACCACTTTCACATGGAAGACTATAAGCCAACCCCTTCTCCCTTTCAGTCTGGAGTCAAGCTTTCAGTCACTTGTACTACCCCTGAAGTTGATGCTACCTTATATCTTCAACTTGTTGGTAAACTTCTGTATCTAACCCATACACGTCCTGACCTTTCCTTTGTCGTTGGTCTTGTCGCTCAGTTTATGCACCAACCTCATGAAAGTCACTGGAAAGCATCTAAAAGAATAATTCGATATATTTGAGGTACAATTCAATTCTAGATTCATTACAGTGTAGGAGCATCTCCATTGTTGATTGGTTTCACTGATTCTGATTGGGATGGTGACCTTGATGATCGAAAGTCTACTGCAGGGTATGTATTCACTCTTGGTTTAGGACCTATTACTTGGTCTTGTAAGAAACAAAGTGCCTTTTCTCTTTCTTCAGCAGAAGCAAAGTATTGTGGTGCAATTGAAGCCAACAATGAAGCCATGTGGCTTCGTCAGATCCTGTTTGAATTTGGTCTTCTTCAGCAGCATCCAACTACACTTTTGTGTGATAATCAGAGTGCCATTCAACTATGTAAAGTTCCAGTTCAGCTTCAGCGTATGAAACACATTGAACTTCACATAAACTTCATCAGAAATCTCATTCATGATCGTGTTCTTGAAGTGCAGTATTGTCCAACCAATGATCAAGTAGTCGATATCTTTACGATGGCTCTCACTGAAGCAAAGTTTACCAAACTTCAATCCATGCTTGGAGTTCAGGAAAGTTGTCATTAAGGTGGGATAGGCTCTAATGCCTCCTTCCTTCTCCTATTGTGTCACTTTTGTAAATCCTTCAATCCTATCCCAATTTGTTCTTAAGGGGGGATGTTAGGATATTTTGACACATAGGAAATAGGCTCCTTTTGTGTCACCTTTGTAAATCCTTCAATCCTATCCCAAGTTGTTCTTAAGGGGGGATGTTAAGATATTTCGACACATAGGAAATAATTAAGAATAACTTAATCTAGTGTAGAGTTAGGTAAAGTGTGTTTCTTTACCATGTACATTTGTAACTTATAATCTGACGGTCACAATTTGTAGTGATCCGACGGTTATCTCTCACCTCGGTATTAATGACACTTGATCCCTGGCTTAACACTTAATTGGTCCATTATCTCTATTTAAAGAGCATGGAGGGTCATTTGTCCAATAACCATTTATGAGAGAAACATATGTAGCTTTTCTTTTTATATTAATAAATTGCCTGAAGTGGCCGCGTTGGCTCAGGCCATGGATTGTTTCCCTCTTAGAGGGTTTTAAACACGTGATTATACTGGTGTACTGATTTGTGATCTGTTTGTGAGCGGTGACCTTTGGTTCTTGATCTAAGGAACTTACCCTGTAAATTCCTACACTTAATAACAAACTTTCCCTGACCAAGGAAGATTTCACCAGGATTTTTCCATACTTCTAGCCCTAAATAGTAGTGCATCAACCCAAGATCCTTCATATCAAATTCAAAATCCAACTCCCTCTTGCTCCGAAAAATGAGATGCTCTACACCTGTCACAAATAAGTCATCAACATACGATAATAGAATCACAGGTTCATTCTTCTTAACCTTGATATAAATATTTGGATCAACATCACTTTTGGAGAAATTGATTCTTTTCAGGTATTTTTTAATTCGAGAATACCAGGTTGTAGGTGCTTGCTTAATTCCATACAAGGCTTTCTTCAATATGCAAATGTGAGACCCTTTCCCATGAACCTAAAAACCTTGAGGTTGTCCTATTTACACTTCTTCCTCAATCACACCATTGAGGAAAGAAGTCATTACATCCATCTTATGTAAATTCTAACCCATAAAATAAACAATATAAATAACAAATCTAGTAGTAGTGTACTTGGAAACTGGAGCAAAATTCACATCTTAATCTTCTCCCTCTTTCTCGCAGAACCCTCTAACCACAAATATTTCCTTTTATTTGTTAATACTATCATCCATTGCATGCTTGATATTGTATACCCATTTGGAGGTTACCACTAACTTCCCTTCAAGTCCAAGCACAATCTCCCGTAGATCATTCTTCATAATCAATTAGTATTCTTCCAACATTGCATCCTTCCAAACTTGTTGGCTACCTAATTCTACATAGGTGTAAGGTTCAAAATCAATGATATTAGAAATTAATGTTTCATATCCATAATACTTTTTTGGTGTCTTTCTTACCCTAAAGGTGTCACGTGGTGTTGCATGTCATCCTACTTCCTGCAAAGTAGATCTAAGCCAAGCTGGAATTTTCCTGATTTCAAGGACAACAAATGTGTCCACTAGATTTCTAGACCCTTTTGGCTCTCCTTGATGATCTACGAGATGTTTTGAAGGATTGGATGGACCTAAACCTTCTTCCTTTAGAGCTTCATGTTCTTTGTCATCATCAGAGTCCATAAGAACTTCTTTATATTTCCAATAGGCAACATTACCATCAAAGGTAACATCTTTGTTTACTTCAACTTGTCACTATCCAGAAGCATAGATTATATAGGCCTTTGATAACTCATTGTATTCAATAAATATTTTATTCTTTCCTGAAGGTTCAAGTTTCTTCCTTTTGTCTTTAGATACATGAATGTAAACTGGACACCCAAATATTCTCAAGTGTCTAACCTGTGGTTTTTGTCCTATGAACGCTTCTTTAGGAGTCTTGTCTTTCAAAATTTGATGAGAGATTCTATTTTGAATATAGATTGTTTTCATTCTGATGCTTCACTCCATAAGAAAGTAGGAAAGTATTGATCATGCATCATTTCCTTAACATATTCTTCAATGGCTCTATTCTCTCTTTCAATAACTCTATTTTGTTGTGGATCCCTCTTAATCCTAACTTCTTTACAAAAGGAAATGAGTTCCTTGGAAGTATATTTTCCTCCATTATCTAACCTTAGAATCTTGATTTTCTTCCCCTTCAAGTTTTCCACTTCAGCCTTAAATTTTTTAAACTTGTTTAAGGCTTCAACCTTTTTTTTATGAATTAAATCCATGTATTGCGAGAGAATTCATCAATAAAGGTTATATAGTACAAGGAACCTCCAAGAGATTTCATTGGAATTGGAACACATACATCAGAATGAACTAAATCCAAAATTTCCTTGGACCTACTTTCCTTATTTGGAAAAGTATTCTTAACATTATTCCCGAGCGCACAACCTTTATAAATTTTTTCATGCTCCATCTACAATTTTGTAACACTCGAAACCATTTGATTTAAAGTTGTAAAATCTCTATAGTGAAGGTGAGCATATCTTCTATGTCAAAGCTTGCATGGATTAATGTCATTATGCATTAACTCTTGAGAGGGTTTCTTCAAGAGTCTATACAACCTTCCTTCATGAACTCCAATTACTCTAGTAGAATCTATACTTGAGCCCTTTGGAAATACAAGGATTTTTCCATCAACAAAAGCTACTTTATCTCAGTTATATTCCAAACATGAAATTGAAACCAAATTCTTTTTCAAACCTGGTACATATGACTCCATACATATATATTTTTCCCAACGCCTTTGACTACATAATTGTTATTATATCCAAGCTCTACCTTTTGATATAGTCTCCTTTCTATTATACTTTTAAGGTTGACATGGTCTCTTTTCATGTGTCTTAAGGCACCACTGTCTACTAGCCACAAATCATCATTATTTGCAATAGAACCTATAAGAGTAGAAAATTAAAAGAATTATTTGTCACCTAAATCTTAATTCTTAGGTTTCTTTGAAAGTTCATCAATGGTTGTTGTGGTAACATGTTTCTTTCCCTTTCTTTTTCTACCATTTTATCCTTCAGGACATTGGTTCTTAAAGTGACCATATTTGTGCCAACGATAGCATTGAATTTTCTGTTGAAGAATGTAACTAGTGTCGGCATTGAATAATTTCTAGGTCAAATCCTCCATTGAATGTTTCTAGGTTTTGTCTTCAGTTAATAGAGACATTATCATTTTTATTAGACTCTTCTTGGGATTTTTTATCATGTAAAAAGAATTATTTATGAGTCAAAAAGTTCATTTGTAACCCCCACATGATAGCGGCCATATCCTCGTGAATTCGGCCTAAATTAGGACTATTCGACCCAACATAAAGGCTATATAGAGAAAGGTGGCTCAACCTATTTGGCACACTCACTCAACAAGTTCAATATACAATAAGAAGAAGCAGAAAAAGAGAGAGAAGTTGTTGGAGAAGGATAGAAGAAGTTGGAAGACCTAAATTGATTTCTTGGGAAATATATCTCTCACACGTGTGAATTTTTTGGTTTGTATCTGGGGCCGAAGTTCTGAATCTACTGCAAGTCTGAAATTCTGTTGTTGGGGGACGAAAATTGTAGTTGTGGATCTAAATTCTAGATTGTAGTTGCTACTAGAAATTTGTCACTTGGATACTTTTAGAGGGATCATATATTGGAAGGAAGAGTCGACTTGGTTGTTGGAGGAGGTATTTGTCTAGGTCTAAAGGGTCTTGGATTATCTCATCTTGATTTTAATCTACTAGTGGGAGAGTTGGACTATGGTTTCCCCTTGGATGGGTTTTTCCCTAACTAAGTGCCTACATCTTGTGTATCTTGTTCTTGTGGTATTCATACACATTTAATTTGATAATTTATTTATGAAACATAAACTAATAAAGAAGTAAAATAATCCAACATTACTCACAAGTAATTATCAAGAAAGAGGAATCAAACTCTAATTCCTATAAGCATTGATTTCTCAACATGGTATCAGAACTAAGGTGAAAGAAGGGCTAGTTGAAGATCACTTTGTTGGCTATCATTTGAAGGAAGGAAAAGAAATATTGGATGGAAAGGTTACTCCCTCAATGGAAAGTTACTTGAAGATGGGACTAAATATCATGAGAATTGCAGGAAGCTGGATTGGAAGGATCATCTAAAATCTATCTAAGAGATTCAAGAGTGAAGGATTGTTTCCTGCACTTACATGTACACTTGATGATAAAAACACATGGATCATTGATAGTGAAGCCTCAAGACATCTGACGGGAGAAAGTGAACAACTTCATACTCTATCAAGGGAACCATCATCACATGCATTGGAGCTAGGAGACAACGAAAATTATGAAGTCAAGGGCCTTGGATCTACATCATTGAAGTTGGAAATTGGATCAAAGCTACACCTCAACAACATTTTCTATGTCCCAGGTTTGAAAAATAATTTACTTTATATTTCTTGTTTAGAAGATAAAGGATATAGGGTTTATTTTGTAGATGGTAAAGTTTTGGTTTGGGGAAAATATTAAAGTATTGAAAAAGAAAAGGTTATTGGAGTTCATGAAGGAAGATTATATAGATTTATAACACCATCTCCTTAAGCCCTAGTGAGATCAATCCAATAAAAATTTGGCATATAAGATATGGGCACATTAATTACAATAAAAAACCCTCTCTTAGTCAAATGGTAAATGGAATCCCCAACATTAAGGAAGATCATGAAGAAAAATGTGAGGGATGTGCTTTGGGAAAGAATACTAGGAAACCTTTTACAAACGCTGACAAGGAGTTATTATACCTCATTCATTCTGATGTATGTGGGCCTGTGTCTAATAAATATCTTGGAGGCCATATTTACTATGTGACCTTCATTGATGATCACTCTAAAAATACATGGCTCTACCTTCTCAAGGCAAAGGACGAAGTATTTAAAAATTTCAAGGATTTAGATAAGTAGTTGAGACCTTAACTGAAAGACAGATAAATACTTTGAGATCTGACAATGGATGGGAATACTTTTCAAAATAAATGATTGCATATTGTAAAGAAGTGTTGAAGTTTGCAACAAGAAACAGTGAAATTGGCATCCAGAAACAACATGACAACTCCTACACTAGTGTGGGACCACAGGTCATTTAGTGATGGGTCCTAGCGATACAGTAGTGTGCAATTCAATATATTTAATAAATTGGAAATGTGTCAATTTTAATTATCCCTTAATTAAATTGGATAATAAAATGTAATATTATCTCATAATCACTTGTAATAGTTAACTGAGTGTGATAGACTCAGTTAGCTCATGAAATTCGCATGGAGGGTGGAGTGATTCTATGTGTTTTAGAGTTCAAGTTGCAATTAAGTGCATGAGTTTAATGCATGAGTAATAAATTAACTTAGTTAGGTGAGTTAGAGTCAGTTGAACTAGTTGTAACTATTTTTTGCACTAGTGAGAGATCAAGTGAATTAAATATTATTTAATTCACAATCAGTGATCTGCCATGCAACTGATGATTTACTATTAATAGTTGCATGCATGTCAATTCCAGTGGAGACCCAGTTGAGACAAAGGTTAAAGGGAAGTTGAATATCAGTTGTGATATTAGCATGCTGCCCAGATGCAGTTAAAACACCACAGGGTGCCCATGATACTCAGCACAGTTGAGGAAGGCTGAAATTCCTAAAGAATAGGGATTGCATTCATCAGGAATTGTGTGAGCAAGGCAAGCTGAAGACAGGCTGAGAATCAACAAAGTGTTGGGCCGATTTTGTCTGGATCAGTGTGAAACGATAGGTAGATTGCAGGAGACTCTTGTGATAAGATTTCATTGTAATTGTTTCATGATTCCTTGTGGAATATACAATATAAGATAGAGGGGTTTTGAGCAGCAAGCTTTCCCTGGGAAATTATCTGTGTTGTGGTTTGATTTGATTATTTCTTTACTCGTTGTGATTGGCGATCGTTTTATTTTCCGCAATTGATTTTTAGAAGGATTCAGTATCTAACGTTAGTACATTTCTTGATCAGATTGAATCCACTGATATACATATGTTTGTATAATTTCTACATGGTATCAGAGTATAGGAAATCACTATAGTGGAGGAGAAGCTAATTTTTTGACTGAATAGAATTCAAATTTGAAAAAGTATTCTTGGTGCAACAGGCAGATCGTGATCGAAATGGATTTCAATGGCTCAATATTGGAATATTCACTCGAGGGAAGTTCCAATTATATTGCGTGGAAATACAGGATGGAGGCAGTACTGGAGGAAAATGGGTTGAAATAATTCATTGATAATTATGTTCCCAAACCCGTTGTAGTAGATGTCGCAAACCTGAATGCTTGGAAAAAGAAGGTTGTAAGGGCGAGGAGTCTCTTACTGGAGGGAGTACAAGACCACATTGTCTCAAGTCTCCACAGCAAAGCGACTCCATATGCAATGTGGAAGCCTTTGAAAGATCTATTTCAGAGCAGCAGTGATCATAGAAAATTGGCACTGAAGGACAAGCTCAGGAAAATCAAAATGGAGAAAGGAAACATTATTCCGATATATTTAACGAAGTTTTGCCAATGTCAAGATGAGCTTAGGAGCATCGGAATTACTATCGCGGATGATGAATTGGTGAGCCTAGCTCTTCTAGGACTTCCCAAGAGTTGGCATAGTTATCAAGACTCTGTCAATAGGAGCGAGAAGCTGCCAAATTGGGAACAAATTTGGTCAAATTTGGTGCAAGAAGAATTCAGGCAGAATATTAGGGATGGATCTTCATCTAAGGAATATGATGAAGAAAATTGTGCCTTGGCTGGTAAGGCGAAGAAGGGGAAGGTAAAGTGAAATGTTTTCATTGTCACGAGCATGGAAATTATGCCACTCATTTTCTATAAAAGAAGAAGAAAAATAAGGCTTTGGGATCTACCACTGGTGAGGATTTGGCCTCGCAATTTGAGCTTGACTTCTCGTTGATCGCATGCACAGTGTCAAGTGCGATGGGATTAGGGTGGTACTTGGATAGTGGTGCATCTTTCCACATGAAGGGAAACAAAGAAATTTTTAGTATCTTGGAGGAGAAGGACCTCCATATGCATATCGAAATGGGTGAAGATAGAAGGTATAGCACTATCGGGATTGGTACAGTTACTTTCCAGAGATATTAAAGTAAACCATTTTTATTAAAATATGTAATGCATGTACCAGGCTTGAAGAAAAAATTAGTTTCAGTTGCAATGTTGGAGGATAGAGGCTCTGATGTTTTCAGTGAAAGAAAATCTTTCCTGCTACACAAAGCAACAAGAAAAGCCAAGAAGATTGGGATTCATGTGAAGAATCTCTATAAACTTGATATAGATGGTTGCGTAGCATTGATGGGTAAATTAGACAAAGTGGTGAGTCGGGATAAGGGTGAGTTACACCATGGAGCTTTTAAGTTCATGCAACATATTTCTATGGAGCTTCCAAAGGGTACTCTTGCACAGATAGACACATGCAAGGGATGTACCATGGGGAAGTGTGATAAAGCCATGAAATTGTCCCTTGAGAGGGAGCTAGATTTTCATGCGAATGAGGAACTCTTGGTTCCAAATAATGAACCTCAAGATGTGGAGCAGCCACATGTGGAGGATCATGGAGTGGCAGAAACCACTCAAGCAAAGAAATTTCGAGCCAGATGGGCAGAGGGAATGCATGCAGCTATACCTCTAGGTGTGAGGTGGGGTGATGTGTAAAATTAATCCCAAGAAGAAATTTGGGTAGGGTTCATTGAGATGGTGCATCTCATGGATCGAACCTGGCTACGAGGATCCCACAATATAGTAGTAGTAGGATCAGTTAGATTGATGCAGTCAGATGTCAAGAGGACAGAAATCAGAGTGACAGGTGTTGGATACTGGAGCGCAGATCAGAGTTGGCAGCAATGAAGAGTGCATGGTTGCAGATGTCAACAACGTAGAGAGTCCAGTAGACATTTGCAGTAGGTACCACAAGTCATAAGACTCTGATAATAGATTCATTATGCTGATTCAATTGTTTGGAGGCTATTCAGTTTCATAAGTATTACATGCAAAAGTTGCATGTGTGAGAAACACTAGAGAAGTGTTGCATGAAAGAGTTGCATGTGTGAGAAACACTATATAATTGTTGAATGCAAGAGTTGCATGTCGCATGTAAGGACATTCCTTTCTTGTTGAGAGTGAGTGTTAAAGTTTGCAACAAGAAACAATGAAATTGGCATCTAGAAACAACATGACAACACCTACACTAGTGTGGGACCACAGGTCATGTAGTGATGGGTCCTAGCTGTACACTAGTGTGCAATTCAATTTATTTAATAAATTGGAAATGTTAGGAATTTGGCTTCTATGATCCATAAAATGTGTATAAGAATTTTTTGTCGACGCACTTCGAACCAGCCAGTGTGGTTCATCATCAGGATAAGATAAATTGGACAATAAATGTGTCAAATTTAATTATCCCTTAATTAAATTGGACAATAAAATGTAATCTTATCTCATAATCACTTGTGTTAGACTCCTGTTTTTCACAGTATCACCAGGTGACTGATTATTGCTTATATTTTTCACATAGAAAATAATATTCCATGGCTATCATTTATTTTCAGAGAAAGAAAGGGATATCCTGACTGTCAAGAGCATCAGATGAATCTATATGTCTTTTAGTTCAGTTGAAAGAGGAAAGTGTTGCTACCTTCATTCATTCCATCCACCCTCTTCTTACATTTCATTTTCCCAAACTCTGAACTCCAATGCTCTGAATCCCATTTAAACCCCAAGACCTTTTTGGACTTATTAATTTATAAAACCCACTTATATTAAAAGTCTGAAATTCTATTGGCATAGCTCCGCCCACCCACCAGTAGCCATGTTATACAACATAAACCTTACCTCTTGCCAGCACTTCGCAGCCCCTAAATTTTTAAACCTTACCTCTTAAGACTTATACCAAATCTTATTTTTCTGCCAATGCGATGAAGTGGGACCCGTCATACCTGACCACGTTATCGAAACCGCATGCAAAACTTGGTTCCACCTTATTCCTTACCTTCCGCCGTTTCGCACTCCCTGACGTTTAAGTGCTCGCAGATTTCACTTCGCACATTTTTCCACTTAAATGTTAAGTCCTGATTGCGATTTGCGATGCAGTTCGCCCCACCCTCCATCGCACTTCAAAATGAATACCACATCGCAAATCAAAATTATAACATATTCCATTTTCCACCAAAGGTTAAAGTTTGTGATCGCCGATGTGCGATATCGCATCGCACAGATCTTAACATTAAGCTCATCGCATTTCGCAAGAAATAACTTTTCCAACTTCGCCAACCTTTATCTTTTGCGATCGCCGATGTGCGATATCGCATCTCACATATTATAACTTTTCACTCCATCACACTTCACAAAATTTAAAGTTTAAACCATATTCCCGAAGCATATCTTGTTCTAATTGCAATTTTGTGATGCGCTTTGGCCCCACCATAATACTCCGCTCACCGCTAATATGTCGTTCCTTCGATGTCATTCCCATTCCATTGCTCCACATCATCATCCTCCCACCACGTCACCTTCTTACTTCATATCTCATCACTGATTCCATTCCACATATCAAAAACTCTAAAATGTGCGATGTGCGATATTTCCATGGATGCAATAAAGTACAAAATTAAATCTAAAGGTTTTCAGATCCGAGTATATGAGTTTTATGCCATTTTGTGAAGAAATAGGCTAAACACGGCATAAAGGACTTATGGTGGAAATCAACCTCGACAAGGAAAGTAAGCAAAGGAGGTCGAATCGGGAAAAAAGGGCGTTCATACAAAACACATAAGCACAATCACCCATCAATGGAAGTAGCTAGCGTTGCACCAGACTTAATTATGTAACGCCGGTTTTCTGAAGAGCAGGGCCAAATTTCAGAGTCACCAGCGTTGTCTCTTCGATATTACCTTAGCCACCTTCAAGCCTACCTTTGATCTTACGAAGAGCCATCGAAGCTTTTAGATTCTAGAAGATTTACCAAAATTAATTCTACAAGTGGTGTTTTGTCATAAATTTTCTTAGCTTGGGCCTTGCATGGCCACACCTATTTAATTTCAATTGTTTGTAATAAATGAAGTTTTCCAAAGTAGATTAGAGCAACCAACTCAAATTTTGGTTAAATGTTGCTTGAATTTTCATTATTAGGGCTTGGAGTGTTGGACCTTGTTAGATTCTGCGTTATAGAAGATCATTGTATTGGAGCACTATAACTGTTTGAGCTGGGCATCAATAATAAGAGACCATTCACAGGATTCTTGAGCTATGTTAATGGTGATGTTCTTTCCTCTGTGTTAATGTTTTTTCCTCTGTCTTTTCATGCTGTGCATCAATTTCTCTAATTGAAAAACATAAAATTTAGATTAAGATTTGCTAAGAGAGCACCTTAATTTTGTATGTGTTTGTTATCTTAATATTTTCCTCTAAAGTCTAGTTAAAGAATTCTTAATTTCTCTTTAGCTATTATTGAACTCACTACTTTCTCCCATTTCATATTCACACTGCTAGTAAGATCCAGTCTGTATAGTTAGTTTTCCTTGTGAATGCCCTTGAAAAGTTGATGCACAATTCAACCTTTATGACTCCATAGCCCAATGGATTAAGTCTCACAGCTCTATCTGTCCAACCACACAATCAATCAAACAAACAACCCTTTCAATTTCTATAACTAGCCTAATATTAGCATTTACACTTATCAAGTTAAATCATAAAAATAGAGAGAGCCCTCTCTGAGTCTAGGAAGGTTAGGTCCTGGAATCCAAAGTGGTTTGATGTTGCCCTCTATCTTTTTTTTCTTGCCAATCTTACAAATTACGGAGGGATAACAACTTGTAGTAGTTAATTGAGTGTGATAGACTCACTTAGATCATGAAATTAGAGTTGAGGGTTGTTGGTGAGGCATGCAAAGTGATTCTATGTGTTTTCGAGTTCAAGTTGTAGTTAAGTGCATGAGTAATCAGTTAACTCAGTTAGGTGAGTTAGAGTTAGTTGAACTAGTTGTAACTATTTCTTGCACTAGTGAGAGATCAAGTGAATTAAATATTATTTAATTCACAATCATTGATCTGCCATGCAACTGATTATTTAATATTAATAGTTGGATGCATGTCAGGTCCAGTGGAGACCCAGTTGAGACAAATGTTAAAGGGAAGTTAACTATCAGTTGTGATATTAGCATTAGGGGAGTTATGAGGTCTTAAATGGACCTCCTCAATAAATAATAAAATATTAGCTAAAGTAATAAAATAATATTTATGAATTTGCAATTCACTTTTTGCACCAAAATCCATGTAACCATGGTTAAATTCAATTCAAAAATTGTACCAAAATAAAATTAGTAAAAAAATTGTATTGATGTGACTATAAGTAAGAATGTGTTTTTCAAGAAAAAGTCATTATCATTGCAAAACTGATGCATTTGTCCTTTGTACTTAAATAACTTAAAATAAAATATAAATATAAATGCATAAATTCTTAATTATAGAATATACTATTAATTAAAAACTATATTATTTAAATTATATAATAACTTATAATTAATATACTTTATAAAAATAATATAATATAAGCAATATATTGTTTTATGTATGAATTTTATATTACTGATTGAATTGATTTGATTTATAACATAAGAATAAATAATATATAATATAAAAATGAATATAATATATATTCTATAACATTTATATTATTTTTCATAATATTATATATACTAATATATAATATTAATATAATCAAATGAAATAAATTGAGTTTTATTTAAAATTAAAGAAGAAAAAAAGTGTTGAAATAAATTTAATTTATATTTATAAGTATAATATAAGATTTATATACATTGAAATTTAGTATTTTTTTGCCCCAAACTATGTTGAACCTAATATGTTTTTTTCAACATACAAAACTAATATACTTCTCTTTTATCCTACAAAACTAAAATTTATTTTTTCTTTAATTTTAATATGTTTTTATTTCCATTAATATTATAATGATATTATTTACAGATTTGATTTATCCTAAAATTACAAGGTTACATTTTATTTATTTGTATTTCATATGTATAAAATATATATACAGATATTAACTTATAATTAATTTGAAATTGTAATGTTAAATAAAATGAGATCAATATATAACTAAAAATAATTATATGAAAACATATAAATATAATATTTATTGAAAAGTGTGTAAATACATGAAAATTGTGTAGTGATATGCATAATAATATTTTACTCAAAAAGTGTGAAATGACATTTATTATGAGTATTTTACTTTATGACTTTAAAATTACTTAGAGTACTACCATGGTTAACCATGAGTTTCTATCCACCATTGAGAATGTAACAAGTAAGTACTTTTGCCTCAAGCAATGCCATACCAACCATTAGGGATGATGTCATCTCCTAAAATGTGATTGGTTCTCATAAAGTGAATTTTGATTGTACATTTTCCTTAGGAATCCCATTTTAGACCTCAAAATTCCCCTAATGCAGGCTGCCCCGATGCAGTTAAAACACCACAAGATCCCTATGATACTCAGCGCAGTTGAAGAAGGCTGAAATTCTTAAAGAATAGGGATTTAATTCATTAGGAATTGTGTGAGAAAGGCAGGCTGAAGACAGGCTGAGAATTGGTTAAGTGTTGGCTCTATTTTGGGTGGATCAGTGTGAGACGATAGGGAGATTGCAGGAGACTCTTGTGAGAAGAGTGCATTGTAATTGTTTCATGATTCCTTGTGGAATATACAATATAAGATAGAGGGATTTTGAGTAGCAATATTTCCCCAGGAAATTATCTATGTTGTGGTTTGATTTGATTCTTTCTTTACTTGTTGTGATTGGCGATTGTGTTTATTTTCCGTAATTGATTTGTAGAAGGATTCAGTATCTAGATTTAGTACATTGCTTGATCGGATTGAATCCATTGATATACATATGTTTGTATAATTTCTACAAGAAGCATGTATTAAAAGAGAGCTCATTGCTCCTTACAACCCGAACATAATGGAGGAGCAGAAAGGAAGAATAGAACCATTGAAGAATGCATAAGGACTATGATATTTGATCAATATCTACCACAATTTATATGGGGAGAAGAATCCATGATAGTAGTATGCATAAAAAATAGAATTCCTCACATAATCCTTGATAATATGACACCAGAAGAAGCATTCATGAGGAATAATCCATGTGTAGACCATCTCCAAATCTTTGGGTGTCCTGCATAAATTCATGTTCCAAAAAACAAGTGAAAGAAGTTAGAATCTACAAGTATAAAAGTTATCTTCATTTGTTATAATCTTTCATCAAATGCTTATAGAATATACATTAAGGAAGGAAGACAAATCGAAGATAGTAGGGATGTTATATTTGATGAAAACCATGCCTACAAAAGATCCAAGGATATACCAATTGAATCCAATGAAGAAGATATAGAAGAAGAAGAGCATCATGACAAGGCATATTCAAACCAAGAAGAAGAAGAAGAAGAAGTACTAGGGGATCCTATTCAATCTATATTCATTCCCAAAACTAAGAAGAGACCAAATTGGTTAAACACAACACTTGAATATGTTGAAGGACATGGAGCAACTAAAGGAACTTTTGAAGAAAGAAAAAGACCAAAAAGATACTCAGGATATGCAACATACATGACGAAGTTAATCGAAGCATAACCAACTACCTCTGAAGAAGCCACTCATCAAGAAGAATGGAATAAAGCGATGTAGGAATAATATCAATCGATCATGAAGAATGGGGTTTGGGAAATCGTTCCTAGACCAAGTGACAAATTTGTTGTCACTTCCAAGTGGATTTACAAAATCAAACATGTTGTAGATGGAAGCATAGACAAATACTGTTAGGTCCCTATATTACTAGTATAGTCCCTTATTGTTGTTAGTGTAACTCCCTTATTGTTATTATTGTACCCCTGTAACCCCCATATTGTTATTATTGTGCCCTTAAATTATTATTGTTAGGTTAGCTAGGATTATATTGTGGCCCCACTAGGATTACATTATGGCCACATGGACTCCTATATATAGAAATGAGGTTTTGTAATTTGTATCATCCAAGAATTGTTAATTAATGTAATGTATTGGAGGTTGCCCCCTCAAAGTGGCTTATTTCTAAGGCATTGATATCTCTTTTTTTCTATTTTTGGAGCTGGTTTCACAACTTTTGGTATCGGAGCTTTGGATTATAGGGTTTCGCTGCTCCAAACAGGTCATCGTGGAATTTTCACTATACATTTTTTCTACGAAGTTTCAGAAGCTGAAATTTTTAGGGTGCGAAACCAAAATCTTGAGGAACATCGTAAAAAAATTCAGAGCTTGGTTCGCAATATTTTTGGAGATATGATCTGTGGAAGTTAGGTCTTTTTGCAGGCTCCTCAGTTTAATCTAAACAAGTCATCGTGGCATTTGCACTATAACTATTTTTCTACGAAGGTTAAGAATCTGAAATTTTTAGGGCGCGAAGCTGAAATCCTAAGGAAACTCTTCAAACAATTTCAGAGCTTGGTTCGCAATATTTTAAGAGATATGATCTATGGAAGGTAGTGATTTTTTTAGGCTCCTGAATTTCATCTCAAAGAGGTGATCGTGGGAAAATCTTCGTAACTCTCTCTCTGAGCATCGGATTGGAGTGCCGTAAAAAGTGGTCGCAAGTACACAGGCTGTAGTTTATTTTCTATCAATTTCAGAGCTAAAAGACAAAACAATGACACGTTTCAAGTCATACAAGTTCGCTCTACTGAACCAGTCCATAATTAGGTCATTGTGGGAGAATGGACATAACTTTGACTTGGAGAATCCAAATCAAGTCAGACCTGTGGCATTCGAAAGATAATTCAGAAGGATACCTCAGTGCCTAATTTTAGATATTTAAGAGCCTCAATCACAAAGATAATCCAATTTAAATATCTAGCTCCTCAAAAGCAAGAAAAATGTGTGTATTTTTTTTTATGAATTGCATAAGTCTTGTTTGAAGAATCAATTTGAATTGATTCCAAGGGAATATTATAGAATATATATTAGTATTGGGTTAAAAAAAAAATGCCCCGTAAAAATAATTCAACGCCCATTAAGCCTTCAGAAGGCTCTACTATGACTCATGAAGATGAAGAATTGCAACATGATCTATCAAAATTACAAGAGCAAGTGCACCAAATTTCGCTCTCGCAAAGAGCAACAAAAAATGAAATGGATGTTTTGAAGAAAGGCGTGGAAGTGAAGATGGATGGTTTGAAGAAAGGCGTGGAACCTAAGATAGATGGCATAGAATCTAAGATGGATGACATGGAAGCTAAGATCGATGAAAAAATGAAAGACAACATGGAAAACATGAAGAATGATCTAAAAGCAGACATGGAAGGTTTGAAAAAGTTGATACAAGAAATGTTTCCTAATGGTGAAAAGATAGTAGAGGAAACTCATGATGAGAACAAAATAAATGTTAATTGTGACTTCATAAACTCTAATGTTGGCGGGAAGAACCACCATATTCCAAAAATGGATATGAGGAAGTTTGATGGAAAGGATCCTGTAACATGGATACTACAGATGGAGCAATATTTTGATCTCCATAATGTGCAAAACACACAAAAGGTATGCATTGAAACTTTACATTTAAAACAAAATACATTTGTATGGTATCGATGGCTTTGCTGCCGTAAAAAAATTGTCACTTGGTCAATTTTCACGGAGGAAATGAAAACACATTATGATGATACAAAGAGCAACACCTTCTTTAGCCAATTGATAAATCTAAAAAAAAAGGGCTTAGTGGGGGAGCACATTGAGGACTTCCAAAAATTGAATATAAGGGTAATTGATATTCTAGAGGAACATAGGATTGATCTCTCCATAGGTACTTTAAAGGATAACATCCAACATGAAGTTCACGTTTTGGAACCTGATTCATTGGAGAAGGCATTCAGGTTGGCAAGAAAAATTGAATGTAAAATTATGGCGACAAGGAAGCCTACCACTCACTTCTATAAAGAAGGAAGTGTTGCTACGCCCAGATTTCCACAACCTACAAGGTTGACACCACAACAATTGGAAGAAAAAAGAGCAAAAGGGCTTTGCTATAGTTGTGATAGCAAATACACTAAAGGTCATAAGTGTGCTGAGAAGAAATTATTTTACATAGATTGTGAAGAGGAAGAAGAAAATGAACAAGAAGAGGATATACCCCAGGAACCAGCCCTAGAAGAGGAAGAAATGAATCCGACCATATCGTGTAATGCACTGGCAGGAATTACCACTCCTCAAACTCTCAAGATAGAAGGACATATCAAGAAAAAAAAGGTAATAGTGTTGATTGATTCAGGTAGCACCCATAATTTTATTCATTCTAAGGTAGCCAAGGAATTAAATTGTTTCCTATACCCAGCACCAGAATGTCAAGTGATGGTTGCAAATGGAGGAACTATAAATTGCTCTGGAAAATGCCATAATATCAAGCTAACCATGGGGGGAATATGTATTGACTAGTCCAATGCTTGCCATTCCTATGGGAGGTGCTGATGTTGTACTAGGAGTACAATGGTTACAATCTTTGGGGACGGTAGCTTTTAATTTTCAAGAACTTTTCTTGAAATTTTTTTCAGAAGGAAAGGAAGTCGAATTAAGGGGTATTGAAGGGAAGCTGGGAAGGATAATAAGCTCTAATGTCATGACAAAGCTTCTAAAGAAAGAACAACGAGGCGTAATTGCACAATTATGCTCACTAGAAGTTCCGACATCAAAATCATCTATTTCTGGAGATCTCCAACAAGTCTTGGACAATCATTCCAAGGTGTTTGAAACTCCCAAAGGACTCCCACCTATTCGTGATCATGATCATGCTATTCATTTGATTCCAGGAAGTGTTCCTCCAAACATCAGGCCTTATAAATATCCTTATGTCCAAAAGAGCGAAATTGAACGTATGATTGCAGAAATGTTAGAGGCGGGTATAATTCAACCTAGTCAAAGTTCTTTCTCTGCTCCTGTAGTATTGGTACACAGGAAGGATGGATCATGGCGAATGTGTCCGGATTATAGGGAGCTCAATAAGCTCACCATTAAAGATAAATTTCCCATTCCTGTGATTGATGAATTATTGGATGAATTACATGGAGCAATTTATTTTACCAAGTTGGATCTTCATTCGGGATATCATCAAATTAGAATGAAGACTGAAGATATTCCAAAAACAACATTTCGAACTCATGAGGGTCATTATGAATTTTTGGTCATGCCTTTTGGCCTTACCAATGCACCTTCTACATTTCAAGGGTTGATGAATTCCATTTCAAACCCTTCCTTAGAAAATTTGTGCTAGTATTTTTTGATGATATACTAATCTACAGCAGGTCTTGGAAGGATCATGTTGAACATGTTGACAGGGTGCTCAAACTATTGCAGGAGAAACAATTATATGCAAAAACATCCAAATGTTTCTTTGGAGTACAAGAGGTGGAATATTTGGGTCATATTGTATCTCACGAGGGTGTTAAGGTAGACCCTAACAAAATTAAAGCCATTAAGGAATGGAAAGTTCCCACAACCATAAAGCAGTTGCGAGTATTTCTCGGGTTAACAGGGTATTATCGCAAGTTTGTTAAGAATTATGGGAGAATAGCAGCACCTCTAACAACATTATTGAAGAAAGATGCATTTTCATGGACTTCTGAAGCAACTAAGGCCTTTGAACGTCTTAAGGAGGCAATGTGCCTAGCACCGGTCTTAGCTACGCCAGACTTCACAAAAACCTTTATTGTGGAATGTGATGCCTCAGGAAATGGAATTGGTGCAGTTTTAATGCAGGAAGGAAGACCCATTGCTTTTGAAAGTCGTCCAATCAAAGGGAAGTATTTACAGAAACCTATTTATGAGAAGGAAATGTTAGCAATACTGCATGCACTAAAGAAATGGCGAACTTACCTAATGGGAAGACACTTCAAGTTAAAAAATGATCATGATAGTCTTAAACACTTTTTGGAACAAAGACTATCTTCAGAAGAGCAGCAAAAATGGGTCACAAAGATGTTGGGTTATGACTTTGAAATAATCTACAAAAAAAGGAAGCTTAATGTTGTTGCAGATGCACTCTCAAGAAAGAATGAAGAGGTGGAAGCATTGCTTTGTGCCATTTCTATTATCCAACCAGATTGGATAACCGAAGCAAGAGATGAATGGAAGAAGGACAAATAAGTATGGACACTCATTCAAAAGTTGCAGCAAGATCCTAGTACATCTGATACATTTAGTTGGAAAAATGATTCCTTATGGTACAAAGATCGCTTATATCTTTGTAAGAATTCCCAACTAAAACAAAAGATTCTTCTGGAATTGCACACTTCTCCTTTAGGAGGACACTGAGGATTTTTAAAAACTTACCACAGGGTGAAGAAAGAATTTTTTTGGGATGGCCTTAAATCTGATATTCGAAAGTTTGTGGCGGAATGTTTGGTTTGCCAGCAGAATAAAGTTGAAACAATTAAGACCCCAGGACTTCTACAACCTTTATCCATTCCAAGTCAACGTTGGGAGGAGATTTCAATGGATTTTATCACAGGTTTACCTAAGTCCGAAGGAAAGAGTGTCATCATGGTGGTAGTTGATAGACTTACCAAATATGCACACTTTTGTGCATTATCTCATCCATTTAAAGCAAGTACAGTTTCTACTACATTTATGGACAGAATTCAAAAGCTACATGGAAGCCCAAGGGTTATTGTGAGCGACAGAGATCCCATTTTTACCGGAAATTTTTGGACGGAGTTATTTTCTTGTTTGGGTACTCAATTAGCTCATAGCTCATCTTATCATCCTCAATCTGATGGTAAAATTGAGATAGTAAATAAATGCTTGGAAGGATATCTTCGTTGTTTTGTATCTGATAAACAAACACAATGGGTCAAGTGGTTACCTCTCGCTGAATGGTGGTATAACACTTCCTTCCATACTGCAGCAAAAATGACCCCATTTATGGCACTTTATGGATATCCTCCACCATCGATCACATCATATTTAAGGGAAAATTCGAAGGTTCAAGCAGTGGAAGATCACATCGAGCATCAGCAAGAAGTTCTCCAACTCTTAAAGGATAACCTGAATTTGGCACAAAATCGAATGAAACAACAGGCAGATCAACATCGCGGCGAGAGAAGTTTTGATGTAGGAGATTGGGTATTTTTACGGCTACAACCATATAAACAAATGTCCCTCAAGCAAGCTAAGAAGGATAATAAATTATCACCAAAGTACTATGGTCCTTACAAGGTGTTGCAAAAGATTGGTACTATGGCATACAAATTGGAGCTTCCTGCTTCTTCACGAGTGCATCCGATTTTCCATGTTTCATGCTTAAAGAAGGTTATAGGTGAAAATCTTCCAGTTCAAACAATATTGCCAGAACTTGATGAGGAAGGAAAAATCATATTGGAACCTGAAGCAGTCACAGAAACAAGAACTTGACAGCTATGGAATCGATCAATTTCAGAGTATCTCATCAAGTGGAAGAACTTACCCACTGAAGATTATACATGGGAGGATGAGAATTTTATACAGAAGCACCTAGAGCTACTCAAGCATTGAGGACAACACTTTTTTGAAGGAGAGGGGCATGTTAGGTCCCTATATTACTAGTATAGTCCCTTATTATTGTTAGTGTAACCCCCTTATTGTTATTATTGTACCCCTGTAACCCCATATTATTATTATTGTGTCCTTAAATTATTATTGCTAGGTCGGCTAGGATTACATTGTGGCCCCACTAGGAATACTTTATGGCACCATGGACTCCTATATAAAGAAAGGAGGTTTTGTAATTTGTATCATTCAATAATTTTTCATTAATGTAATGTATTGGAGGTTGCCCCCTCGAAGTGGCTTATTTCTAAGGCATTGATATCTCTTTTCTTCTATTTTTGGAGCTGGTTTCACAAAAAATACAATTCCAGATTTTTTACAAGGGGTATCTCACAACATGAAGGAATATATTATGACAAAACTTTTGCTCCTACTGTCAGGTATACTACTATTACATCTTTGGTTTCGCTAGTTGCTACTATGGGATGGAATATCCATCAAATGGATGTCAAAACAATATTTATAAATGGAACCATTGATGAAGAAGTATATATTGAAAAATCAGAAGGATTTGAGATAAATAACATGGATATACATGTTTGTAGACTCAATAAATTCCTATATGGCTTAAAGCAAGCTCCTCGGGCATGATATGTAAGAATGGATGCACATCTCTTAAGGATTGGGTTCGTCAATTTTTGTTTCAATGCAAACCTTTACATCAAGATTGTGAATAATGAACTATTCATTATACTACTATATGTGGATAATTTCTTTATTATAGGTGTGGAGCAAAGAATTCTAGAGTGAAAGAAAATGTTGGCAACAAAATTTGAAATGAAAAATTTGGGACTCGTGCACTATTACTTGGTCTTGCAAGTTTGGCAGAAACCTAGTGAGATATATCTTGGTCAAGGTAATTACATAATCAAGATGTTACAAAAGTTTGGTATGATGGATTCCAAGCCTATGAATACTCCCATGATCACAAATCTCAAGAAGCTAAGAAGCTCTAACTCTAGTCTCGTCGATCCTACAAGCTATCGTAATTTGGTGGGCTCTTTGATGTACTTTATGAATACGAGACTTGATATATGCTTTTTTGTAAATGTTCTTAGTCAATTTCAATTGGAGCCTCGTCATGACCATTGGATAGTTTCCAAGAATAACTTTGGATACCTACATGTCATAATTCATCATTCTCTAAAGTATGATGAAAAGGAAGTTAAGTTAACAGGTTTTACCGATTCCGATTTGGGTCAGTGGTTGTTTTAGTTTGGGATCTGCAATGATTTCATGGATGAGTAGAAAACAAGATATTTTGTGTTAAGTAGTGTTGAAGCATAATATGTTGTTGAATGTGAAGTATGAAAATAAGTTCTTTGGTTAAGAAAAATCTTTTCATATTTGTTTGAAAAGCCTCTAGATCCTACAGTGATAAATTTTGATAATAAAATCAGCATCAAGATGTTTAAAGGCCTTGTATTCCATGCCAAACAAAGCATATCAATAGCAAGTACCATTGCATTATGAGTTTGGTACAAGATTGGATCATGAAGCTACAATATATTTTGATGGATGAACAGGTAGTTGACGTGTTATCTCTTCTGAATAAGAAGTTTGAATATTTCATAAGCATGCTTGGATTGGTTGATGTTACATATTTAGTTGATAGGGAGAGATGAAGCATCTTGTGGCAACAATATGTTTGGGAGGGCATCTGGTCGACCTATGTGTTGATGTCTAGATCCAAAATTAGGGAGGGTGGTGTTGGTCATGGAGCTCCAACCTTGGATACACAACTAGATCCCAAGGTTGGTGTTGGAGCTTAAAAACTGATAGTACCTAGAGATGCTAAAGCTTGAGCACACCTTAGTCCCACCCGATTAGAGTACATTGGTCAGGTATATAACCTGCAGCACTGTGTGTGCTAGAACTATTCGTAGTTTATATTATTTTGAGATCTTCCATGTACCTATGAAATTTTGAATATCTCCCTAGTTAAGAGGGAGTGTTGAAGAATGTAACTAATGTCAGTATTCATAATTGTATTGGTCAAAATAAATTTTATTATCAAGGAAAATGACTTATTAAATCAAGGGTTTCATGGTTGGATCAATAATTTCTAGTTCGAAGCCTCCATTGAAGGCTTCTATGTTGTGTCTTGATTCAATAGAGTTGTTATAATTTTTATTAGACCCCTTCTTAGGTTGTTGTATCATGTAAAAATAAATTTTTTTGAGTCAAAAAGGTCATTTTTCACCTCCACACCATGTCAACCATGTCCTCATGAAGTCGTCCTAAATTAGGACTATTTGACCCAACATAAGGGTTATATATAAAGAGGCAACTCCACCTATTTGTCACACTCACTCAACAAGTTCGATCTATAAGAAGAAGAAGCATAAAAAGAGAGTGAATTTGCTAAAGAAGGATAGAAGAAGCTAGAATACCTAAATTGAGTTCTTGGGAAATCTATCTCTCACACGTGCTAATTTTATGGGTTGTAGCTAGGGTTGAAGTTCTAAATCTAATACAGGTCCGAAATTCTATTGTTGGGGGTCGAAAATCTGTAGTTGGGGATAAAAATTATGGATTGTAGTTACTACTAGAAAGTTGTCACTTTAAGACTTTGACAGGGATCATCTATTGGAAGGAAGGGTTGACTTGGTGATCGAAGGAGGTCTTTGTCTAGGTCTAAAGGGTCTTGGATTTTCTCATCTTTATTTGAATCTACTAGTGGAAGAGTTGGACTGTGTTTTCCCATTGGAGGGGTTTTTCCCTGGCTGAGCGCCTACATCTTGTGTCTCTTGTTCTTGTGGTCTTCATATATAGTTAATTTTCTAATTTCTTGATGAAATATAAAATAATAAAGAAGTAAAAGAAGCCAACGTAACTCACACGTAGTTATCAATAAATAGGAATCAAACCCTAATTCCTATTAGGATTGATTTCTCAACACTTTTGACATATCTTTCTTTCCTTTAGGAGCAGGTCTTCTACCTCCATTTCTTCTTTGGAAACCAAACTTCTTTCTTCCTCCAGCCTTCTTGAAGCGTGTTGCATATGCTTGAGATTCACCTTCTTCAGATCTTTGAATCTTTTCTTTTGATATGAGCTTACATTCTTCTTGAATACATGCATTCCATATTTGTTCAAACTTGGAGTTTCCTTTTTGCCACATATAATATATGCAAATGGGTCCCATGGTTCAGGTAAACCATTAAGTGTTGTAGTCACAAGCTCCCTTTCATAAATTATTTCATCAATTGCTTGAATTTGATCTCTTAGTTGTGATATTCTCATGAAATATGAAGCCATAGTATTGTTCCTTGACATTTTTACATAATGAAGCTCCTTCTTCAAGCTCATTTCTTGACCGATGTTGTTGATTATTGAAAATGGAAACAAAAAATCCTGATTTAATTTTCCCTTGAATTAAATTAGGATAAAATTGTAATTCCACATCACAAGACAACTTGAACGAGTTAACTAAGTTAGTTTGACTTAGTTGGTTTAGTTATTTCGAGTTAAGGACCTAACTGGCGGTTTATCTGGTGGTTTGGTAGTGGCTTCTACAAACATTCTACTCACTGGATTCTCTCGGGGATCCTCTACCTTCTTACACATCATAAATATGTATGCTCCTTATTCAGGAATACACACATATTGGGATCATCTTACAAACACAGGCATCTTGGATCTTTCCTCACTGATTGTGGTTGGCGAACTTAATTTTACCATAAATGCTAGGGAAAATTGGGGAAATAAGGCACATCATGATCAACTGGAATCCTATTTTAGTGACATATTCTACTATCTGTCTCTCCGAGATATTATTCCTAACAAGGTCATCCCTACCTAGAGCAATTGAAGGATGGACATTGATTATATATCTAAGTGACTGGACCACTTCTTGATAAAGGAAAATTTGGCATTGGGTCTTAAGGATCTTTCCACTTCGTTCATTCCGTAATTTTCCTCTGACCACCTACCGATCTCTCTCACGTGGACAGGGGATCCAGGATGGAAGTTTTATCCTTTAAAATACAACCACACATGGTTGGAACACATAGATTTATCTAAAATTGTGTCAGATTCCTAGCACGTTCAACAATTATAGACTATCCCTATGGTGAATTTATGCTACAAAATTAGCTCAGAAAAGAATAAGATCTGTGAATGGGTTCAAAAGCAGAAAAATGTAGAATATCAGATTCTAGCTTCCATAGAGGAATCCCTCTCAGATATTTTTGACATGAATGATCCTCTATACAATTTTGCAGCTCACAAATCACATATCATGGAATTGGAAGTCTAAAAATGATCCTATTATAAACAATAGAAAATAAACTAGAGACTAAAAATCTGGGATATCTGGGTGGCAGCTGATGATAGAAATACTAAGTTTTTTCACAGATTCGGTTGCATGAGGCAGACTGAAAATTGAATTTGGAGTATTTGGGATGCTGGAAACTTCATACACACAACACAATTGGATATAGAACAGGTGACGTATTTTCACTTCAAATGCTTTTTCTCTGCCAGAGACCCATCATTTCGTGATCAATTAGACCTCATAATTTCCTTGCCTATCATGGTTCAGGCAGTAGACAACTCAGTATTGGGGCATCCTACCTCGACAAATGAAATTCAAAATGTGCTTCTCGCATGCGGAAAGGACAAAAGTCCTGGTCTAGACAGGTGGGGCGTTGAACTTTACCTACAATTATTTGAAATAATGTCTAAAGACATATTGGAGGTGGTGGAGGAATCTAGGATTACAGGCCACATCACAGGAGCCAGAAATTCTACCTTCATAGCACTCATTCCAAAAATTAAACATCATGTATCTTTCCAGGATTTCCGGCCCATTTCTCTCTGCAACGTAATATACAAAGTTATCTCCAAGTTTATAGAAATCAGGCTTGGCGCATTCATGATTATTCATGTATCGCTGGAACAATTTGGTTTCATTGAAGGGCAGAAAATACAGGATGTGGTCGCTACAGCACAAGAATGTCTGCATATTATCAAGGTAAAAAAGAAAAATGCATGTCTTATGAAAATTGACATTTGTAAATGCCTTTGATAGTATTGGTTGGGAAATTTTATGTTTAATCCTTTATAATTGGTATATATCAATTCAACGCAAAATGGATCATGGCTTGTGTGAAATCTGTAAATTTCGCTATCATCATCAACATATTTCCTACACCTTTTTCAAAGCATATAGAGGTCTACGACAAGGGTACGCTCTTTCCCCTATACTTTGCATTTTGTTCATGCAAGATATTAATAGGAAGATAGTGAATTACAAGAACATGGGTCTGATCACTAGCATTAAAATAACTCGGCAAGTACAGGTTTCTCACTACATCTTTGTAGACGACTTGTTCTTCCAAGGTGTAAAAAAACTCACATAATTGAAATAATTTCATGGGATTCTAGATACCTTCAAATTGACATATGGCCTACATATTAACTCCGTAAAATATGAACTAATAATTCATTTGGTGGACCCGGATGTGGTTTCTAAGATCTGCAGTCTATTCAATTGGTGTATCTACTCAACAAATAGATTTTGGTTTCACATATTTGGGTTTCGAACTCAAACCAAACTCTTATTTGATATCTGATTGGGGTTGGATCATTAGTAAGATTGGCCACAAGATTAATTATTGGGCCCATAGGTGACTAACAATGGGTGGTAGGCTCACACTAATTAAATCTATCTTACAATCCATCTAAGTTTACTAGATGCACCTTTACATGTTTCCTAAGGTAATAATGAGGCACATTGATGCTATTCTAGCTAGATTCCTATGGTCTGGATTTAATGCACAGAAAAATATTCATATTGTTCACTTGGCCACTCTGGATAAACTCATTGAATGTCAGGGATGGGGAATCCTTGACACTCTATCCTTCAACCGGGATTTAATCTGTAAGAGCCTATGTCATGGTCTAACATGTATTGGCATCTGGTCATATATTATTCGAGGGAAATACATGGATTACAAAGAACTTGAAGATTGGATTAGATTCGGTGCCAAACATCCACTCTCCTCCTCTATTATTTGGAATAGCTTGATGAGAAATAGACATTGGCTATTCGATTGCCTTTGTTGATAGGTGGAT
Organism: Pinus albicaulis; assembly: GCA_034641835.2. Classification (NCBI taxonomy): domain Eukaryota; kingdom Viridiplantae; phylum Streptophyta; class Pinopsida; order Pinales; family Pinaceae; genus Pinus; species Pinus albicaulis. The sequence goes on from CM076582.1 coordinate 1,468,224,711, forward strand.
AATGCGAACATGACTGGCGCGGGTATATAAATCGTAAAAGGAATATTGGGCAATCATAAACTATCATATCCTCTTCTACAACACTTGCACAAAAAAGGTATGTTTACTATTTATCATATTATTTCCCATCGAAATCCTGAATCTTTCATCCAATCTTGGATTCAGGCTGTAGATATTGACCTCTCTGGTCCACTGGCCTTAGAATGGAACCAATACATAAAATAGGTATAGGCGGCTGGGATATTAATTTTAGATGAGGAAGATTGATTACCTAGAATGGGAAGTCCAATCACAACCAAATTGTTGTCAACTATCTCTATAAGCACATCTCGTATACATCTTTTGTTGTTGTCACTCCACATTGTCTCCATAAGATTTGGAATTGGGACTTCCCTTTGAATCTTTGAATGGCTGGCCATCCATGATAAAATCCTCACCTACGGAAATCTCTCCCAAAAAGGTTTTATTGGCCCTGGAATTTGTCCCTTTTGTATGCATTTTTCAGAGGAAATATTCCACCTTATTTTAAATTGTCCTATTTCCACATGAATATGGCTCTCCATTTTTCACATTTTCTAGATGTCGGGAACTGGACGCATCACAACTGGGAAAATTGCTTTGAACAATGGTTCAACACACATTTGGAACTTCGCTCCCCGCATTTTTACATCATATGGGGTATCTGGAATTATAGGAATAGAAATATATTCGAGCACAAAGCTATAGATATCAGATATACTGTCTCGAGCATTGAGGATTTTTTCTCTGAGATCGGTCCCAATAATTTCTTAACTAAGTCTAGACAGATTCACTATAAGGATGTGTGGAAGAAGAAGACAATAGGTTTCTTTGATGGCACCAGTGACAACTGAAATTGTGGATGTGGTGTCCTCATTGTTAAAGATCTAGTCCATTATCTTCATTTCAGGTGGGAGAGTGGCAGGGGCTTGACCAATCGCTCAGAAATAATTTCCCTTTGGGACTACTTTTCCTGCCTAATTGGCTCATAATCATAGACCTACATGTATTTGGAGACTCCAAAGTCTGCATTTACTAGATCAACGGATCCATTTGCTTCCAACCTTCATTGTTGGTCCAGTGAATGAAGTGTATATGATCCATAGAATGCTGCTTTCGTCGTATCTCCTTTGATAATATATATCGAGAGAAAAATTCCATTGCAAACTTGATCTCCAAACGAGGCATGTCAGGTACACTGGGGTGTTGAATTTTTAGTATATTGGGAGGTGCTCCAAGCCCTAGGGTTCAAGAATTGGAGGACAAAGTGCCATAAGAGTCACTTGTGGGCTTGGAACCCAAGGTAGGGATTTTTCACCCATAAGGATTTGGGCCAAAACCATGAGTACATTTCAACATGTGATGTATGAGGATGATATCTCTCAGCGAGACGAATCTAACGCAACAAGAATCATTTGATTCTGAGTTGTATAAATGAAGATATTAATTTTTGAATTTTATAATTGGGTTTTACACATGTATGTCTAGGTCGGCTTGGAGTTAAGAACGCATGTGACAGTTGTGAAAGCCCATGGATGACATGTTGGAGGAACCCTATTATGTGTATAAATAAGAGGTGAGGAGGAGGCATTTGAGCATCCATTTGTGCAACAAAAACACAATATAACAACTTGTTGGAGAGGAGACATTCTTTGTTTTGGTCCGCAACTAGGAGGCAAGACCAACGAAGAGTTTGGAGGATTGTTTGGAGGTTATTTCAGGCATCCAAGGAGCTGGAGGGAAGGCCGAGAATCCTTGCTAGAAGGTCGAGGTAGAGGAGTTGTGTTGAGGTATGTTGGGGGCATAAAAGAGGTAATGTAAGGTTGTTTTGTGAGGGTTATAGGTGGCAACGTAGGATTGTGGTAGGCCGCAGGCATAACCACTCCAAAACAAGGAAGCGTGGAGGTGTTAGGGGTTGCAAAGTGCCTAGAACAACAACAAATGTGTGGAGGAACCTTCCTTGCCTAGTCCATAGCAAAAGAGGAGTTATTTGGTGACTTGTTTAAGAGTTGTTGCAGCATGTTGGGTGACCTAACCAGTCACCGTTAGCAACAACAAAAAGACAATAGACTTAGAGCAACATTTGTGTTTTGTGTTGGGTCAATGTGTTGACCAATTTTGGATCATTTATATATGTAGCCTGTGGGAGAAAATTTGGAGGCTTGATGTGGTGATAAAGAGCCTTCATAGGAGAAGATATTGCAGTGAAGGATTGGGTGCCATTGATCTGGTGGAGGGCAGTGTGTTGGCTACCCAAAGTAGCCCTAGACTAGCGTTCTTGAAGTGACGAATATAGATGAAGTTTGGGTTAAGATTGGTGTTGAAAGTGTAGCACTTTGATGGAAAAAAGTGACTGCTAGCCTGGCAGGTTGGAGATCAGGAATTGGCCAACCTAGAGAGCAGATTGGATCAACCTGTGTACATGCAACAGAAGTGACTTGCAGCAGTGTTAGGTGGCATCCCTCCTGGAGTCTCGACGTGTTGTCCTTTGAAGGACTAAGGCGCAGCTAGAGAGAAATACGTTAGAAAAGGACCAGAAGGACAAGATATGACATTGAGTCTACGAAGCGAAGTTTTTCATTGTATATTGTATACCATATACTGTTTTATTATTCCGGATTGGTTTAATATAATGAAGATTTGGTTGTACATTATTGTACAATATTTGTCAAAAATTGTCTACACTTGTGCATGTGTGATTTACTACTTTATATTTTCCATTGTGCGAATTAGTTCTTGTTGAGATTCTTGGTTTGGTAGCATTATATATTTTAATATTATAACCTAGACCCAAGATCGTGGAAATCCAACACAGGGCCATCCACTCTGCCTCCTAAAAGCATGGAACTAGAGTTGATTTCGGTTGCATTCCTATCTCTGGACAGAATTTAACTACCAAGTTTTTCTGGAGAAGTAATATTTGATAAATTTCAAAAGATTGCAAAAAGCTTTATGTGTTATGAACATATAGAAGACTATTTCTTTTACATTTTTATTTTTGATGAAGTATAGGCATATATGTTATATGCATAAGTTCAAGATGAGCTGAAATGACATTATCCATGCAAATGTAGTCTCTTTTTTTATATAAAATAAGGCATATTTTTCTTCAAAAAAAAAAATTGAGTTTATTTTGATTTGTAATTAATTAATTCATTAAAACTGAGTTAAAGTCGGTTAAACTAGTTCCAATTTTTGGAGGAACTAGTGGGAGGTCAAGCAGCGGGTTTTGTACTCTATGATCAACCATTTAACTGATAAATCATCCATAAATAACTCATACATGTGTGATATATGAGTTAGCCATTTGAGATTGGAGTTCAAGGGCAGTGTACTATCAATTGTATAATTATTTTGGTTGTACATATGGTGCATGCAGTCAGAGGAAGAGCCTAAAGGAACTACGCAATCCAATGCAGAAAAATTCCTATTAAATAGGGGCCCAAATCCTCATTGAACATCACAAAGAAGTAGGAGCTTGGAAGGCTAGGAAATTGGTTAGGTATTGGCCAAGGCTTGTATAGGAAGCAAAGAGATAGATAGATATAGTGCCAGAGGTTTCTTGGGCTTTAGAAAATAATTGTAATCTTCTCATATTTTATGACTAATGAAATATATAGATAAGAGGGGTTTTTAGTTGTGGCTTTCTCCAATAAATCATCAAATAATGTGTGATTGGATTATTTCTCTTGTACGCTTCGTGATTTCACGATAGTTTAATTGTTTCTTTAGTTGGCAGAGTATATTCAAGTCTTATGATTTAGATAAATCGTAGTTTGAATCTACAATAAATTTATACATGGTATCAGAGCTGAAATCACAATAGAAGAGAAGAATTCGAAGTTTTCCTTATAGGTGAATCAAAATTGTAGTACCATTCTTCAAAGCTAGCAGGATGTCATTCTATGTACTAAGAATCGAGTATTCCCTTGAGAGCAGCTCAAATTACATTTCTCGGAAGGACATGATGGAAGCAGTGTTGGAAGATAATCAGATGAAGGAATTCATAGATCATGATATCTCGAAGCCTCCAACATTTGATGCTAAATATCTAGAAGAGTGGAAGAAGTGTGTAGCAAGAGCCAGGAAGATCATCCTAGAGGATCTGAGATACCACATAGTCTTGAAACTACATGGCAAAGAGACTTTCTTTTCTATGTGGAATACTCTCAATGAGCTATTCAGTAATAAAAATGAAGCCAAGAAACTTGAACTGATGAAGAAATTAAGGATTGAAGACAAAGGGTATTAGGTAGTCTTCAAATATCCGAAATCGACCTACCTCAACCATCTTGTGTCATGAACAATCAAGAAATTTGGTGTCAGGATAGTGAGCCTCTACACATTAGAGGAATATGCATTCACATCGTCGAGGAGCAAGGCAAGGATTAGATATGTTGTGGTTGAGAGGGAGCATGATTTAGCTCTCAATAGGAATCCTCAGCCAGTTGGAAGTTGGGCTAACCAGGAGTATGATGATGAAGAGGATCAATCAGAGACCTCCAGTAGGAGAAGAGTTCAAGCCAAGTGGGTGGAGGGAGCATATGCATCCATACCTCAGGGTGTGATGTGGGGCAATGTAAAGCAATAGTCCCAAGAGTGCAGAAATTTGGGCAAGATCCATTGAGGTGTGTTTTTTATCTCATGGCTCATTAACTTGCTACAAGGGCCCATATCATTTAGTATCAGGAAGATCAATTCCAGTCAGATACTGAGGAGTGCAGAGCAGTGTTGACAGTAGAGCAGGAGGCTTAGTAGCAGAGTCAGTAGCGACACCGTTTTCCTAGTAAAAAACTACAGATTTTTTTTGCATTAGGGGAATTTTGAGGTTTAAAATGGGCCTCCTAAGGAAATTATAAAATAATAGTGGAAATAATAAAATAAGGTTTGATTACATCATCAAATTTTAGAGGGAAAAAAGAAAAAAAACTACTTTTTCAACTCATATTTTCAACTTATCTCCCAAATTTTTTACTCAAATTTCGAGCGGGAGTACTCATTGGATGAAAAATTTAACTCCTCATCCAAGGAGTACCCATGTTACATACTTTCGATGGATCCTTCTACAAGGAAAATGAGAAATACATGAAAAACATGATTTCTACTCACCGATTCATATGGGTGAGCCCCGGAGGCCCGATAGGGCATTCTATTTAGTCCACAAGGGACAAGGGACTCTTTAGAAAACCTGACAGTTGGTCCCCTTGTAAATTCTTTGAAAAACGTGATTGCAATCACGTTTTTCATGTATTTTTCATTTTTCATGTAGCAGGATCCATCGAAAGTATGCAACATGGGTATTCCTTGGATGAGGAATTAAATTTTTCATCCAATGAGTACTCCCACTCGAAATTTGAGTAAAAAATTTGGGAGATAAGTTGAAAAAGTAGTTTTACTATTTTTTTATTTTTTTACCCTTTTACTTAAAAAATGGTGAATCAGCTCCCATGGTTGACATCGTCATCTTGAATCATATTGGTTCTTATAAAGTTTATTTTGGTTGTACATTTTTCTTAGGAGGCCCATTTTAGATCTAAAAATTCCCCTAATGTTTATCTAACCCACGGGGAATTGAAAATTGAATCTCTTTCTTTACAATGACTTCGGAACAAGGAGATTACCAATTTAGCTACACATCGTGGGCTCTTCGAAATTTAAATTTTTCCTTCTTTTTTTAAGTGATAACCCATGAGAATTTAAACTGGTGATCTATCGTGAGTGTCATATAAGTGAACCCATTCACCATCAATACAAAGCTCCGTGAATGTAAACAATTACAGATTGATTCAGTGATTTTATTTATTTATTTTTTATTCTCATTTGCAGATGTTGCAGTAGCAGCAACAAAAATGAGAAGTGTTTCATGTAATACATTCCAAAGGTGTTGAGTTGGGATAGATGTGAATCAATTTCTTATTGAGAGGGACTGTTGAAAATGGAAAAAAGAAAATCCTGATTTAATTTTTCCTTGAATTAAATTAGAATAAAATTGTAATTCCACATCACAAGACAACTTGAAAGAATTAACTAAGTTTGTTTTACTTGGTTCAGTTATTTCGAGGTGAGGACCTAACTCTTCTCATGTATAGTGTCTCCTACTTTTTAGGAGGCTAAGTTGAGTTTATTTTGAGTTGTAATTAATTAATTCAGTAAAATTGAGTTAAAGTCAATTAAACTAGTTCCAACTATTGGAGTAACTAGTGGGAGGTAAAATAGTGGGGTGTGTACTCTATGATCAACCAATTAACTGATAAATCAGCCATAAATAACTCATGAATTTGTGATCTATGAGTTACCCAATTAATATTGGAGTTAAAAGGAATTGTTCTATCAATTGTATAATTGTTTGGGTTGTACAGATGGTGCATGCAGTCAGAGGAAGATCCGAAAGTAACTGCAAAATCCAATGGAGGAAAATTCCTATTAAATAGGAGTCTAATTCCTCATTGAACAACACAAGGAAGTATGAGCTTGGAAGGCTAGGAAATTGGTTAAGTATTGGCCAAGGCTTGTCTAGGAAGTAGTGAGATAGATAGAGATATTGTGATATGGTGGTGGTCGACTCTGTCGGGCTTGAGAAAAGCACTGTAGTCTTCTCATATTTTCTAACTAATGCAATATACAGATAGGAGGGGTTTTTAGTTGTGGCTTTCCCCAGGAAATCATTGTGTAATGTGTGATTGAATTCTTTCTCTTGTATGCTTCGTGATTTCGCGATAGTTTAATTGTTTTTGCAGTTGGTAGAGTAGATTCAAGTCTTTTGATTTAGATAACTCTCATTAGCAGTTTAAATCTACAAGGAATTTCTACATTGATGGTGTATAATCCAACTAGGAAATCATAAATCTTCTTTAAAGAGTCAAGATTTGCAACATAGGAATCAACAATCTTTGATAAAGTCCACAATGATGTTTTTGGTTTTGATGTCATCTTTCTCAAATTTTGTTTTTCCTTCATTGTTAGAAGGTTCAGTGACCTTTCCTTTTACAATACCCAAGATTTCATTCTTTGCAAGAATAAGGTTAATCCTTGTCTTTCAAGCCCTGAAATTTGTAGCTCCTTCCAATTTGTTCTCTGAATTCATATACGATCTGTGGGATCCAAAAGATGCTCAAATTTCTAGAAAATGCTAAAAAATAAAAATTCTTATATGCAGATGAAACTAGGCTCAATGCGTAGTTTTTTTCGCTTTGATTCCAATGCAACTTGAACAGGAAAAAACAGACATCGTAAGAAAAATTTATGCAAGGTCTAAATAGGGAAAAAAGTCAAAATTTAATGCTCAACGCCCATGGTTCTAATGGTCAATGGTCAACTCATGGTTCCAATGGTCAAGGTTCTAGGCTCATGGTTTCGGCTAACACGTGGCGCGTCTAGAGACTAACAAGTGTCATTATGGAGTTGGTGGAATGTGGACCAATGGATTGGTACCACGCAACCCAATCAGAGGGAAACACGTGACCCAATCCAAGGAGGCCACGTGGCCCTATGGATTGAACCAAAATTTAATGAAGTGCACTCGGCAGGGGTTGAACCCCGAATTTGTCAGCCACAGATCCCGCATTCTACTTCTAATCCATTGGTATCGCTTAACATGCATAAGATGAAATTTCTATTTAAAGTGTTTTATGTGCCGATTTGAAAAAATATTTGGCAGAGCTCTGCCATATTATATGTATTAGATATCAACAAACGGAGTCCATCGCCACCATATCACAATATCTGCCCAAAAATCATTCTAAAAATCAAATAATTTGTGGATTGAACACCCGACCTCTGCCTACATAACTAAAACACCCAACAGTTGAGCCACAATGGGTTCTGTTGAATATTTTATATATTCATTTTGTTTTAAGCTACATATGGAGAGTATTTTTTGCCTATTGTGGTCATTTGGAGGTCAAATTGAGCATTTCAAAAGCCTAAACAAGGGTTTTTGGGCCTTTTGAACGAATTTGAAGCATTATTTCGATGAGTTGGAGCTTGTAAATAGACATAATTGAGAATTTTAGAATCTTAATAAAGTGGTCACACTGGAAGTAGACCTGGCAACGTAGCTCGGGAGGGGTGAACTTCGTTATCAACTTGTCTTCTTTTTCTTGCTTCTATTTTTAGTCTCCATTCTTTTCTTTTGCTGCAAAATTTTTATCAATTTTATGTGTTTTCACAATTTCAGTCTGTTGCATAAGAATACATAAACTAAATTGAGATTTGTTCAGTAATACCTTCATTTCATTTTTGGATCAAATTTGGTATCAAAGCGCTTGGTTGTGTGAAGGTTTGACAGGGATTGCAAGTTTTTACATGCTCACGAGATCAAATCTCAAGAAAGGAGAAGGATCACTTGAAGAATTCAATCTTGAAATTGGTTCAAGAAGACCACCTTTCCATTCTTCTCAAACCATGGTAGGTGAAGAAGATGATGGTATTTATCTAGAGGAGAGAGAATTCAGAAATACTTTTCTTGATATGGCTGACATGGTAAAAATATTTTTGATGAGAGGACAATGTGATTTCCAATTGAAAGTTCTCGCCAACCAAAAGAGGAAGGTAATTGTTCTCATAAGCCACCAAATGGTAATGGTAATGATGCTAATGGTGGTGATGGTGGTTGGCCTCCTCCACCTTCTCCACCTCCTTCACCTCCTTCTTCACCATCTTCTCCTTCATCTCCTACTTCTTCACAAAAAGGACATAAAGGAAATACTAAATACCCTTTAATTAAGCTTGATGTAAAGTTTGAATTGCCAATATATGATGGAGAATTGAATGTTGAAAATCTGGATAAATAGGTGAGACAAATTGAAGTATATTGCAAGATACAAAACATTGATGATGATGTCACAAAAATCCAACTTGCTTCTCTTAGGTTGGGAGGAACTACTTTCATATGGTGGGAAGAAAAATGCAAGAATATCTCAAGAAAAGTGGTAAGATTATTTCTTTTTGGAATGAAAGTTTCTAGCTACTTTGAGAAAACAATTTTATCCATTGGCATATAAACAAAAAGCAATGATGAGATAGAAAAATCTTAGGCAAGATAAGAGTCAAAATGTACAAATTTATACTAAATAATTTTGTAAGCAAGCTTTGATTTTGGGTATTCCTTTAGATACATAATAAAAACTTATGAATTATATTGGTGGTTTACATAGCTATATTAGACAAATTATTCTTATGATTAACCTATCCAAGTTAGATGAAGTGTGTGTACAAGCTATGCATATTGAAAGTCGAGGAAAGAATGTGCGAAAAAGTACTTCAAAGAAATTATCCAAGCCATTTGCTGATAAGTCAAAGGGGAAAGGCAAAGGAAAGAGGAAAAATACAACCACTGTTAAGAAAGAGGAAATGAAACTCACTTGCAAACATTACAAGAAGGATAATGAAATTAAATGATTTCTTAGCTCACATGAATAGTCTCTTGAGTCACATCAAATTTACCATTGAAATTGAAAAGGATAACCAATTACCTTTCCTATACATCCTTTTAACAAAAAAAGAAGGAAAACTCAGCACCAAAGTTTATAGAAAGAAAACTCACACAGATAGATACCTTCATGCTGACTCACATCACCACCCTAAACAAAAAATTGGCATCATCAAGACCCTAACGTCTAGGGCATCCAGAATTTCAGACTCTCACCACCTAGAACATGAGATAAACCATCTCTGCCATGTCTTTCAACATAATGGATATAATAAACATGTCATCAACAAAACCATTCACCAAACCCTTAATAAAAATAACTTAAAAAGAGCCTTTGACATCCCTAAAATCTCTTTGCCTTACATAAAAGGAACAACTGATAAAATATCTAGAATACTTAACAAGAATAACATTAAGATTTCCTTCACTCCCCCTAATACCATTTTAAATATGGTAGACTCCACTAAGGACCCTATAAATCCTAGGCTGCAAAAAAGAGTTAATATAATACTATGCTCTTGTGGTAAAGAATACATTAGTGAAACAGGTAGATCCCTTAGCATTACACTGAAAGAACATGTTGCTGACTTATCTCGGAACAAAACGGCTAAATCTACCTTAGCAGAGCATGTCTTCTCATCCTCACATTACATGCGAATGGAGGATGCCAAACTTGTCTCTAAAGAGGACCATTACCTAAAAAGAAAAATCAAAGAGGCCATAGAAATTGAAAAAAGAAAAAAATAACATAAATCGTGATGATGGACTTATCATTAGAAATACTTGGAAACCCTCAATACATCAAACCTCTTATGACATTAAAATTAATAATAACATACTATAAATGTAATAAGTCTAAAAAATAAATAATAAATAATAAATAAATGTTTTCTACCTTATTTAATTATTTTTAATTCAATAGGGTTTAACATTTCTTAATAAATTATATTTCAATTTAAAAAATAAAATAAAATAAAAAATTAATTAATTATATAAATTAAATTAAATAAATACATTATTCTAATAAATAAATACATAATTCAAATAATTTTATAAATTAAATTAAATTAAATTATAATTAAATTACAATTACAATTAAATTAAATCACCGTTCATCAAACCGACCATAATAAACTCCTCAATAATTTACTATTTATATATCTATTCCTTTGCCCTAATCCTCACAATATTTTCAAAGAATATTTGGTGTCTACCCCTGATGATGGACTCACTTAGGAAGTCTGAAACGTTGGGTTATTAAAAAACTCAGAAACAGGTTGTTCCTCTCTTATGAAATTTAGAGCTTATAAATAGATGTAATTGAGAATTTGAGCATCTTAATAAAGTGGTCACACTGGAATCGGACTCGAAGACGTAGCCCAAGAGGGGTGAACTCCATTATCAACTTGTCTTCTTTTTCTTGCTTCTATTTTCAGTCTCCATTCTTTCCTTTTGCTACAAATTTTTATCAAGTTTATGTGTTTTCGCAATTTTGGTATGTTGCATAATAATACATAAACTAACTTGAAATTCGTTCAGTAATACCTTCATTTCATTTTTGGATCAATAGAGGAAACCATATACATAGATAAGTGAATAGATTGTATATGTAGGTCCTCTTCAATGCTCTTCCCTTTAACTAGTGATCTTGAAGAGTGATCTCAATGTCCTTTCGTTTACCAAATCTTTGAAACCATGTTGATTTTTCAAGTGCAATAGATACAAGCACTAATTTATGAAATACTAATAATTACTTCTAATGATGTAGATATTATTTTAGCAATTCCGATTTCATTAAGAAATTACACTTCGTAAATTCAATCATAAATGAACAAGGATAATAGAGATCACAATGCATGAACAGAACATAGGATTTATCCTTGGAAAACCCACTTGGGGAAAAAACCCGATAAACTTTTCCTTAGATATATTCTTCAGTTCAATATGTTAGCGCTCAAATCTACCTCAGGCTGAAATGAAGTAAAACTCAAGGCTACATCAAACCAAGCTCAGCCTCGTAGCTAGCCCTAGGAGGACAGGAGAGGGCTCTCTCCGTCAATCTCGAGAAAATGAGCAATAGGATGCGAGATGACTTACAATAGGAACTGATTTTAGGCTAGTAAAGAGATAGGTATGTTTGATTTTTTGATTTTTGGGTTTTCGCTGGAGAAATGGGAAAACAGATTTTGGGTCCGGGGATAAGGTCAGACCTTTGCAGATTTTGAGTTGGGGCGAGGTAGGTGATTGTCTTGATGCTTTTGATTGGATATATGGACAGATTAGACCGACGAGGAGCTGAAGAGGGCAAAGAAGAACTTGGATCCTCTTCAAATAGTCGAAAACATATAGAACTAACTGAATTCAAAGGCAAAGCACTGTAAACAATGGATTCAACCTCATCTACTCATTCAATTTAGTTCAGAAGCATATGAAAGGATGGCATACATTTAAACATGGAGAAACGTACAGTAAACAAAGAGGAAACACCATCAAGAACAGAACACCACAAGGATCCCAACAAGTGCCGCAAAACCCCTGATCTTTCCTTAGCCAAAATATGAAAAATGTGTACAATGATATCAAAAGTCTCCCAAGAGTCCAACCTGTAGAATGCCTCAGAAATTACAATATATAGATCACTCTAACACCTTTCCCCACCTCTAGGGGTCGAATTCCCTCTTCAGGGATCAGTTTCAAACAATTCTAATCATGGAACTACAATCTAGGCAGCTAACAACTTGCCTCTAAAAGAGTGGAAACTGATCCATTACATGATTTTTTACCCTTTTGAGAGTGAATCTTCTAGAATAGATAAAAATAAGCCAAAGTTACATGTCAAACATGAATTTACATCATAAAAACTCAAAAATTCCATCCACAAGCAAAACTGGTCCATACTAGGCGAAAATCTGAGCTGGCAGTTGAAAATTCAGCAAAAATTTAAGTGGGTCGCATTTGAGCCAAGTGGGTCGCATTTTTTCCAGCCTGAATTTGAGGTACTTCCCGGCATCCAAATTGAGCTCATGATAGCTCGTTGGAAAGCCCTGGATGTTGAATATCCAACCCAAGTGGAATTTCCCAATTTGGAGCTCATTTGACCCTCCAAAACTTCTTTCTCCCAGAAGTACTTCCTGCTGGTGTAAAAGGTGGCAGCAAGGTGGTTTTCATGGTGTTTTTGAGCTCTTTGACCATCCAGATTTTGATGAAATTCTTAGGTAATGTTTGAGGATGCATAACTAACCATGAAAAATCCAAAAATGCAAAAATTTCCTTCAGCAAGTGTCTCGAAAAAAAGTGAGCATATGAGTGCGAGACCCACTTATCTGAAAAACCTGTTTTTTGACCCAAAAATTTCTAAATGACAAAATTTTCTCCGCATTTGCTCAAATTCGGAGCGGAGGTCCTCCATCATGTATCTTGCCCAGTCAACGAAGCCTCGGCCAAAATTCGAAGTGGATTAGGCCTTTTCCGCCGTCTTAGTGCTTCGCGCAACCTCCTCTTCAAAATCTTCATTCTCGCTTTGCAGACATGCATGCGAGCCCAATAATGGCCTTTCATGTGACGAAGCATGTCTTTGTCTCGATTGACCTTCGCCAACAATTTCTCCAGATGAATGTTCACATGTGTGAGTACAGTATCTCGGTCAGTTGGTGTCATGTCACCGGGTCTCTTTCGATTCCACTGTCGGTCCTCACGGATTTGACGCAGCTCATAAAATGTGAGCTCATCCTCAAGCTGTTTGTTGCGCTGCTCCAAATAGTTTATCACCCACTGAGCCTTCTGCAATTGATCTTTCAGCTTGTCATTCTCGGCCCTTTGCTCCTGGATGACTTCCCTTAGTTTCGAGCTAGGAGAGCTCGCATCAACATCAATGACTGTGAAATCTGTGTCCCGGCCTCCTAATGGGCCCTCATCATGCATGGGCTTCTTGCCCCTGTCCTGTATCTGTACCTGCGCTGAAGAAGAAGGCGAGACCCCTTCCACATCATGTGGAGATAATACTCGCTCTGCTGATGAAGTCGGCAAGACCCCTTCCACCTCACGTGGAGATAATACTCGCCGTGTCGCTGCAAATAAGGCCCTATGGCCTCGCTGATATGTCCGAACCAAAGGAGCGCTGATATGCTCAACCTCGGGAATGTCCGGCTGGTGTGAAGGCTCTCCCGCATCATGAACTATCTCGGGAGGCGGCTGTGGCACTGTGAAAAAGTCACGAGAAATGAAATCCTCCCAAGTGATGCCCTGCTCTGCCAACTGATGTAACACTATGATCTTGATCAAAGCGTAATGGTATATACTCATGTACTGCTGCGCTGGGCTCGTCTTCTTTTGCACAAAAATCACCATCCTCTCTATGTTGCGATATATGAAGTACGGAATATTCATGATACGTACCCTTGTGAAGTGCATCAACAAACGAATATGGTACGCAAAGAGACGGGCATATCTGCCCTCACAACTAAAATACTGAATGATGAGTTTCATCAGCGGTGCAAACTCATCCCTCAAGAATCTGAATGGAAAAACTCTGCCCAAGTACCTCATATATCCGGTTTTAATGTATGGCTCATAGTGGAATTTCTCTAAATGCTGACGTTTGTTCCATTCCTCGCCCATGTTTGGTATGCCAGTGGCTTGAGCAATAGTCAAGGGTGACAAAATGAAATCAACCCCGGCAAGATTTACTCGGCCATCCCGTAAATGTAGAACAAACAGACGAGCTAGTTCACGATGAAGCCAGGTTTGGGCAATCATCTCACAAAATCGAAAGCATGACAAATACCGAAAACAATCCATTGCTAGTGGACATGCCTGCAACCAAGCCAAAGAAGTAGGCTCCTCTCTGCGATGATCACCACCTTTGATAACTCTGTGAGACCCCCGTGGCACATTACCTTCAGTCGTGGAATCACTGCCTGACTCTTGCTCATACGTTGACTCTGTCTCTGACATGGCTTTGAACAAGATATTGGCAATATGTATACTGATATAAATGCAGTGAAAACACAGTTATAATGTATGTTTCAACACCCAGTAGATATCACCCACTGTCAAAGTACCATAAGGAAACAAACAATGATAACAGCTCTGTTTTAGGTGGATTGAGATAAAAGAACAGTCTCTGTTTTAATTGCAAGTGAAATTTGACAAATGGTAGCGTGCAGCCTTTAGAATACTGGATAAAATTTGTCAAAGGGAACAATGAGTATAAAACTGTGTTTGTCAATGGGAAGTGAGACACAATATGACAATGATCACCATGAAACAAAAGCCATGACAGTGGTAAAACAATGATGATGACAACAGTGGTATAACGAGTGTGAAGGCAGTGGGGCTTTGACAATACATGCAAAGGTAGATATATCAATCATACAAGGTGGGAAAATACTCACAAAACCATCCATATGTATTTAAAAACCCTGAGGAACAAATCTGCCATGAAAGTAGGGTTTCACTTTTCCATTCAAATGTTTAAAGTCTTCAAGACACCACAACCACATTTAAAATCTACTGAGCAATGGTTTAGAACCTGTTTGAAAGCAGCTGGGGATGATTTGAATCGAAACTGGGCGCCGAATGCAATTTTTCTGAACTCTGTTAGCAAGTGGGTCGCATGCGATCAAGTGGGTCGCATTTGCCAAGTGGGTCGCATGCGTTAGGATTTACACTGGCCAAAACGCCCAGGTGGGTCGCATTTGCCAAGTGGGTCGCATGCGCCCAAGTGGGTCTCACGACCTCCAAACTCTGTCAACAATTCTCCAAAACACGATTTCGGCCTCCAAACACTTGATTTCGACTTCTATGCTGCGGATTTTGGCAAATGAACTTGTTTTCCATTTTATACATGAGGAAAATATCTTTCACAATCAGATTTGATTCAAATCTATTTGATAACCCACATTACAATGTTTCTGCATTTTTACATTTGGTCTTTTAATACAATATCTCTCTTTTGGCTTTTCTGAGTTTTGAACTGATGATTTTGTTGTCTCTTGCAGGGATGTGGCTCTTTAGCTTAGGAAAAGATCAGAGGTTTGCAGTGAAACTTCTTCTTGGTGAAATGAATACAATTTATTACAAAAATAGAATTGAACAATTTCTAGTTCCAAAACAGAGTTTTGGACTAGAAATGTTTTCAAATGCTTATGATAAAAAAATATGAAATCAAACTTATGAAACCATCCTCATAGCCTGTGGGCTTTATGACATGTATGCAAAAGACTCGGAAAACCCTAGACTCTGAGACTAAAGACCTTTTTGACAAAACTGATATTTAATGACTATGAATGAAATGACGATGAACTTCAGTAC
Organism: Pinus albicaulis; assembly: GCA_034641835.2. Lineage (NCBI taxonomy): Eukaryota > Viridiplantae > Streptophyta > Pinopsida > Pinales > Pinaceae > Pinus > Pinus albicaulis. The sequence goes on from CM076582.1 coordinate 1,468,240,471, forward strand.
TTTTTGAGAAATTTTTAAATAGCCCTGCAGGTACAAACATGAGGAATCAAAGGACAACCAGACCCACTCGTCAGTCAGTGGCATGTTCCTAGCGAAATGCAACGAAGTGGAACAAGCGAGACACCTAAGAATGAGTATGAAAAAGCGAAACGATCTCTGACGGAGGGCTGTAAGGACCGACTCTAACATTGGCTCCAATGGGGATGGTGGCTCCATGGAGATGCCGAGAACGACAGATCTCTGGGGGAGTCAGACAGTGCCTTCATCCATTGGGCGATGGAATCATTATTGAACTGATAAAACAAAAAATTTGGACATATTTATTGACTGCAGATTTGACTAAAGACTGACTGAAATTTGACCAAAACTGACATGACTTTAAAACTAAAAGACTGATAAAACTGACTTGACAATTTCAAACCAACCAACCTCCATCTCTAGAATTATAGCCTTCGCTCCGGGCCCCAGAATGAAGATGAGAGATCAGTACACACTTGCAATGAAACAAAAGTAAAATGATATATACAATGATAATGAGATCAGCAGAAGATACTTAGAAGTAATATCGCTTCAGCAACCGACCATTGATCGGTCCTCCAGGACAATCATCTCCATTCATTTCTTTGAGAAGAAATGCATTTTGACCCCGATACGCTGCGATCTTAAAAGGACCCTTCCATAGGTTTTCAAATTTGCCGTGTTTTCCCTTATCTTCATTCCGAGCATCCCATTTCAAAACTACCTCATCCAACTGAAACTTATCCGCTTTTGCCTTTCTGTCGTAGATCTTCTTTATGCGCTCCTGCAACTTGAAAGTATTTTGAAATACCTCCTCTCGTGTCTGCTGTAAATGAATCATCTGATTAATCCTCCGCTGCATAGGATCTTCCTCACTCCCAGCCTCCTGAAGCAATTTGACCACCGGGACAGCCAGCGAAGTAGGAAAAACCGTGTCTATTCCGTACACCAGCTCGAAAGGAGACATGCCAATCGACTTTTTCTGACTTACTCTATCAGCCCACAGCGCATTCATTAATTTCTTATGCCAGCCCTTTTTGTTGATTTCTAGCAATTTCTTAATGATATTCACCAAGGACTTGTTTGAAGATTTCGCCAAACCATTTCCTTGCGGGTGGTAAGCGGTCGAATGTCCCAAACTGATACTGTACTTATAGCAAAATTCAACCATCCTTTTGGACTTGAAGGCCGCTGCATTATCTGTGATTATTTTGCTAGGACACCCAAAACGTGACAGAATATTATTTTCAAGAAAAGAGATAATTACCGCATCCGTGGCCTGTCGAGTGGGAATTGCCTCAATCCACTTCGTGAAGTAGTCTGTAGCTGTCAGTATCCATCTATGCTGTCCGGAAGATGCTGGGTGAATTTCCCCGATAAAATCCAATCCCCACTGTTGGAATGGTGCACTAACTTCAATTGGTTTTAGAGGCAAAGGCTGTAGTTTCCGCTTCCCTTCGAAAATTTGACACTCATGAAAATTTTTAACAGCCTTAAACACATCAGAAAACAAAGAAGGCCAATAATACCCTGCCCTTAAAATCTTATTCGCTGTGGTCTTCCAAAACAAATGACCTCCACAGTCACCTTTGTGAAAGTCCTCCAAAAATTTTTGAGCTTCCTCCTCTACCAAACAATTCAACAACATACCTCCAGGGTCTTTCCAATATAATGCAGAATTTAGCAGCTCTTAACTTCAATGTTCTACTCTTATTTCTAGGCATCCCGGGCGGTGAAGACAAATTCTGAAGCACGTATAAAATGTCAGCATACCAAGGGGAAGAAACAAAAATATCGGATACCTGAACTGACGTACTTTCCTCATCTTCATCGGACATGGTAGCGATCAAATTTATGTCTAGAGCATGCAGATTTGTTTCAGCCATGAGCTTGGTGAGTCCTTGTCCTTTGATTAGCTTGGTTGGTTTAATTTCCACATCGTATTCTAACAACGCAGCAATCCACTTACCCCTTCTTCCCTCTGGATCTGCCTGTACCAAAATATCTTTAACTGTTGCGTTAGGAACGTATGCTATAATGTGGGAATGCAGTATATACACACGGAAATCTTTCAAGGCCTTTACAAGCGCAAGTGCTTGTTTCTCAATAATATTTTACTTCAATGCTCCATCCCTTATGATCCGACTGAAGAAAGCAATGGGCTTCTCAACTCCATCCCTTTTTTGCATCAAAACAGCTACCAATGTGTGCTCAGAAGCAAAAGAAAATAAAATGAAGTCCTGTGTGTAATCCGAGCTGATTAAAATAGGGGCTGAGGAAGGAGCTATCTTTACCAAATTGAATGATTTCACTGCCTCTTCTGTCCACTTTACCTGACTGTCCTTTTTCAGCATGTTCGTGATTTCGCTAAGGTGTTCTGCAAGATTTGGAATGAAACGACGCAGAAAATTCATTTTACCATTGAATGACTGTATTTCTTTCTTGTTCCGGGGTTGTTCAATCTGCTGTATGGCTTCAACACGTGCAGGGTCAACTCGAATGCCATCTTTCGATATGATGTGGCCAAGGAGCTTGCCTTCATCCATGGCAAAAAGGCTCTTTTTCGGATTCAGTGAAATGCCATATTTTCTGCACTTCTGGAAAACAATTTTCAAATGATATAAATGTTCCTCATCAGAGTTTGAAAACACAGTTAAATCATCAAGGTAAACAACCAAAAACACATCTTTCTCGTTGGCAAAAGCCATGTCCATTTAACGCTGAAAGGTAGCGCCTGCATTCTTTAAACCAAATGGCATTTTTGCATAATGAAATGTTCCCCAAGGAGTGGTGAACGCAGTCTTGTCACGATCATCTTCCTGCACTAAAATCTGATTATAACCTGAGTATCCGTCGAGTAGTGACATCCTTGATGCTCCAACTACTCGCTGCAATATATGGTCCATTTTTGGCAGCGGATAATTGTCTTTTAATGATACCTTATTCAAATTTATGAAGTCAATACATAAACGGATCTCACCTGTCTTCTTTCTCACGGGCACCAAATTTGATATCCAATCTGAAAATCGGATAGGCACAATGATTCCTGACTTATACAACCTGTTCACTTCTTTTTCGATCGATGGTAGCAGCTTTGGATTAATTCTCCTCAACTTTTGACGAAAAGGCTTCTGATTGGGTTTGATGGGGATAGTATGCTGAATGATGTTAGTATCATATGTTTTTAGATCTGAATAATCCCACGCAAATGCATCAAAAAATGAAGACAACAATTTCACATATTCTGCCTTTACCTTTGGTGACAATGACTTTGATAATTTTACCATCTTGGGATTCTCAGTTGTCCCAATATTTACCTCTTCGACACCTTTTTCTGTTGGCCTCAATGTCGGTTTGCGGGCTACATCATCTTGATCAAACAACTCTTCCAAAGGAATCAATCCCTTAGGAATGATGTTATCCTTAAGTAGCAACACTTCCATTTGGTTTATTTGTATGTCATCACTGCCATCGTCATTTTCAGTATCTATGGAGGTGTCTTTGAACTTACCCTTATTCTGGAGAAAATCACTAATCTCCTCATCATCCTGAAAAACTTGCCAACATCGCTGATTGTCTGGAACGGTAGGGCGGTGTTTCACATGAATCTTGAATTTGTTGCTGGAATTCATCGGAATTTTAAGATTGCTTGCTGCCTTAGCAAGTCCATCAGCAACACCATTTTGTATGCGGGGCACACATGTCAAAGTATGATCAGAAAATAACTTCAGAATGTCTAAGACTGCATTACGATAAGCCCTCATGCGAGGATGCTTAGCCTGAAACTCACCTTTAACTTGCTTTATCACCAATTCTGAATCACCGTATACTGCAATCCTTTTCGCTTTCAGCTTCTTAAGAATCTTAAGGCCAGCAATAAGAGCCTCATATTCCGCTTCATTATTAGAACAGTCAAATGCCAGCTTGTAGGACCACACTCTCACATTGCTCGGGACCTTATCCGGAGCGGAAAACGGACTACGAATCCAAACACCAATTCCAGCACCGTCGCTGCCCACTGCGCCATCAAAATCCATGGTCCAAAGACCATCTTCATCATCCTCTAAATGCTGAAATTGTACCGGCTCTGTTTTTTCTGTTTGCTGCCCATTGTCTTCAGCTGATTGCTCCACAATAGCTTGTTTTTCTCTTCTTTCTTTTTGCAAAACTTCTCTAAAATTCTCAGTGATTTCTGGTATATCTTCTACCTGAACTAATTGACTTTCTATATCATTAAAACTATCAGCAAGCAACACAAATGACTCTAAGTCGGTATGTACATAATTTACAGGATGATTGATTGGCTTCTCTTTGCTAGTTATCATGTATTTCATCTTTTGCTCTCGATATAACTTTCTCATTTGACCGAAGACTGGAATTGTAGCATAAGAGAAATCTAACTGAAGTGTACCTTTCAACTTTGCCCCCCAAGATCTTGAAAGGAGCATACCAAATCGCGGAGGAATGTCGGCCACCACCACGTCCATTAAGACATTCTTTGCTGGAATTTGATCTAAGCTTACAACCAAATCTTTGATGAGTCCTATACACCTCACACGGCTGGAATCAAATGAATACAAATCATGATACTTTCTTGTAATATCTAGTCCCAACTTTTCCATGATTGCTTTTGGCATCAAATTGCGCGAAGCACCCGAATCGAACATAGCATTGTGCAAAACATATTCATGCAACCTCAAACTGATATAAAATGGAGGAACATCACTGTCAGGAGACTCACCATCTAATGCAGGCCCAAAAATTAATTCCGGCTGATCATCCTCAACATTTACTGTGTCAAACATTGGATCAAAGTTCAGAATTTTGGAGACTTGCCCGCGATAGCTGCTGTTCTTCATGATTTCTGTCAAAGGAATAGATATTTTCAGTTTGGAAATTTCATTTTCCAAACTAAATGCTGAAACTTTCTCAACTTCTTTGACCGGAACTTCTTTCTTTTCAGCCTTGTCCTTCACTATGTTTGACTGATTTACTTTTTCTGTTGATGATACTTTACTAGCTGCGGGATCAATTGTCTCTTTTCCTTTCTTCTGTGGTATCGGTGAATCCGCCTTTGGTGCTGAAGCTTCTTTTCGTTTCTGAATTGGATTTATGGGCACATCTCAGTTTCTCAATGAGTATTGCTTTTGTTGGGCAGACAAAGCATTCAAATATCCTCTTTGGTATTCATCTGATTCTTCCTCTAAATCTGCATCATTTTCTAGGATGAAATCTTCATCTTTCTGAACAACTGAACTTTCTCCGTATTCTTCATCCTCAGTGATATAGATAGGCAGATCATCGGGAGTGAAGAAATGATTTTGCTCACCTGCTACATCATCATCATCGTCGGAATCATGACTCACAAAATTCTGCAAAAGAGGTGTCTTAATCTGCTGTTGGGCTGCTGGCTCTGGTGGTCTTTGTTCACGCTGCTTTATTCTGAACTGTGGCTGCTGCTGGCCACGATAATTTGGATTTCGAATCTGCGTTTCTGATTTGTCAAGATTCATTCTCTTAAACATTTTCTCCATCTCACGAATCAAGTGCTGTTCAGATGTAGATGTGGAAGGCTCTTCTTTTATCGTCACTCTTTTCTCTTCTTTCAACCGTGCTCTTTTATCGTTCAGATTTGCCTCAACACTAACAACGATCTTTTGCATATCTTCTAAAGTTGGCGGATCTCTATCACGAAGGGAATAAGCCATCTCCGGATCAAAGCCATCCGGGAATTTAAGGAGAGCAGACTTTTTAGATGGTCTCAAGTCATCTGGAATTGCATTATACACCGTATTGAATCTAATAATATAATCCTGAACAGACTCACCAGGATTACGTTTGATGTTTGTATATTCTGAAGTAATCTACAGCGGATCCTTCTTCATCTCCCATCGATCTAAAAACTGCCTCTGGAGTTCTGCCAATGTAGTGATGCTTCTTTGTGGCAAGGCTCTAAACCATTTTCTTACCTCTCCTCCAAAAGTTTGCACAAAAAGCCTCATACTCACATTCTCTTCATCAATCTCAAAACGATCAAAAAAATCTGCCATATTGTCTACATGTTGTTGTGCCGGAAGACTCTGTGGAGTGCCATCAAATATTGGGATCTTGCTCTGATAGTCTGCAGGCATATCATTCAACTGCTGTGGTAATACAAGAGGTGCAAAACGAGCAGCCATAGCTCTTGGTGGATTGATGATAATCTGTTGTCGAGGAGAAACAGGAGGACTAGGAGCAGTAGGTCTGCGAGGTGTATTTGGTGGAGACGGAGGAGAAATTACTATGGATTGCTGATCAGAAAACTCAGGCTGAACCGGAATGGTAGGGATAAAGGGAGGCTCAGTAGGGATCCGTGAACTAGATGCAATTTCAGATGGTCCAAGAATTTGTGAAGCAGATTCAGTGAATTCAGGAGTGTTGGTATCCACAATGGAATTTTGCAATTGTCTATCCAGGTAATGTGAAACAAATCTATATTGCAAATCTTCAGTAAACAATGGATCTGGAACTAATCTTGACAATTCAGTTTCAGAAAAATTTACAAACAAGGATGTTTCAAACCGTGCATCAAAAGGAATTTCATCAACATATATAATTTTCACAGGACAGGATGCAGATCTGGTAAGCAATCTGAAACTCCCAAAACTCACTTGACTTTCTCTTTCAGAACTTTCTTGACTTCCTTGTCTTCTAAGGATCCTAGGAATCAGATTTGGATTTTCGAATACTGTTGGTGGATCAGGGTCAGGATTCGACCTAGTATTCCTTCTTGAAGCCAGTGTATTGATCTTCTCAGGATAAATTTCAAGGAACACAATCAATTATTTTCAGCCTTTAGACTTATAGACTCAATCATCCAAAGGGTCTAGAACGAATAAGTATACTGGGGTGATTTGAAAATCAAGTGCTGCACTCACAAGCTTACCGGAGATCGACTGAAGCAGCGTTTATCTACTACCGCTTATGCATAGCAAAAGCGTTTCGAAAGCTACCTGGCGTGACTTCAGACTCCGTCTAAGACTCATGGAACAAACACATCAACAAGCAAACCATCAAGATTATTGTTATGTCCCCAGTATGGTCGCCACTATGTTAGCGCTCAAATCTACCTCAGGCTGAAATGAAGTAAAACTCAAGGCTACATCAAACCACGCTCAGCCTCGTAGCTAGCCCTACGAGGACAGGAGAGGGCTCTCTCCGTAAATCTCGATAAAATGAGCAATAGGATGCGAGATGACTTACAATAGGAACTGATTTTAGGCTAGTAAAGAGATAGGTATGTTTGTTTTTTGATTTTTGGGTTTTCGCTGGAGAAATGGGAAAACAAATTTTTGGGTCCGGGGATAAGGTCAGACCTTTGCAGATTTTGAGTTGGGGCGAGGTAGGTGAATGTCTTGATGCTTTTGATTGGATATATGAGCAGATTAGACCGACGAGGAGCTGAAGAGGGCAAAGAAGAACTTGGATCCTCTCCAAACAGCTGAAAACATATAGAACTAACTGAATTCAAAGGCCAAGCACTGTAAACAATGGATTCAACCTTATTTCACTCATTCAATTTAGTTCGGAAGCATATGAAAAGATGGCATACATTAAACATGAAGAAACTTACAGTAAACAAAGAAGAAAACACCATCAAGAACAGAACACCACAAGGATCCCAACAAGTGCCGCAAAACCCCTGATCTTTCCTTAGCCAAAATATGAAAAGTATGTACAATGATATCAAAAGTATCCCAAGAGTCCAACCTCTCCAACCTCTGAAAATGATTGAGAAATTACAATATATAGATCACTCTAACACCTTTCCCCACCTCTAGGGGTCGAATTCCCTCTTCGGGGATCAGTTTCAACCAATTCTATTCATGGAACTACAATCTAGGCAGCTAACAACTTGCCTCTAAAAGAGTGGGAACTGATCCATTTACATGATTTTTACCCTTTTGAGAGTGAATCTTCTAGAATAGATAAAAATAAGCCAAAGTTACATGCCAAACATAAATTTACATCATAAAAACCCAAAAATTCCATCCACAAGCAAAACTGGTCCAAACTAGCCGAAACTTTGAGCTGGCAGTTGAAAATTCAGCAAAAATTTAAGTGGGTCGCATTTGAGCCAAGTGGGTCGCATTTTTTTCAGCCTGAATTTGAGGTACTTCCCGGCATCCAAATTGAGCTCATGATAGCTCGTTGGAAAGCCCTGGATGTTGACTATCCAACCCAAGTGGAATTTCCCAATTTGGAGCTCATTTGACCCTCCAAAAATTCTTTCTCCCAGAAGTAATTCCTGCTGGTGCAAAAGGTGGCAGCAAGGTGGTTTTCATGGTGTTTTTGAGCTCTTTGACCATCCAGAATCTGATGAAATGCTTAGGTAATGTCTGAGGATGCATAAATAACCATGAAAAATCCAAAAATGCAAAAATTTTCTTCAGCAAGTGTCCCAAAAAAAAGTGAGCATATGAGTGCGAGACCCACTTAACGGAAACACTTGTTTTTTGACCCAAAAATTTCAAAATGACAAAATTTTCTCCGAATTTGCTCAAATTCGGAGCGGAGGTCCTCCATCATGTATCTTTCCCATTCAATGAAGCCTTGGCCAAAATCCGAAGTGGATTAGGCCTTTTCCGCCGTCTTAGTGCTTTGCGCAACCTCCTCTTCAAAATCTTCATTCTCGCTTTGCAGACATGCATGCGAGCCCAATAATGGCCTTTCATGTGACGAAGCATGTCTTTGTCTCGATTGGCCTTCGCCAACAATTTCTCTAGATGGATGTTCACATGCGTGAGTACAGTATCTCTGTCAGTCGGTGTCATGTCACCGGGTCTCTTTCGATTCCACTGTCTGTCCTCACGGATTTGGCGCAACTCATAAAATGTGAGCTCATCCTCAAGCTGTTTGTTGCGCTGCTCCAAATAGTTAATCACCCACTGAGCCTTCTACAATTGATCTTTCAGCTTGTCATTCTCGGCCCTTTGCTCCTGGATGACTTCCCTCAGTTTCGAGCTGGGAGAGCTCGCATCAACATCAATGACTGTGAAATCTGTGTCCCGGCCTCCTGATGGGCCCTCATCATGCATGGGCCTCTTTCCCCTGTCCTGTACCTGTACCTGCACTGAAGAAGAAGGCGAGACCCCTTCCACATCATGTGGAGATAATACTCGCTCTGCTGATGAAGTCGGCAAGACCCCTTCCACCTCACGTGGAGATAATACTCGACGTGTCGCTGCAAATAAGGCCCTGTGGCCTCGCTGATATGTCTGAACCAAAGGAGTACTGATATGCTCAACCTCAGGAATGTCCGGCTGGTGTGAAGGCTCTCCCGCATCATGAACTGTCTCGGGAGGCGGCTGTGGCACTCTGAAAAAGTCTCTAGAAATGAAATCCTCCCAAGTGATGCCCTGCTCTGCCAACTGATGCAACACTATGATCTTGATCAAAGCGTAATGGTATATACTCCTGTACTGTTGCGCTGGGCTCGTCTTCTTTTGCACAAAAATCACCATCCTCTCTATGTTGCGATATATGAAGTACGCAATATTCATCATACGTACCCTTGTGAAGTGCATCAACAAACGAATATGGTACGCAAAGAGACGGGCATATCTGCCCTCACAACTAAAATACTGAATGATGAGTTTCATCAGCGGTGCAAACTCATCCCTCAAGAATCTGAATGGAAAAACTCTGCCCAAGTACCTCATATATCCGGTTTTAATGTATGGCTCATAGTGGAATTTCTCTAAATGCTGACGTTTGTTCCATTCCTCGCCCATGTTTGGTATGCCAGTGGCTTGAGCAATAGTCAAGGGTGAGAAAATGAAATCAACCCCGGCAAGATTTACCCGGCCATCCCGTAAATGTAGAACAAACAGACGAGCTAGTTCACGATGAAGCCGGGTTTGTGCAATCATCTCACAAAATCGAAAGAATGACAAATACCAAAAACAATCCATTGCTAATGGACATGCCTGCAACCGAGCCAAAGAAGTAGGCTCCTCTCTGCGATGATCACCACCTTTGACAACTCTGTGAGACCCCCGTGGCACATTACCTTCAGTCGTGGAATCACTGCCTGACTCTTGCTCATACACTGACTCTGTCTCTGACATGGCTTTGAACAAGATATTGGCAATATGTATACTGATATAAATGCAGTGAAAACACAGTTATAATGTATGTTTCAACACCCAATAGATATCACCCACTGTCAAAGTACCATAAGGAAACAAACAATGATAACAACTCTTTTTTAGGTGGATTGAGATAAAAGAACAGTCTCTGTTTTGATTGCAAGTGAAATTTGACAAATGGTGGCGTACGTGTAGAATGGATAAAATTTGTCAAGGGAACAACGATGTCATGTGTTGTCGATGGGAAGTGAGACACGATATGACAACCAGTCACCATGAAACAAAAGCATAAACGTTGGTAAAACAATGATGATGACAACGATGCAGTATAACAGTGTAGAAGAAAGGTGGAAGCTGACAATACATGCAAAAATGAATATATCAATCATACAAGGTGGGAAAATACTCTCACACAGCCATCATATGTATTTAAAAACCACGAGAACAAATACGCCATGAAAGTAGGTTTCACTTTTCCATTCAATGTTTAAAGTCTTCAGAACACACCAACACATTGGGCTTCTACGAGCAATAGTTTGAAGACTGTTTGAAAAGCGGTAGGGATGATTTGAATCGAAGGCAGGCGCCGAATGGGTACACGAACTGCATTGTAGAGTGGGTCGCATGCGATCAAGTGGGTCACATTTGCCAAGTGGGTCGCATGCGTTAGGATTTACAGCATTGGCAACTGCAGGTGGTCGCATTTATAGTGGGGGTACTTTATCTTAAGTGGGTCTCTTCTGGAAGAACCTTGAGACTGCAATCAGCATTATTCTCCAAAACACGATTTCGGCCTCCAAACACTTGATTTCGACTTCTATGCTGCGGATTTTGCAAAATGAACTTGTTTTCCATTTTATACATGAGGAAAATATCTTTCACAATCAGATTTGATTCAAATCTATTTGATAACCCACATTACAATGTTTTTGCATTTTTACATTTGGTCTTTTAATACAATATCTCTCTTTTGGCTTTTCTAAGTTTTGAACTGATGATTTTGTTGTCTCTTGCAGGGATGTGGCTCTTTTAGCTTAGGGAAAGATCAGAGGTCTGCAGTGAACTTCTTCTTGGTGAAATGAATACAATTTATTACAAAAAATAGAATTGAACAATTTCTAGTTCCAAAACAAAGTTTTGGACTAGAAATGTTTTCAAATGCTTATGATAAAAAATATGAAATCAAAATTTCCGGAACCAACCTCATGGCCTGCGGGCTTTATGACATGTATGCAAATGACTCAAAAACCCTAGACTCTAGGACTAAAGACACTTATTGACATTTAATGACCATAAATGAAATGACGATGATTTTGAGTGATTTTTGAGAAATTTTTTAAATAGCCCTGCAGGTGTAAGCATGAGGAAACATAAGACAACAGACCCCTTCGTCAGTCAATGGCATGCTCCTAGCGAAACGCAACGAAGTGGAACAAGCGAGACACCTAAGAATGAATATGCAAAAAACGAAATGATCACTGACGGAGGGTTGTAAGGACCGACTCTAACACAATAGAGATACACCTAATACCGCTAGTCAAAAATGATGGTCAAACTAACCAATAATGTTATGGTCAAACCTGGTCAATTAACCCTCTTATCAAATCACTCTTTTTCCCAACAACTTCAGCCCTCTCTGATATGCCTAGTTTGAATTTCAGCCTTGCTACCCAAATGTTCGGCATGTTGCCCAAAATATTCCTAGAAAGTCACATGTACGAAGTCAAGGAAAGAGAGGGAAATGCTAGAGATTAATTTGTCCTTCTTCTTCTTCGTTAAGAGACCAAGAACATCTCTTGTCTTGTGAGAGGTAAAATGGTGCCTTATGGAGGAGGTAAACTACTCTATATATAGTGTTTTGTCTATCTGAATGGGTGTCTCTTCACTGGGGTCGACTTGACTTGAAGGAGGGTCGACTTGACAAGTTTGGAGCCAAAAATTCAATTTTTTCTCTTTTTAAACCAACATGAAGAACATGTCTTACATTAATATTTTCAAGGGCTAATCAATAATAATTGCATGAAGAACATGTCTTAAATTTTCATTTATATTTCAAGGGATAAAATATAAATTATGAAGACCAACCATAGCTACAAAAATTAAACAATAGAAACAATTCTAAGATGCACAGATGTTACGTCTACCCAACCTAGAAATGGACCTTTTTTAGGAATGCATGTGAAGATTTATTCTCAAGTATTATTAGCGAGTTAAAAATAATTACAAAAAAGGAGGCGAGAAGGTTGATAAACAAAAATACCCATATTATAACCAATCAACCATTATGTTGGTAGAAGACAATATTGTCTTGTTGAAACTCACATTGGTGTAAAGATAATGGTATATAGGAGTTTATTTGTTGTTGTGGATCTTTTATTTCAACCATTACGGGAAATTTTTTTTTTTAAAGAGGTATTTTATGTTTGAGAAACAATTTCAAAATCCATAGATGTTAGGTGTATTTGACTAAAAAATAAGTCTTTTAAAAGGAGGCATGTGAAAGCGGCATTGTGTAGTGTTTTTAGTAAGAGATTTATTTTTCAAGTATTATTATTTATACATATTTTTTACAAAGGAAAGGGGGGCATACTCACACTATGAAGGTGATCAGGTGCTTAGTTTTAGCTCAAAAATAAAAGTTTTCAGAAATTCTTGAAACTGGGATGACAGCGTAGAGCTTGTCACCAGGATTCAAACACAACTCGTTTCATCAAAATCTGAGTTCGTATGAGTAAATTATGGCCTCTTGTTCGCTTTCTCAAACAGCTAAAAAAATTGCAGAATTGGACAGGTTGTTGACATGGCAGCTCAGTCAACAAAAAGAAATATTCTGGGAATATTCTTCAGGGTTCTTCCAATGAGGATATGATAAGTGGCACTTCTAGATTCGTCAATTTGGTCTATGTGGGGGTAAATTTCATAATGATTCTAAACTGGAAATTGTGTTTTTTTATTTTTATTATTATTTAATTATGATATATATATATATATATATATATATATATATATATATATATATATATATATATTAAATTTTAAATAAAACCAAAACATAATCTGTATTATCCAATCCGCATATTAATTCAAATCAAAATGGCATGTATTAAAATTTTGATGGTTAATACATATGCAAGGTTTGTTGGTATATGCAACGTTCGTTGGTATGGTTCAATATATCAAATAGTGCCAAGGTCGAAGTTTTAATTAAATCTACATATATATAAACTTTTCATAGTCTGTGGAGATATGTGTTTGCAAAGGCATTATAGTTCGTTGGTTTGGTTTGATATATCCAATAGTGCCAAGGTCGAAGGTTTAATTAAATCCGCATATATATAAACTTTGCGTAGTCCACGGAGATATGTATTTGCAAAGGCACTAGAAATGATAGGCGGGGTCGGGTTTTGAAACCAGGATCTCTGCCCCACAAGCCAAGCATTTCCACCGTTAAGCCACGACATCGCATTTGATAAGTAAAGCCGCCAACATTTATTTAAGCCTCACGGAGTCAGACCAACAAAGCGCGGAGGGGCTAGCCCCTCCACCGTGTGACCTTCCACCATGACCGCGCCCGGACCCAAGCATTAAACTGCGCTTATGCGCTAATAATATCACTTAATACATGTTTATCACTAATTAAATGCACATTTAAATGTAGTTTAGTCTGGCAGGATTTTAGCAGAGCGTGCCAAACTTGGCGGAATGGCTATTTTTAGAACTTTAACTGCCAATTTTCCAGAAATATTGGAGAAATTGGGGGAAATACATTTTTTTCCATAACTAAGGCAATTTTCGCCCAAACAAAGCTCAGAAATAGGCATTTTTGGCTAATTGACATGTTAGGAACTCAATGAAGTAGGTTGCAGAGGCAGAAAAGGTCATATACATGTGTTTTTGTGCATTTGAATATTTTTGAAGTCCAAGGCCACCAAGTGTTGGAAGCATTGCCAGAGCATCCATAATCCAAATTGAGAAAAAAAAAAGTCATTTCTAGTATATTTTGATGTTTTACACTCATTGTAATAGGTTCTAATAGCATTTGAAGCTTGTAATAGCAATTTTAAGACACTTGAAGCTAATACAAAGGCCCACACTATGAAGCTGGACCAAGGAGGCGTAGCCCAGAAGGGATGAACTACTTCAACGAAATTATGTGTATTGAGCTCTGTTATGTGTGTTTGTTGTGTTTATATTTTATGTTGTTCAATAATTTAAAATTATGTTTTTTAAGTTTATGACAAACACTAAATTTCACCAAGTAAATTGAATTGACAATCACATGTTCATGGACAAACTCTTGATGAATAAGCAAACCAAAGCAAAGAGAATTTTATATCTGGAAATTATACTAGCACAACAATAATTAGCAATCATTTCATATCAAAAGGCATGTGAAAGGAGCAATGTAGATTATTTCCAATGAGAAGATTTTTTGTTTGATGGGTTTTATGGTAGAAAGAAAGTGAGAAGGGCGGGGCGGGGCGGCGGCGGGGGGGGCGTTGTTGAGAAACAAGCATATTTCACAATGTATCCAATCAACCATGATGTTTTTTGGATGCATTGCTCCCTTATGACTACCCACATTACTAAAAGGATCATCGTCTATGGGAATATAAAATTGATCGAGGTTTTAAAAAGGAGTATATAAGAAAAAGTTAGGCTTATTAATAAATTCGGTGTAATATAATCATGTATCATAAAATTGTAAATTATTATGGTCATAAATATTTTAAGCTAAGTCAATAATTCTTAATAATTAAATAATGAGGGTACACCTAGGTAAAATTAATGTAAAATTTAACCTTAGGTGTGATACCCCTAGGAGCATATTAACACAAGTGTGTCCATAAGTTGCCTAGTATGAATTCCTTAATGGGTTATAACACTAGTTAAAATAAGTGAACACAATTATGACATTCCATTTTAATATTGTTTGGGGATACATAAAGGACAACCTTGGCATCATGTGTAGTCGCTTAGTTGACATATACATTTACTATTTAACTAAGTATTTCAACTTAACATGACCCTTAATATATACTTGAGATACATGTGGTGAAAATAAAAAAGGGCAAAACAATTTTTTGAATAATCTCCTGTTAATGTTCAATTAGGTGGGAAAAAAATGGTGGCCAACCCCAACAACAACTTTTTTTTTTTTGTTAAGTTGTTTGTGATCATCTAGGCTTGACATGTGGCTTGATGAGTCGCGACCCAGGGACATCTAATCCGTCAAAGTCACCCGAGGATGGCACCCAGCCTGGGCCACACCAGCCCTAAGCTAACTGGATTTTTTAGTATGTCTCCTTCCCTTAGCACAGGGAAAAACCACCCCCTATGAGGTTTTGATCCTAGGTCGCCTTGCTAACAGGCCCATCCTCAACCGGTTGTGCTAGTGAGACTTGACAACCCCAAAAACACCTTAAGTATGAATCATTGTGAAAATATCTCAATAGAGAGTATATTTGTAGAGGTATGGCCGTTCAAAACATCTATCCATGACCTCTTTAGAATTAATGAAGCAAACATGAGTTTAAATAAATAGCATTGTTTTGGAATTGTGGTTTCCGAAAGCATCTTCACGCAAATATTTGAATTAAAATGAGTTTAATTGTGCATGAATATGAGAGTGGAGAACCAAATCTCACAATGATGTCAAATACCAAGGTCCAAAAAATTGACATAGAGGATGGAAATATGTACATTGATGTTAAGAATGTTGAATATTAACAAGAATGCTTTGAACCAACGATGTAAGCCAAGATTTATGTTGAAGTTGAGAGTGACTCGATGAAGATGTTATTAAAACAAGTGTTGAACATCAACAAGAATGCTTCAAATAAGGAAACAAGGAGAGTGGCCACACTTTTTTGGATCAAGAGACTCAAAAGACTCCATAAGTTCCCCAAACACTACATGCAACAAGATGGGCTATCCATCATAAAGGTGTTTTGTGCCAAATGAATGTAAAATGAAGCAACATTTTTTTTCCATAAAAAATCATTAAGAAGATAGCACTCTTACGACGAATCAATAAAAAACATGGATGAAAATTATATAATTCAATATTCAAATAAATATATCAATAATATGTCCTAAAATAAGTGCTAAAATGTCTCCATGACTAACCATCAGAAACCTCAAGTGATCTTTGATTGTAATTATCAATTCAAAAATTTGTTATGTTCACTTCTTAATTGGTGATTCATGGAAATAATGACTATCATACCAATAGGTGTGGCAGTAAAAATTTTGATCCTTGGATGGAGAAAATGTCTCCTTAGCATATGATTAGGATGTTGATATTATAGAGATGTAGATGGTGTAGAATTTTATTTTGGGAAAACAAAAGGTTAAGGTTTGGTTTTTTCAAATCAATAGCATAACAATCATTAGATGATGCATGTTCAAGTTTCAACATGAGTAGTCTTTGAATAATAAAAAAGTGTATGGATTTGTAAAATAATAGATGAAGCAAATGGAATAGTATCTAGTTTCTCCTTAACAATAGTTGTTGAAGTATCATTGTGACTTGCATCTTGTAATGAAGTCTCAAAAATATCCAATCCTACTCTCAATGGTCTCATCTCATGCTTAATAGGGGTAACAATATTGGTGAGCCCTGGTATTGCACCAAGAATTTTGCAACTCTGAGAGGCTGCCCCACTTTACTTTATCAACCCGGGGTTTGTACAAACTTGGAGGTGACAGTGCTATATACACAGCAGATGCATTCCACTCATGTCATCCTCTTATTAGCTTTACGAAAGGGTGCTACTTCTAGGGTTACTGGATGAAGTTTGTCACACTTCTGAAATTAGGCCTAGAGCTACAAATGGTTCAAAGCCATTGCACTATCAGCAAGTATAGAACTACACTACAACAAGCAAGTACATATAACTATTCTTCAATGAAATAAATATGAGCATTAAACTATGATAAGAAATGAAAGCAACCTAGGCATCTTTCATGAAGTAAATTGGTGAATTGAAATGGAATAAAGGAAATTAATCTAATTACTCTTTTCTGGGCCGAATGGATAAACACACTCTACTTACTCTATGCTCTATCTATCATGTTTTTAATCATGCAACTACTCATGACCTAACTATGCTTGTAAATGTGTTGTTTTGCAGCTAGGAGAAGAAAGTGCTAAGGTGGCTTATGGAAGGCTTGAAAACATGGGTGCAATTTTGAAGGTGTATGAGTGGTTTTTTCAGGTCTATGGGATGTGGATGGTGGTTTCTGGGCTTAAGGAAGGGCCCACTAATGCTATTTCAAGTGTTGCTACAGGAAAGTCCTGAATTTCTACATGAAACAGTCTAAGGGCATTATGAGGCCAAAAATAGGTGGAATAAGGGTATGGAAGGTGGAGTGAAGGTGGATTAGGATGAGTGGAAGGTGTCCCACCCCTTGGAAAAATGCAGAACCTCTTGGGAGGCCTGTCTTGCACCCCTAGGGTTTTCTCACGGTGTAGGGATGAAAAATCCAAAAACAGGGCTGATGGTGGTTTTGATGAACGGAGGGATGATGAAGGGTGAGAGATGAAGTTGAAGGTGCTAGTGAATTTCTCCTTGGATGTGATACATGTACCTGCAAGAAAATTATCTATTCATGCAATAAAAATGGAAAAATTCATGATAAAGACAATGGAAAAGATGACTTGAATTTGTAAAGAAAATCTACTCTAATCTACAAACAGAGATCTAACACATCATTCTAAGCATATCCATGGAATCACGGCAACTAATATCTTATATTCCAAGAAATCATAAACTAAAAAGCACTTTTGGTCTATGGGGAAGGTCTACCCTCCTCAAGATCCAATGACAGAGATGAGAGGGGGAGGCTTGACTCACATTGTTTTGAAGTTATAACCTATTCTACCAACATGTAAGAAAGTTAAATCTACAACAAAAGACAAATGGAAGCAAACTAAAAATAGTAAATGAAAATACAAGCAAACTAGCTAAATACCCATAAGAAAAACTAGCTAAATGACATGAAAGTAAATAATGATTACACAAGAGAGGCTGAGGCACATGGATTGGTCCCTAGCCCACAAGCATAACTCTCTGAAACTATATCAGTAAAGCACAATCTGAATAATCATTTCATTTCAAAAGATAGTCTCATTACATCAATATAAAAGTCTTGAAAATTGATTACAAGATCAAAGAGCCTAATGGCTTTCTCCAAAGTTTGAATCCTAATGAGCTCTTGCTCAACCCTATTTAACCTAAAGGGTAGCTACCAACAACTCCCTAAAAATTAGATGATGATTCCACTTGACTGCAACTGAAGTATTGCTTTAGTGCACTTGATCTTAAGTTTGCTTGGCTGCCTTTGATTTCGAGCTGTTGGAGGGAATCTCAAGGATCCCTTGGCTGCCTTTGGGAGTTAAGGAGGGTGAACAAGCCCCTAAAATATCTCCTTGTTGTCTACTCCGAGTCTTGATGACAAAATCTTCACAAAAATGCAATATCTTCATGATTTTCCTGCATTTGGCTCATGTTAGGTACTCAATGTATGATAAACCTCAATCACCATCTACACTAGCATCATAAGACCATCATATAATTAAAATGTAAGAAAAAGATACTTAATAAGGAAAAAATGTGACCATTAACCCCTCCAAATGTACCTAATGATGGAGCTCATCAAATATCATGTCCATGTTTATGAATTACACCACTTGTATAACTTATTCCATTTAAGTAATTTGAAACCAATCAGGTGGATTCATAGTGTGATCTAGATTCCTGTCGAAAATGGGTGGAGGAAATGTGGCCTCTGTAATCCTAAAGTGTGATGAAGGTAGATATGATTTGGAACTCTATATTCTTGTAGTGATTAATTAGATGGGGGAATGTGTGCTCTAGATTCCATGGGGTGTTGTTTGGGTGGATACATTGTGTACTTTGGATTCTTGGTTTTAAGGTGGAGGTGGTGTGTACTCTAGATTCCCATCTGATGTGTTAATGACTTGTGTGAAATTACATTGCGCACTTCACTGCTCATACTCTTAATTTGGCTTCGGGTTGGTTAACTATGAGAAAGTATGGAAGTGTAGTTTGCCTATGATTGGAAGGAGAGTTGAAGTCCCTTTCTCAATTGGCAGTCATTCAATCAATAAGATAAGTTTCTTCCTTGTATATTTGTGTATACCTGTTGCAATTGAACGATAATTATTTTTGTTATATGAGAATGAGTGTATCAACATTGTTAATGAAGGAATATGTATTACCTATGTGTTTGCATTGAGATGTTTGTATTATCAGTATCATGGTGTGAGGGACATCCATGTAGTTGTTGATATATTTCCTTAGTTGCAAAGTTATTGCATGATTTTTTATGGTTGTGTAATTAACCTAGTTAAACTTTTATGGTGTGTGAAATTCCATGGTTTGGGTGCTATAACTATCCAAGAGACTCTATGTTCAAGAACCAAGTAGTATTTTCAAAGTGTGATATATAGAATTATAGGAATAAACATGGCTTTCTATGGTACATGACTTATTGCTTCCCTTCTTTATTCATGGTATAATAATGAATTAATGCATAATATAACAAGGAATTTGATAGTAATGTTTTCATATCCATTCTATATAAGGATCTAGTGAATGTTGTAGTTGAGTTCGTAAAGAGATGATAGCCATGGATTGGCTTGTTTCAATAACTCATTAGTAGGTTGATTTATATCTTTGTGGTTGTGTTGTATTTATGTTTATAACTTTATTTATTTGTGTGGGGTATAAGGATGCATTGTTGTGAATGTAGTTTCTCTGGGAAGGGCCAGACTCCTAAAGGGACCATGGCCAATTTTCTGAAATACTCAAGAAATTTTCTAAGTTTGAAAATGACAGAAATTTCCCTTTATCCAGGCTCTGGTGAATATTTACGAAATAGGCATCCAAGACGGATGTTTCAGGGGTAAATTGGATGCATCTGAAAATATGGATATTTGGAACATTTGACATGGTGAAGTTTGTAGAAAATATGGTGATATAATTGCAACTGCTCAAGAAATTTTAATCTATATCAAGAGACACAATTCTACTCTACTAATCTATGGAATTCAATTCACAATTTATAACAACAATCTCAGACATGAAATAAGAAATAACACACATGCACAATATTTTATCTAGGGGAACCCAACTGGGAAAAACTGCTCAAGCCTCTTTGCATTAATAATATGAATAGAGAAGGTAATACAATTGCTTGCCCACTCTGAGCACAACTTGCAAGTGAATAACCTATCTCTCTTCTCAATGAGAATATTTGACCTAGATTTAGTCAATTTATACCTCTACTTGAGCCCCTATTTACTTGCGTAATCCCCAAGGTTTGATCATTTGACTGCATGCAACACCTATACACTCAAACTAGTTTACAAATGCTTGTTTGATTGCCTTGGAATCCCCACCACAACTAGGAACTCTAATTATCTGCATGCACTAGTTATTTTAGGTTGATTGATCAGTTAACTAGATAATCACTAAGTTAGACTATTGTCCCACTGCACAACTGACCTTCCACTATTTCCTCCAACTGTTAGAACAAGTATAACTGAACACAACTGGATATAACTAGATTGGATTACTAAAATTTATCAATCACACATGCTTAGCTAAAATCCAAGCCCTCTAACTCAAATTTACTAAGCTAACTGGGTGACAAGAGCCATGTCACATAGGTTAACTGCATCCAAGTTGTCTATTGAGGTGGAAATTCGAATTTTCTCAATTTGATCAGGGAAAAGTCAAATTGAGACTTTCTTGTTGCACTTCTCAACACTCCCTCTCAACAAGAAAGGGATTATCAACCACACATATCCTTCACATGTGGAACTCAAACTTCCCTCTTGACAAATCATTTATCAAGATGGCATCATCTTGTTCCTCTTTTGGAATGTGTTGTAGCAAAAGTATCCACCTATGCACATAGTCCCGTAAATGATGATATCGAATATATATATATATATATATATATATATATATATATATATATATATATATATGCTTGGATCAATTGTGAAATATCGGATTATCGAAGAGCTTAATGCAACTATTATTATCACAATATATCATAGTTGGATCCATCATCTGACCAAATATTCCTACGAGTATTTTTCTCATTCAGATCACCTCACATGCTCCTTGACTTGCAACCATGTAATCCACTTTTTTCAAGCTAAGCGCCACATATATTTACTTCATGTTGTACCAGGAAACCATTGTGGACCCAACACTAAAAAATCCACTTGATGTACTCTTTCGGTCGGATGGACACTCTACTCAATTTTCATTTGTGAAGCCACACAACTTCACTCCCTCTATCTATTTGTACCATAATTCATACTGGGTAGTGCCTCTGAGGTACCGTAAAACATGCTTAGCTCCCTTCCAATATAATTTTTTCAACCTAACCATATCTTGGGTCAACTGGGTGACTGCATAACACATATTTGGTCGTTTATTCACAAGATACATCATTGAACCTACTAACTGTCAGTAAATGGTAGCATCCACCTCTTCACATGAACTGGCAGTCTCCTTCCTCCAGTTGGTCGCTAGAGGTGTCTCCATGGGTTTGTAACTCTTCATGTGAAATATCTACAATATCCCATTGGAATACTTGCCTTGAGACGCAAACAATTCCCCATCAATTTTTCATACTTCCAGCCCAAGGAATTAGTGCATGAGACCCGTGTCCTTCATTTTAAATTCCCTTGCAAGGTCCTCCTTGCAAGATCTTATCATTTTCTCATCACCTATTAATATTAAATCATAAAAATATAAAACAATGATAAGTAATTTACCTTCTACCAAAATATGATAAATGTTTGCATCCTCTTTACTTTTGGTGAAGCCCAAACCAATGAGATAATTGTCAGTCCTGGTGTAACAAGAACAGGGTGCCTATTTGAGACCGTACAACACTCGCTTGAGTCTGCACACATGAGACTCCCGATCAAATGTCTCAAAACCTTCTAGTTACTCTGTGTACACCTCCTCGTCAATAATACCATTGTGAAATGTTTTTTTTACATACATTTGGTGGATCTTCCACCCCATCTGCGCAACTAGTGCAAGAATTGATATAATGGATGAATACCTTGCTTCAAGAGAAAAGTTTTCCTCATAGTCAATTCCCTCAACTTGGGAGAATCCTTTCGCCACAAATATGGCCTTATATTTCTCTATGCTTCCATCTCTTGCATGTTTAACCTTGAAGATGCATCTCAAACCCACAACTGATTCGTTTGATGGTCTTGGGACCACTTCCAAAACACTATTCAACATGATGGATTTGTATTCTTTCACCATTTCATCAATGCAAATAGGTTTCTAAACTAGTTCCTCAAAATAGAATGGCTCAATTTCTACAAGCTTAGTAATTAGAGCTATGTATCCAATGTACTTTTTAGGTGACCTCCTGTTGACGGTGCTATAAATCCATCAACCAAGGGGTCTCCCTTATGTTTATTCCCAATTATACCTCACACCATTTGGAATAGGATCCCCATCCAAAAACTCAACCTGGTTTCCATGTGTTCTTATAGATTTTCCTTTACTATAATTTTCAGAAATAGAGAGGAGTGTACATGCACCTTTGAAAATCAAGGGGGTGTGCATGGTGAGTGTTCGATCATATGTGTTTCAAAGTCCTTCTACTGCAGGGGAAAGGAAAGGTGAGCCTCTAATAGAGAGGTAATAGTACCACCCAAGAAGAGACACACACATACAACAAGATTTGTCTAATATCCAACAAAATAGTCCATAACAGATGCGACGGCCATTATAACCAACAAATGAGAAAAATATTTATGGTATCCAGCGGAATAGCCCACAAGGATGCAACAGTAACAACAACCATTATAGCACATTATCAATATGATAAGTACCAAAATAACTGAAATAGTTCAACTATATTAGCACATGTGAAAGCAAACATGAAATACAAACATTCGCAAAATAGTCTTACAAACATTTATAATTCATGCATGAGGAACATGTTGGCCTTGAAATTATTATGTTATTAAGTAAAAGTTCCGAGACACTTATGTACAAAGAACATCACTAGCTCCAATAATGGAGCGTTGGAGCCACTCCTTGCTCCAAAAAATAACTAGCTTCTCTCTCTAATGCTTTGTTGGTGGATCCAAGGTGAAAATTCCTTTTCTCATATAATGAAGGAGTATATATAACCAAGGGTGACTCTTTGAATACCCTCATGATTGTTTGAATTCCCATGACTTTTCAACTTACATGACCCTTTACATTCATGTGTGTCCTTTTGTGATCTAGGAGGATCCTCAAAATGCTCAAATTTGAATGGTCTCATATGCTCCCGAAACCAGTTCCAAGTTGAATAGATCATCGTGCCTATTCCGACTGTATATCCGGTTCGAAAAATAGCGTCCATATGAAGGAGAAAATGCCCATTGAATTTTAATTCAAACATGTAAAAAAATGTGGGACTTGTAGGCCAAGTGGTAGGTCAAAGTCAACACAAGTGGTCAAAGTAAACAGAGGTCAGATGGGCAGGTAGGACTCGAATCCGTGACCTCCCATAGCACATTACAAAATCTTACCTTCGGCTCATAGGTCGATTTTTAACATACATTGGTGAATGAATATATTTAAAGGCATGTTGTTATGTAATGGGGGGTAAGGTTGGTGGAGCCCACCAAATATGGCGGCCCCTCCAACCCAAAGCTATAGTTTATCGGCACTCTAAATACAATATAGTGAAACCATATGTTATGTTGATGGTAACGTCATCCATGGGTCAATTAATACATGTCTCCGCCACCAAACAATTATTGATCATCAGGGGTTGCACCACGGATCAACACGACCGCATCGGTGAACAGTTCATATGCCACGAGGAGATGTGTCATATCAAACTATTATCATAACCAACGGGGATCAGGTAGGGAGTAGGTAAAACGAACTTATCACATGTCGCAGTCAAGTCTTCTGCTCTGGGATCCGTTGTTGCGCCAATGCGAAAGGTTATATGCCACAAGTTCAGAGTTGTTAACACACTATCGGCATTTGGTTAAGATGATATGTTGTGGTTACAATGAATTTCATACATGTAAAATGGTGTGAGGTTTTAAACTATATATTATATTTATTATATAGTTTCAGTCCAATCCATTAATATCATATGTGTTATATGGTATGCACTCGAATCATATTGTTAAAACAAATAAACGTTGTTATAACCAATTGCCATGTAAATCCCGAGAGGTCCGTGAGTTTGACCCCAGGACCTGCCCGTGGCCTATAAAATAATATACCAATGTGCCCATGCTCAGGGAGTTATACATTGATTCTACACATTTTTTAATATTTGTGCCTGTCAAATGAATTTTTGGGCATAAATTGGCCATCCTTGGGCCTTTTTTAAAATAGAGAGTTGTGTTGGAGAGCATAGGCCGAGGCCTACATTTTGACAATAGCCATGAGTGCCTGCGTGCAGTGTTAGAATGGAAAAAAGGTATGTAAAGAGCCTTTTTTAGCATTACTAATATAACAGACGCCCATTGGAAGCGAACCTGGAGACGTAGTCCAGGAGGGACGAACTTCGTCATCAATGTTTGTGTGTTTGTGTCTTTTATTGTTGTTGTTCATGCTTATGTTTCAGTTCTCAAGTTTATGTTTAAGGCACTTTAATAATTCAATTTCCTTCATACATTCACATAAAAGGGAAATCTTAGTTAATGTTTGGTGATATTGCCCAAATAGTCAATTCTGTATGTTTTTAGATCATTCAGACTTCCACTTTACAATACATTTGATTACGATGGACATGATATACAATAGTGATGTGTCATATGACCACTCATGGCATGACATGACATGACACTGTTGACATGGACTGCTTGATGACATGGCAACGTTGTTGTTGAGAGTTGAGTGTCTTCAAGAAAGAGCTCTCCTTTTCTCCTCCGCATGCCTTGGTGATAGGGTGTCTTTAATGATCTCAAGTCTTGGATGGTGATCGTAAACTAGTGTCCTTTTGATTTCTCTTGATTAATCATCTTGTGAGTTCAAATACAAGAATGTATTTGAGCATGATTCCCTCCTTCTTCTCTTCCTTCATCATCTCACCATGACATGATAGAGTACCATTCTAACAATTCACTCATGATGGGATGAAATCAATCCGAAAAACCCCTAGCCTAACATGATTCATTATGATCCATGAACTGAGCTTGAAGTGAAAAGATAGAAAAGGAGGCTTAGTGACTATGTAGTTCAAGCATGAAAGGGGAAGCCCTGAGCCTTGAAATTGTGCAATGCGCAGTTCAAGTTAGGTTGGGAGACATGACTACAAAGTTTATGGGGTCGGTGGGACAGGCTGCAGGGATGGAAACTGGGAGGAATTTATGCATAGTTTTGGGTGTCAAGGAAGGCTTAGGTGACTGCGCATTACACAATTCCATGGCTCAGAGAGAAAACTTGTTTCTTGAGGTTACAAAGTGCGCAGTTTAGGCCGGGCTAGAGGCCATGACTGCGCAATTTTTGAGGTCAAGGTAAAGGCTTGGTCACAAAAATTTTGCAATGAAGAAGTCTTGGGAAGCAATTTCTTCGCACTACGCAATTCAAAGAAGTAAGGTCACATCTTGAGGATTAAGACTACGTAGTGCATAGCTCAGGGGAGGCTCAGTGAAGCAAAGTTGTTCGGTTGGGAATTTTTTAGAAAAATGACGAAGTGTGGGACCAGTGAGATCGATGTACAGTGATGAAATTTGACTGTGATCACATACTTAGCATATCTTGATGACTCAAAACACATAGATCATCCATGACATAAAAACAAAGAATTATATTTTGTGTGACAGCTTTACAACCAGTTATGACAAGTGTGACACCAAAGATACACTTTACGATGATTGTGACGACACTTTTGCGACAATGCCAAAAACTTTGGAAACGAGTGTGATAGATACTTACAAGGTTGGAACAACTCATTTGCACAAAGCTGTGTTAAAATTGTGCAACTTCGTTCAAATTACACATTGGAAAACTCATATTATGAAGATAATAATAGAAATAGATTCCCCTTTTCGAAAGGACCGAAATTGACCTAAAGATCACCTCATTTGGACAAGAAAAATTTGGTTTTTGAATTTATGTTCCTACTCATGTATATTGGATCAGATCAGTCCTATGCATACGTAAAATTAGACAGGTTGGGCTCAACATTAATTGGACCCTCATGGAAGCCTATAAATAGAAGATACCTCAAGCTCATTTCGACATATTTGATAAAGTCATCTTCTCTTCTCTTCCATTGTCTTGGTTCGCACAAGTCTGACGGAGAAAGTTCGCACAAGGGTTTGAAACTACAGGATTGAAGCTTGCACGAATCTAGTGTTTCTGTTTCTTAGATGTTGGCTTGTAACTAAGCATTATCGTCCCTAGACGTACTCACAGAGTGGTCGAAGGTGCATCTGGGAAACCTCAGACACTCACACAGTAGCCTAAAGAAAGTGTCTAGGGTTTCTAAAGCAGATCAGGCAATCTGGTCCCCAGACGCACGCATAGAGTGGTCAAGGGTGCATCTAGGAAACCCTAAATGCTCACACAATAGCATGAAGGGAGCATCTAGGGTTTCTAAATTAGTTCACGTAGTCTGGTTCATGGACACACACACCGAGTGGTCAAGGGCGCGTCTAGGAAGCCTCGGACGCTCGCACAATAGCCTGAATGGTGTGTTTGCAGGTGTGAGGCATATTTGAGTGTATTTTTCCCTAGATGCATCCATTCAGTTCACCAGAGAGCGTCCAAGACTGCTATACTCGCTCGCACAACTCCTCCTCCATGTGTCTGGGACTAAAAGATGAAACTTTAGCACTCCAAATATTTTTCTCAGTGACAATAGTGTTCAGCAGTAGGATATAGATAATGACAGTACATTACAGTCCTTAGAATCAAGGTTTTGAATACAAGCATGTTTAGTTTCATTTCATGGATGTTATAGTTGTTGTGAAGATATTGATCATTGTACTCTCTTTTGCTAAGTCATTTGAGTACAATCTATAAGAAGAAGAATTTGCAATGGTTTTCCCCATAGTGGTTTTTTCCCTTGTCTTTGACCAATCCTAGTGCCCCTATATGTGCATAATTTTCTTCTATTGTTCCTTTATGTTCTGCTGCATTTATGATTATGATATTTTTCTTTCTACATAGTTGCATATGTGGATGAATAATGATTTAAATATGAATAATTTCATGATGTTAAGGGGTGAACTTAAAGTTTTATTGAAGAAATTCAATTATCAAAGCAAAGAACAATATATCCCTTGGAAAAATTAGCATGGCATCATAGTTAGGCTAAAGAAAAGTCATGGATATCACCTCCATGGAGATACTTTTGATGGAAGCAAGAAGAGGATGGTGGAGACGTAAAATAATTCTAGGGTATGAAGGAAACTCTAGGTATTTATTGCATAAGGTTTTGATGGTTAGGGTTTGAGAGAAACCTTGGTTTGTGGAAAAGACTTGATATATGATATATGAAACCATAACATGGTCAAATTCAAGATGTTCAAGCACTTATGACAGATTTAATGAAGCCCTAGATGGGATAGTCTCTAGGAGGCCTAGTTATTGATAAATTTGATTGAAGGAAACATTTTTGTGTGGGCTATTGATAGTAATGTCCCTTGAAGATTGTTTCAATAGGGAGAGGATCATCTATAATTGAAGATAAGTATTCCTTGACTTATGATGTTTCTTTGTGTCCTTAACCTTTTTTAGACTTATGGATATGGTTATTATGATTATTGTTTTTAGTCATTGCTCATACTTCCTACATGTATATTTGAGTTCTTGGATGTTTCTAACCTCCTTGATGATATGTGATAAGTGGATCCTTCTTGAGGATCATTTAAGATGCAAGAAATAAAATCTAGATCTGGAAAGGGTAAAGAGACACCTGAATAAAAAGGAGACAAATACTATAAGCTGCCTATATGAAGGTACACAAGTATTTGAATACTACTAGGTATGCACAGTATACTATTTCAGTGTTATGTTTCAGATGTAATATTGAATAGCAAGGTTAGCCCTATGGTATGTTGAGAATGTCTCCTTCTCAAATGCCGCATGCATGCATATGAAAGTGATTTGGATACATGGTTCTTATGATGAAATGGTGCACTTGGTATTGAAAATTTTGATCATGATGATCTTCTTGATTCTATGAGGCTACTTATTGTTTATCTTGGATATAGTGGTATAACTTGGTGTTTGGCTAACATCTATTGGTTTTGGAGATCCTGATTCTGTGAAGCAGGCTAGCACCCTGAAGATGATACTCTTAATATGTGTCATGCATTTCACATAGAAGGATAGCTCATTGACTCTTTATAATGCTTGTGATGAACATAATGACATGACACTATTGACATGGACTGCTTGATGACATGGAAATTTCAATCCATTGCTACTGCCGAGAGTTGAGTGTCTTCATGAAAGATCTCTCCTTTTATCCTCTGCATTCCTTGGTGATAGGGAGTCTTCAATGATCTCAAGTCTTGGATGGTGGTCACAAACTAGCGTCCTTTCACTTTATATTGATTAATCATCTTCTGAGTTCAGATTCAACAACGTCTTTGAGAATGCTTCCCTCCTTCTTCTCTTGCTTCATCATCTCGCCATGACATGATAGATTACCTATTCCTGAAATTCACTCTTGACGGTATGACATTAATACGAAAAAACCCCTAGCCTAAGATGATGCATTTTGATCCATGAATTGAGCACATAACAAGTTACAGGATAGACAAGGAGGCACAATGACTATGAAACAACGCAGTTCAAGCAGGAAATGTGAATCCTTGAACCTTGAGACTGTGCAATGTGTAGTTCAGGTTGGGATGGGAGGCATGACTGCACAGTTTATGGGGTCAGTGGGACAGGTTGCAGAGATGGACACTGTGAGGAATTTTTTCACATTTATGGGTGTCAAGGAAGGCCTGGGTGACTATGTAATATGAATTTTTAGGGCTCAGGGTTTAGATTTTTTCTTGAGGTTGTGAAGTGCACAGTTCAAGCCAGGCTGGAGGTCATGACTGCACAATTCTAGAGGTCAAGGTCAAGGGTTGGTCATAAAAAATGCGCAACGAAGCAGTCTTGGAAAGCACGTTCTTCACATTTCTTAGAGCCAAGCATCAAGGTCATAGCTTGAGGACTGAGACTACGCAATGCGCAGCTCAAGGGAGGCCAGCTGGAGCTAATTTGTTTGGATGGGAAGTTTTCAGAAAAATTACTAAGTGTGGGACCAGTGAGATCAATGTGGACAGTGACGAACTCTAACTTTGACCACATACTTATCATATCTTAACAACTCAAACAACATAGATCATCCATGAAATACAAACAAATCATTCTCCTCTATGTGATAGCTTTACAACTAGTTATGACAAGTGTGACACCAAAGATACAATTTACGACGACCGTGACAACATTTGTGCGACAGTGCTAAAAACTTTGGAAATGAGTGTGATGGATACTTACAAGGTTGGAACAACTCATTTCACAAACGTGGCCTCTTATAACCACTAGAACAATCTCATACATACAATACGACAACTAACATGCCAAAAGACAACACTTTTCTTATCTTGCGAAAGGGATCACAACACTTTAAGAAAGTCATTAAAAAGAACCTCAAAGTTTGTGACAACAATGAACAAGACCAAGGAAGGCTCCAAAATTTGGTATAGGCCAAAATTTTGGAGGGTGTTGTAGCAACTACAACACCTCCTTTTCTTGCGCAAATTTTAAGGAGCTCTCACATTCTCCCTCATATCCTTCACTAATCTATCAGCTTCCCTCGTTCTTTTTTCTACCTTCTTTGGATGGTTCTACTTGAGTGGATGTCTCCAATTTCTACTCCTCTATTTATGGCTACTCCACAACTTCCTTAGGCTCCTCCTTTGGAACTAAAAGCTCCTATTCTGGTGGGATTTGAATCTCCCTCTCAAGAGAGAACCACGTCGCTTTCTCTTCATCAAAATTTACATCCCTTCGCACAATTATCATTATGAGGGAAGATAAGTACAAACAGTCATTATGTGGAGTTTTGGTGTAGCCCATAAAAACTCCCAACTTTTTTCTCAGATCAATCTTATTCCTCGAATATTTGGAGACATGGTAGTAAACAAAGGTTCCAAAAATCCTGAAGTGAGACACATCTGACTTCCTCCCCGAGAAATCCTCCTCCGGTGTAATCATACCAAGAATATGATGAGGATTTAGGTTTTGCACGTAAACTATTGTGTTACACGCCTCTACCCACAAATTTAGTGGTATGCTTAGTCATGTGGCATAGCTCTCGTAGCTCCAATAATGCTCCAGTTCTTTCTCTCAGCTACCCCATTATGTTGTGGGTTGTGGGTTGTGGGATGTTTTCAACTCTCTTTGAATGCCTTATTTTGCAAAAAATTATGTGAATTCATTCGAAACATACTCACCTATATTGTCGCTCCTAAGATCCTTCACCTTCTTTCCGGTCTCTTTCCCAACTATTGCCTTGAATTCTACAAACTTTGAGAATGTCTCATCCTTCTTCCACATGAATAATTTCCAACACTTTCTTGAGAAATCATCAATAAAAATAACATAGTATTTGTTTCTAACGATGGAGGTTATCAAGAAGGGTCCACAAAAATCAGAGTGGACTCTTTCCAAGACTGCATTTTCTTTGTTGTCTCGTTCATGGAATGTGGATTTCACCTACTTCCCCAAGTTACAACCTCTACATACATACTACTGCTCAATTCCCTTTTAGGGAGGAAAAGGGTTATTTGATACATAATTTCCAAGGTGCCATGATGCAAATGGACCAATATCTTCTCCCAAATTTCACCAACATTGTGGCTCTTCATTTTATATGCCTTAATTCTTAATGCAATGCAATCTTCCACATCCAACTTGTACAGGTTCGTCACCTAAAACCCTGATCTACTTCACCTGTCCAGTGGATATGTGTCTCAATAATGTTTTCCCTTTGTTGAATATCACATCATAACCGCAGTATTCCAAAACTTCTATAGAGATGATATTCTTACTTAGGCATCGAACAATGTTAAGATATTTCGACACATAAGAAATAGTTAAGAATAACTTAGTCTAATGTAGAGTTAGGTAAAGTGTGTCTCTTTACCATGTACATTTGTAACTTATAATCTGATGGTCACGATTTGTAATGAGCCAACGGTTATCTCTCACCTCGGTATTAACGACACTTGATTCATGGCTTAACACCTGATTGGTCCATGATCTCTATTTAAAGAGCATGGAGGGTCATTTGTTTGGTAACGGTTTATGAGAGAAACATATGTAACTTTCTTTTATATTAATAAATTGCCTAAAGTGGCTGCATTGGCTCAGGCCGTGGACTATTTCCCTCATTGAGGGTTTTAACCACATGATTATACTGGTGTAATGATTTGTGATCTGTTTGTGAGCAGTGACCTTTGGTTCTTGATCTACGGAACTTACCCTATAAATTCCTACATGGTATCAGAGCTATTTTGAGGGCCGCATCCGTTGTTGATCAAAATTCGAAGCCGGATTGACTACATGCGAATGTCATTTTGTAGATCTACTATTTCTGAACATTTTTGGGCTTGGAGAACTACTCAGTTGTGTCCAGAGCGTCTGTTATAGTGAGGAACACCTTTCGTTTCATGTGAAAAGGTATATGGCTGCCCAAGTTATGATAGTTTAGATCTGGAGGTATAAAGCATATATTTTGCAGTTATATTTGTTAATAGTTCTGTTTATTTCAGTTTTTTCTATTTATTTTCGGTATTAAGATTTTATTTATTTGTCGGATCTATACCCTCTTCTCTATGTATGCTCTTTGTTGTGTGCTGCGTACGATCTCGGAAAATCAGAAACAGGAAAAAGGGATTTTTTTTCCTACGTATGCTCTTTCCCCGCGTCTTTGTGCGATCTCGGGAAATCAGAAATAGTGAAAAAAGTGATAGTTGCCGGTAAGGCTAATCGAAAATCTAACATTCTGTTGTAAGGCTTTGCATTTCGTTTTTTTTTTCTCGTTTTTTGTGTTTTTTTGTGCAAGAAAAGGCACGCACACCGAATCCCAAGAAGAAGTATCCTAAAAAATATAGTTCTAAACCAAACAAGGGCCCTAAGCAATTTCAACTGCAAACTGAAAAATCAAATCACCAAAATAATAAGGGAAATCAAAACAAAGGGAAGAAGATAGATAGACATTGCAAATTTTGCAATCAGGATGGCCATATAGAGTCCAAATGTCTTAAGAAGATGGAAGCCTTAGAAGCAGCAATGAAGAAGCACAACATCAATTTGGAGCACTCTTGACCTTCCTCTTCAAGCATGGCACTTTCTGCTTGTGGTTATCAAGCATCAAGATATGGTTATGCATTAAATGTATCTTCTTATTCTCCTTCTCATGAGTGGCTCATTGATTCTGGAGTTTCTCACCACATGACTAAAAATAAATCCATGTTTTCTTCTTTAAATTATTGTAACACCAAACATATTTATGTTGGTGATGATAGATCTCTTAGTGTTGTAGGATCTGGAACCATTCATCTAGATAATGGTCAGTTTAATGATGTACTATGTGTTCCTACCTTGTCATGCAACCTTCTATCTATTTATCAAATTACTCATTCAGGTGAAGGGAAAATAGTAGAATTATCACCTCATGATGTTGTAATCAAGGACCTCAAAGATCCTAAACATATTTTAGCTACTGGCATTGCTGATGATTCCACAAGGTTGTATAAGTTTGACAACTTTGGGTCATCCTCTCTTCCCTCCATTTTTGTTGCTCATAATGAGATGTGAGCAAACTTTGGCATGAGTGATTTGGTCACTTAAACTATCGATGTCTTCAAACTCTATGTAAGGAAAATATGGTGACGGGTCTTCCTATGGTATCTTTCCGAGATGGTGTTCGCTCCGGATGTGTACTCAGAAAACATCATCGGGATATTTTTGACAAACGTGCCTCTTGGCATGCTTCAGCCCCTTTGTAGCTTGTGCACAGTGATTTATGTGGTCCACTTCCTATTGTTTCTTTCTCTGGTTGCAAGTACTTCTTAACTTTCATTGATGATTTTTCCAGACACACTTGGGTGTATTTCTTAAAACTCAAGAGTGAAGTTTTTAACATGTTTTTGGCCTTTAAGGCCTTTGTTGAGAAACAATCTAGACATCAAATTCTTAAGTTAAGATCAAACAATGGCGGAGAATATGTTAACAACAAATTTATCAACTTCTACACTGAGCATGGAATTCAATTGCAACATACTGTTCCATATACTCCACAAAAAAATGGTGTAGCTGAAAGGAAGAATCACACCTTAAAATAAATGGCTAATTGTATGCTTCAATCTAAAGGGCTTGGTCTCAATTTTTGGGCAGAAGCCATTAACTGTGCAAATTACATAGTAAATTGCACTCCTACTAAGGTTTTAAAGAATATAACTCCAGAAGAAGCTTGGAGCTCAATCAAACCAGATGTAAGTCACTTTCACATTTTTGGAAGTGATGCTTGGGCCCATATTCCAGATGCGAAACATAAAGCCTTAGAACCTAAGAGTGAAAAATAAGTTTTTGTTGGATATTCTGAAGATGTTAAAGCATATGACTTCTTCAACCAAAATACAAAAATATTATCATTATAAGAGATGTAAAATTTAATGAAAATATATCGGCCTGTGAGCCTAGTTCGGCAAGTGTGCCACCATTGGCTTGTGAGCCTGATTCGGCATATGTGCCACCTCTCTCTCTCTCTTCTATTTTTAATAGCATTCATTCTAGTTTAGATGATGACAGCGAGGATGACAATCCTCTTCCACCTCCTGAAATTGTTCCTTATACTCCACCGCTTCCAATATGGGTCTGCTCTACTTGGGATGCAAGAGGTTCTCTTGCAGGTGACATCATGCACGTTCTCAGTTCAAAAGAGCTTCTTCCTTATTGGCTCAAGTTCCAGAAAAAATTGATCCAGAAACATTTGAAGAAGCCTCCGGTCATCCAAATTGGGATGAACCTATGAATGAATAGTATCATTCCTTATTGGCAAACAATACTTGGGATCTTGTTCCTCTTCCAAAAGGAAGAAAACTTGTCAGATGCAGATGGGTTTACAAAACCAAGTGTGGACCAGATGGAAAAGTGGATAGACATAAAGCTCGTCTTGTTGCTAAAGTATTTTCACAAGTTGAAGGCATTGACTATATTGAAACCTTCTCCCCTGTTTCCAAAATGAATTCTATCTGCCTTGTTCTTTCCCTTGCTGCCTCCTTTAAATGGAAAGTCCATCAGATGGATGTTAAATCAGCCTTCTTACATGGAGATTTGCATGAAGAAATATACATGGAACAACCCCCTGGATTTATCCAAAAATACTCCAGCCTTGTTTGTTTCCTTAGGAAGTCTCTCTATGGTCTCAAACAAGATCCTCAGGCTTGGTATGCCAAAATGGATATATTTCTCTTAGATAATGGCTTTTCTAGGTGTCATTCTGAAAACACTATCTACACCAAGAAAGTGGGTAATTCCTTCACCATCCTTGTTCTTTATGTTGATGATCTTATCCTTACTCGTAGTGATCCAAACCATATAAACCATGTGAAGTCTAGCCTCAAAAAGAAGTTTGAAATGACTGACTTAGGACACTTGCATTA
This sequence comes from Pinus albicaulis, assembly GCA_034641835.2. Taxonomy (NCBI): domain Eukaryota; kingdom Viridiplantae; phylum Streptophyta; class Pinopsida; order Pinales; family Pinaceae; genus Pinus; species Pinus albicaulis. The sequence goes on from CM076582.1 coordinate 1,468,275,337, forward strand.
TTTCCTTGGTCTTCAAGTCTTGCAATCCAAGGAAGGCATTACCCTCTCTCAGTCCAAGTATGCCTGTGATATTCTACACCACTTTCACATGGAAGACTGTAAGCCTGCCCCTTCTCCCTTTCAGTCTGGAGTCAAGATTTCAGTCAACTGTACTACCCCTGAAGTTGATGCTACCTTATACCGTCAACTTGTTGGCAAACTTTTGTATCTAACCCATACCCGTCCTAACCTTTCCTTTGTTGTTGGTCTTGTTGCTCTGTTTATGTACCAACCTCATGAAAGTCACTGAAAAGAAACTAAAAGAATACTTCGATATATTTGAGGTACATTTCAGTTCGAGATTCATTATAGTGCAGGAGCTTCTCCATTTTTGATTGGTTTCACTTATTCTGATTGGGCTGTTGACCCTGATGATTGAAATTCTACTGCCGGATATGTATTAACTCTTGGTTCAGGACCTATTACATGGTCTTGTAAGAAAAAAAGTGCCATATCTCTTTCTTCAGCAAAAGCAAAGTATCATGGTGCAGTTGAAGCCAACAAGGAAGCCATGTCGCTTCGTCAGATCTTGTCTGAATTTCGTCTTCATCAGCAGCATCCAACTACACTTTGATGTGATAATTAGAGTGTCATTCAGCTATGTAAAGATCTAGTTCAGCATCAGGGTATGAAACACATTGAACTCCACATACACTTCATCAGAAATCTCATTCATGATCGTGTTCTTGAAGTGCATTACTGTCCAACCGATGATCAAGTAGTCGATATCTTTACAAAGGCTCTCACAGAAGCGAAGTTTACCAAACTTCGATCCATGATTGGAGTTCAGGAAAGTTGTCATTAAGGGGGGATAGGCTCTAATGCCTCCTTCCTTCTCATATTGTGTCACTATTGTAAATCCTTCAATCCTATCCCAATTTGTTCTTGAGGGGGGATGTTAGGTTATTTCGACACATAAGAAATAGGCTCCTTTTGTGTCACCTTTGTAAATCCTTCAATCCTATCCCAAGTTGTTCTTAAGGGGGGATGTTAGGATATTTTGACACATAGGAAATAGTTAAGAATAACTTAGTCTACTGTAGAGTTAGGTAAAGTGTGTTTCTTTACCATGTACATTTGTAACTTATAATCTGACGGTCACGATTTGTAGTGATCTGAAGGTTATCTCTCACCTCGGTATTAACGACACTTGATCAGTGGCTTAACACCCGCTTGGTCCATGATCTCTATTTAAAGAGCATGGAGGGTCATTTTTTCGGTAACCGTTTATGATAGAAACATATGTAACTTTTATTTTATATTAATAAATTTCCTAAAGTGGCCACGTTGGCTCAAGCCGTGGACTGTTTCCCTCTTTGAGGGTTTTAACCACGTGATTATACTGGTGTATTGATTTTTGATCTGTTTGTGAGCAGTAACCTTTGGTTCTTGATCTATCAAACTTACCCTGTAAATTCCTACAAACAAACATGACATTTTTTAGGGGAATAGGGGATACTTAATCCCTCTTAAAGGATATTGTACCAATCTTGGTAACGCTGGACCTTCCATCGTCCCCAAGCTAAATGTGCACATGGAGATCTTTCTCCTCCAATTCACTGAAACAATCTCTACACCATGTCATTTGGAATAAGGCACCAGAGTCCAAGTACCACACATTCCCCATCACTGTGTTGGTCATGCATGCGATAAGGGTGAAGTCTAACTCAAACTGTGAATCCAATGCCTCACCTATTGCTCCTCCTAATTTCTTGTTACTAGAATTTTTGTGTGGACACTAAGTATAATCAGTCCCAAATTCATGATAATTGAAGCATATTATTTTGGACAAGACTTTCTTATTTCCCCCTTTGTTGGATTCTGGTTTGGTTTGAGATTTCTTCCCTTTCCATCCAGTGAAAAAACTTCTTCATCCTCTCCCTTGGATAGAGTTCCATCTCTGGCATTCTACCTAATCTCTTCTTGTACTAAATTGGACCACAAGCATTCCCAATTTGGTAATTTATCCCTCCCATTCACCGAGTCTTGGTAGTTATGCCAACTTTTGGGAAGAATTAGAAGAGCTAGGCTCACCGGATCATCTTCTAAAACATTCACACCAACTCCTCCAAGCTCATCACGAACTTGGCTAAATTTGTTGAGATACTACGAAATAGTATCATTCTTCCGCATCTTGATGTTTCAAAGTTTGTCTTTGAGGGCCAATTTTCTATGATCATTGTTATTCTTGAACAGTTATGTCAGTGCCTTCCACATTGCGAAAGGAGTTTCTTTCCCATGGATATTTGAGACAATGTGGTCTTGCACTCCCTCCAATATTATTCTCCTCACCTTGGATACATCTTACTTCCATTAGGATAGATTATGGGCATTATATTCCATTGTTTTTGCAACATCTCTCTTGATGTATTCTAGAAAGTCATTTTCATCAAGCACTACCTATAAGAAATATGTTGTCATTGATGGAAAAGGCAATGGAAAAAGTGATTGATGGTAAAGGCCATGGTAATTATTGGAAAATACATGTGTAGTGGAAAGAATGTTGTCATTGACGGCCAATGGAAAAGGCAAGCATGGCAATCATTGGTGGCCAACACAAAGATTGCAACAACAGAGGTGGATGGCACAAACAAAGTAAAGGAAATTGCAAAGAGTGGAAAAGATAGTAGAAATTATGCAATGCCTTTAGAGCCATTTCTAGAGAAGTATATCATCTCAGATGTAGGTGCAACCCACACATATGGAAAGAGCTTAGAAATATATTTTTGTTGGTATATGGAAGTCTGAAAATGGCCTCCTGGTTTGTGAGATAGATCTAGTCAAAGCTAGGGACCTCAAAAGTCAACCTGCCAGATTTAGCAGAGGTTGGAGAGCCTTTGTAGGGCAACCAAAGTTCATAAGTTCTAAACTCAGTAGATAAGTTTAGCGGAGCCTCTAAGCGAGAGCTTTGGGCTTAAGTGGAGGCCAAAGCAGCAGTTAGGAATAATTTTATTGGATATACAGTATATTGGTGCACAGGTCTAAATGACCGAAATGCAATGAGCAGGTGGAGCTCACCTAGAGGATATACCTCAATGGTGTGCTAATAAGGGCTAGGTATAAAAAACTGGGATGCAATGGAAAATATGTTTGACAACTATGTATTTTCCAATAAATAGTGTACATTTGGATCCCACTTAACAGGTTGGCCCAGTGGAGTTACCCCAGAGGGTTCACCCTTGAAGGTTTTTGTTGCGTCCAGGTCTTAGCGACTAGGTAGACATGGCAAACATGTTCGTGGTGATTGGAAACGGGTGGAACGCACCCGACAGTGGTACCTTGGTGGGAGTACCTGAAGGAATCATATAGATGGCACAAATTTAAGCTTCAGGTGGAGACAACATCGGGACATAGCAACTACGTGCTGCTCAATGGGGACCAAGCAGATGGTGCCCACCCGACAATAATGCCCCAAAGGGAGCACACCAGAGGTTTCATTTGCACCATAAATTTGTAGCGTCATGATGCATTGAGTGGGTGGAGCCCACCTAGAAGTGCTAGCCTAATGGGTTCCCCCTAGTGCTATGATTTTGGTGCACAAAGGGTTGAGTTGAATGGTGAATGCTAGGTCACAGCAAAAATATGCCAACTAATGAGAGGATGTCCCCACTTCGACAGCTCAGCTTGCTTAGGGTGAGCCCGAACGGAAAAGCTTGGATATAAAACAGAGAGGAAACACAGTAAGAGAACCAGCCTGGGGGTTTTTGAAGAAAAACATAGGAATATCCTGGTAAGCCTAAAAGTGAAATAACAAGGAAAAAAGGTCATAAAACCAAAATTTGGAGACCCTTTCTCTCTCCTCTGACAGATGGATAGGTGGAAGCACAGTACTAGCTCGCAGGGGACGACGTGGATGGTAATGTCAGCATGACGTGGTCCAATCAGTGATGGACATGTGGAAAGTGGATATGGAATTTTTGGGCACCCAAAGGGCCTATTTCTAGGTGATACGTGTCACCACTCACTGGTTGACACATGGCAGAAGTGACATCATCCCGACGGTATGGTTGGTGTGCACAAAGAGGAAGTGCCGAGCAACAGAGGGATCTGGGACACATTGGGAGGTTGATGGTTGACGTCGGCAACCAATCGAAGCACAAGCGGGTAGTCCCCATGGGACATGACATCTCGAATCCCAAGAATCAGTATCCTAAAAAATATAGTCCTAAGCCAAACAAGGGCCCTAAGAAATTTTATTCGCAAACTGAAAAAACAAATCACCAAAATAATAAGGGAAATCAAAACATAGGGAAGAAGACAGATAGACATTGCAAATTTTGCAATCGAGATGGCCATATAGAGTCCAAATGTTTTAAGAAGATGGAATCCTTATAAGCAACAATGAATAAGCACAACATCAATTTGGAGCACTCTTCACCTTCCTCTTCAGGCATGGAACTTTCTACTTGTGGTTGTCAAGCATCAAGATCTGGTTATGCATTAAATGTATCTTCTTCTTCTCCTTCTCATGAGTGGCTCATTGATTCTAGAGCTTCTTAACACATGGCTAAAAATAAATCCATGTTTTCCTCTTTAAATGATTGTAACACCAAACATATTTATGTTGGTGATGATAGATCTCTTAGTGTTGTAGGATCTGGAACCATTCGTCTAGATAATGGTCAGTTTAATGATGTACTATGTGTTCCTACCTTTTCATGCAACCTTCTCTCTGTTTATCAGATAACTCATTCAGGTGAAGGGAAAATAGTAGAATTCTCACCTCATGATGTTGTAATCAAGGACCTCAAATATCCTAAACATATTTTAGCTACTGGCATTGCTGATGATTCCACAAGGTTGTATAAGTTTGAAAACTTTGGGTCATCATCTCTTCCCTCTGTTTTTGTTGCTCATAATGATGATGTGAGCAAACTTTGGCATGAGCGATTTGGTCACTTAAACTATCGCTCTCTTCAAACTCCATGTAAGGAAAATATGGTGACGGGCCTTCCTATGGTACCTTGCCGAGATGGTGTTTGCTCCGGATGTGTACTCGGAAAACATCATTGGGATAGTTTGGACAAACGTGCCTCTTGGCACGCTTCAGCCCCTTTGCAGCTTGTGCACAGTGATTTATGTGGTCCACTTCCTGTTGTTTCTTTCTCTGGTTGCAAGTACTTCTTAAATTTCATTGATGATTTTTCCAGACGCACTTGGGTATATTTCTTAAAACTCAAGAGTGAAGTTTTTAACATGTTCTTGGCCTTTAAGGCCTTTGTTGAGAAACAATCTCGACATCAAATTCTTAAGTTAAGATCAGACAATGGCAGAGAATATGTTAACAACAAATTTATCAACTTCTGCACTGAGCATGGCATTCAATTGCAACATACTATTCCATATACTCCACAACAAAATGGTGTAGTTGAAAGGAAGAATCGCACCTTAAAAGAAATGGCTAATTGTATGCTTCAATCTAAAGGGCTTGGTCTCAATTTTTGGGTAGAAGCAATTAACTGTGCAAATTCAATAATAAATCACACTCCTACTAAGGTTTTAAAGAATATAACTCCAGAAGAAGCTTGGAGCTCAATCAAACCAGATGTAAGTCACTTTCGTGTTTTTGGAAGTGATGCTTGGGACCATATTCCAGATGCGAAACATAAAGCCTTAGAACCTAAGAGTGAAAAATGCATTTTTGTTGGATATTCTGAAGATGTCAAAGGATATAGACTTCTTCAACCAAAATCCAAAAATATTATCATTAGAAGAGATGTAAAATTTGATGAAAATATATCGGCCTGCGAGCCTAGTTCGGCGAGTGTGCCACCTTTGGCCTGCAAGCCTGATTCGGCATATGTGCCACCTCTCTCTCTCTCTTCTATTTTTAATAGCATTCCTTCTAGTTCATATGATGACAGCGAGGATGACAATCCTCCTCCACCTCGTGAAATTGTTCCTTATACTCCACCGCTTCCAAGATGGGTCCGCTCTACTCGGGATGCAGCAGGTTCTCTTGCAGGTGACCCTGCCGATCGACGACGTACACATTCTCAGTTCGAAAGAGCTTCTTCCTTATTGGCTCAAGTTCCAGAAAAACTTGATCCAGAAACCTTTGAAGAAGCCTTCGGTCATCCAGATTGGGATGAAGCTATGAATGAAGAGTATTGTTCCTTATTAGCAAACAATACTTGGGATCTTGTTCCTCTTCCAAAAGGAAGAAAACTTGTCAGATGCAGATGGGTTTACAAAACAAAGTTTGGACCAGATGGAAAAGTGGATAGACATAAAGCTCATCTTGTCGCTAAAGGATTTTCACAAGTTGAAGGCATTGACTATACTGAAACCTTCTCCCCTATTGCCAAAATGAATTCTATCCGCCTTGTTCTTTCCCTTGCTGCCTCCTTTAAATGGGAAGTCCATCAGATGGATGTTAAATCCGCCTTCGTACATGGAGATTTACATGAAGAAATCTACATGGAACAACCCCCTGGCTTTATCCAAAATGACTCTAGCCTTATTTGTCGCCTTAGGAAGTCTCTCTATGGTCTCAAACAAGCTCCTCAGGCTTGGTATGCCAAAATGGATAGATTTCTATTAGATAATGGCTTTTCTAGGTGTCATTCTAACAACACTGTCTACACCAAGAAAGTGGGTAAGTCCTTCACCATCCTTGTTCTTTATGTTGATGATCTTATCCTTACTGGTAGTGATCCAAACCATATAAACCATGTGAATTCTAGCCTCAAAAATAAGTTTGAAATGACAGACTTAGGACACTTGCATTATTTCCTTGGTCTTCAAGTCTTGCAATCCAAGGAAGGAATTACCCTCTCTCAGTCCAAGTATGCATGTGATCTTCTACACCACTTTCACATGGAAGACTGTAAGCCAACCCCTTCTCCCTTTCAGTCTGGAGTCAAGCTTTCAGTCACTTGTACTACCCCTGAAGTTGATGCTACCTTATATCGTCAACTTGTTGGTAAACTTCTGTATCTAACCCATACCCGTCCTAACCTTTCCTTTGTCGTTGGTCTTGTCGCTCGGTTTATGCACCAACCTCATGAAAGTCACTGGAAAGCAGCTAAAAGAATACTTCGATATATTCGAGGTACAGTTCAGTTTGGGATTCATTACAGTGCAGGAGCATCTCCATTGTTGATTGGTTTCACTGGTTCTGATTGGGCTGGTGACCCTGATGATCGAAAGTCTACTGCAGGATATGTATTCACTCTTAGTTCAGGACCTATTACTTGGTCTTGTAAGAAACAAAGTGCCATCTCTCTTTCTTCAGCAGAAGCAGAGTATCGTGGTGCAATTGAAGCCAGCAAGGAAGCCATGTGGCTTCGTCAGATCCTGTCTGAATTTGGTCTTCATCAGCAGCATCCAACTACACTTTGGTGTGATAATCAAAGTGCCATTCAGCTATGTAAAGATCCAATTCAGCATCAGCGTATGAAACACATTGAACTCCACATACACTTCATCAGAAAGCTCATTCATGATCGTGTTCTTGAAGTGCAGTATTGTCCAACCAATGATCAAGTAGTCGATATCTTTACAAAGGCTCTCACAGAAGCAAAGTTTACCAAACTTCGATCCATGCTTGGAGTTCAGGAAAGTTGTCATTAAGGGGGGATAGGCTCTAATGCCTCCTTCCTTCTCCTATTGTGTCACTTTTGTAAATCCTTCAATCCTATCCCAATTTATTCTTAAGGGGGGATGTTAGGATATTTCGACACATAGGAAATAGGCTCCTTTTGTGTCACCTTTGTAAATCCTTCAATCCTATCCCAAGTTGTTCTTAAGGGGGGATGTTAGGATATTTCGACATATAGGAAATAGTTAAGAATAACTTAGTCTAGTGTAGAGTTAGGTAAAGTGTGTTTCTTTACCATGTACATTTGTAAATTATAATCCGACGGTCACAATTTGTAGTGATCCGACGGTTATCTCTCACCTCGGTATTAATGACACTTGATCCGTGGATTAACACTTGATTGGTCCATGATATCTATTTAAAGAGCATGGAGGGTCATTTTTTCGGTAACCTTTTATGAGAGAAACATATGTAACTTTTCTTTTATATTAATAGATTTATTGAAGTGGCCACGTTGGCTCAGGTCGTGGATTGTTTCCCACTTTGAGGATTTTAACCACATCATTATACTGGTGTACTGATTTGTGATATGTTTGTGAGCGGTGACCTTTGGTTCTAGATCTACGGAACTTACCCTGTAAATTCCTACAAACAAACATGACATTTTTTAGGCGAATAGGGGATCCTTAATCCCTCTTAAAGGATATTGTACTAATCTTGGTAACACTAGACCTTCCGTCCTCCCCAAGATAAATGTGCATATGGAGATATTTCTCCTCCAATTCACTGAAAAAATCTCTACACCATGTCATTTGGAATAAGGCACCAAAGTCCAAGTACCACACATTCCCCATCACTATGTTGGTCATGCATGCGATAAGGGTGAAGTCTAACTCAAACTGTGAATCCAATGCCTCACCTATTGCTCCTCCTAATTTATTCTTACCAGAATTTTTGTGTGGACACTAAGTATCATCATTCCCAAATTCATGATAATTGAAGCATATTATTTTGGACAAGACTTTCTTATTGCCCCCTTTGTTGGATTCTGGTTTGGTTTGAGATTTCTTCCCTTTCCAACTAGTGAAAAAACTTCTTCATCCTCTCCCTTGGATAGAGTTCCATCTCTGGTATTCTACTTGATCTCTTCTTGTACCAAATTGGACCACAAGTGTTCCCAATTTGGTAATTTATCCCTCCCCTTCACCGAGTCTTGGTAGTTATGCCAACTTTTGGGAAGAGTTAGAAGAGCTAGGCTCACCGGATCATCTTCTGAAACATTCACACCAACTCCTCCAAGATCATCATGAACTTGGATAAATTTGTTGAGATACTATGAAATAGTATCATTCTTCTGCATCTTGATGTTTCTAAGTTTGTCTTTGAGGGCCAATTTTCTATGATCATTGTTATTATTGAACAGTTATGTCAGTGCCTTCCACATTACGAAAGGAGTTTCTTTCCCATGGATATTTGAGACAATGTGGTCTTGCACTCCCTCCAATATTATTCTCCTCACCTTGGCTACATCTTACTTCCATTAGGATAGATTATGGGCATTATATTCCATTGTTTTTGCAACATCTCTCTTGATGTATTCTAGAAAGCCATTGTCATCAAGCACTACCTATAAGAAATATGTTGTCATTGATGGAAAAGGCAATGGAAAAGGTGATTGATGGTAAAGGCCATGGTAAGTATTGGAAAATACATGTGTAGTGGAAAGCATGTTGTCATTGACGGCCAATGGAAAAGTCAATCATGGAAATCATTGGTGGCCAACACAAATATTGCAACAACATAGGTGGATGGCACAAACAAAGCAAAGGAAATTGCAAAGAGTGGAAAAGATAGCAGAAATGATGCAATGCCTTTAGAGCCATTTCTAGAGAAGTAGATCAAATCATATGTAGGTGCAACCCACACATATGAAAAGAGCTTAGAAATATATCTTTGGTGGTATATGGAAGTCTGAAAATGGCCTTCTGGTTTGTGAGATAGATCTAGTCAAAGCTAGGGACCTCAAAAGTCAACCTGCCAGATTTAGCAGAGGTTGGAGAGCCTTTGTAGGGAAACCAAAGTTAGCATAAGTTCTAAACTCAGGGGATAAGTTTAGGGGAGCCTCTAAGCGAGAGCTTTGGGCTTAAGTGGAGGCCAAAGCAGCAGTTAGGAATAATTTTATTGGATATACAGCATATTGGTGCACATGTCTAAACGACCGAAATCCAATGAGCAGGTGGAGCTCACCTGGAGGATATACCTCAACGGTGTGCTAATAAGGCCTAGGTCTAAAAAACTGGGATGCAACAAGTGGAAAATATGGTTGAAAACTACGTATTTTCCAATAAATAGTGTACATGTGGATCCCACTTAACAGGTTGGCCCAGTGGAGTTACCCCAGAGGGTTCACCCTTGAAGGTTTTGGTTGCACCCAAGTCTTAGCGACTAGGTAGACGTGGCAGACACGTTCATGGCAATTGGAAACGGGTGGAACCCACCCGGAAGTTGTACCCTAGTGGGAGTACCTAAAGGAATCATACATATGGCACAAATTTAAGCTTCGGGTGGAGAGAACGTCGGGACATAGCAGCTACGCGCTGCCCAATGGGGACTAAGCAGGTGGTGCCCACCCGACGATAATGCCCGAAAGGGAGCACACCGAAGGTTTCAGTTGCGCCATAAATTTGTAGCGTCGTGATGGATTGAGTGGGTGGAGCCCACCCAGCAGTGCTAGCCTAACGGGTTCACCCTGGCACTATGATTTTGGTGCACAAAGGGTTGAGTCGGGCGGTGAATACTAGGTCATGGCAACAATATGCCAACTAATGAGAGGAGGTCCCCACTTCGACAGCTCAGCTCGCTTAGGGTGAGCCCAAACGGAAAAGCTTGGATAGAAAACAGAGAGGCAACACAGTAAGAGAACCAGCCTGGGGGTTTTTGAAGAAAAACATACGAAAATCCTAGTAAGGCTAAAAATGAAATAACAAGGAAAAATGGTCATAAAACCAAAGTTTGGAGACCCTTTCTCTCTCCTCCGACAGATGGATAGGTGGCAGCACAGTACTGGCTCGTAGGGGACGACGTGGATGGTAATGTCAGCATGACGTGGTCCAATCAGTGATGGACATGTGGCAAGTGGATATGGAGTTTTTGGGCACCCAAAGGGCCTATTTCTAGGTGATACGTGTCACCACTCACAGGTCGACACGTGGTAGAAGTGACATCATCCCGATAGTATGTTTGGTGTGCACAAAGAGGAAGTTCCGAGCAACAGAGGGATCTGGGACACATTGGCAGGTTGACGGTTGACGTCGGCAACCAATCGGAGCACAAGCGGGTAGTCCCCATGGGACATGACATCCCGACGGCAAAACCTTGTTGGGTTTATTAACAGGCATAAGTGTATGTGTCTAGATGGAGGGTGCTACAGGCTACGTGGCCGCATAGGTCCCATGAGGAAAATAAGTGACTTGGGTGTGGAAATTGTAAATATTTGTAGATGCTCATGGACATGCCTTAGCGCCTGGGTATTGTTTTAGGGAATTTTACATAGAAATGAACCCGCAACACAGAGAATGGAGCCACGTAGGCTATTGGGGAGATATGGATTAGCGCCTGGATATAGCCCAAGGTTGTTTCGCATAGAAACAAGAGGGTGCAGTCAAGCATTGGACTTTGGGTTATTGTTTGATGTTTCATGTAGAAACTCTAACAACGGCACAGAGCTGTTTACAGTGATATTTGGCCTGCATAGGGCATAAAAGGGCTAAGCACCCAAAACCTTTGACTGGTGGTCATGGAGACCCGATTCTATTGTGGAAATCAGGTAAGGTACCAGCAAAAGGGGTCTTAAGGAAAATTTGAAAAATTTGGCAGAATTTTATTTGAAAACATAAAAGGATTTTGGAGGTAAGTTTGCCAGTGGCAAAGCTTTGTTTGGAAGTTAAGGCAAACAAAAAACAACATTTCCTTGTTTATAACAAGAAAATATGTCGCTAAGGCATTTTCGCTATAAATAAGTGTTGTGCATGGAAAAGAAGAATTTAGCAACATATTAAAATGTCTTATGGTCTGTAATGCATGAACAATCAGCAGCTAATTTAGTTTCATGGTGAAATGAGTCAAAAACTTGATATAGCACTAAAAATAAGAATTGGAGCTTTGGTAGCAAAACAAATAGGTAAGTGACAATTTTTGCAGTAAAATTCAAGCCCGATATTCTGGGCACACGCATGAATGGGTCGGCAGTTGTAATAAGTGGTAAATTTGGCAGAAAAACATGTAAGAGGTAGTTTTGGAAAATTAAGCCAAGTTTGGAGAATGCCAATTTAACAAACCACAACTAAAACCTACAAAAACCCAGAATTGCAGGAAAATAATAATTATCTCAAAGATTAATCCCGGAAGAGCAGACCATGATTAAAAATAATCAGAGGACAATTTGAGAACCAGACAAAGGAAAAAATAGAGACTCGTGCAGGATATTTGTAGAACAAGTTAACTAAGGATCAATTCAAAAAAATATCAATCAAGAATTCCTTAAAAGGAGAACTTAAGCAGGAGATTGTAGTGGTGGTATGAGAGGTGAGTTGCAGCAGGTGGTTGCATGAGAGTGTGCAGTAAAATTGTGAGAGTAGAAAAATGTTACAGCGGTATTGAATATGAGAGCAACATATTGTGAGATAGCAGCAGAGATGTTAGTGCAACATAATGATGAGTATATATTGGTGATCCTATTGGTGGTTTTATCAACAACCAGATATTGTTGAATGTGTTTATGGTGGCTTTATTGATAAGTTGCAGTAGAAAATTTTATTTTTTTATGAGGTAAGAGGTCTATTGATCTTAGTTTTAAAATATATGAAAGATGGATCAGGAGGGTTGGCAAGTGGTAGCTTGCAAATCAGGGGTAGTATCTCCTTCTAGTGGGTGCTAGTAAATATTTGGCGGCAAGAATCCCTTTCATTAGAAACTGATAAAGGAGCAGGGGCAAGAGTTCCTTCCAATGATTACTGGTAAATGAGCAGGGGACGCACCTATCTCTATGCTCAATGAGAAGATTTGACAAACTTAGTTTTTTTCTACCTCTACTTGAGCCCCTATTTCCTTGTACAATTCCTATAGTATTAGCCCCTATTTTTAGGAATTTCCTCCAATTTATTACATAATTCCCAAGGTTTGATCATATAACTGCATGCAACAACTGTACACTCAAACTAGTTTACAACTACTTGTTACACTGCCTTGGAATCTCCACCACAACTGGGAACTCGAATTATCTGCATGCACTAGTTATTTTAGGTTGTTTAATTAGTTAAATGGATGATCACTTAGTTAGACTATTGTCCCACTGCACAACTGACCTTCCACGTGTTCCTCCAACTGTTAGAATTATTTTAACTAAACACAACTGGATATAACTAAACTAGATTACTAAAATTTAGAAATCACACATGCTTAACTGAACTCCAAACCCTCTAACTCGAATTTACAGAGCTAATTGAGTGACAAGAGCCATGTCACATAATTTAATTGCATCCAAGTTGTATGTTGATGTGGAAATTTGAATTTTCTCAATTTGACCAAGGCAAAATCAAATTGAGACTTTCTTGCTACACTTCTCAACAAATTTCGTTGGAGATCCATCTTTTCTTAAGATATATATATGTTCGTTGGACAACATAAGGTGTTGGCCATCCCAGGTGGGGCCTAGTTTGGGTTAAATATAGAAAGTGTTGAATTAATACCCCCTTGGATAGATATATGATGTGGTGTAGAAGTTAGGGGTTATATACATCCATCGTTGGATGCGTTGAGTGGTATGGATACATCCGAGGATCTAAGTGTTATCATTAATAACAATTAGGTTGGTTAGGAGTGTCATTTTGAGTTAGGTCAAGTTGTTTTGGTCAAATATATTCATGAAAATTCATCAAATTTCATGTTTGGTGTATATTCCTAAAGGGTTTAAGTGCTTATCAGTCATGTGACTAAGGTCTTGTCATAGTTAAAATTCAAAAATCCGAATGCATGAGGTTAATTAATTTATTTTTACACTTGGCACATTTTACCTGAGTCTGCAGCATTTCCTATGCAAAACAGGTTGTTCTCACTACGGACTCACCTGACAATTCTATAACGAATTTGTCATCCCACTAACTAAATTCGAAACGAACTCATGTTTTTTTGCAAGCAATAAGGGGATCGATGTTATGCCATATGCTACTTTTGTAATATTTTTCAGTCAGTAATATACAGTTGTAGAAATATTCTCTCAGAACTAAGATTCTTCATGTACTCTTATACTCTTATGTGTGTTTATCTTATCTACCTTTTTAATGTTCATTCGATTTTATTTATGTGTAATCACTTGGAATTCATGGTTAAACATGCTCCAACTTCCTTTATGCATATTGTTTATTGTTCAATTTATGTTTTTGATGAGATTATAGATGCCTCAACTTCCATGGCAGATGTTTTCCATGCAATTGAGTTCCACTATGACTCCATGTCCAATGGTAGCCATTAATTCACATCCTTCACCTGCATAAAAACCATTAAAAACACACTCAAGAGTTAGCCATATTTGTTCCAAGCATTGTCTATTGAATATCATACAATTTCTTGAGAGAGCCCTTTCAGGTTGGAAAGGCTAAGTTCCAACCAAAAGTGGTTTGAAACAGTTACTTTGAATTAATTGTTGAGCATCTCATCAGCCTTAGTTTGAGAATAACACTAAGGATATAGATGTTTTGTTATGTGATAATCCTTGGGACACTTGGATTTTTCCAATGACTGGATACACATAAATTAATGGATTTACACGTAAAGGTCGGGATCGCGAGGCCCTTGGGCTAGATGACATGGAAGTTGCCACATGGGCTTAATCATGGCCATCATTGATGTTAGGGATGATGTGCAGCCACCTAGGTGATGTGGTGGAACCACATAGGTTCCATGCAGGTGACATGTGGGTGCCACGTGGCAGGTCCTTGCTTATGTGGCAGGGATAAAATGACTAAACTTTAAAAAAGAGCACAACTTTTGATCAATACATCATATTAAGATAAAATCTATATCGTTGAAAATATCTGGACGAGACCGATCCAATGGTGGTATTAGAATTTGATTATGAGAACTTTTGGAATTATGGATTTTTATAACCCCATATCCATAAGGAGACCATGGTAGTCGATTTAATTGAAAGTAACTCCTTCCATTTATTCTGGAGGACTCCAAGGGGTGGGAGGGAACATTACAGTGTGGTATCAAAGCATCCAAGTTCAACACTCGACTGAATGGGCCTAGAAGGATCATTTTTAAACTCTGTCAAAGAGTGTAATAATTTATATTGATTGTTTGTTGTGTGTTGCTTGTAGCACTTTTATTATGCACTACATGTTGCATGAAATTGTTCATTCTGATATGTTAATTATTTTCTATCAGCCATAATAACCTGAAAATTGTCGTTTCAAATAGCCTCACATCCATATACTTATTGCAGATTTTATAGGGAAATGTGTAAATATGTTATTTAAGTATTTTTGGTTAACATTTGTGTGTGTGACAACACATAAGAAGGAATGAGTAACGTAATAACAAAGTACAAGATGGATATATCCCATCATGATCATTACGAAGAATCATCAAGAAAGAGGAGAGAGGAAGACTACCCTAACTGTATGGACACTCTTATAAGTCTAAGAGTTGAACTAAGAAGTTGGAAGGTTGATAATGAAAACATTGTCAGGGCTCAAGAGAAGCAAGTAGAAGTAAATGAATTCATGTTGCAAAAACTAACATATTTTCAAAGAAAAAACCAACATGAACTAGGTTCTAGCTACAATTTTAGCTAGAGTTAATTAGGGCTTCGGAAGAACAAGTTGAATATTAATGGTGTTGAAGGAAACAAATCCAAGAAAATACATAGGCAAGCAAGCAAGGATAAAGTGAGAGGTGGAACCCCACTAAGTAATCCAAATAGGAGGATAGGAAGCCATGAGTATTTGATGAGTATTTGTCTAGTGTTGCAACTAAAATACGTCATTAACAGGAAAAGAAGAAAAAAAATTCATGTGGGGAGAATTTAAGAATGGTAATACCCACCTTCATTTGGTTCTCATGACTAAAGCAAGTCATGCATTAAGGTGCAAAGCCTCCTACATTTTATGGAGAGGAGAAGAAGGTTGAGGAAGCAGAGGCATGGTTGTTGTTTGCCTGTGACCACACACAAAGGGGAGAAGGAGAAAGGAAGGGAAATCCTAACTGTCAAAGAGCTTAAAAGGAATAAATCTGTCTTTCAGTTCAATAGAAAGGAGAAAAAGTGGTTGATAAGGTGTAATGGTGAGAAAACTTCATTTTTTCCCTCATTCATCTCATTTATTCTCTTTACCTTCATTTACCCTCTTTTACCCTTCATTTTTCCATTTCTAAAGTCCCGCGCTGCATTTATTTATTCGCAATTGCACCCCCCACTTTAGGCCGCTTGATATATATATATATATATATATATATATATATATATATATATATATATAGATAATAGACTGCACCTTACCCCTTCCTTACCTTCTCGCATCGCAAGACGGTAAACTCATTCGTAACACCATTTGCCACTTATAACTCCGCCGATGCGATATAAAGGGACCCACCTTCTTGCACGAGCCTTTATCGTAAACAATCCACTCCTTTCTATTCAAAACCTTTATCGGCACTCAATTACCTTTGTGCACCGCCAACCTCTCCACTCATTACATTTCACACTTCGCAGAATATAACCTTTACCCTTTTTTGCTTCCATGAAAATTTTGTGGATTGCGGTCTGCAAGAATGCCCACTTCCTTGCCATGTCATCCTCCTCTCATCGTGCATTACCCTTCACCAAACATAGCAGTTATCCTCCGCTTCCTATAACTAAACACTCCCGCTTGTGATTTTTGATATGCGGGCGGCCCCACCTTCATGCCATGTCACCTTCCCCGCCACCGCGCTTTGCTCATCGCATATCTTATCATTCACCTCCTGCTGTTTATAACAAAGGATTCTAATTTATGATTTTTGATATGGATTTGGGCCCCACCTACCCGCCACATCATCAATAGCCCTCCCGTGGTATTTTTCCCTCTCTTTTCCATGATAATTATCCCGATGGCCTCACCATTGCTTCCACCATCTCCCCTTCATCTCCAGCACAAGCATTGGTTTTTGGCGGAACTACATAGCTATGGTTTATCTGGTTGATCCAGGAAACCTCCGCTAAAGAGTGGAGTGCGTGCAGCACAACTGGTCGTTTCACAACGGTTAGTGAATATCATAAGAATAATGGAGTGGAGGCTCTCGACGGTGGGTGGAATCATGTGATGAAAATATGACTGCCTAGCTATTCACGGCTCCTCCTCGCCGCACCATTTCAAGATTTGAGGACTAGGCCTATGTGGCCAACTATGCAACTTCTTTTACTGTTTTGATTATGATGTTTTTTTGGTGAAATATCATTTTCACCCGATTCTGTTTTGATTCTCTGTTTATGGGAGTGATTGCTTGATGCACGCTCCGCTAGTTAGTTAGGATATTTTGATTTCAAATGTGTGGATCGATCATGAGAATTTGATTTGATCATAAACCCCAGAGGAACTCTATATGTAGGGAGTTCAAAGATGAAACAAGCATTCTGAATTTTGGATAATTTTGTTGTAGCTCTGTATAATTGTGCTCCCTATGCTTTAAGATACATATTTGGGAGAGTTTTTTTTAACTTAATATGATACAACGTTGTTTATTTGGATTCCAGATGGGGAAATGAGTAGTATGTACCTATTTTTATTTGTTTATTAGTAATCTCTTTTTTATGTGTGATCATCTTTCAATGTTTTGCTACTTTGATGATTTGTGTAATGTAGCTATCAACAGTATGCATTTTTATTCATGATTTCGTTTATATATAATGATCATGTATCAAACTTGTTGAACTTCCTTAATTCTCTATCCACAAATCTCTATTGTTTGTCATATTCCACTTGCACCCGTTTCCTCTGAGTTCACGGGAGACAAATTCTTAAGGATATTAAGCATGTCTGTTGTGGATTAATCCTTTGTTCTTCCTCAGCACCTCTACATGATTTGAAAGTTTATGCTCATTATTTCATACTTGGCCCATTTGAAATCCATTAAGCCATACAACCTCTTGAGCCCTCTCATAGTATAGGGTAATTCACATGAATCAGACTCTAAGTTCTTCTCCTTTCCTGAACCATCAAAACCATTATTCTTTTGATTCATATTCTGTCAAAGGAATCCTCATAATTTTTTACATTTAACCTCTGATTTTAAGATGTCCTAGGCACTGGTCTTTTGCAACTCAAGGTTTTCTCTAGGGGCTACAACATCTTTTTGGCGTCGTTGCTGGGGAACGAATTAGAAAACCTTTCCCTGGGATACGAAATTATCTTCACCCTTAAATCAGGTGAGCACAAAGTATTGAGAGTTGCATAGCCCTCACCTTGGCGACTCCACTATTATAAAAGTTCAAATCAAGTGTAGTCCTGGCTTACACCAGGCCTCATACTCGATCAGATACTTCCCTACAGAGAACCCCATCTGTATCTGATCCTGAGAAAATCATATTTAAGAGAATTTGGAGGGAGAAGTAGCCCATCCAGGCTAACTTTCCCTCTTTTTAGCTATAATATTTTCCTTTCTCTTCTCAGAAATTTGTCATCTACAGCCCTGGCTCCACAGCCCGCGTACTTGAGAATCCTCCAGAAGCCTCTGCTTTATCTAGTTCATCCATAAATACGAAGTTGAATACGTTGATACTTCTCTACCTCCCTTGCACCCTACTCTTGAGGCTGAAGAATTCAAAGAAGTTACAACACTCTAAATCTCTTCACAAATAAATATCCAAATCGCTACTCAGCATATACATGTTATACCACAGCCAAATCATCCTCAAAACTTACCACCACCAGCCCTCATGGTTGTGCCTCGCTTTCTCCTGACCAAGTATGCTATGTTAGCTCTACCCCAAGTATTGAACTATATGCCTCAAGATTATCTAAAGCTTCTGCCTCGGTTCACCTGGGAAGATAGTACTTCTGCGTAGAGACACATTGAAAACTTATGTGCCTTTGCTGAGAATGTAAACGTAGAGCACTTAGATGTGGTGTTGAGGCTTTTCGTCCAATCCTTGGATGGAGAGGCTCAAAAGTGGTTCAAGTCTCTACTTGATAACATAGCCACCACTTGGGAATAAATGGAGAATTTATTCACACTAAAATGGGGAGAAAAGAGGGGCCATGGATACGTTCTCACAAAGTTCAATGATCTTAAAAAGAGACATAATGAGGATGTAATAGAATTCATAAATAGGTTCAATAAGCTCTATAATAATCTCCCTGCTGAAATAAAGCCTCCCCAAGTAGCTACTAAGGTGGTTTTCGCAGGAGCTTTTTAATCGAATTTTGGGTTCACCCTAAGAGAAAGAAAATCTACATCTCTAGATCAGATCCAGACTGATGCATTGGAGGTAGAAGCAAACATTTCTTCTACTGGTAAATTCAAGGGGAAGACACACCATGAAGCCAGAAGAAAGAATAAGGAAGCAGATTCCACTTCAAATCAAGAGAGGGAATCACAAGAGTATAAAATGGAAGAAATGAATAAGTTGATCAAGAACCTCTAAAATAAGTTGGTTAAGCTTGAATTAGAGGCCAATAATTCCCTTCCTTGTTCCAACCAAGTGATTCCAAATTGTGGGTTTAATCCCCAATCTCAAAAACCCCATCTACAGTTGTTGCAGCATGAAAGGAAGGAATAGAAAGATCATATCCAACCTCCTTTATACTTGGAAGGAGAGTTAGAGGAATAGGCTGAGGAAGTCATGGACAACCAAGAGAATCAATTCCTCGCTTACTCTGATGATGAGGAAGGTGAACTCACCCTGCAAGAAGAGTAAGAAGAGAAGGGAGTCCCTTCAAAAGACCAAGATATTGACAATTACTGCAAGCAGTTCGTGGATTTCATGTAAGCCCAACTCCACAAGAAGTATGATCTCAGGTCCTCCAGGAAAAGAACCCAAATGCAAGAAAAAAATGAAGAGTCAACATCAAGAGAACAGACCCCTCCTGGTTCTGCCAGTAAGGGGAAAAATTCATTAGAAGAGTCAACCCCTCACAAATCCGATGCATCCACTTCCATGAAACAAGGCTCTGATCCTCCCAAAATTGAGAAGTCCACAACTATACCCTTGAAACTACCCAACCCTCCTAAAGAGAATTTCAAAGAAGTTATTACAGAAAAATCTCCTATGGTCTTTAACCTCCAGAAAGAACTAGAGAAAGTTAAGATCATGGTTCCCCTGATCGAGCTCCTAAAAAAACCTTCATACAAGGCCCAAGTGTCCCAATTCATGTTGCCCCGTGGTGTAAGCCCTCTGCCTGACAGCCTCAATTTCCAAGAAGAAAGGCCCATGGTAGTTTTTGGACCTCATGTAGAAGAGCAAGACTTAGCCACTCCCCCATTCTATGTGACTCTAGTTATGCATGACCTATTATTGCACAATTGCATGCTGGATTTCGGGGTCTCACATAACTTGTTTCCATTATCTGTCATGGAGCAGTTGGGGTTGCAAATTACCAAGCCTTATAAATACCTGTATTCTATTGATTCCAAGAGAGTGGAATTCTTGGCATGATAAAAGATCTGGTAGTAAACTTAGCCCAGATTCCGGTCAAAAGCGTGGTAATGGACATTGTTGTAGCTGATATCCCAGCTCGGTTTGGAATGTTTCTGTCTAGATCGTGGGGTTCCAAAATTGGAGGATCAATAAAACTTGACCCCACCTATGCCACTATTCTAGTATTCGGTGGGGAGGAAAGAATATTATACCAAGAATCCAGGTCTGTGAAGATGGTCACTAAAGCCAACTATTCGACAAATTATTCGACATATGGTAAAGAGGGTGAATTCTCTTTTCTTATGCTCGAGGAGGACGAAAATTTCCTGCAAGAAACAAAGGTCTATCCTCTAATATAGAAGGATCCTATGAGTAGAGAAGAATACAAGATGTGGACCTTGCAATTTGATGGAGCTTATTCACGAGAAGGAAACGGGGTCGGGATACTCTTGATATCACCAGAAGGATACTTGGTTTCCCTCTCCTTTAAGATGGAATTTGAAGCCACAAAAAACATGGTTGAGGATGAAGCCCTGATGTTGAAATTGTAGACGGCACGGAACATGAACATACAGAATCTCAAGGTGTTCGAAGATTCAGAGCTTGTAGTGAGGCAAGTCAGGATCCAGTTCCAAACTAAACACTCGCGGCTCAGAGCTTATATGAATGAGGTATGGGATTTGGTTGAGAAATTCTATTCTAATTTTAACATCCAGTTCATGATGAGAGATAAGAATAGAATGGCAGAATCACTAGCTGTGGCTGCTAGTAATTTCTGCCCCCCGCAAAATCCTTTGCTCAGATATGAGGTTGAAGTGTGATACCGCCCCTCCATTCTAGACAACGTAAATCATTGACAAGTATTTGAAGATGAAGAGAAGGTCCAGCGTTTTATGGAAACGGTGGGCGAGTTCTCAAATATGGTGATTGAATCAGTCACCGAGGATGACAGTGAAGAGCCGAAAAACAGATGGGAAGAGACACTAGTAGGGCACCATGTTCTGCAATTAAAGGGAAATGTCATTCCCAAGGGTCTTGTACCGTATATTGTTTGACAAAAATGATATCTCGCTGAACCCCAGCAGAATGACCCACGACGAGCCTATCAGGGACATGAATATTGGGATGGAGGAAGATCTAAAGGTGGTGAAGCTGTCAAAAGGGGTCCCTGCAGAATACCAAGATTAGTACCTCAGGTTGTTTCAATCATATAAAGATGTTTTTTCCTAGTCATACCAAGATCTGAAGAATTTTGACATTGACATTATACAGCACAAGGTATCACTCAAAGAGGACACTAAGCCTCATAAGCAGAAGTTGAGACAAATCAGTACTCTTCTTCTCCTAGCTATTGAAAAGGAAATCAAGAAGTTGCTGCAGGAAAAGATCATTGTCCCTCTAAGGTATTCTGAATGGGTGGCGAACCTTGTACCCGTGAGGAAGAAGAATGGTGAAATCAATATTTGTGTGGATTTCCACAATCTAAAATGAGTTTCACTCAAAGACAACTATCCCCTCCCAAAGATGGACCACATCTTGCAAAAGGTGGTGAGATCCTCCTGCATGTCCATGATGGACAACTTCTCAGGATATAATCAAGTGATAGTTCTCCCAGAAGACAAAAATAAGACAACGTTCACTACGCCTTGGGGAACTTTCATGTACACCTGAATTCCTTTCAAACTAATAAATTTTGGTGCTACATTCCAGCGTGCTATGGACATCGCTTTCATAGGAGAACATGATAAATTTGTGGTGATTTACCTGGACAACATCATTGTCTTCTCGAAGAGTGATGCAAAAACACATAGAACATCTTCAACGAACCTTCGACAAATGCCGCAGGTATGTCCTATCCCTGAACCCTAAAAAATCCATGTTTTCCCTGGAAGAAGGAAATTTATTGGGACATATAGTAACTAAGGAGGGAGTGAAGATTGATCTGAAACACATGGAGGTGATAAACAAAATTTCTCTACCATGAAACAAAGAAGAGGTGCAAGTGTTCCTGGGAAGGATTAATTTCCTAAGAATATTCATACCCAATTAAGTCGAGATCGTCTGAAACATCACTGAAATGCTAAAAAAGAACAGTGAAGTGAGGTGGACCCCTCAATCGAGGGATTATTTTGATATAATCAAGCAGGTGTTTGCATAAAGCTCCAATGTTGATAGGTCCATATTATGGGAATCCCTTCATGATTTTCTCTTTCGCCTCTCCTGATACATTAGCTGCAGTGTTGCTACAAAAGAATTATAAAGGGCATAAACAACCTATTATGTTCTTTAGCCAGGTTCTATGGGATGTTGAAGTGAAATATAATATCCTGGAAAAGCAAGCATATGCTCTGGTCAAATCTCTAAAGGAATTCCGGGTGTATTTGTTACAATCTACCATAACCACCTATGTTCCCACAGTAGCAGTGAAGGATATCTTGGTGCAAGGCGACAGTGAAGGAAAAAGGGGAAAATGGATAGCTAAGATATAGGAGTACGAGATGGAGATAAAGCCTGCCAAAATCATTAAAGGCCAAGGGCTAGCAAATATTATGTCTGAATCCAATTGTCAAGCTCTAGGGATAAATCTGTCTATAACAAGAGGAGAAGCACAAGAGGATACAGGTGCAACTCAGGGCAGAGAATCTTCCACGCAAAAGACACATGTGAAGTACCTTCTATCCTCATGGTATAAAGATATAGTGGAATATCTTTTAACACTGAGATGCCCTCCTAACTATGATAAGGCCAAGTATTGCACCTTGAGGCTGAGGTCTCAAAAGTACATCGTGGAAAATGGGTGACTGTATTGGAAGGACCCGACAGGGATCCTATTATTGTGTTTAACAGAGAAAGAATTCGACCAAGTAATGATTGAGCTCCACGAAGGGATATGTGGTGGGAATTATAGCTGATGATCCACTACACACAAGATCCGAAGGGTAGGTTTATTTTGGCCTAAACTGTTTGGTGATATACATGCTCGCGTTCGGGCCTGCGAGAAGTTTCAAATGTTTGTCGAAAAGCAAAGGTATGCACCTCTCCCATTGATCCCAGTACATGTTCAAGAACCTTTCAAATAGTGGGGAATCAACTTCATAGGAGAAATTCACCCAGCTTCTAGAAATCAGCATCGATGGATCCTCACCGCCACATATTACTTCACTAAGTGGGTTGAAGTCATGCCTACCAGGAATGCCACTGATGGGGTAGTGATCAAGTTCCTGGAGGAGAACATAATAGCTTGGTTTGGATTCCCTGATAAAATCATCATCGATAATGCCCAGGATTTCAAATCAGCTAAGTTCATGAAAATCTATGAGCACTATAATATCATTCTGGGACACTCCACAGCATATTACGAATAAGGGGACGGGTTGGCGGAGTCATATAACAAGATACTGGTTAGGATTCTGAAAATTTACATCAATGAAAACCAAAAGAACTGGGACTCCCAGCTCAAGTTTGCACTCTAGGAAAATCGCATCACCACTAAAATATCCACAGGGAAGTCCCCTTATGAACTAGTGTATGGCAGAGTTGTAGTCTTTCCTATTTAGCTTACATTACCGGTGGCATGATTCTTACAAGAGAGTGAGGAAGAGCCAAATGACCTTATTATAATAATGAATCAATTGGTCGAGCTAAGTGAAACATGGGAATAGGTAAGTCTTAGACTATCAGAGTACCAGGAAAAGATGAAAGGCCGATTTGATCAAAGAGCTAAAGACAGGTAAATCCAAGTAGGGGATTTGGTGCTGTGATGGGATGTCAGGCGGGCAAACAAAGGGAAACATGGGAAGTTCGACCCCCTATAGTTCGGTCCTTTCAGGGTGGCAGAGGTCAACGGCAATAATACTTTTTTCTCTGGAGAACTTAAAAGGAGACATACTTGAGGCGCCCGTGAATGGGCAGTTCCTCAAGTTATATTTTCATCACGAACAAGGGCTAATCCAGCTCACTGTATATATCATTACACTATCTATACTCCATTTTGTTTCCTCCATTTTTTGCATTTTTTCATTTAATCTTCCATATCATCTTCCACTGTTCCCATTTTGTTTCATCCATTTTTTGCATTTTCCATTTCATCTTCCATTTTGTGTCCACTTGACTATTGGTATAAAAATTTGTCTAATCAGTATGCATTTGCAACTCCATGTGCCCAATAAATCACAGGCATTCAGGTATGCAGGTTCTCAATGCACTGAGAAAAACACATTGTCCCCATATGGAGCCAATTTTGGCCTGTGACCACACACAAAGTGGAGAAGGAGAAAGGAGGGGAAATCCTGACTGTCAAAGAGCTTCAAAGGAATCAATCTGCCTTTCAATTCAGTAGAAAGGTGAAAGTGTGGATGATAAGGTGTAATGGTGAGAAAACTTCATTTCTTCCCTCATTCATCTCATTTATCCTCTTTACCTTCATTTACCCTCTTTTACCCTTCATTTTTCCATTTCTGAAGTCTCGTGCTACATTTATTTATTCGCAGCTCCTCCCCCCACTATAGGCCACTTGATATATATATATATATATGGCATAGACCGCACCTTACCCCTTCCTTACCTTCTCACATCGCAAGACCGCAAACTCATTCATAACACCATTTGTCACTTATAACTCCACCGATGTGATATAAAGGGACCCACCTTCCCGCACGAGCCTTTATCGTAAACAATCCACTCCTTTCCGTTCAAAACCTTTATCAGCACTCAATTACCTTTGCACACCGCCAACCTCTCCACTCATCGCATTTCGCACTCCGCATAATATAACCTTTATCCTTTGCTGCTTCCATGAAAATCTTGTGGATTTTGGTCTGCAGGTGGGCCCACTTCCTTGCCACGTCATCCTCCTCTCATTGCGCATCGCCCTTCGCAAAACATAGCAGTTACCTTCCACTTCTTATAACTAAACACTCCCGCTTGTGATTTGTGATGTGTGGGCGGCCCCACCTTCATGCCATGTCACCTTCCTCGCCACCGCACTTCACCCATAGCATATCTTATCATTCACCTCCCGCTGTTTATAACAAAGGCTTCCAATTCGCGATTTTCGAAATGGATTTGGGCCCCACCTACCCGCCATTACATTAATAGCCCTCCCGTGGTCTTTGTCCCTCTCTTTTCTGTGCTAATTATCCCAATGGCCTCGCCATTTATTCCACCATATACCCTTCATATCCAACACAAGCATTGGTTTTTGGCGAAACAAAATAGCTATGGTTTATCCGGTTTATCCAGGAAACCTCCGTTAAAGAGTGGAGCATGCGCGGCACAACTGGTCGTTTCACAATGGTTAGTGGAAATCATAAGAATAAGGGATTAGAGGCTCTCGACAGTGGGTGGAATCATGTGATGGAAACCTGACTACCTAGCTGTTCACGACTCCTCCTCGCCGCACCATTTGAAAATTCCAAGACTAGGCCTCCATGGCCAACTATGAAACTTATTTTACTGTTTTGATTATGATGTTTTGCTGGTGAAATCTCATTTTCACCCGATTCTTTTTTCTTTTTTCTTTTTTTAAGTGGGAGTGATTGCTTGATGCACGCTCCACTAGTCAGTTAGGATATTTTTATTTCACCTGTGCGGATCGATCATGAGAATTTGATTCGATCATAAACCCCCAAAGGAAATCCATATGTAGGGAGTTCAGAGATGAAACAAGTGTTCTGAATTTTGGATAATTTTGTTGTAACTCTACATGATTTGAAATTTTCTGCTCATTATTTCATACTTGGCCCATTTGAAAGCCATTAATCCATACAGCCTCTTGAGACCTATCATATTATAGGGTAATTTACATGAATCAGACTCCAAGGTCTTCTCCATTCATGAACCATCAAAACCATTATTCTTTTGATTCATATTTTGTCAGAGGCATCCTCATAATTGTTTACATTTAACCTCTGATTTTAAGATGTCCTAGGCACTGGTCTTTTGCAACTCAAGGTTGTCTCTAGGGGCTACAACAGCTGCTAAGAATGAAGAAATATTTCATGGTCCATAGTTACTCTAAGAATATGAAAGCAAGAGTAGACATATTTAACGTGAAGGGCAAGGTTGATATTTGGTGGGAATATTTGAGTAATGTAAAGGAAATTAGAGAGAAGGAGTTTTCCTAAAGGATATTGGAGAGGTACTTACAAGAGAAGTACCTATCTGAAAGGTACTATGACAATAAGGTCAAGGAGTTTTATGAGTACAAAGTGGGCCCATTAACAACTAATGAATATACAACCAGATTTTTGGAGCTACTAATATGAGCCTTACGATCAAGGGTGACAAGAAAAAGTTTCAAAGATATCTCAGTGGATTGTCATGGGAATTCAGGTACAAAACAGAATTCGATGAGCCTAAAAATTGGAGGATGCCATCAGTAAAATGAAGTATTTTTATGAATAATTCAAGCACAAGTTTGATTTTAGGATTGATCGGAAAACAAAGGGAAAACCTAGTTTTAAAGGGAAGGGACAAAATTCTGTAGGATATCGGCTAGGAAGAGGAAATGTGAAGTTTTTCATTGCTACTAAGGGTTAATTTTAACAAAAGTCCATTACTAATAATAAGGACCGATTCACCAAGCTTGTAAGAGAAGAATTCAAGAGGTTGAAAGCAGGACCT
Organism: Pinus albicaulis; assembly: GCA_034641835.2. Lineage (NCBI taxonomy): Eukaryota > Viridiplantae > Streptophyta > Pinopsida > Pinales > Pinaceae > Pinus > Pinus albicaulis. The sequence continues at coordinate 1,468,302,216 of CM076582.1, forward strand.
ATGCAGTGTGGGACTTATGGAAAAAATAATCAGCAGAAGAAGCAGAGATTGTGAAGGATGTGGCTCAAAGTGTGACACGGATCTATGTTGTGTTGGACAATAGGAAAATGGATCACCAAGCATCCATGATCGAAATGGAAGATATCATCAATACCTAGTTGATTTCAATTTTGATAGACACTATTAGGTCCCTATATTACTGGTGTAGTCCCTTATTTTTTTTAGTGTAGCCCCCTTATTATTATTGATGTACCCCTATAGTCCACATATTGTTATTAGTATGCCCATAAAATCCCACTATTGCTATTATTGTGCCCTTACATTATTATTGTTAGGTCGGCTAGGATTATATTCTGACCCCATGGACTCTTATATGTAGAAAGGAGATTTTTTTCATTTGTATCATCCAAGAATTGTTCATTTATGTAATTTAAAGGAGGTTTCCCCCTCGAAGAGGTTGATTTCTAAGTCATAATCTATATTTTCTTCCATTTTTGTGAGCTAGTTTCATAACATTTGGTATCAGAGCTTTGGATTCTAGGGTTTCGCTGCTTCAAACAGGTCATGGTGGAATTTTTGCTATAATTTTTTTTCTACGAAGGTTCAAAAGCTAAAAAAAACCATTTTCTAAGAAATCCTGAGGAACTTTGTATAAAAATTTAAAAATATTGGTTCGCAATATTTCCAGAGATATGATCTGTGGAAGTTAGGGTTTTGTAGGCTCCCAAATTTCATCTAAAAGAGGTGACCTTGGGAAAATCGACATAACTCTCTCTCTGAACATCGGATTGGAATTTTGTAAAAATTGGTCGAAAGTACATAGACTTTAGTTTCCTGTTTATTCATTTTAGAGCCGAAGGAGGAAACAATGGCACGTGGCATGTGTACAAGTTTTCTCTATTGAACCATTCCATAATTATGTCATTGTGAGAGATTGGGCATAACTTTGTCTTGACGAATCAAAATGAGGTCAAACCTGTGGAATGGGAAAGAAGATTCATAGGGATACTAAAGGACCAAAGATAAAATCTTGGGGATCTGAAAATACAAAGATACATCAGTTTCAATATCGAGCTCCTCAAAAGCAAGAAAAAGGTGTGTATTTTTTTTTTAATTGCATAAGTCTTGTTTGAAAAATCAGTTTGAAGTGATTCCAAGGGCATATTGAAGCATAGCTATCAGTATTGGGTTCTAAAATGCCCCCTAAAAATAATTCAACACCAATTAAGCCCTCGTAAGGCTCTACTATGACTCATGAAGAGGAATAAGTGCAACATGATATATCAAAATTACAAGACCAAGTGCAACAAATTTCACTCTTACAAAGAGTAAAAAAAATGAAATGGAAGCTAAGATGGATGGTTTGAAGAAAGGTGTGGAAAATAATATGGATGGTTTGAAAAAAAGCGTGGAAGCTATGATGGATGGTTTCAAGAAAGGCGTGGAAGCTAAGATGGATGGTTTGAAGAATGGCATTAAAGCTAAGATGGATGTCATGGAAGCTAAGATCGATGAAAAAATGAAAGGCAACATGGACGACTTGAAAAATGATCTAAAAGTAGACATGGAAGGTTTGAAGGAAGTTTTAACAAAGTTGATACAAGAAATGATTCCTAATGGCGAAAAGATAGAAGAGGAAACTCATGATGGGAACAACATAAATTTTAATCGTGATTTCATACACTCTAATGTTTGATTGAAGACCCACCATATTCCAAAGATCGATATGGGGAATTTTAATGGCAAGGATCTCGTAACATGGATACTACATATGGAGCAATATTTTGATCTCCATAATGTGCAAAACACACAAAAGGAATGCATTGCAACTTTATATTTAGAACAAAATACATGTGTATGGTATCGGTGGCTTTTATCTCGTAAAAAAATTGTCACTTGGTCAATTTTTACAGAGGAAATGATAGCACATTATGAGGATACAAAGAGCAACACCTTTTTTAGCCAATTGATAAATATCAAACAAAATGGTTCAATGGTGGAGCACATTCGAGACTTCCAATAATTCAATATAAGGGTAACTGATATTCTGGAGGAACACAGGATTGATGTCTTCATAGGGACTTTAAAGTATAACATCTGACATGAGGTTCGCCTTTGGGAACCTGATTCATTGGAGAAGGCATTCAGGTTGGAAAGAAAAATTGAAAGTAAAATTATGGCGACAAGGAAGCCTGCCACTCACATCTATAAAGATGGAAGTGTTGCTACTCCTAGACTTCCACAATCTACAAGGTTGACACCACAACAATTGGAAGAAAAAAGAGAAAATGGGCTTTTCTACAGTTGTGATAGAAAATACACTAAAGGTAATAAGTGTGTTAAGAAGAAATCATTTTACATCGACTGTGAAGAGGAGGACGAAAATGAACAATAAAATTCAAAAGAAGAGGATATACACTAGGAACCGACCCTAGAGAAAGAATAAATGAGTCCGAACATATCCTGTAATGCATTGGTGGGAATTACCACTCCTCAAAATCTCAAGATATAAGGACATATCAAGAAGAAAAATGTAATAGTGTTGATTGATTCAGGTAGTACCCATAGTTTTATTCATTGTAAGGTAGCCAAGGAATTGAATTGCTTCTTGTACCCAACACCAAAGTGTCAAGTGATGGTTGCAAATGGAGGAACTATAAATTTCTCTTGAAACTACCATAATATCAAGCTAACCATGGGGGAAATTTGTATTGAATAGTCCAATTCTTTCCATTCCAATGGTAGGTGATGATGTTGTACTATGAGTACAATGGTTACAATCTTTGGGGACGGTAGCTTTTAATTTTCAAGAACTTTTCTTGAATTTTTTTTCAGAAGGAAAGGAAGTTGAATTATGGGGTATCACAGGGAAGCTAAGAAAGATAATAAGCTCTAATGTCATGAAAAAACTTCTGAAGAAAAAAAAAACGAGGATTAATTGCACAATTATGCTCACTATAAGTTCCAACATTAAAATCGTTTATTTCTCCAGATCTCCAAAAAGCCTTGGACAATCATTCCAAGGTGTTTGAAACTCCCAAAGGACTCCCAGCTATTCGTGATCATGATCATGCTATTCATTTGATTCCACGAAGTGTTCCTCCAAACATCAGGCCTTACATATATCCTTATGTCCAAAAGAGCATAATTGAATGTATGATTACAGAAATGTTAGAGGATGGTATAATTCAACATAGTCAAAGTTATTTCTCTAATTCCAGTAGTATTGGTGCACAAGAAGGATGGATTGTGGCGCATGTGTCAGGATTATAGCACTGCAAGGAAAAGACCCTCTAGCGGAGGTTATAAAGGAGGTTTTTAGTGTTATAAAATTGGCCAAAATTGTCAAAAAAACATATGCTACCACATCCGTTTATGGTTACGGAGGTTTTGGCAGAGATTTTAACGGAAATTCAACACAACCAAAAAAAATGGGCGGTCGAAGGTTATTACAGATGTTTTTTTCATCGGTGCGCTAATCAGGATTTAACGCACCAGTGTGTATATGTGCACGGCACCCCAAGGCGGTCTAAGGAGAATGCACCAGGTCGTTAAGGTATAAAACAACACCGGGCATAGTGTTGGTGATACAATGCACGGGGCAGTTATAATTGGTCTTGGGAATTGAGCGGTGCCAATAGGTCGTATCAACGCACCAGTGCGTCCCTTCACACAAATGCATCGAGCATTATAATTGGTATCGGTATTCATGCGGTGCAAATATGTCATACAAATACACCGGTGCGTATAGACTCTTAAATGCCTCGGTGCGCAGTATCACACAAATGCATGGAGATTTATAATTGGTATCGGTATTCTTGCAGTGCCCATAGGTCATCTAAATGCACTGGTGCGTATAGACACAAAAACGCCCTAGTGCATAGTATCACACAAACGCACCGAGATTTATAATTTGTATCTGTATTCGTGCGGTGCTAATAGGTCGTAAAAAGGCACCAGTGTGTAGATAGAAAAAAATGCACCGAAGAGCCATACCGCACAAATGCCTCGATATTTTTAACCGGTTTTGGTATTTGTGCGGTGCCCATAGGTCGTAAAAACGCACAGAGGCGCTTAAGAATACAAGTGCACCGGTGTAAGTATACACGCACCGGTTTTCATTTTGTATTTTTTAGAAACACCGACCTGTGACAGTGAAATTATTGTGATTGTTTTAAATTCATTACTCATCAAAATTCGACACATCTTATAACAATATTCATATTAATTAAATTTTTATTAATGCATTTGAATGTGATGTTTGGATTAATTTGTTATATCATAACAAAATTATTGTGGTTTTTTAAAATTCATTATTCATCAAAATTCGACACATATATATCTTATAACAATATTTATATGAATTAAATTTGTATATCCAAACATAGTGATCATCATTCTTCGCTTGAACTACTGTCACTGCTAGAGCTACTTCCATGACTTGGGTTATTTTCAAAAATGTTTTGTTCACGGTGTTGATTGTTTTCTTCTTCTTCACCTTCAATCTAGAAACATAAAAATAAACTGTAATGAGTGTATATACATTGGTGAGAATAATGAAAATTGCAATATTAAATCATATACATCAATGTAAATTGAAAAGAGATAACGTACCAATGCAACAATTGACTCATAAACTATACACATTCTTTCAAAACCATGTAACATGCCATCTTTCAATATTTGATCTATTGGCACAGTGCCATACTTTGTTTCCTGCAAGTTATATACCCCATAACAAATCATATATTTAATATAAAATATTTATTTTTTCTATTAATTATAGACGGAGTTAAGTAAAACAAGATCGATAGATGCTTACAAATTCCACAGTTAAGTTATGATATGCCAACATATACGCACAACCCATATTTAACCCAATTTCAATCAATTCCTCTGATGGTTCTTCTTTGTATGTTAGCACCTGTTTGAAGACATTCAATGATGATTTTTCTAGAACAACTTAAAAAATACAAAAATGAAATCTAGTTAAGTTGTTATAAGGAAGTAACAATTACTCACAAACTTAGTACCAATCCTTTTCTTCCTTGTCGTCCTGTTTTATGTGCTGAATGGGTTCCATTTTCTTTTCTTTTCTGCAAAAAAATACTTGAAAATTAAAATTTAATGCTAAATTGTTTATTTATTTTACCTAATGATCAAAATAATCAATGATTACATATTACATTTGAATCAAGTTGTTGTTGAGATGGCTCCTCCAGTGATGGAATTTTGTCCATTTCTTTGACCATATCCTTGTACACCTTTTTGGACATTCCTACTGGCATATTTTTGATATCAGCTCGTTCATCTTTTGAGATTTTTATAATCTTCCTGAAAATGTAACATGACAATAAACTATTTAATTTTTATATTGATATATGAAAAGTAAGTATAACAAAAGTGATATTTATAAATAATTATAAACAAACATCTAAAGGAATATTACTTTTTCATTCATTCTTTTTTGTTGTTGTACGTTTTTTCTATTAAAAGTCTGACATGTCACATTGACCAATTCTCTAGAAACTCTTCCTGTAGTTTACATAAAATTTGGTTCTTGGAATCATTGGATTGGTTTTTGTATTGTAAGTGGAAATAACATCTATACATTCATTCCACTAGATCCCTCAAACTTTTGTAAAAGTTTTTTCCCCTTTCGTTAACCTCCAGCACCACTCCAGATGAGCTAAGGAGCAATTCATTTTCATTTTCATGTTCTATTTTTTTTCTTTTCTTAGAACAACATTCCTTTTCTGAGTTGTTGGTCCCTGTAGAACATTAAACAGAGGTGAATTAATAGAATTTTTCACACATGTTATCTAATAATTTTAATTATATTATTAATGAAAACTAAAAAAAGAAACTCATATTGGATCGATAGTATTTTTTCATTCACCTGATTCATCCTTTTGCAATTTTTCCATCAAGCTTTTACGCTCTTTTGGTCCTAGATCAGAAATAATCTTATCGAGCTTCGTCATTTTGTGCCTCTGCATGATACACAGTAAACAATACATATTAGTTAAACTTAAATATAGTTCAAAAATAATTTTTTTGTAAAAAATTTACAAAGAACTTGCCTTTTTTGTTTTTCTTGATGTGTTATCAGTATTTTTTTTACTTGATCTCTTGTCACTCATTTCTTTATTAGTCTCAAACCTATACCATATCATTCAATAATATATTTATAAATAAATTGTCAACTTTTCAAGTAAAAAAAAAAAAAAAAATCTCACAAAGCCAGTGCGCCATTCATGGTTTACGCACCTCCTCCGGTGCATGTCTCTCTTCCAAACGCACCGCCATAATAGTATAATAGACCGTACAGTGCTCTATGTCAACAAAGAGCAGCAGTGTGTTATATGTCAATGACCGCACCGGTTAACCATGATAAAATAATAAAAATTGTCTAGTGTTAGTTTTTTAGCAGAAATCGGTGCCATATTTTACATATGGCGCACCGATAAAAAATAATAATAATAATAATAATTTTTTATCACATTACATTTTGTGGTGCGCTTGTAAAATAAAGACCCCTAGTGCACTACATACTCCAGGCACACCGATAAAAAAATCTATTTTTTTTTTAATTGATGTCAGGGCTTACATGGATTGGGATCCGACTATGCTAATCGTCCCATCGGTTGGATGTCTTAGGTCTATATTTAGAAATACAAACCCTATAAATCTAAATTGAAAAGCCCTAATTCTGAAATCACAGAAAGAGGAAGAATAAAAGGGAGAAACAAAAAGAATGTAAGGTTTGTATCTTCTTCTTTTTTTCTTTTTTTCTTTTTTTTTCTTTTTTTCCTTTTTTTTTCGAAACAGAACGTTCGCGGTACGCTATAATGAAATAGCGCATCGGCTGCATATTTTACAAATGGCGCACTGAAAAAATATTTTTTTTTCTAATTTTTTATCACAATACTTGCGTAGTGCACTAGGAGAACAAAGCGCACCAGTGCAGTATTCTGCACAGGGCGCACCGACAACTTTTTTTTCTTTTACGCAAGGGCCGACATGGATTGGGATAAAACTATGTAGGTCTTCCGGTTGGTTGGATTTATTAGGCTTATATTTAGCAATACAAACCCTATAAATATAAACTGAAAAGCCCTAATTCTGAAATCACAAAAAGTGGGAGAAGAAAGGGAAGAAACAAAAAGAATGTAGGGTTTGTTTCTAAAATGGTTTTTTTTTTTTTTAAACAGCACATGTGCGGTGCACCATAATGAAATAGCGCACTGGTGCCATATGTTACATATAGCGTACTGATAAAAACATTTTATTTTTATTTTTTATCACTGTACTTTCGCGATGCGTTGCTATAACCGAGCGCACCGGTGCACTATGTTACACAGGACGCACCGACGAAAAAAAAGTCTGTATTTTTTTAAGATTGACGCAAGGGCCGACATGGATTGGGATCCGGCTCTGCAGGTCCTCCTGTTGGTTGGATTTCTTAGACTTATATTTCGCAATACAAATCCTATAAATATAAATTGAAAAGATCTAATTCTGAAATCACAGAAAGTGGGAGAAGAAAGGGCAGAAACAAAAACGACGTAGGGTTTGTTTCTAAAATTTTTATTTTTATTTTTTTATTTTTTTTATTTTTTTTTTAAATCAGCACATTTGCAGTGCCCCATAATACAATAGTGCACCGGTGCCATATGTTACGTATGGCACACTAATAAAAACATTTTTTTTTTCATTGTACTTTCGCGGTGCACTTCTATAACGGAGCGCATCAGTGCGCTCTATTACGCAGGGTGCACTGACGAAAAAAATCTGTATTTTTTTAAGATTCATGCAAGGGCCAAGATGGATTGGGATCTAAATATGAAAGTCGTCCTGTGGGTTGGATGTCTTATGACTGTACAAACCCTATAAATTTAAATTGAAAAAAAAGAGGGAGAAGAAAGGGAAGAAACAAAAAGAATCTAGGGTTTTGTTTGTAAAAATGGATTTCTTTTTTATTTTTGTTTCTGAAAACTGCAGAAAAGGTAAAAAAAAACTACAAAAAAATAAAATAAAATAAAAATAAGGTTTGATTTTTTTATTTTACTTCATATAAAAAACTACAGAAAAAAATAAAAAATAAAACAAGAGACTTAGATTTCTTATTTTACTGCATAAAAAAAAAACTGCAGAAAAAAAGTACAAAAAAGCAATAAACTTACATTGCTTGAAATTCTATGGTACAGGGTTTGACTAACCAGAGGTTTGGAATTTTGATTGTCTGAATACTTCTATTCGAACGTATTTCCCTGCTCCACAGTGCTCTCGTGCTCTGTTTTCTCAAAGTATGTATCCTGCAAATCTCTGGCTGAAATTTTTTGCAAAAATAGTGAAATAATGAAAAGTGTTTAGTATTTAAAGAAATGTTTTATGAAATTAGATTTTCGAAAATATTTTGCCACCCATTTTTCAATTTACTTCTTTTTTTTCACTTAAATAAAATAGGGTTGCACTTTTTTTATTTGTGGTTATTCGTTTATTGGTGCGTCCTTTAATTTAACTGCACCGGTGCGTCCTTTCATAAAACAGCACCGGTGCGCAAAATAAAAAACTCACCGATGCGGTTATCTGTACATTACGCACCGAAATGACATTGAATTTTGTGCACCAAAATTTATTGTTGTTTTTCTCAGAAGCAGGGAGAAAATATCATATATTATATGGAATGGAAAATTCTTCAAAATCCATCTCGTTCCATAATATTTCTCAAAGTCCACCGCGGAGTTCTCCCTATCCATGTGGAGACGTAATATTTACTTTAGATTTGTTTTATTTTTTCACTATCTAATTGAATTTATATATGTTTTTTATCCATGTAGTCAATCACGCACAACTTAATCAAATTTATAATTTATACAAATTTGCAGGTTCATGTAGATTCATCATCAAGTTCAGATGCACAAAATATTCAAACTGCTCCAAAACGTCATAAGTTCTTATCAGGAGCTGCATACCGCAAGGCTCATTTGGTAGATGAAAATGGACAGTCGCTTCACCCTGCCAATTGTAACAATATTGCATCTTCTAGCCACATCCCGGGACAATGATGGTAATTATAATTAAAATTGTTTGGTATATATATTGATTAATATTTAATTATTTCAACGTTATACCAATTTATAATAATGCAATATTGTCAACATGGTTACTAATTGATATCATATATTTTGTACTAATCATGTTCAATTTTTTTTTTTAATTATTAGGATTCTAGTGATGATGAGCGACCTACCTACCATCTTCCGTTGCACCCCACGACAATGTCAAATCAAGAAAAGACTGGATTAAGAGAAAAAATCAGAGAGGAATGATACCAAGAATGGTTGAATCAACCACTGATTCAATTCCCGCTACGTCCAGATTCACCAATTAGTAATGACTACAGCAATAGTAGTTCTTCACAAGCTGGCAATGGAGGCAATCAAATAGAGGTTGGTATGGATGATTACTTAAGAGATACGACTGCCATGGAGACAATGTTGTTAGATGCATTCCAAAATGATGGTCAGCTAGGGGATGATGCTCATATCGCTGACACCTTTTTTGAAAGCCTTAAATTTTGCTTCCACCACCCCTCTCTTTAGACCTGGAGGTCAGTCAAAGTATACCCAGTTGGGGACAACAATGTTATTGTACAACTTGAAAGCAAAGTTTGGCTTGTCGAATGCATGTTTCTCGGAACTTTTGAGGTAAGTTACCATAAAGTACTCCCCTTATATAAATTTGAAATATAATCAGTACACTGCAATGAACATTACAAATGTTAAATTTTATGAACGTTAATAATTATATCGACATTAATGTAGATTTAATATTAATATATTTTTACATTATCACCAACTACAGGTTATTCAAATATAAGGTTCTTCCGAGTGATAATGTCTTGCCCGATAGCTGCGAAGAGGCAAAGAAATTGTTGAAAATGTTGGGTGTTGAGTACATATCGTATCATGCATGTCCAAATTATTGTATTCTATATAGAGGAGAATATACAGACAAAGAGATGTGTCCGAAATGTGGGCATGACAGGTATGATAAATAAGAAAAGAAGGGTAAATCACGTACTGGTCCTCCTTTTAGGATATTGAGGCACATGCCTATAATCCTAAGGATTCAAAGGCTCTTTCCTTGCAAATAGTTAGCTATGTTGTGGGGATGGCATACCTCACAGAGAAGTGAGTTGGGAGTTATGCGAATCCCAATTGATTCAATAGCCATGAAGCATATAGAGGATACATGGCTCGAAAAATTCAAGAATGAAGTACGAATTCTACGACTCAACATAGCCATGGATGGTGTCAACCCATATTCCCTCCAGAACACCAACTATTCTGTTTGGCCTGTAGTAGTGATCAATAACAATATCCCCCCATGGTTTTCCATGAAGAATGAACATCTTATGTTAGCTCTCATAGTCCCTGGTAGAAGACAAGTGAAGAATATGGATGTCTACTTACAACCACTGGTAGATGAATTGAAGGAATTATGGGATGGGATAAATGTATACAATGTATCAAGACCCATCGCAGCAGAGAGGAGTTTTATGTTGTATGGCATATGTGCTTATACGACACATGATTATCTTAGGAGTTTTCTCTGGTAAATTACATGTTTAATTTATTGATTTGTTTATATATAATGTAACAATATTCTTTCACATATTAGTTATTTAATTCGTTGTAATAATATTTGTTCTGATCTTCATGATATTCTTTAACGTGCCATGCATATTAATTAATGTATACAAATATAATCTCGCAGATCTTGTAACAAAAGGGTATTTTGGACGTAAATGTTGTGGACCTTCTTTGAAAGCTAGATGGTCCAAGGACCTCCAAAAGCCAGTGTATGATTGCTCCAGGATATTCCTACCAGAACAACACCCTTACAGAAGAGCAGCATCCGCTTTCAATGGTAAATGAGAGAGAACCCAAAGGCCTCCAATAATGGCACTAGCTGAATGGCTTAGAGCATATGAGAGAGAGAAGGAGAAGGAGTTCATAGAAATGTTCGATTCAAATGGGGAGCCTAAGTTCGATGATCTAGATTTCTTCAACACCTATGTTGAGAAATTTCCCATTGGGATGAAAAGGAAATCTATCTTTTATGACCTCCCATATTGGGAGCATCTTAAGATTGCCCACTTATTAGATCCCATGCATATAGTTAAAAATGTTTCATCTTCTTTATGGAGGCACATACTATCGAAACAAAGTGACACATTGGTTGTTAGGAAATATCTTATTACTTCAAAAACTAAAAAGAAATATTGGCCAAGACGATTATAAAGTACGGGATCAAAGGCAGGCGTTGGTCCCTCTAATTCATGGTTTTTCAAAGAAGGTGATGTCCCATGGATTTTAAAAAAAGAGGATATATCTTTGGCAAAGGAAGTTATAATGGATATAAGGGTGCCAACTTCATACGGGTCTTCACTACAGCACTGCTTCACCGTGGATGACCATTTGTTGGGGTTGAAATCACATGACCATTTGAATCTTCTAAGAGTATGTATAATGTCAAAAGCATGATTTTATTATTTGTTATATTAATAAATTTTATCCCATGTGAGGATCATAAAACATAACTAATTTTGTATATTATTGCACATGTTTATAACTTTGCAGTGTCATTATCCTTTGTTTGTGCGTGGGTGTGTGAAACATGAATTCCCTCAAGACTTAGTACGTGCCATATCTAAATTATCTGCATTTGTACGTTGGATCACGTCAAAGGAGATTCATGTGGCTAGCATTCCACGGTGGCATCAAGAGATAGTTGATATTGTTTGTATGTTTGAGAAGGAACTGCCGATGAGTTTCATGGACTTACATGTTCATATTATAATCCACCTGGTAGATGAGGTTGAATTAGTTGGGGTTGTTTCTTGTCGTTGGATGTTCTTCTTAGAGAGGTACATGAAGAAATTGAAAGGTTTTGTTCGATAAAGGGAAAAACCCGAGGGGTCTATGGCAGAGGGGTACATATCGTATGAGTATTTCTACTATTCCAGTGAGTACATCAAGCAGATTGACAACAGACCAGGTGTGGTGATTTGGGACGATCAAATGGATGAAGACAAAAGAGAAGGAGAGTTGCTCCACTAGTGGAAAAAATCGCTTGATAAAGAGTAAGCGACTTATAATTTTTCAAATTTACAAAAAGTAATTAATATTCATGTTGAACTTCGATATAATGTATATTTTGATCTCTAAGTACTATATAATGTTGGTTTGATTTCATCAGCGAATGTAGACATTGAAGCAATCAATAAATTCATTCTTTACAATTCTAAAGCGACACAACCGTGGGTCGCATTGTACGAACAAAACAAGATGAAATGGGATAGTGACAGGAAAGAATTCAGACGGTTGAATTGTAGAAGTGTGCCTTATCCCAATCATTTAAAAGAAAATATGCCAAAAATATGCCCCAACAGTTGGGTTGTTAGCCAAGTCAGAGAGAAATACGGTGTTACCGGTCATTACCCTCATGCTGAAAAGGATGTGCTAAACATAGGGATTGGGTGCAGCAACTCGGTAATAATCTTTTTAATTTATATGTAAATTTGAAACTTATATTAAGACGTCTACATTTCATATTTTAACTACTGTTGGATTATTATTTATAAGACACATGACACTATGATTTTTTTAACATTTTTATAATAGGTGCATTTGTTCCCATCTATGTGGGCATATGGACACCATTTTCGCACAGAAAATGCCGATGTTGGAAACATTACAGAAGACTGTGGAGTGGAAGTTGAGTTCGATCAATCTAGTCGATCTAGCCACCGTGACCAACAGCTAGTACGAGGGACATTAGGTTACGTCGGAAAGATACAAGAGATCATTGAAGTGGATTTTTCTTCTTTCCAATGTGTTATTTTTAGGTGCAAGTGGTGGGACACCTTTGATTAGAATAATGTAAAGGAAGATCGCGATAATAGGTTGATATGTATCAACTCTAGAAAGATGTGGGATGAAGCTAAGGAGCCCTATGTTTTCCCTAAACACTGCAACCAGGTGTTTTTTTACCCAGATGTGTTGGATAGGGATTGGTGGTTCATATTGACACATGACCCTAGATCAAAACATATTTTTGAGAACAATAGTGTTATCATGCCATGCGAGCTAGAAGATAATGAGGGTGACCATGAGAACCGAGAGTGATATGGTACAATATGTGTTATTTCATCAATATTTATACTTTTTAAGATGTAAGCTGGAAATATTACACAGTGTATTTTGAATTAATTAGTAATTGCATTAAAGTATGATGGTAAAACTAATAATTCACTCAGCACTCGTGCTATGTTGATCTCAAATAATTAAAGTATATTTGTTAGATTATTTTTTTTGTATCTAAGATCATAATAAAACAATTATAATTTTAAAGTACAGAAATTTATTTGCATTATTTTCTAAACTTTATTATGTTACAATAAATCATATTATTCTAGATTTATTATTTTACAATTATTTAAAATTTACAAATTTTAAAATTTTAATAAATTCATTTCACATTAATACAATTAAAATTTTACAAATATTTTACATACAATTACAATTATAATTATAATTACAATTACAATTACAATTTTACAATTTCACGTATAATTACAATTACAATTACAATTTTAGAATTTTACATATATACAATTACAATTTTACAAATTAAAAAATTACAATTACAATTACAATTTTACAATTTTAAAAATTACAATTACAATACAAGTTTAGAAATTCACATATATACCATTACAATTACAATTTTAGAATTTTATCTACAAGCTGCACATTAAATGAACATATCTAACATGACCTAACAACATACACATCATGATGATCACCAACATGTAAAATAAGTACAACTGCAACATGAACATAAAATACATGGACCATATATATATATATATATATATATATATATATATATATACAACTGTAATATAAATGTCATGGATCAGCTGGTGGTATTACAACATCAATATCAGTACAAGTGGCTGATGGTCTGGCCTCATCTCCATGATGACTGCTAGTAGATTCTAGTGGAGGCTCATGCAAATCTGGCACGGTGTGAGGCTGTGAACAATCATGAGATGATGGTATGCTGCGCCTCGCAAAATTTCCATCATGTGTTGCGGCTCGATCATAACGTGCAATAGTCCTCGTTAGTCGCGTAAAATTTGTCATAACTGCTACGACATGTCGCATCAGGTTGTACATGTCACACGGAATGCCTCTCCACATCCGTGATAGCCTGTCATTGGCCTCTATGTCTCTGAAATCAGCGGGCTTGATGTCCGTCTCAACAATCAATGCAATGAGTTGGTCGCCCAACTCCATCATGTATCTAGCATCACTAAGGTGTTGAACGCACATCGGCGCACCAGCAGGAGCAGGTCTCTGATCTCGACCGGCCTCCTGATGATCCTCGACAATATCTGGCATACCCTCATTCTCATCATGAGGATCCACACCTAGATCAAGTGGTGGTGGTGGCATCTCCTCGCCATCAAAAGAGCCAATGTCTACAAAATATATACAAGTACACAACAATAATTAGAGGATTTTATCACACAATTTAATAAAAACAAGTTAAAGAACATGTTAGAATAAATTTAAATAAAACATTAATATTACCTCTACCATCTGGCGGCTCATCAGTTGTGAAGAGGATGTTGGCACACCCTCGCCAATCCAACCCCGCATAAGGACAGGGGACCAAAATGAAGGGATGTTCATCAACACTAGCTAGCAACTCCATTACATCATGTGATATCCTCGCTGGAAAAAGAGTCTCCTCCCTCTTGGGCATCATCTGCCTCCACATGTGCATAGGTGCCTCAGTAATCGGCCTATGAGGTTGTCGAAGAAAAGAAGGCCTCGTCTCTGGAAACCTCTCAAAAAATAAACAAAAAATCTCTGAAGCAAAAGGGAAGTTTACCCTCCCTTGTGCATGAGCACGACATCTATCTAATGTTGTATAGAACTTCCGAAAAAAAAAATGGCAAACCACCTGACAAGTCGTGGCTGATGCTGTAAAGAATCAACATAATATAAAATTTGGCAACTAATGCGTTGCCCGTCACTGGTGTTGTGTGAAATGGTCGAAATGATAAGTGAGAGACACTAGACCTCCTCGCAACCAAACACACCAATACGTAACTACCCTCCAGGGACCTGAAACTCTGCAGGAGATACTAAATTTTCTCCAATGTATCTCTGGGAGTAAACTAACTGACTCCCTGCCACATAGCCAACTGGAACCTCGGGGAACGAGGGAAAATCCACCACTCTCCTCGATAGCCCTGTAATAAAATATACATCCTCCTTAGTGGATGTGTACCACTGGTTGATACCAACCCAGAAAGCCTATTGTTGGGCATTCCACCTTCGAATAAGATGTCTCAAAAAAAACTATGGGACTTTAGGGAAGTAACCTCCTCATAGAACTTGACGAGGCCTACCTACCTAAGGAGCCCTTGCGTCACTGTTGTAATAGTTTGAGGGTACGCATCTCTCTCTCTCTCCCTTGCCTCCCACAGGCAAACCATGTTATATTGTTCCGCCTGTTGTTGTTGTTGTTGCCCCTCTTCTCTCCTTTCACGTCTCTGAATGGTTGACATATTAAACACAATATTTTTTATTAAATGACACATGTATTTACAAATATAAGTATATATTTATTTTTTGAAAAATAAATAAAACAAGAGTCAGTGCGCCAAAAACACAGTCATGCACTGGTCCCCGTGCGTCACACCACATAGCGCACCGGATACGGTGCACCTCATGATATGGACTGCACCAGAAGTGGTGCTCTAGAAAAAAAATTTAGCGCACCGTTCACTATATACAGTGTCAGGAGGCCGGTGCGCTGACTTCACTATCTTCCTGGGGCTTATAACTAAGTCAGCACACCGCTCTCCTACTACCGTACATAGTCATCCGTGCAGTATTTTAAGATATCACACCGTTGACCTAGGCCAAATAAGGTAAGCCGTGCGCTGACAAAATTAGCTGGCCCGGGGCGGTTATTTCAGTCAACGCACCACTCCACCACAATTGACCTAGGTCAACGGTGCGGCCAGATAGCCAACCGCACTGCTCTTTTTAAAGAAATTTAAGTAACACGGTGCGCCTGTGGTATCCGCCCCGGAATCTGTGCAGATTCCCTTAGCACCGGTTTACCAGCCCGAACCATTGACAATTTCGAATTGCAGTTCCGGTGCGCTAAAAACATTACCCACCCCGGGGCTTGTAAGTCTGTCAACGCACCGAGTTGCCGCGATACACCATTGTTAATGGTGTGGCCTGGTAACCGACAGCACCGCACTTTCTAATTTTTTTTTAAAATAACACGGTGCGCTACACGGTACCCCGACAGAACCGGTGTGGATACAGTCAGCGTCGGTTGCGGTGCAGCCTGTAAATTTATAGGCAGCACCGCAAACCAGTGTGAGACGAACAACTCGAGCGCACCACGTGACAATTTTTTATTTTTTATTTTAATGGTTAATTTTAAGGTTTTTTCAAATTCTAATCTGCTAAAAGGTTTAATTATGGAAAAACAAGAAAAATACCTGTACATTTACCCGTTGAGGAGGCATATTGGTTGTACAATTTGCAAAAGAAAATTTGTCCACTGTTTTATAAAATTCAAGATGGAGGATTGGTGGCAATGCATAGCAGCAGTGCGTGCAATAAGTGCAATGGGAGCACGGATGTCAGTGTGAATCAAACAAAGATAACTTGCATCGGTGCTTGAGAGCTATGTAGCACTGAAAAAAGTGAAAAATATGGTTTTTTGGCCGTAATTTTGTTTTTTATTTAACCTTGTTCCAGTGCGTGGGGTTTTTACTAGCGTACCGGTGCGTTTTGACTATGCCGCCCCGGGCAGTTTCTGTTTTCGTGCGCATTTAGGAGGCACCGGGGCGGCCTTATGGTAACACATCAGTGCTCTACAGTAATAAGACACACCGGGAACGTTGTCCGGTGAACCAATGATTTGTGCGATTTTTTGGCCGTAATTTTGTTTTTTTAACCCTTTTCCAATGCGCGGAATTTGGGGCCCCGGTGCGCTTCGGTCATTTCGCACCAGGCGGTTTCTGTTCCGCGTGCTTTTTATGAGACACCGGGGTAGCTTAGAGGTAACGCACCAGTGCTCTACAGCAATAAGACGCACCAGGAACGTTGTCCAGTGAACCAATAATTTATGCGGTTTTTTGGCCGTAATTTTTTTTTTAACCCTTTTCCGGTGCGCGGTATTACTGGAGCCCCGGTGCGTTACAGTGATTCTGCACCGGGCGGTTTCTGTTCCACGTGCTTTTTACAAGACACCGAGGCGGCTTAGAAGTAAGGCATCAGTGCTCTACAGTAATAAGACGAATTGGGAACGCTATCCGGTGAACTAATAATTTTTGCGGTTTTTTGGCCGTAATTTTTTTTTTTCTTAACCCTTTTCTGGTGCGTGGTATTACTGGAGCCGCGGTGCGTTTCAGTAATTCTGCACTGGTTGGTTTCTATTCCGCGCGCTTTTTATGAGACACTAGGGCAGCTTAGAAGTAACGCACCAATGCTCTACAGTAATAAGACGCACCGGGAACATTGTGTGGTGAACCAATGATTTCTGTCATTTTTTGGGTGTAATTTTATTTTTTTAACCCTTTTCCGGTGCGCGGCATTTATGGGGCCCCGGTGCGTTTCACTCATTCCGCCCCAGGCAATTTTTGTTTCGCGTGCTTTTTATGAGACACTGTTGCTGACGGGTTGACACGCACCGGTGTTGTTACTTAATCAAAGGCACCGGGTTGATGTGTATGGAGCGCACAGTTTCCGGTGTTCCAATGTTTTATGTGGTTTTATTTCCTTTATTTTTGTTATTTAACCATCTATAGGTGTGCGCATTTTATGGACGCCCTGGTGCATTTTCTTGATTCCACGCCGGTGCGGAAGTTATGTAAAGTACCGGTACTCTACAGAATTAAAATGCACCGGGCATGTGTGTATGGAGCGTACGGTGTTCGGTGTGCCAAATTTTTAACCGCACTGGTGCTATGTCGTCTTGAACGCACCAATGCATTTTTAGGTGATAAGAGCACTGGATGAAATACATCCACAAAAAACTCCACCTGTCAACCTCCTCTAGGAACCTCCACTAGAAACGGATGTCTGGAGTATTTTTATAAGGGGTTCCTCAAAAACATCCACTAGAGGGTCTTTTCCTTGTAGTGTAGGGAGCTCAATAAGCTCACTATTAAAAATAAATTTCTTATTCCTCGGATTGATGAATTATTGGATGAATTACGTGGAGCAAATTATTTTACCAAGTTGGATCGCTGTTCAGGATATCATCAAATTAGAATGAAGACTGAAGATATTCTAAAAACGACATTTCAAACTCATGAGGGTCATTATGAATTTTTGGTCATGCCTTTTGGCCTTACCAATGCACCTTCTACATTTCAAGGGTTGATGAGTTTCATTTTCAAACCCTTCCTTAGAAATTTGTTATTGGTATTTTTTGATGATATATTAATCTACAACAGGTCTTGGAAGGATCATGTTCAACATGTTGATAGGGTGTTCAAACTATTGGAGGAGAAACAATTATATGCAAAAACCTCCAAATGTTTCTTTGGAGTAAAAGAGGTGGAATATCTAGGTCATAGTGTATCTCAAGAGGGTGTTAAGGTAGACCCTAACAAAATTAAATCCATTAAGGAATGGAAAGTCCCCACAAACATAAAGCATTTGTGAGAATTTCTCAGGTTAACAGGGTATTATCGCAAGTTTTTTAAGAATTATGGGATAATATAAGCACCTCTAACAACATTATTGAAGAAAGATGTGTTTCCATGGACTCTTGAAGAAACTATGACCTTTGAACATATTAAAGAGGCAATGTTCCAAGCACCGGTCATAGCTACGCCAGACTTCACAAAAACCTTTATTGTCGAATGTGATGCCTCAGGAAATGGAATTGGTGTGCTTTTAATGAAAGAAGGAAGACCCATTTCTTTTGAAATCCATCCAATCAAAGGAAAGTATTTACGTAAAGCTATTTATGAGAAGGAAATGTTGGAAATACTACATGCACTAAAGAAATGGCTACCTTATCTAATGGTAAGACAATTCAAGGTAAAAATTGATCATGATATTCTTAAATATGTTTTGGAACAAATACTATCTTCAGAAGAGTAGAAAAAATGGGTCACAAATATGTTGGGTTGTGACTTTGAAATCGTCTAAAAAAAAGGGAAACTAAATGGTGTTGCATATGCACTCTCAAGAAAGGGTGAGGAGGTGGAAGCATTTCTTTGTGCCATTTCTATTATCCAACCATATTGGATAACCGAAGCAAGGGAGGTTTGGAAGAATGACAAAGAAGTGTGGACACAAATTCAAAAGTTGCAGCAAGATCCCAGTACATCTGATACATTTAGTTAGAAAAATGATTCCTTATGGTACAAACATTTCTTATATATTTGTAATAATTCCCAACTAAACAAAATATTCTTTTGGAATTGCACACCTCTCCCTTAGGAGGACACTCGGTATTTTTAAAAACTTGCCACAGGGTGAAGAAATAATTTTTTTGGGATGGCCTTAAATATGATATTCAAAAGTTTGTGGTGGAATGTTTTGTTTGCCAGCAAAATAACATTGAGACAATTAAGACCCTGGTTCTGATACAACCTTTATCCATTCCAAGTCAAC
Organism: Pinus albicaulis; assembly: GCA_034641835.2. Lineage (NCBI taxonomy): Eukaryota > Viridiplantae > Streptophyta > Pinopsida > Pinales > Pinaceae > Pinus > Pinus albicaulis. Next base: position 1,468,321,964 of record CM076582.1, read on the forward strand.
GTTGGGAGGAGTTTTCAATGGATTTTATCACAGTTTTATCTAAGTCTGAAGGAATGAGTGTCATCATGGTGGTAATTGATAGACTAACCAAGTATGCACACTTTTGTGCATTATCTCATCCATTTAAAGCAAGTACAGTTGCTACTACATTTATGGAAACAATTCAAAAGCTACATGGAAACCCAAATATTATTGTAAGCGACAAAGATCCCATTTTCACTAGAAATTTTTGGACGGAATTATTTTCTTGTTTGGGTACTCAACTAGCTCATAGCTCATCTTATCATCCTCAATCCAATGGGAAAACTGAGATAGTGAACAAATGTTTGGAAGGATATATTCGTTGTTTTGTATCTAATAAACAAACAAAATGGCTCAAGTTGTTACCTCAGATTGAATGGTGGTATAACACTTCCCTCCACACTGCAGCAAAAATGACTCCATTTATGGCACTTTATGGATATTTTCCACCGTCCATCACATCATCTTTAAGAGAAAATTCTAAGGTTCAAGCAGTGGAAGATCACATCGAGCATCAACAACAAGTTCTCCAACTCTTAAAGGATAATCTAAATTTGGCACAAAATCAAATGAAACAACAAGCAGATGAACATCGCAACGAGACAAGTTTTGATGTAGGAGATTGGGTATTTTTACGGCTACAACCATACAAAAAAATGTCCCTCAAGTAAGCTAAGAAGGATAAGAAATCATCGCCAAAGTATTATGGTCTTTACATGGTGTTGCAAAGGATTGGTATTATGGCATACACATTGGAGCTTCATGCTTCTTCCCGAGTGCACCCAGTTTTCCATGTTTCATGCTTAAAGAAGGTTATAGGTGAAAAACTTCTAGTTCAAACAATATTGCCAGAAATTGATGAGGAAGGAAAAATCATATTAGAACCTGAAGCATTCACGGAAACAAGAACTTGACAGCTACGAAATCGATCAATTTCAAAGTATCTCATCAAGTGGAAGAACTTACCCACTGAAGATTCCACATGGGAGGATGAGAATTTTATACAGAAGCATCCAGAACTACTCAAGTGTTGAGGAAAACACTTTTTGAAGGAGATGGGCATGTTAGGTCCCAATATTACTAGTGTAGTCCCTTACTGTTGTTAGTGTATCCCCCTTATTGTTATTGTTGTAACCCTGTAGTCCCCATATTATTATTATTTGCCCCATAAAATCCCATGATTGTTATTGTTGTGCCCTTAAATTTTTATTGTTAGACTGACTAGGATTATATTGTGACCCCATGGAGTCCTATATATACAAATGAGGTTTTGTCATTCGTATCATCCAATAATTGTTCATTTATGTAACGTAAAGGAGATTTCCCCCTCAAAGAGGCTGATTTCTAAGCCATTGATCCATATTTTCTTCTATTTTTGTGAGTTGGTTTAGACACAAGTTCTAATTTCAGTTACATTATCCCCAATATTGTAGAGATATGTGCATTTCAAATAATATCCCGTGAAATATCATGGTTGGTGCAGCTAGCAACAAGGATTAAGAGGCGAGTTGAAAACATGGTGAGGTCATGCACAATGGAAATAAACGACATTCCCACACACACATATTTGAATTTACTACAATTGGGATCATACAATTTGTTATCAATATGGATTGGTTGGCATACCATAATACTAAAATCGATTGCCTGATTAAATCAATCAAATGTCTAAGCAACACAAGGGAAAAGGTAACCTTGCAAGGAAAACTAAAACTAACGATAGTTCAATAAATAACAGCATTGCATATGACTCAGTGCAACCAAAAGGGATGTGAGTTGTATGTTGTCCAAATGACTAATGACTCAAAAAATAACAACAACATTTTGGAAGAATACCCAATTTTAAAGTAATTTGAGGATGTGTTTCCTAAAGAAATCCCAAGATACTGCCAAGAAGAGAAATCAACTTCTCAATTAAATTATTGCTAGGAACAACACCTGTGTCAAGAGCCCCATATCAGATGATTAATTTGGAGCTTCTGGAATTAAAATTGCAGCTAAATGAAATGTTGGACAGGGGATACATTAGGCCCAACATATCACCTTAGGGAGCACCTGTATTATTCGAGAATAAGAAAGATGAAACCCTGGGACTATGTATTGATTACAGAGAATTAAATAAAGCCACCATAAAGAACAATTACCCTTTTCCAAGTATTTAAGACATGTTTGATCAGTTGAGAGGAGCTACCATATTATAAAAGATCGACTTGAGGTTTGAGTACCATCAAGTAAAAATCAAAGATGAAGAGATTCAAAAAACAAATTTTAGAACTGGGTATGGTCACTATGAATTTTTGTTTGTACCATTTAGGCTCACAAACACCCGAACAACATTTATGTGCTTAGTGAATAAAGTTTTCAATCCATATTTGTACAAGATTGTGTGGGTTTTTGGAGATGACATCTTGGTTTATTAAAAAACCGAGTAGAATGAAAAAAAATTAACATCAAAAATGTAATTTTTGAGAGAGCACAAGATCTATGCCAAATTCAACAAATGTGAATTCTTCCAGTCATGGGTTCAAAATTTAGGACATACTTTTTCCAAGGAAGGAGTGGAAATAGACCCAGAGAAGATTTAAGCCATTATGGCGTGGCCTACTCCTCATAATGTGATAAAATTCATATCCTTCTTGAGATCGGTCAATTATTATCGGAGGTTAATCCATAATTTCTCAAATATTGGGCATCCAATCACAACGATACAAGGAAAATAAATTAAATTCTAGTGGACATCATAATGTGCGACTAGCTTTAAGCAGTTGAAACACTTTCTCATGCATGCACCAATATCGAGGATAACGGATCCAGAAAAATATTTTGTAGTGTGTACAAATTCTTGCAAGGATGGACTCAGTGGAGTCCTAGTGCAAAAACGATAGGTGGTCTATTATGAATCGAGAAATTTCAATGAGCATAATAAAAATTACGTCTCTCATAACTTGGAGTTGCCGGTGATAGTGCATGCACTAAAAATGTGGAGGAATTATCTCCTTGGAAGGAATTTTACCTTGATGTTATATCATGGAGAGTCGATCTATCTATTTGATCATCCAAAGATGAATGCAAGATATGAAAGGTGGTTAGCCTTGATTAGTGAATTTTATATTGAAATCAAGTACATCACAGGAAAGGAAAACAAGGTAGATAAAGGATACAAGTGGCCCATGCAGTGGCTACAAGTTCTTATGAAGTTGTCATCTTAGAAAATATTAAAGAGTTAATCTATTTGGATAATATTAGCAACAAGTAAAATAACGTTTACAACAAGAGACGGGAGGAACATTAAACAAGAATCACTCACTTACAGATGAAAATTTGTTGAAATTTAAAGGCAAGTGGTATATACCTTGCATGGGCGACTTGAAAAAGGTCATAATGGATGAATTTCATAAAGAACCATATTCTAGTCATCCTCGCTTTTAAAATATGATAGAAACCATGAAAAAGACATATTATTGGCTAGGTATGAAAAAGGAGGTGGTCAAATATATTGTTAGATGCTTAGGGCGTCAACAAGTAAAAGTTGAATGTAGGCGTCCAATGGGATTGCTACATCCAATAATGATTCCTAAGTGGAAGTGGGAAGTCATTTTGATGGACTTCATCAAAAGGTTGTGAAGGAAATCTAAGCAACATGATTTCATAATGGTGGTGATATATAATATAAGAAATGTGGCTCATTTTGTAGTTTTTAAATCCACCTACGAGGAAATTTTCATTGCTTAAATTTTTATGAAGGAGATATTTAGATTGCATGGTATACCCAAGGATATTATTTCAGATCGAGATGCCAAATTCACCTCAAAATTTTGGAAAGTGTTGTTTGTTAATTTTGGGATAGAATTAGCTTTCAATACAATGTACCATTATCAAATAAATGGGGAGATTGAAAGAGTTAATAAAGTACTATAACACATGCTTACAATGTGTGTTATGCATCTTCCTAAAATATCGGAAGATTTTATTCCTTTGGTAGAGTTTTCCTACAACAATGTTTACCAAGAATCATTAAAAATGATTCATTTTGATGCTTTATATGGCAGGAAATGTAACACACCTATCAGCTGGAATGATCTAGTGAACAGGGTACTTCTCAGACCTAATATGTTGAAGGAAATGGAATAGGAAATGGATGATACTATGAAGAATTTAAAAACAAATCAAGACAAGTAAAAGAGTTATGTAGATCAATGACCAATATTTTGGAATCTACATGATGTCCTGCAAGGTGAGGATCGTGATGACGAATTTTCTTTCCAAATATCATGGCTTCAATGTCTTGATTTCTCTGGTGGACGTCAGTGGCAAGGCTAGACTACCGGTGATAGATCATGTCAGATATTACCCCTCCATCAAATGAATCAACTTTGATCTACCTCATGTCATGCCCATTGCTCCCTATTACCCAGGGGAGGAAGTGGGGAAGTTGGATCGGGTTATTTTTTCCAAGCTTGCTTCACCTACAAAAACGCGTGCAGCCAGGATTGACACTGATGAAAACAGATCTGATCACGGAACAAATGATTTTTTGATAGATTTAGACCAACACATATGGAAATTCAAGGAGTGGGTTCTAGGAAAGCATATATCTCTCGGCATCAAGAAGATTTGGCGGTTTAGTTGGGAAAATACTAAATAACTTGCTATTCCTTGGAATGATAGTGATTTTGAAAGTGTGGATCTATGGATTATACACTTTTTTTTGTTGGATCTGGCCATGTTACCTCGAGTGCAAGTTGGAAGGCTTATTGGAGATTTTTTTTTCTCACTACTCCATATGGATCTAGGTCCTAGGGTCATGATCTGGTGGAAACACTGGAAAGATGAGGAAGAGCATGAAACCACAAACAAAGGATTGATTTGCAGCATATTTCACTGCGATACTTGGTATGACAAGACCAATCAGCAGATCTGAAGTACCAGAGAGCAATGGCAGGGCCGCATATAGACCCTAATAGCATTCAAAGGAATTTGATCTTTGAGAAATCATGGTCACAAACCTCAGATTATCTTCTCGTCATAGATCGTATGGATCTCATCGAATCAATAACTCATGGATTTTTTTCAGATATCGGGGATTTTCAGAACTATATGGAATGGATTTTTGTTTCATTCGATGTCAGGGAAGCTTTGAATTCCATTCTCCACCAATATTTAGTAAAACTCCCTTAGACCCCCAATTTACCCTTTAATTTACCAGTCGAGACCAGTAAGTGGATGTATTTGGGATGCCAATCCCCAAATCTACTTAAAGGAGTTTCGTTCCAATTTTTTATTAAAATGCTGAGAGGGAAATCATTGTGCATGAGGGTCTGAATTTTGAATTAGGTAAAAAATATTAAGAAAAATATTCAAGAACAGTTGGGTATTCCAGAAAGAACCCAAAATATAATCTATGCAAGGCAATTATAGCAATAGGATTACAAGTTGCACAGCTATGCCATTGTACCCGATGCAACCATCATCCTAAACATGAGACTTATTGGAGGTTGTCTTGGATCTAACTCCAAGGGCATAGTTTCCTTCAAGGATGTAGTTAATGGGAAGACGGTCCAAAAAAAATATAGAACAATCCCCCAATCTTTTTGGCCCCTATATTGTGGAGCAGATGAAACAGGTGTTGGCCTTGACAATCAATCCGTTATATTTTAATGAGCTCTACTTTGATTTCCACGCAAGAAAAGTTATATGTAGATTTAATGGATTCTGGCCCAAATCAGAGACTTTACATCAAAGGATTTTCTATACTTGGACAGAAAACTATGATATCCACCTATGTTCTAGGGGTTTTTTTATTGTAAATTTTGACACAACGAAAGATTTGGATTATGTATTAAAAGAGGGACCATGGTTTAGGGGCAATGCGGGTCTATACATGATATCTTGGTTTTCGAGATTTGATGCTAATACTATGGTGGTATCCAAAATTCCAATGTGGGTTAGGTTACATAATCTACCCCTTAATTTCTAGCATCACAAAGTATTATAAGGAATAAGGAATTATTTGGGGAAGTTCCTAAAGGTGGATGCAGATAGAGTCTCAAAAGGAAATTTCACATTTTCTAGAATATATGTAGAGTTAGACCTTAGTAAAGGCTTACCTAATCACATTATTCTGATTCAAGACAATATATAGTTCTCCCAGCCTCTTGAATATGAGAATACAAAATTTCGTTGTCATATATATCTTCAAACTAGCCATATTAAAACACATGTCCTCAAGCAAAAAGAGACAAGCTCAAAAGCAAAAAGGTTGGAAGTTTTTAGAATCTCGGGAAGTAGAACCAGAGGATGCAGAAATCCCAGAAAATTCCTCAAACATTAATGACCATAAATCCCAGGATACCAAACAGAAGAACGAAGTAGAGCATAATTCTTCATTAGTTCCAATGCCTTCAATTCAGTGGCAATAGATTGAGAAGATTCCATCTGAAAAATAAGTAACTGGTACCAAACAAATTCATGCATCAGAAATTTCAGATTCGATAAATAAATCCATGTAAATGTAAAAGAGACTCGAATGACTATTGTATCTTCCACTCCCAACTCAAGTGGTTGGCGAAAGGTGGAAAAAAATAAAGGTAGAAAAGAGTAGAGTAGTGTTATCTCTCTTGTGAGTTTCTATTGATCTTAGATATCAGGATCTGTTGTTTTACGCATATGCTTTTTAGCATCTACAATATGTAATTTTGTTCAATAATGAATAAAATTGTGTTTTTTCCTTGGGTAAAAATAAAATAAAAGAGTTATGTAGATCAACAAAAAATGCGCAAAGAGTTCCTAGTGGGGGAACATATTTACCTCTGCATCAGACTAAGAAAGAGTTCATTGAAATTGGGTCTTGTGAAAAGCTAGCACCTAGGTTTTGTGGACCATTTTAGATTATCAAAAGAGTGGGGCCAATGGCCTGCAAATTGGCCTTGCCATCCATAGTGAAGGAACATGATTTTTTCCATATTTATTTGCTTAAAAAGTATGTGCATGATGCTAATCATGTTTTTGATTGGTCTATGATATAGGTGGAATCCAAGGGATAATTCCAATCAAAGCTAATTTACATTCTTTCTCGAAGACAAATCACACTCTGGAATCAAGTAATTGATTAGGTTAAGGTGCAATGGAGGAACCTTGGACTAGATGAAGCCACTTGGGAGATGATCGATTAGATGAGGGCATAATACCCATTTTTGTTTGTTGAGAAAGTTAATGTAAATGTAATTGTATTTATGAACAGAGTTGTGTATATAAATCTCGTTGTAAATTTTGTGTTCGAGTATATAACACCAAGGATGGTGTTCCTCTAAGGGGTTTGGTCTATAACATTTTTTGTCACCCCTTATGTAAATATTATTATGTGAAATCTATTTTAAACTAGTGTAATTGTAAATTAATGATCGGATTGAGAGTTGACACGGGTTCATAGTTTATGGAGGTGAAGCTGCTTGGGAACAACTTGGAGATATAGAAAAAAATTTGAAAGTTGAAATTAATTCCCACCTATATCCATGTTGAATTAAAGGAAAAAATGTATAGGCATTAAAGGAAGCGTATGGGCGCCTGAGTAAAAGGACGAGTCATTTTTCTCACGTGAGGGGATGTTGGCTTTAGTAAACACACAAACAAGAAAAAAAATGCAATTGGAAAGGGAAAAAAGAGTTCACACACAGAATATAGGGATAAACTAGGGAGGGATTATATAGAAGGGAAAACACATTCGGAAAGGAGGAGATACAAAATAAAATATTACAGTGTGGTATGTGTAGAACAGTCGAAGTTCCCTATGAAATTGATCAAGTGGAGCACTGGAGAGTGCTCTGGATTCCTATGTGTTGTTTAATAAGTGGAGACCAATATCTTAGGTCCCCATGGATCCTATCAGGGGGAGTCATAATGTTCTCTAGGTTCTTGCAAGGGACAGGTGGAGGCACTGTGGGCTCTAGAATCCTGAAATTTGAAATGGATGTTGATACTTTGGAACTTTGGATTTGTTGAAAAATCAAGGGCCATCTAGATTGGGTGATTTCTCTTTGATAACTTATTGTGATGTACTTTTACTTCATTTGATAAACTTCTTATTTCTCTTGGTTACAATTAGTGTTCTTGTCATCAAATAACTACCAAAAAATAAATAATAATGAGACAAGACGACACAATATATATGATATTAGCCAGGGAAAAAACCTCCCCTCTTGAGAGGAAAACCCACAAGAACTCTTCTCTACTTATATAAATTCTAATGACAAATTCCAAGACCTATGACACTTGACCAAGACCCATCCAAGACCAATTCAAATTTCTCCTTTGAAAAACTTCCTTCTCATCAAGTCATCCCATGTAAAACTTACCTTATAGTAGCCTTCACTTCTCCTTTGACCAAGATTTTCGACCTGCAACTTTGACTACAACTTCAACCTCTCTTAACTATAATTTTTTGCCTCCCTGTTATCCCTGTAATTACCCACGTGTGACAGATTTAGGGCAGAGTTTGAGTGATTCTCTTCTTTTCTTGTCTTGAGCTTATCTTCTTGGAACTTCAACCTACGAGAATGATTGTTTGCATGTCATGTTTCGGCTTCTTTAAGGGCTTCAATATTTTACTTCAGAAACTTTAAATGCAACCACACATGTGAGATATTTTGTCCAAGAATAGTCTTCAAAATCCTTCGCTCTTTCCTCCTTTCTTCAATCCTCTTCCTCGTTGGTTATTTATTCTCTTCTTAAGCTTATGATCGAGCTACTTCTCTGATTATATATGTCCAAATATGCTTCTTAAGTTGGTCGAACAACCCTTCCATGAGGTTGACTTGTCACTTTGTAGGCCAACTGTAACTCCTTTGAAGGCTGACTTATTTCCTGCATGTTGACAAGGTCTTGGAGGGTCTTTGACTCAAATAAATTTCTTTACAAGATGTAGCATGCCCAAAATGGTCTTCCATACATGAAAATGATTCAAATGACTTGTAGACTCGATGACAAGCCCTAGAAGCACTCAGTGGGTGCTTGACCTATAAATAAATTTTCTTGAGGATGAAACCCATGCCTCAAGAATGACAATAATAAATTTATTTTTCTCTTTACATCAAATACATAAAATCATGATTACATGTGTCATTATGAAGGTTGAACATAGTTACATATTTCAACACATCCTCTTAACTAGGGGGGTATTCATAATCCATACAAGGTACTTGGACATTCTCAAACTAAAAAATTCTCATAAGAAGAGTTGAATTGGTAAGCCATCTCATAATCTATCTTGTCAAGTTATACCAAATCATCTCACTGTTACACCATTTTTTGGTCATCTAACCTATTATCATTAGATGGACCCAAGTACACCTTGTAAGACCAGTTTTACCCTAAGTAAAACTGCTTTCACTATGTTAAAACAGGAAACCCCAAAAGGAAATATTAAACAAACCCATATTTGTTTGATTTTCCTCATGGAATAATTAATTAAACCATAATTTAATTATTATTCCCGGTCATGTTTAACCCAAAATCAAAGAAATTAATTAGATAAACCTTTATTTATCTTATTATTTTCTAGGAATAATCATTTAAACCTTATTTAAATGATATTCCTTGTTAAATATGACCAAATCACCCATAAATAATTAAATAAATCACTATTTATTTAATTATCTTTCAACCACTTCCTTAAATAATTAAATAAATCATTATTTATTTGATTATCTTCTAACCGCTTCCTTAAAAAAGATAAATAAATCATTTATTTATTTATTTTTGACAAATTAAGGGATTTGACCCAAGTCAAATACCTTTTCCCTCCAACAAATATAATAAAATATTCCATAAAAAGTGGATCTAGATCTGGTTAACCCATGCATCAAGATCTAGAATGACCCAATATTTTGTTATAAATAGGAGGGTTTTTCCCATCATTCTTCACCTTTTGTTGCCTATTAGATCACTCTGGATCTATACACTTGGTCACCATTTTCTGCCATTTTGCTCCCATTGAGCTCTACTCTTTGCATTGGGTTTTCTACATCAACTAGAGAGAGAAATCTTAGATCTGAAGTGCTGAGGACTTCCAAGAACCCATCCCACTGAGGGGAATTGGATACTCCTTCTGGTTTTCCTCCCAGGTGCCCCATTAATACAAAAATTCTTTCAAAATTGTTCTTGTCTTGTCTATTGGTATATGGAGCAAACCCTTATTTTTACTGCTTAATGTCTTTCCATGCATAGATCTGGTTTTTGCAGCTCTTTTTTGTTCAACTAACCGCAGATCTGAAGATATTGGCAGCCACTTTTGTTGTTAGGGCTATTAGTTATGCGTAGCTAAAGTGGTCCTTTTTCGTACACTTCGACAAAGGATTCATGCTAACAAATGGCGACTCCACACGGGTTTTAAATTACGACCGCTGTCGTTTTTCATATTCCTGCATATCCAGCTACTTCAGACCCTAGGGTTTCTTTTCAGCTGTTCATTTTTCCTATTTTTATGTTTTTTTTCTCACATAAAACCCTAAAACATTAAAATTTCTAACTTCCGTGCGTTTCTGGCCCTATTGCGCAGGTAAGCGACACCAGCCGCAACTGAGACGGCAACTTTTCTGAAAATCTACGGCCGAGACAACCGGAACAGGGGGTCGCACTTTTTGGCCCTAAACCTGCGACCTGGACCTCCAAGTCGCACTTTTCAGCCTGTTTCCTGCGACCTGCACTGAAATCAGGTCAGAAACTGCGACCTACCATTTTTTCAGCACTTTTTCTGCAATTTTTCTAGGTTTTGCTGCAGCTTCTGTCAGGGTCCTCCAGCCTCTGTCTCAGCCTGTTTTGACCAAGTTATGATCTATTTTTACTCATCTAAGTGGGAACCTAGCCCCTTAGGGCTTTAGTACCGTCCACTTTTTGTGGAAGAGTTTTAAGCTGTTTCAGCCGTCTGTTTTTCAGAGCTTCAGCCTCATTTTTTCCAAATCTGTTACCTCCGTTTCAGATCCTTTGAAATCAGCCTTTCTTCCTCTCAAATCACCTCCTGTCGTTTTGTTTGGACCTCCTTTGAAGGCCTCCGCCTTGCCCCCTCCGATTTTTGCTGATTTCCTCCCTTTTTTCCAGCCACCTTGCCTCTGTCTCTTGGCTGTGATCTGCACCTCTTTTCAGCAGCTTTATCCTTTAGATCCCTGTCCCTTTTGACCTTAGATCTATTGGCCCCTTTTCCGTGTGTTTTGCATAGATTTTTCCCTTTCTTTTCAGTTTAGTTTTGAGAAACCCACCTTCTTGGGTTAGATAGATGCACAAGTAGCTATTATTTTTCTGTTATTTCAGCATTATATACTGTTCTCTGTAGGTTTATTTTCAGCTACGCAGCACACTTTTTTCTTTCTCTCAAAACGGAAAGGGTTTAAAAATTAAAATTAACGCACGCCACACACTGACCCTAAGCGAAGAAGCGCCTGGTTAACACCGCCTGGCAAAGACTCTAAAATCAATTTTCATTGCACCTTTTCTGCCCTTGACCTTAATTGATTCTGTCCCTTTCTGCCCCTGTCGGTTTCCTTCTTCCTGTCATCATTGCGCCCCCAAGGCGCCTATCCCGGAGACTTCTTGGCCTTCATCCTCAGTTTCCGGTCGATCGACCTGCTCCGCCCCGCCGTCGTCGAGCCAGTCCACCTTCGAGTCTGTACTCGGACTCCTCTCCTGATTCATCGGGTCCTCCTTCTCCTCCTGGTTCTCCCCCTGTCACCTTCACTATGTTTGTACAAGGGCCTAACGCTAGCGGTTCTCCCGGCCCTAATGCCGCCCCTACTACTAGCGGAACCGCCACAGGATCTACCCCGGCCACCCCTGTGCTGCCGTACATTGCAGGCCTCAGCCTCCCCGATTTCCATCAATTGATCAATGACCCCATTCACCACAATGCTAATTGGCCTGCTATGCCAACCAAGCTCCCCTCCGACATCCCTAAGTTTGAGGGCCTTAATGGCGAAGATCCAACCAATCATGTCTGATCTTTCCACATGTGGTGTTCCTCCAATTCCATTACCGATGACTCCATCCATCTTCGTTTGTTCCAACGCACGCTCACCGGCGAAGCTTCTAAATGGTATGTCGAACAAGCCACCTCTACCCATACCACCTTTGAGACTCTTGCCCAAGCCTTTTTGTCGTACTTCCAGCTCCCTCTCCGATACGATACTGGCACGGAGCTCTTGACTTCCTTTAAGCAATCCTCTTCAACACGCCTTTCCGCCCATGTTCAGGAATGGCGAAGAAGACGGAGCTTATGTCGAGCCCCTCCCTTCGAAGATCGGGTTTACATGGACTGGTTCCTCCGCACCCTTCCCGCTCCCATCGGCAAAGATGTCGCCTCTCACTTTCCTCAAACTGAAGAAGCCGCCCTCCAAATAGCATTGAAATATGACCTGATCTACGCTCAATCTGGTTATGTTTATACCGTTCTTCCTGACCTCCCCAGGCCCGGTGGCGCTCACGCCCCAGGGGCATCTCATTCCGCCGACGGTATCGTTGGAGCCCTTTCCCATCCATACGCTCAACCTCCTATGGGCTATGGTCCCCCTCAGGGAGGGGGCAGCTCCTCCAGCACTCTTCCCCCTCCCGGTAGCATGTATCCAGGATACGGCATGTCTCCTCCTTTTGCCCAACCTCCTGCTTACCTCAATGTTGCCCAACCTACTCATTACCCTTATCCGCAGCCTGGTGCGCCAGCTCCTCCAGCATATGCGCTTTCTCCTCCCTTACCTCCTCAACCCCAGCACCAGCACCTACAGCCCCCTCCAGGGCACGTATTTGCACAGCAGGGCGCGACTAATCCCCCTTCTTCTCAAAGAAGGCAGAGAGGCAATCCAAACCCATCTGCCCCTGGTACTCGCGGACCCAATCCTGGTGTGGACCCCAACACTGCCAACCAGCAACAGGGCACTCAGCCCAAGTCGGACAGGCCGCTTCTCACAAGTAAGCCTTGTTCGTGTTGCGGTGTTTATGGTCATTACACCCACGATTGTCCCCTATTACCCCAGATGCGGCAGATGTGGGAGTCTCAAGCCACATTGCGCGGACAGCACGCCTCCCCTCATGCTCCTCCTAATGTGGCCACTACCCAGCCAGCTGTGTTTACTAATCCTTTCCCTCAGCAAGGATTCGTGGCTACCCAACCGCCCGACAGCCAGGTAGCCGCCCCCCCTTCCCTTTCTGGTTCCTCTGATTACCAGATCCTTATGATGCACTCCGATCCTAACTCGTCCGTCGATCTTCACCTTCAAACTCGGTCTCGCCAGTACTCCAAGCCTCCTGCTTAGTCTTCTCCCGAGCCTCCTTCTTCAGGTTCTCCAGAGCCTCTTTCGTCACCCAGTGGCCCCTTACATATCCCTCAACCAAAAGTTGAGGTCCATACCAAGATACCTAAGGGCCCACTACGTCGAAACGTTGCTCCCAGTCGAGCTGCCCATTCATATAACATAGTAGATGATTTGGCACAATCTCCTGCCGCCATTTCCACACTGGAGCTCCTCCAGTCGTGCCCTTCCCAAAAGAAGGCTCTACTATCTGCCATGGGCGCTGTAGATCCTGCTGATGACCACATGATTGTTTTCGACGCCACTCAATCGAATTATCCTCCTCTCCCTCCTTCCGTCGCCTTCCAAATCCCCATCAAAATCCGGAACGCCAACGTGTCCCGGTGTATCATTGATGAGGGGGCATCCACATGCGTAATGTCCGCTTCGGTTTGGAAGCAACTCAGATCTCTTGAGCTGGCCCCTTCCACAATCACCCTTCGAGCGTGGGATGGTCATGCCTCCCAGCCCATTGGCCTGTTCCGTAATTGTCCTATCACCCTTGCCGGTAAGACTGTTTGTGTTGACGTCGAAGTCATCGACGCCCCGCTAGATTACAACATTCTACTGGGGCGAAGCTACACCTATGTTATGTCTACTGTCCCATCCGCGGTTTTCCGCAAGATGTCTTTCCCCCATAATGGAAAGATAGTCACCATTGACCAGTTGCCATATCATGAGCCACAATCTCAGACCTCACCTGAGACGACCATCTCTTATGTAGCCAACAAGCAAACCGTCGATTCCTTGACCAGTGTCTGCCCCGGCGTCTACAAGGATTCCTCCCTGCTTGGAACTTTTCCTAACCCTCCTCCTACTCCTATCACTGATCCCAGCTTATTAAATATTTGCATGATGAAATCGTCTCAGGCTGCTCTTAAGCGGCCTGCCTCGGCTAGTCAACAACCTCCCCCTTGCCCTCCGCACCCCGCTCCTATCCATTCCTCTCAGCCAGCCGGACCTCCTCCTTCTGGCCCTCCCCCTACAGCTGGTATCCCCAAACCCCTTTATCCTCCTGGAACGGTTCCCCCTGGCCTTAACCACCTCGGAGCCGTCCCTCCTGGTCATTACCCTGCTGGGCAGATACCTTTCCTGGCTCCCCCTCCCGGAGTATTTTCTGTCCCCGTCATGGCCACCCTCTCTCTCCCTAACCTGTCCATCGGCCTACCCGTCTGGTACATTGACCCTCCAGCCGCTACCCCTCCCGGTCACCCCAAACCTTACCTTGCTTTAAAACCGGTTCAACCGGTCCCCCTCACCTCCTTCGGGCCCCCAGCACCTCCACAGGACCCTACCCCTGTGGTGCCAGCCTTCGGAAAGAAAGGAAAAGCTCGTAAGGGGGCAACCCATCAGGACCAGGCCGCCCCGACAACTCTTACCCCTCCGCGACCACTAAAGCCCGCCATCCAATGCGCTTTGTGTGATATCGTCGGTCACGCCACTCACATGTGTCCTGAATTGCCGCACCTCAAGCTTCTGGTCAACGAGACGTTCCCCGAATCTGACATCCCAAAAGTCTACGTCACTATCCCCGACTCTATCCCGAAACTCAAAAACTTGCGCACAAACCACCCTTGTGCCTTGTGCGATTTTCACGGCCATTACACCCACCTCTGTCCCCGCCTTGACGAGTATCGTTCCTCCTTGGACATGTACCGCCAATTCAAGGCCACTTCGATAGGACCAGAGGACCCTCCTACTCCCATTCACATTCCTCCTCCCGCCATCGAGCCAACGGAACCGTCAACCACCATTTTGTACCTGTCATCATCCTTGCGTGGTAGTTCACCTGCCCTTCAACCCGTCGATCCTCTCAACTCCTCAGCCGACCTTGGATCTTTTGATATCGCACATCTGAGCCCGTCTCCTCCTGATGACCCGTCACACATCACTACTTCCTCGGGTGACCCCTCTTCCTCCAGTCTTCCCATCTTCCAATCCGATGAAGACATTATGGAAGCCATGACCAACCCGGATTTTCCCTGGGATGATATGCACCATCGCGCACACTTCCTCCCACAGCAGTCCCATGACCAATTTGCGTGGAAACCAAAGACTTCATCCCCAATGTTGTCGATTGGTTCAAAAACCCCATCCCTGCCCCTGATGCTTTCGAAGAAGGAAACATGGCCAACATCTCTCCTACCATCAAAATTGACATTTCAGTCACCCCAGGTATCCCGGAATATATCACCTTAGGTGCTCAATGCACCCTAGAAGAAATCGAAGCTTACACCAAGCTTTTCAAGGAATTCCGCGATATTTTCGCCTGGTCCTATTCTGAGATGCCCAGACTCGATCCCGCCATTGTCGAACACCACATCGATACATGGCCGGACGCCAAACCAGTCCGTCAAAAGTTGAGACCCATTCATCCTTCCAGACGTGACGTTATCAAAGCCGAAATCGACAAGCTTAAGCAGGCTGGTTTCATTTACCCCATTGAATACACCGCTTGGGTGTCCAACCCAGTTCCCGTTCTTAAGAAACAAGGCACCATCCGTGTCTGCACGGACTTTCGCGACTTGAACCAAGCTTGTCCCAAAGACAACTTCCCCACACCGTTCATTGACCAAATCATTGACGAGTGTGCGGGGCATGAGGTTCTATCCTTTATGGATGGTTTCTCCGGGTACAACCAAATTGCTATCCGTCCTACCGATCAACTCAAAATCGCGTTCATTAGTCCGTGGGGAACTTTTGCTTACCGGGTCATGCCTTTCGGCCTCAAAAACGCTGGCACCACTTTTCAACGGGCCATGTCTTATTGTTTCCATGACTTAGCTCACATTATCCTTGCTTATTTGGACGACCTCACCGCGCGTTCTAAGCATCGGGCGCAGCACCTCCACGATCTGCGTACCATTTTCCTCCGATGTCGCAAGTATAATATCCGCCTTAACCCGTTGAAATGCGTCTTTTGCGTTCCTGCCGGCCGTCTCTTAGGCTTCATCGTGTCTAAGGATGGTATCTCTCTTGACCCTTTGAAAGTTCAAGCCATTCTTGAACTTCCCATTCCACGTACCCTCCGCCAGCTCCAAAGTCTCCAAGGCAAAGCTAATTTTCTTCGATGGTTCGTCCCTGACTACGCCACCACTGCACATGGGTTCCTTAGACTCCTCCGATCTTCTATCCCTTTCATTTGGGATTCCTATGCTCACGAGTCTTTCGATGCCCTCAAACAGGCTCTCACATCCGCTCCCTTGATCCGCCCTCCCGACTTTGATCGGGACTTCATCCTATATATCTCCGCTTCCACCTATTCGGTCGCTGGAGTCCTCATTCAGGAAGATTACAATGGCATCGAGCATGTGATCTATTACGTCAGTAAGAACCTTGTAGGACCCCCTGTTTCCTACTCACTCAAAGAAAAATTAGCGCTAGCTGTAGTGTTCTCAGTCCAAAAACTTCGTCATTATATCCTCATGCGCTCCACCAAGGTTGTGACTAATTCCAACCCCTTGGCTTTCCTATTGAGTCGTCGTATCCTCACTAGGAAATATTCCTGTTGGGTCGTTATTCTCCAAGAATTCGACCTCGAATTCGTCACACCAAAGAGTAATAAAGGCTTAGCCCTCGCTGAGCTCATTTCTGAATTACCTACCGGAGCGCCAGATACCCCAGTTAATGATGACTTTCCTGATGAACACTTATTTTCCATTACTACTGATGACCCATGGTATGGCGACATTCTTACTTACTTGCGAACCCAAAAGTTCGCCCTTCACCTTGATCGTGAGGCTCGCCGACGCATCCGACACCAGGCCCCCCGATACCTCCTTATCGGTGACGACCTCTATCGTCGTGGGATTGACACCGTCCTTCGTCGTTGCCTCACACACGCCGAAGCTGAACAGGTCCTTAATGCCTGCCATAGCGGCGCTTGCGATGGCCACCTCTCCGGTCTCGCTACTGCCCAGAAAGTCATGCGCGCTGGGTATTTTTGGCCTTCTCTCTTTAGTGATTGCATTGAGGCAGTCAAACACTGTCCCAATTGCCAACATTTCGCCCCTAAGGCGCGAGCTCCACCAGCTCCCCTCCATCCGGTCGTCTCAACCGGCCCCTTCTGTAAATGGGCCATCGACTTTATGGAGTGTCGCCCGCCATCCGCTGGTAACCATAAGTATATCATCGTGGCGGTTGACTATTTCACCAAATGGGTCGAGGCCATGCCAACGTTCAACAACACGGCAGCTACCGCGGCCCTCTTTTTCTTTAACCATGTTATAGCTCGATTCGGGGTTCCCAAAAAACTGGTCTCTGACCATGGCAAACATTTTGAAGATGAGATATGGCGTGAGCTATCCTCACTGTTGGGTTTTGAGCACCAATATTCCTCCTCCTATTACCCCCAAGGTAATGGCCAAGTTGAAGCAGTCAACAAAATCCTCAAAACTATGCTTCCACGAACGGTGAATAAGCACAAAACCAACTAGCATCTCATGCTCTTCCCTGCCTTGTGGGCCTATCGAACTTCTGTTAAAACCACCACCGGGTTTACTCCTTTCCACCTGGTTTTCGGAGAGGAGGCAGTCTTACCGATCGAGTGTGAAATTCCTTCTCTACATCTAGTCGTTGAACTCCTCCCTGACACCCAACCTCTAGAACAACGACTTATCATGCTTGAGCACGCTTTCAAAGACTGTCGTGTTGCCTTGCAAACCATGGAAGCGGCCAAAAAGCGCACCGAAGCTCAGTATGACCGAAAAGTCCAGCCTCGCACTTTTCACGAAGGCGACCTTGTTCTAGTATATGACCAGGCCCATGATGTCCTTGGTCATGGGAAGTTTGACTCATTATGGCTAGGTCCTTACATCATTAGCAAGGACCTCGGTAAGGGGGCATACCTCTTGTTAGCCATCAGTATTTTTTTACATGTTAGTGATGACTATATCTTCAGCCGAGTTTTCTAGAAACTGTTTTCCTTATGTCAATATGTCATCCAGAAAACTCTCCCAAAACTTTTTTTGCCTTTCTACCTATTCAGTCCACCCCGACAACATCAAAAGCCTCCTTGTCACAATCTTAGCTAACCTCAGCCTTATTGGTCTGCCCATCAGCTTTAAAAAGCAAATCCACATCTGTTTAAATAGTCTCCCCGATGTTAGGAAGTGGCGTTTTAGAACATTTCACCTTTGGCAATCATCAAAAAGCCGAAAAGCCTCCATCTGCTACAGGTCTACCATGATTGATCCTTTACTTTGCAAATGAAATTGACAAACAGCCTTAAGTCGCGCCACTCATATTCTCTAGGTCTCAGCACTGCATAAAGCCCAATCTCAAGCTGACTAGTAGGTTTTTCACTGTGTTCTATGGTTCTACAAAGACAGGAAATATTTTTCACCTATGGAGTAAATGTTTGAGTTATAGTTAGAGGAACAACTGCTTCTAAATGTATTGTGAACCTGAGATGAAGCTACAGAACAAAAGTCACTCATCAGGACCTTACAGCTCTTTCCAGCATGAAAATCACAGTAAGAAAAGGTCGCCACTGTCTCAGCAAAGGGGTAAATTTTCAAGGCCCAGAACCTCCTTCATTTACAAGCAGAGGGTTAGGGCGCCTCCTTCATCCATAAGCAGAGGGCGCAGGCCAGAATTGACTCAGAAGGCTGCAAAAGTTCAGGTTTGCCTTTACTGAAATAATGAAACAATATCTTCAGGTCTCATAAGTGTAATTGATGATCATAACAGGAATGAAGCTTGAAATATGCTGGCTCAAAAGAAAGTAGAGTTTGGTCTGATAAAGGAGCTCATCTCAAACTTTCAAAATCATGTGAAAATGATGAAATGAAGAAAGGCATGTCATTGGTGAAAATTCCAAAGCATAAGTACTCTGTCTATCCACAAGATCAAATAGAACAGATGATAACCAATGCCATTACACAGGCAGGAGAAAGTTCTTGGTTTTTCAAGAAAGCACTGACCTTCATAGTCACAAAGAGTTTTTGTCAAAGTAACAGGTCGTGAGATGAACAAGCCAAATGATAAATATCTCAGCAACCTTGGAACAGTGTCACTGTGGCTAGGTTTCCTTCTAAAAACACAGTGATGCTTGCAAATAGTGATGCCTAGATTGATGTTGTTCAAATGGTGTACTTACCACCACATTCAGAGAAAGGCTGTGTCTAACATAGTGGTAAAAGGAGCCTTCTGATACTTTACCTGATGAAGAGCCTCCTCCATATATGAGCAGATGGCCAAAATCATTGCAGGTTGTTGAAAACTGGTGAGTCTAAAAAGTGCAGGGAAAAGACACAAAGAAATTGAATAAAGGAAAGTGTTACTGTTGATGATATAAATGTATTGATCTCCCTCTTCAAAAAAGTTATCTGTCAACAGTCCATCTAGTAGAGAGGAGAAAATATTGAACATATTGTATGCTATTAGTGCCAAAGGAGCAGTTGATTTAAAAAGGGGTTAAAGACATTCCATGATCACCTGCCCAGAAATCTAAAGAAGGTCCTTTGAGTAAACAGTGAAGTAGAGTGTGAAAGCAAGCCATCAAGAGAGCACACTTACAGTCCCAAGGTAAGCTTGTGAATCACCTGGAAGCAGCAATCATCAAACACTTTGAAAGAACACAGGCTATTTTATGTTGAATAACACAACAATCGCCAAGACACAATGGTCATCATTCCAAAGGACAGATTCAGCACAAAGATACAGTATAGAAAGAGCAGTGGAAGGTTACCAAAAAGGAATAAAAGTCATTTCACAGATGAATGCTAGTGCTGATGATGCAAAGATTTTGGTACTCCTGTTTCAAAGAACTCTCTGTCTGACTATACCTACAGTAGGAAAGGGGCAATATTGAATATATGTGTGCCACTGATACCAAAAAGAAAAACTGTCTCCTTGAGGAAAGATCAAGCAACAAGACAATGTCATATACCAAATTACAGCTTTCAAATGTTTTGGGGCATTATGAAATAGCCCTTCCTTGCTAACAATCACCAAGAGGGGAAGCAGTGAACATATTTCAGTTATGAAATGGTTCTGTGGGCAAAAAGAGGTAACACAATGATACCGTAGCAGAAGTGGTGGTGTTGGTCGACTTAAATTGACCAAAGTTCAGAGCTCGGGGTTAAAGGGCGGTATATATATGTTCAATTAACGAACCCACTGTTTGAAAAAACAAACAAAGTTAAAAGTCAATGTTCAAATGACCGTTGGGATGTTTGTTTGAGAATAATATAAGGTTGAAGGTGTGATTTAGAGAATAGAATAAGAAAGCAAGTAAGTCACTTTCGAAATTAAAAAACCAATTTCCGCAGCTCCCAAGCATCACAACGTGTTTTCAAGCGATTTGGAGTTTTCTGCACTGGTTTAAAGCGGCGCGACGTGCCTGGAACTTGGCGCGACGTGCCTGTAGGTGCCCGCCCGACCGCACGACAACTCCACCCGACAACCTTTCTCCTGCGCGACGGGTTTTCTCCAGAGGTTGCCGCGCCAGTGTTGAAGGGTTCCGGTGCACTTCAAATTTCCTCCAAAGGATTTCGCCTTAAAAATTCACAAGGTACTTTGCCTCCTAGCTCGAAAATCTCAAAAATTCAAGTTTAAAAAGCCCTGTGTTCCGTGGTTTGAAGCTATGCTTGGTTAAAGGGGCTTTGACCGATTTTTGAAAAGGAGAAACTGTCCTCACAGTCCCCACAACAGCACAGGTTGCCTTTTATTCATCATTTTCTCCCACTGTGAATTTGTTAACAAGATTTTACTAAGGTGACAGCACATTAAAAAGGCAAAATTTGTTGATGAGAAGTTGGAGGCAAGGGTATAAAGGTGTTAGTTGATATCAAAGTTGTCAAAAACAGAGGTGCAGATATTTTGTTGGTGTATCTCTCAAACTCACAAGCAAAGGGTGTATTGTCTAAACCACTGTCTGCATTGATTTCCGCCTAAACTAGGTCTGTTTCCTCCTTGCACTATATTACATCATTCTGAAGTTTTGTTGACAAAGAAATTCTGAGAGTAGAAGGGGCCATTTTTCTGAGGGCAGAAGTTTTCGATGGTTGAAACTCTAACATCAGAGACAGGAGCAGAAATGTATTGATAGATATTTTGAACCCACAAGCAAAGGTGTCCTTCACAAAGCACTGTGCACTGATTTTACAATCTAACTTAAGTCTGCCTTTTTTCATTGCACTACATTGTATCACTCTGAAGCTTTGTTGACAGAGGAATTCTGAGGGTGAAACAGGGCCTTTTTCTGAAGAACAGAATTGTTAGTGTTTGAAGTTAATACTGAAAACAGAGGTACAGGTATTTGGGTGGATCTCTTAAACTCACAAGCGGAAGAGGTGTCCTTCACAAAGCACTGTGCACTTATTTTCCACCTAAACTAAGTCTGCTTGTTCATTACACTACATTGTATCATTCTGAAGATTGTTGAACAGAGTAATTTTGAGGGTGAAATAAGCCCATGTTCTAGAAGGCACGATTGTTGATGATCAAGTTTAAACATTTGAAGCCAGAAGTACACAGTACACTGAGGAACAGAGATTATTGATGGTTAGATTTTGACATTAAAGGCAGAGGTACCAAAGTGGTGTTGATTTCTCAAAACTTCACAAGTGAAAATGGCCACTGTCTAAAGGGCAGAGTGCTTGGTGATTGCATTTGATATTAAAACAGAGGTGTAGGTATTATGTTGATCTCTTAAACTCACAAACAGAGAGTATATTTCCAAAAAACCACTGTGCATTGGTTATACATCCAACTTGAGTCTGTTTGTACCGAAACCATATTGTATCATGTTGAAGACCTATTGACAGAGATTTTCAAAAGAAAAACAGCATAGTAAAAGACAGAGGTTGTTAATGTTGGATTTTGACATCAAAGGCAGAGGTATAAAGGTGGTGATTGACTTCTCAAAAAGTCACAAGTGAAAGGTGTTTCCCTTAACACTGTGGGCTAATTTTTCACCTAACCAAAAGGTCTCTTTTCTTTTCCACTGTGTGGTCTCCACAGAAATCTGCTAACAGAGGTATTTTTCAAGGTAAATGACCTAAAGAGCAGGGTTATTATTTTTGAAGTTTGGTGTTGAAGACCCAAATACAAGTGTAAGCAGGCCTCTAACAAAGTCACAAGAGGGGTGATTGTTCAAGACTGTGCACAGAGAATCTACAAAGCAGTTTCTTACACATAGTACCATTGTTAAGAAGGATACATAGCTGAAGTGTATTCAGATTTGAAGAACTGTTGTTAATAAGTGTAGAGGGGGCTTATTCAAGGAAGCATTGTTGCATTTCATCCAAACCACAGTGTCCATATCTGTCCAAACAGTTTGGTGGCCTGTTTCAAACGAGCAGAGCATTTTTCATATAGTGAAGGCAGTTTGCCTCTTCCAAAGCTTATTTCAAAGTCAGAATGCCTCCAAAACGAGATCACAAAGGCGGGCAACATAAGAGATATGAGCCTATCTCCATAGAAGAAATAAATGCTCACCCATCAGCGCTTTTCAATTTCCATGAAGTAGGCTGTCTTGAATTCTGTCAGAGGATAGAAGAAGTCAAGAGTTTCTCGCCACTTACACATTTGTGCGCTTTGAGATTCAAGGACAAACACTTCCAGTTAGCAGGTCTTGACTTCAAAATCTCTCCAAGGTATGTATCCAAAGCTACCAAGATCCCGTATCATGGTGAAAAATGGTTTAAACAAGCGCATCTTGATCTGGAGGATTATAAACCTTTCATCAAACCTGAACATAGGGAAACCATCACTGCTATTTTCCCTTTCTCCTATCTTCTTGAAAGTTATGCTCCACTGATGAAGGCCATAATGAGATATTTCACTTGTGAAGGGAGGTTTAGCCAAATTTTTGCCTATCATGTTCGCTTGTTGATGCATTTTACTAGAAGCAGGCATTTAAACCTTCCATACTTTTTGTCCAAAAGCATAGAGAAAATGGCAGCTACTGTTCAAAAGAAAGCTCCACCTCAGCAAATCCCTTCTCTCTTTCACCATTCCTTGATCAAAATCATCTTCTTACACCAGCTGGAGAAGAAAGGAGTTTCATGGGATTCATTCATTAGCCATGCTGATTTCGCCACTGTCCCTCCTGTTCATGTGTCTCCTACTCAGCCTGTCCATCGCCCAGTGCCTTTATCTAGTAGGCCTACCCCTAAAAAACTCAAGATGACCACTGGGCAGCCAAGTAAACAGGGAGAAGGAGAGGGCAGTGAGCCACAGGGAGAAAAGGAGGGTGATGAACAGCAGCAGTTAGATATCATTGGACAGCAGCTAGAGGTTGATGAACAACATCAAATTCAGGAAGAGGGACAGCAGCAAGTACAGGAAAAGGAACAGCAGCAGACAGAGGTTGAAGAGCAGCAGGTTGATCAAACAATTGAAACATCTTTTGAGCCACAAACTGGACAGGATGTTGAGGAAAGACAGCAAGCTGAAGCTGCCTCCTTGACAGTGACCAAAACTGTTCCTAAAAAGAAGAAATTGCCCAAAAAGACAACTTCTAGCTTGCCAAGGAGAAAGAGCGCTAGATTGGCCTTCAAAGGCAAAAGTGCAGTTGGAGAAAGTGCCAAGCATGGAGGTAAATCAGCTGTCATCCCTATCCCAAGTGATGACAGTGACAATGAGGCACGCATCCTTGAAAACCTCCTCATTCACAAAGAAGGGCAAATTGAGGTGTTACAAGAAGATCTTCAAAGGGCGAGGAATTTCAACCACTTCTTGGAGGTTGAAAACAAACAAATGAAGTATCATGCAGCCATTCATGAGGCAAGGGCCATCAAGTACAAAAAGGAGGCGGAAAAGGCGCAAGTAAGAATTGAAGAGCTTATTGGCGAATTTGATGATGAAGAAGAGGAGGACCAGCCTAGGCAAAAGAGGCCTAGAACCATCGGGCTTAGGAAAGCCTTGGAGAAACAGAAAGCTGAAGAGCAAGCACAATTCGAAGCTTTTCCTCTCACTACCCTTTTTGAGCGGGAAATTGAGGAAAACAAGGAAGCATGGCTTGAGAGGGCCAACCAGCATTTGGAAACAAAGCTTGAGAAGGAAAACAGGGATCTTGAGCTACAGAGAAAGAGAACTCTTCACTTTCAGAAGCTAAATCAATTTGCCAGGCTCAAATTGAAGGTGGCACAAGAAAAATTGAAGAAATTGAAGGAGAGGCGCCTAGCACGGAAAGAAGCAAAAAGCACATCAGCCCTCGATATTTTAGCTTCAGCTTCGGAACATGTCTCTATGGACCCTTGAGGGTCATCCATGCCAATTTTGGGCCTGTTTCGAAAACTTTTTGTTTTTTGGCATTTTTGGGGTTTTCGCCAAAACCTCATAAATGCGCCATTTCAGTTTGAAGAGTCGTCAAGGGAGGAGGGTGATACCAATGGATTCCATAATTTCATGAGCAGCTCTCCAGCGATTTTCAGGGCATTTGAAGATCATTCGCCCCTCCAAATTGGCGAAAAACAGCCTCATTTTGTACATTCTGCCCGCCCTATCAGCAGCCTGCTATTTTCTGGGTTTTTGCACACAGGTACAGTTTTGAGGGACTTTCAGAGATCAGATTGAGGTGATTCCACTTGCATTGGAAAGCAGACACAGAGAGCTTTCCAACGAGCCATCATGAGCCTCATTTCGACATCGGGAAGGCTGCCATTTGCATCCAGCAAGTCAGGGGACCTTTTTCAGGCATAAATATGAAGTATTTTTGTAATTTTTGAACTCAAAAAATCTGCTTTTCCCAAATGTGCGTTAAGCTATTTTTATCATGGGAAAATCATGTAAAGTCAATATAATTTCCGTTTTTAGCAGTTTTTTAGATATTTTATGGGATATTTTGTGCCTTGGGCTTTGCAAAGCCTCAAGGACAAGTTTAGATATTTTTGACTTGGCCAATGGGATAGCTAGTTGCTCCATGAGGTTTTCCTCCCTCAAGCCTATTTATTCCATGGTTCTCATTGTAAATCAGAGGCTGAACTTGAGAGAAGAATTAATTCATTGGTCATATGAGCTTTGAAGAATACACTTGAGTTATGATGTTTGGATTGCCTCTTGGATGCTTTTGAGGAATGTTGAAGGCTTGTTGATGGATTCCTTGACATGGTAGAATGGTATAGTGCTTCTTAATGTTGTTTTGTATTCTAGTTTTCACTCATATTTCATTTTTCTTGCTGCTATAGATCAGTAAAGATTGATTTTGAGACATGCCCATGGAGGCACCTCAAAATCCCTGAATCTTCATAGCTTGATGTTTTCTTCTCCCTTAGTTATGCTAAGGAATTCTTAGATGCTCTTTAGTAACCTAAGGTGTTGTTGTTAAGTTTTATTCATCAGTTCCATGTATGTTGAGTAGGATGTATGGTTTGCCCTACCTACCTATCAGCTGCCCATAGTTCTGTCCATAAAACTTTCTCTTTGACAGATTTGTTGATCATTTTGTTGAACCAAGGAGGCCTAGTCCCGATCTAGCCCTTTGCCTAAAACTATGAAAACTTATTTGTCCAAGTGCCCAATGACTTAGAGGCTATGTTTAGGCGTTCCGGCATAGTTTATGAGTTATTAGTTTGTCTCATGTGTTTTCCCCAAAGTCTGATAGCCTTTTCCCGAAGTTAGAGGGTCTTATACCTCTATGTATGGCTGGAATGTTTGATTTCTTATGTATTGATTAGCTTATAGTTATTCCTAGCATGATTAATGGCCTGCTATTACATGTTTATGTCTGCTATTAACTAGTTTGCATTTGAAATCCCTTGTCTTTCACCAACTTATTGTCCATTTAATCCATTTTGCCCAGAGATCCCTTCTACTATGAATCAAATCGGCCCTACAGCAGCTTTACATCATTACTTCATAGCTTCCTTGATCTGTTTGACCCCATAGCTCAATTTATCTACATCTTGTCATCCAGTTTATGTATTTGATCAGTTTCATCCCTCACAAACTTAAAAACTAAAAAAAACCAAAAAACACACTTCATAACTAGCCTAATATCAGAACATCGCAAGTAAACACACCGACATCTTCTACACATATAGAGAGAGCCCTCTCTGAGTCTAGGAAGGCTAGGTCCTTGGGCTCCAAAGCTTGGTTTGATGTTACATCGTCATTTGGCTAGCCAATCGGCCAAATCACGGGACCCTAACATAATGGCGATCACGGTGGGACCTTGAGTTAGTGACAATCTAAGGACACCTTAGAACTCTAGAAGTCCCTTATTTTTAAGAATACTGTTTGATTGACTTATCCCACCGCACCCTAACATAATGGCGATCAAGGTGGGACCTATTGAGTTCATGATAGTCTAGCAAACTTTTATAAGCTCCTTAGTCCTTCAAATTTTAAACTTGAATCATCAGCCTCTAGAATCATTTAGTGTAAACTCTCTGCTTCACCATCTTAGCAAAGTGATGAATCAGGTTTATAACACTCTTACATCCTAGGCTGCACATAAACTCAGAAAAACCCCAAAAAAACACTCCCTTAGATTGGCTTTTGACATTTTTGGTGGTGGACCATACAAGTATATCTCAAACAATTGACAATCCACCTGGCGACTCCACTAAACTTATAGTAAGCCTTACTACTTTTCAAAACTCTAGGCTACTTTCAGATAGACCTTTCCCATCACTCACTAACATAGCAGGAGATGGTAAGACATTGAGTACATAATAGTCCAGCAAACTCTTACACACTCTTTGGTCCTTTAGGTACCATAAACAAACAAGCAGTCCATAGACTCATTTTTTAGAGTAAACTCTTTTTGTTCTCATCACCCTAGCAAAGTGTTGAAACAAGTCTAGGATACTTTAACAAACCATAGGCTGCACATATATTCAAAAAATCCAAAACATTCTCAGATTAGTTATTGGTGGTGGACCATAGCTATCTTCACAAGAACAATCCATGTCCACCTGGGGATTCCACTAATCCATCCCTTCTATTTTTTACCATCCTTCGCCTTAGTATAACTTTAGAGAAATCACTCATCCAAAACATTCACCAATATCACTCTCTCCAAGCTCTGGATCTAAAATCTGGCTTCACGAAGAATCAATACCAGATCCCACCAAGACCCAAATCCCCCTATCATAGTAGATGACCCAGAAAAGATTCTGTGGCAAGCTTCTGAAACTGATCATCTAGCTACCGATAGATCCATCCGTAGAACAAGATCTGTACCTAGAACTCGCAATATCCTTCTAGATTCACCTTCGGAACTAGAGTCATCACAAGCTCTTCCCCGAAGCAAATCATATAGTAAGATAAACTTTGACGATCTTGAACCCCTAAACCCACCACAGAGCCCTATTAGAGAAGCTTCACCCACCACTCCTCCTGATTTCCAGCTTCTTTATCAATTTGGCTCCTATCATCCTAGATCTGCTCAAGACCAGATCACTAGTCCAAGTTCATCCGCTACACCTGCTCAAACCACTTCATTTCAGCCTACTAGTCCTCATCTTGTACACCATCCATTAGCTCCAGTCATGGCAGCCTGGTACGCACCTTTGGTGTTGCCACCACCTTTAGCTCCTCTCCCAAACAAATATCAGGACAAGATCCCACACTTTACTGGAGAAGACACCACCACACCTCAACAGCATATAAGTAGAATGACTGATGCTTATGAATACCTAGAGGTACAAGACGAGACTGTCCGAATGAGAATATTTGCCCAAAGTCTTGGTGGGGAACCCAAAGCATGGTTCAAAAGCTTAGCTCCAAATAGCATCCATAATATCCCCGAACTGCATCAAATCTTCAGAAATAGGTGGGAAATCCGAAGAAACCCCATTCAAATCCTGTCAGAATATAACAATCTAAAACGGGAAAATGGGGAAAGTGTCCAAGCTTACTGTACTAGGTTCAACAATGTATATAACTCCCTCCCACCTCATTTCAAACCTCCACTTGGTTTAGCTTTGGCAAAATTTCCTGAGGGTTTTGATCCGGACATGACATATCATCTAAGAGACAAAGATCCCCCTACCTTGGAGGAAATGCAACAAATAGCTATAAAAGCAGATGCCAACTTAGCTGAAAAAAGAGCTAGAACTAGATCAGAAAGAAAGGTCACATATAGAGATGAGGTTTCTACTTCATCACCTTCCCTAGATCCCAGAATAGATGACTTAGTCAAATCCATGGCTAAAATGTGGGAAAAGATCAATGAAAAAGCTCTTGTTAGGGACAACCAGCCAAACCCTCCAGCCAGAAACCGAAACCAAAACTTTAGGAGGGAACAGCCCCAAAACAGACCAAGGGATAATGACCAACAGATCAGGCCACCATTCAATGAAAACTATGTGGGAGAAGATGATAAAGAGACAGAACCTCTGGATGAAGGTCATCTAAATCTCGTAGGATCTGATAATGAAAGCGAGGTATACCTCACTACAGAAGAACAAGAGCTATGTTCTCCTAATCAGGATGAGACCAACCATGAAGATCCTGACGACCCTGCCTTAGACTTTCAAAATGCCATTATAGAAGCTCACCGGCAGTATAATCTTAGAAGTAAAAAAAACCAAAACCATCCCAAAAAGAATAGCCCTGACCTTATCAAAATCCCTGATAAAACCCTAAATGAGACCATGAATAATAGCAAAATTAAGGCCCAAAGGGTTGACCAAAACAAAGGTAAGGCCATTCAGACAAGTATTAGCTCAGATATTCCTAGTTCCTCGGCAGAAACCCCAAAGTTGGCTATATCAAAAGAAGTCCCGAGCCAAAGTCAGCAAATTAAGAACATAGAAAAGGTTATGTCTGAGAAAGCTGAAACAAATCTGCCCAAGCTACCCACTCCTTTTAGTTTCGAAGGGGAAATTTCCAAAATAAAAATTACCATACCCCTTACAGAGCTAGTAACTATAGATAGGTATAGGTCTCAAATTTTCAAAGTATTTGACCTAGAGAACAAAGCCGATACCTTGAATCTAACTGACGACAAACCTGAGCTTTTATTTGGCCCTAAAGTAGAAGGTGAATATCAAGAAGGATCTATTTCTCCTTTCTACATAAGCTTGAACATCCGGGACAAAATATTACATAATGCCATGTTAGATTCCGGTGCCTCCCATAACCTCATGCCTAAAGTAGTCATGGAAAACTTAGGTCTGGAAGTGACCCAACCTTACAAAAACCTGTATTCTTTCGACTCGAGCCAGGTCAAATGTGTAGGTCTGATAAAGAATCTAGACTTTGCCCTAACACAACTACCAGCCAAAAACTTAGTCATGGATGTGGTAGTGGCTGACATCACACCCAAGTATGGAATGCTACTATCAAGAGCCTGGTCTGCCAAAATACAAGGTAGCCTTCAAATGGATATGTCATTCGCTACTTATTGTCCATTTAATCCATTTTGCCCAGAGATCCCTTCTACTGTGAATCAAATCGGCCCTACAGCAGCTTTACATCATTACTTCATAGCTTCCTTGATCTGTTTGACCCCATAGCCCAATTTATCTACATCTTGTCATCCAGTTTATGTATTTGATCAGTTTCATCCCTCACAATCTTTAAAACTAAAAAACCAAAAAACACACTTCATAACTAGCCTAATATCAGAACATCGCAAGCAAACACACCGACATCTTCTACACATATAGAGAGAGCCCTCTCTGAGTCCAGGAAGGCTAGGTCCTTGGGCTCCAAAGCTTGGTTTGATGTTACATCGTCATTTGGCTAGCCAATCGGCCAAATCACGGGACCCTAACACCTCTTAGAGGATTTCGAAGGCCACCCCCTTCCTAATCCTCGCAATGCACTCTATCTTAAGAAATATTACCCTTAGCATTTCCCTTCTGGAATGCATGTTTTATTTTCTTTTAGATAGCCAGCATCTGTCTTTTCATTTTTATGATTTTCTACTTCACCCGGACCCATTTTGTCCAAGAAGGGCCACTTCACCTACACTTTAAATCGAATTTCCTCACTTACAACACTTGTATTTGGGGCATCACTTCGCCTCCATACTCGTCCATGTTCGTGTCGATTTTCGTCATGAGTTCCCACCTTGTACTCATGTTTCCACGGTCCCCCATTGGGGCCTTTACTGTGTGGCCACACCATCGAGTCGCCCTTGTTTAGAGCATCCAAGTTGAGTCATCATTCCCTCCATGGAGTCTATACCGAGTCCCTTTGTACCCCACTATAGCCCTCCATCCGTCATTGATTGGTCTCTCTCTTGTGTCGCACATTATGACCTTCAGTTCCACTGTCCCCCATCCCTGACGATGTTGTGTCAGTCGTTGCCATGTCATTCATGCCCTTTATGCTCTAGCAAGGGAAGTCGTCCATTAGCTACTCAGTCCTTTCCACTTCACTATCATCATTAGTGTCAGTCTGTCCGTCGCTCTACTCTTTTCTCTCATGCCTTAGTTGAGGGTCTCTCATTGCCTCAACTATGGCGGACCTCCTTCTGTCGACATCAGCTCATTTATTCCAGAAGCCAGGTCTAGAGGGCGGTGTACCTTGGTTCCAGCTTCCATTCTTGTTCGGTGCCTCGGATCAGGCAAAGGGATATCTCCTTTCCCTTTAGCTTGATTGTTTCTCCAGCTCCTTCAGCATGATCGAGATTCGTATACTTGATGGTCCAGTGATCCAGCAGCAGCTCTTGATGATTCCTGAGTGTGTGTGAGATGTTTCAACCCTCATGAGGGGGTGGCCCTGCAGGTAGCCCCCCACATGCCCGGATGACCTCTTCTTTGCAGCCTTCGATGCAGCTCCAGATATTTGATGATGTTGGCCATAGCCACTTGCAGCGCCTCTTCGATTTGCATGTATCAGTCAGATTTTGTGAGCCCTTCCCCATTTGGAGGGGGCATTTGGGTTGTATTTGTATCTCATGTACTCAGATATTATTGTATAAGTCCTGGCTGTTATCCCAGGCACATCATGTATGTGGGATTCCTCATTGTATTTTTATCTGGCTCATGATTATGCCAGCTGTATTTTATGGTTCGGTCCCTTGTTTACTGGACACACTATTCTTTTTTACTTTGTCTCGGCGGGCATAGGTATGCCTCCCCCGCCGCCTTCAGCACAGGTACCCTCTCATAAAAAGAGACTTGTTGCACCTGCGAGTCTCGTCTCCTCAGGGTCTAGTCCTTCAGCACACTATCTACCTCAAATTTCTCTCTCTGACACCCCTTTTGTTGTCTAGTGATTGTGTTCTTACAATGTACTTCGGTCATACGATTTGCTCCTGACACTCGCACGCTGGGGGGAAATCTGTTACACCATTTTTTGGTCATCTAACCTATTATCATTAGATGGACCCAAGTACACCATGTAAGACCAGTTTTACCCTAAGTAAAACCGCTTTCACTATGTTAAAACAGGAAACCCCAAAAGGAAATATTAAACAAACCCATATTTGTTTGATTTTCCTCATGGAATAATTAATTAAACCATAATTTAATTATTATTCCCAGTCATGTTTAACCCAAAAACAAAGAAATTAATTAGATAAACCTTTTATTTATCTTATTATTTTCTAGGAATAATTATTTAAATCTTATTTAGATAATATTCCTTGTTAAATATGACCAAATCACCCACAAATAATTAAATAAATCATTATTTATTTAATTATCTTTCAACCACTTTCTTAAATAATTAAATAAATCATTATTTATTTGATTATCTTCTAACCGCTTCCTTAAAAAGATAAATAAATCATTTATTTATTTATTTTTAACAAATTAAGGGATTTGACCCAAGTCAAATACCTTTTCCCTCCAACAAATATAATAAAATATTCCATAAAAAGTGGATCTAGATCTGGTTAATCCATGCACCAAGATCTAGAATGACCCAATATTTTGTTATAAATAGGAGGGTTTTTCCTACCATTCTTCACCTTTTGTTGCCTATTAGATCACTCTAGATCTATACACTTGGTCACCATTTTCTGCCATTTTGCTCCCTTTGAGCTCTACTTTTTGCATTGGGTTTTCTACATCAACTAGAGAGAAGAATCTTAGATCTGAAGTGCTGAGGACTTCCAAGAACCCATCCCACTGAGGGGAATTGGATACTCCTTCTGGTTTTCCTCACAGGTGCCCCATTAATACAAAAATTCTTTCAAAAATTGTTCTCGTCTTGTCTATTGGTATATGGAGAAAACCCTTATTTTTACTGCTTAATGTCTTTCCATACATAGATCTGGTATTTTGCAACTCTTTTCTTGTCTAACTAACCGCAGATCCGAAGATATTGGCAGCCACTTTTGTTGTTAGGGCTATTAGTTATGCATAGCTAAAGTGGTCCTTTTTCGTACACTTCGACAAAGGATTCATGCTAACACTCACTATACAAACCAAGATTATCACATATTAAGGCCTTAACTAACAATTTTATCGCTCCATAAGATCAAAGCACAATGTTTTCAAGACCAATGACTGATATACACCATCATCATTGTCTCTCAAGGCACATACCCCACCCAGGTGTCCACGGGGTTTGTCCTTTTAGGATAATTCCTATCTTAGAATAACACGTCCTCAAGGAATTTCCTCTTCGACTAATATTACATATTGAATTCCCTACCACATCCTCAAAGAGTATCAGAATCAATCTCAGATGATTACCCAGACCTCCATTTCTCCATTCTTTCTTCACAACATGAAGACAAGAATGATGTGTCTATCTCTCCCTCTTAACTAGGGACTTGTTACCAACAACAGTTATATGCTCTTTGGTGGAGATCCCGGTACTATCAGCAGCTTGTAGGGCTCATCCTTTCGATGTCATGAATTTCATCTTATTCATTATGGAGCAATCATCTACTAGATTTTCTACCATCCATCATTTTCCTTTCAATGAACTGTAACGTTGAACCAATAGTCATGCCATCCTTCTTTGTAGCAGAAATTGATCGTCTAGTCCACCTCTGGATTTTCTTCACATAGCTACCTTTTTCCAAGCCATGTTTCTTTTAGGATCTTCAATCCATTCCCATGAGTACTAGTTCTAGGTGACATCTACAACTCTCTTTTCGGTAGCCTTGTTTCAACCCAACCAGATGTTGTTCAAATATCAAAATGAACATCAAATCAAAGTTACCTTTTATGATGGAATTTTATCATGGCATATGCTTCTCGCAACATCAACATCCTGCACATTCATAAATGCATATCCAAGGGTCTCCTTCCTTCACAGAATTTATCAAGGTCATCATACCTTCTCTATGGAGATGTCATAGCTAATTATTCTAGTTATCAGATGTTGATCACTTATCTTACGTGAATATAGTTGCATATTTCACGAGCTCTCCTTCCTTTCTTCGCATATTTATCTGCAGGAATTTATTTTCATAGTTCTTTCATCATTGTAAACCACCTCATATTTCATATGAGGTCTTATTATGTTGATTTTTTCTTATCAATATGTGAACTAGTTCAAGACATATGTCTTCATGCATCCTTTTAAAGGAAGATATTCTTATCCTTTGATCGTGCTCATGAGATATAGAATTCAACCATGATATCCACAACTATATGATTGCATGATTTAATCTATAAAATATGTACATACCTATTTTCTCTTTTTGATCATTTTTACTTCCTTTGGCAACGTCATTTCCTTGATTGAAAGTACCTCAACCATATTGACATGTTTCATTCATGTGTTATCATACTATCATCCTTCTAAACAATGCAATGGATCCCACACAAGGTAGAATTATCAGCAGACGCTTGCTTCTTCCAAGTAGAGATGAACCTTCTAATGAAGATTACAATGTAGGATCTTGATTATCCTAATCCTACAAATGCTCCTAACTAATGATGATTATGTTTGATGAATTATTTATATGCTAGATTATTTTCTTCAAATCATATATACTACTTATTTTGGTTGAACTTTCTCATGCTTACAATGAGGTTACCATGAGATAATTCCTTTATATCATGATTATAACTACAACCATGTATACTTCTATTTCATCTATTCTTTCAAGCTTCTATAATAATATCAAGATCTATTGCTTCAATCGTATGCTTCTAATATGATGTCATCTTCTAATATGACGCATCCTATCATACTTATAATGCTTCTTATCCTAAAATCAATATTTAGCGATGGTAGAGATCTTTTCACCTCCTAATTCTCCTTAATATGCACCTGAGAGATCTTAATAGTGAATATATATCTTTTCCTTCGTGAATTTATTCTCATCATGTTCTTATACTTATTAGGTGATATGGGCTTCATTCCTTTATTTTTGTTTCTTGTTGTCCTTCTTGATTTTAAGACAATCTCTCTTGAAATTCCCATATTCCTGACATCCATAACATTGGATCTTTGATATATCGGTCTTCTTTTTCTTTTCTAAGGACTAAGCTTTCCAAATTTTCCTTTTCTCTTGGCCATGGCACCAAATGTTGGAACCTATTCATTTGACCCAACCTCGCTCTTTCCCTTCAACCTAGTATCTTCAATATTGCACAGTGACCAGAGTTCATTGAATGGGGTGGCTTCCTTCTTTCTATAGATGCTTGATACAAAATTTCCCCATTCATCAGGTAGTGCATTAAGCACAATGGTGTTCATTTATTTGTCGGACATTATTTCCCCTAACTCTTGTATTTGGTCTCTTATTTGTGACACCCTAAAAAGATATGAGGTTGTCTCTTCTTCCTTTGATACCTTAATATTGTATAGCTTGGTTATCAAAGATATAACTTATCTTGCAGTGCTTACGGAGAACAATTCTACTAGCTTATCATAGATTTCTTTTTAATTCTCCAAATTTTCTACATATGGGATGGGGTAGTTCTTGATTGATTCTATAAGGATTCTTTTAGCCCTTATTTCCCCTTTCATATATTTCGATAGATCTTGAGCTTAGTCTTGTGATGGTTTCGATATTGAACCCTTAACATGTCCAATAACTTCATTCTCTTTGAGGATCAAATCTATCCTCTTCTTCCACGCAAGGAAATTTGATGACCCAACTAATTTGTTTCTCTCCTTGCAAAATTAAGTCATTTTGATAGTAGATTCATACATAAATATAAAGGTACTTACTTGTCAAGAGAAGATTCTTCTTTGATGACGATATCATTAAATTGATGCCTTTCTTGATTTTGATGATAGTTGATTATGATTTCTTCCTTGAATATGACAATACATCTTCTTGTAGATATGTCCTTCTTCAAATATACTTGAGATGTGATTTTGTCTTCAAAGAGAGGGAGATCACCTTGATTTCTTTTATAATGATAG
Organism: Pinus albicaulis; assembly: GCA_034641835.2. NCBI lineage: Eukaryota > Viridiplantae > Streptophyta > Pinopsida > Pinales > Pinaceae > Pinus > Pinus albicaulis. The sequence continues at coordinate 1,468,357,504 of CM076582.1, forward strand.
CAATGCTTCTTATTTCTTCCTTGAGATGTATAAATGTATAATATGGATACTTTAAGATGCTTCCTATGTATAGTACTCCTTTCTATGAGTGGAGGTAGGGTCTTTCTTGAAAGTAGACTCTTTGAGGTCTTCTCCTTAATGTTGCTTCTAGATTGTATAAACCTTGTGATGCTCCTTAGATCATTTCTTCAAGATTATGTGCATACTATTCCTTCTTTGATGGTTTTATGCCCTCTTTAATGTCTTTCCTTCATTGATACTCCCTTTTGATGATTCTTCTCTCAAGTTTCCTTTACGTGTCTTGTCACTTTAGCTCCAATACCATGTTGAGAAATCAAGGGGCAGATCGATTAGATGATTTCTCTTACTTTGATAATTGATTGTGATGTATTTTTACTTAAATTTATTAGCTTCTTCGTTAACTTGATTATAATTAGTGTTCTTATCATCAAACAACTACCAAATAATAAAGAATAATGAGACAAGAGGACACAAGATATAATTTATCAACCAGGGCCAAAACCTCTCCTCTTGAGAGGAAAACCCACAAGGACTCATCTTGATCTAGGTGGATATTGGTGGCCATCCGCCTATTCCACCTGAACCTACAGTCGGTTTCATTAGTTTCCTTTATTATAGCACAATTTAGTAATTTTAGCATTTTTTCAAGTCCTGAACTTTGGAGTTGTTTTGACCCCCTAAACGGTGTTTTTTTTTTAGGTTCACATCAAGCCTATAGCCATAGGCAGGGGATTGTTTCAAATATTGTAGCAATCAGAGATACCTTTCTAACGAGGTATCTTATGCACCAAACGAAGATCATATGACCAATTTACTACCCCGGGAAGTTGGCTACCCAACTAACCCCAACAGGGCCCACAAACTCTCGGAATTCCATCTCCTGGGGTTAGGGTTTTGGTTGTTTATGGTTTCCCTTTGTTGTTCAATAATAAAAATTCCCTTTAGCCTCATTATAACATAGTCCAAAGGCATCTAGTAGCCACATCCCTTCTCAAAGATAATCTACCATCACCCGAGCTAGTTCATTTCCATTATGTATGTAAGCATCTTTCAGTTCTTTGATATTAATGAAATGAATATTTATCTCTACTGAATATTTGTGTTTAAATTTATATCTATATTATATTTCATTCCTACATAATTATGGATCATTGATATTAGAGCGGTCTACTCTTTCTTTATTTTATTTTTCATGTACCCAACGAGGTCGAGGTATAAGGCGTTAGGGCTCAAATTGGTTGAAACTTTGAAGGACCGACCATGAAAACCCTAACAGCCTCCCAAGGAGGAAGAAAATAAAGATGAGGGAGCAAGAGATCCTTTCAAAATATTACTTGAATAAGCCCTTGAACGACAAAGGAAAGGAATTGGATGATGGACAACTTTGCCCAGATCCTTCAGTGGATACCCACAGGGGACACCTCTTCATCTAGAAGCCACTCTAGAGGTGCCACTCCCTTCAAGGTACAAGTCAAATTTGACTTTCCCATATTTGAATGCCAAATAGATTCAAATTTCATATCTAGATGGTTAAATTTTTTGGAAGGATATTTTTTGGTTCATAATTTTTCCTATAAGGAAAATATTACTTTTGCACTACTCAAAGTTTTCCCTCATGTCAAGGACTGGTCGGAAACCTATTGTGAACAAAGGGACAAGAGAGAACCCTCATTGTTTTCAGTCGCACCCACTTGGAATTATTTTTTAGATGCCATCAAGGAACAATATTACCTCGTGGGTAGCTATGAGGACAAGTATGCAATGGACTACGTTGTGGCAGCAATGAGATCAAGATATGCATGAGCTGATGAATCTTTTCAATACTATGCGCACAAAGTTGGGTATCAAATATTTTGAGAAACATCTATTTCTCAAGTATCACAGTTGATTGCACAAATACCTTCAGGAGGAAATGGAGTTCTTAGACATATTTTCGCTTGGTGCAGCATATCAATATGCTCCCAAGATTGAGAAAAAATTCAAGAAAAATAAGTGAGACTTTGGATCTGTGAACTCAAAGGAGAGAAAGGGTTCCCCCAAGCCATACAGCAATGGGAAGAACCAAGTTGTGACCCCCCAGGACAACTCCTTCTATCTTCAAGCCAAGAATAATGGGAAGGCGAATAAAGACACTAATAAGTGGTGTGAGTTCCATAAAACTCCCACTCGCAACACGAACGAATGTTGTGTGAAGTGGAAATTGGTGGCCAAACTAAAATACTAAGAGACAGATGCATGCTTTGATTCCAAGCCAAAACCCGATAATGGAACCGACAAGGGAAAGCAGATAACTCATGTCGAACCCACTATGATGATAGCCACAACCAAGCTCCAAAAGGTGGAACATGAGGATCTAGATGAGGGGGAGTGCCTCTTCCACTTGCAAATGTGCGTAAATAGTTCATCAGTGTAGTCCATCATTGAGAGTGGGAGCTAGAAGAGCCTGACTTCGGTTGATGTCATTAAGAGATTGAAGTTTCCAACAACGCCGCACCCACAGTCGTACACCATCGGGTGGCTCCACCAAGGGCAAGATGTTTATGTCAGCCAGGAGTGACACCTGTCTTATAGCATCAAGCCCTTTGCAGATGAGATATTATGCGATGTTGACCCTCTGGAAGTCTATGATGTTAGGTCAATCATACCTATGGAAGCATCATGTTGTATATGCATCTAGACCTTGTTCTGTTTTATTACTTTGGGTAAGAAATTGTACAGGATACTAGAGGTAGCGCCTCCTACCGCCTTTTATTTGATATATTCTAAACAATGTAGTAAGATCATTTCCCAAACTAGGAAATTTAACTTCCTTATGATTTTCCCTCGGATTAAGAGGAAGATTGTGGCCACATCCACATCCTCTAGATAGGGCTCCTATGCATGGAAGCAAAAAATGGGCAAGGTCGTGGAGGAGTGCATGGACATCTTCACCTCGCCCACAGGGGTACCCTTGCACTGTTAGGTCAACCACTCCATCAATCTAACCCTAGGTGCGTCGCTACCGAATGGACCAATTTTTCTATGTTTTGTTCTATAGAACGATGAAATCAAGAGGCAGATTCAGGAGTTGTTGCAGAAAGGGTACATCAAGCCAAGTTCATCACCATGTGGGAGATCGATCGTGTTGGTACAGAAGAAGGACAAAACACAGAGGCTATGTATTGACTATCACGCGTTGAATAAGATCACTATCTAGAATAGGTATCCAATCCCACAAATTAATAGCCTTTTGGACCATCTCAAGGGGGAGAAATATTTCAGCAAGATTGACCCGAATTTTGCTTATCATCAAGTACCAATTGAACCCTCTGATGTGTGAAATGTTGCCTTCAAATCCAAGGAGGGCCTTTTTGAATGGTTGGGCATGCCTTTCGGGTTGAAAAATTCCCCGCAACCTTCATGCGATTGATGGATGACATCTTGCGGCCCTTCACCAACTCTTCCATGGTGGTGTATCTAGACAGCATCATAATCTTTAGCCATAGTTGGGAAGAGCACATACACCATATTTGACTGGTTTTCCAAACCCTGCGACAACATAAATTGTGTGCCAATTTGGAGAAATGTACTTTTGGTATGACTCAAGTTTAATATTTGAGGTACATTTTTTATGAGTGGGGTGTGCATGTGGACCCAGCCAAGATACAATTTATTCAAGATTGGTCAGCCAAACCACTCTAATAGAGCTCCAAATATTTTTGGGTTTTTCCAATTTCTATCACAGGTTGGCATTGGGATTCTCTCATATCACTTGGAATTTGACTCAAGTCATCATGGATAGAGGAAAAGAAAATTTATTTTGATCTGAATCCCAACAGAAGGAATTTTTTGATTTGAAGCATCGCCTTTGCTCTGCACCAGTGCTCACATTAATATACTTCCGACAACCATTTGAAATTCAGACAAATGCCTCTGACTATGCTATCGGTATATTTCTTACACAGAAGGGGCATCCAATGGCATATAACAGTGAGATAATTTCAGATACTGTCCGAAAGTATCCCACTTATGATAAAGAGATGCATTCCATTGTGCAATTTTGCCGACAATGGAAGAATTACATTGTGGGGAAGGAACCGGTAATCCACACAGACCATTGACCCCTGCAGTTCATACAGACATAAGGAAAGTTGTAAAATGATCGCCATCAGAAATGGTCCACATATCTGCAATCGTTCCATTTTGTTAAACACCATGTTGAAGCACACACATGGTGTATGAGAGAAGAAGAATGCACACACACAAGAGACTCAACACAATGAAGGATAAGCGTGAGGCTTTCTTATTTTCCATTATACAAAGATGTACATTTATAGTACAATGGTGTGACTCTTGGTTTTATATTCCAAGGTCACTTGGACTCCATTGTGACTTTTCGCATTCCACACCTACCCATGTAGGATTAGGTGTTCCAACATCCCCCCTTAATCCGAAGGGGTATGTGTGAGTCCAAGAAAAGAGTTGTAATACAAATCCGCAAAGTATACATGGCAGCACTTGGGCTGAATCAACTCTCTGAAATGTTGGAAAAAAGAGGTGGTTTTAGGATGACCACAAACACTGGAACGCAATACATGTTGCAATTCCCAGAACTCTTCCAAAACTGGCAAGAAGCTGAAGGCTTCTGCTAGAGGAATTGTCCCTCATAAAAAAGGGAGACCTTCGACCTAAAAGAAGAGAGGTCTACTACCTGTGGTGGTTTTAGGTTGTCCACCAACCAAAGATGATGGTTTTAGGTTATCCACCAACCGAAAATGATGGTTTTAGGTTATCCACCAACCAAAGATGATGGTTTTAGGTTATCCACCAATCGAAAATGATGGTTTTAGGTTATCCACCAACCAAAGATGATGGTTTTAGGTTATCCACCAACCGAAGGTATGCTCATGGGCATCCGTGTCTCTGGCTACATCTCCGAATCCGGAATGACGAATTGTGGCTCAGGCTCGCTTGAACTGCTGGCTACAACTCTGAACATGGAATGAGAGATTGTGGCTCAGGCTCGCTTGATCTGTCGTCGAAGCTTGTACATGACCACCATTTTCCCCCCTGTCATGGACAAGGTGAGATGATGGCGAAAACTCAACTGCAAGTTTGTTCAATATCCGTGAACAAGTTCTAACATGTGTCGTAAACATCTTCTTGGCTGCTGATGCCTATTGCCAAGAAGCGATCCATCCAAGATGAATCTTGGTTCTTGCAGGAGGCTTGTTTCTGAAGCATCTGTCTGAAGAGTGGGTGTGCCGACCACAGTGCTTGCATGGATGAAGATCAAAACAGTGATCTTTCATATGACCAACTCGATCACAGTGTTGGCATTTCTCAATCTGATGTTGTTGTGGAACAGGATCTGGAACAGCTGCAGGTGAACTGTCATACAGGAATCCGGCACTCTGAAATATGATGGGCTTTGTGTAGTCTGGAATATGAAAGGACACATCCTTGTCATATCCAAGACCAGTTCTGTGCTTGTTGTGGACAAGCTCTTCCCAAGGTCTGATGATGGGCTTGAGAAGTGCAGGTTGAACTGCTGCATCTGCATGTACATCTGCTCTTGTGCAATGAACTGAATGGGAATCGACTTCAACTTTACTGACTTGCTGCTGATGGGAGTCTTTCTCAATCTTCTGAACAGAAACAGGTTTAGAATGGTGACTCTTTTGCTGAAGTTCGTCTTGTTGGAGCTGAGATTCCAACTGCAAAAACTCAATCTTTTCTTGTGCATCTTGCAAACAACTTTGAATGTTACAAAGAGCATGCTTGCTCATTTTTATCATGTCATCAACATTGGAATGAATGAGGTTTTTCAACAACTCTAATGCCTCATTGATTTTAGCCATTTTCAACAATTTAGGCTCAAAAAATGAAAGGGTGTCGGCTTCAACCGAAAATGCACCCGTTTACAATGTGATTCAACAACAAATACAAATGACTCCAAGGAATTCTCAAAGTACAAAGTGTGCTCCTCAAATGATGGAGGGCAATCAACAATCCAACAACTCAAATACTGATTCCAACTATGAATGAAGAGGCAAATTCACTCACAATGTGAGTTCAATACAAAATCTCTGCAAAAATATGTGCAGCTGAAAACACTATGAAAGAAGCCTTTAAAGCAGCTGAAATTTCCTTCAAAGAGCTGTTCAAATGATGGCAAACTTGTCTTCTCATGTAAAAATCTTCAAAAAATCACTCTCATGTCAAAAATCACACAATGTCAAATTTCACTTTCTTCTTCTATATGTATAGTCCATGTCATTTCTTCAATTCTGCTCACATATCATTCCTCTTTTTCTGCTGTTCAAATCTTCTCTCTCCTCTCTCTCTCTGCTGTTTTTTTTTTTTTTTTAATTAATTGAAAATTAATTAAAAAATAATTATTTGGGATAAAAAAAAGGGAAAGGGAAATAATTAAAAAGGGAATGGGAATTATTAGAAATGGAGGGAATTTAAAAATTTTAAAAGGGGAAATAATTTAAAATATGGGAAAGGGATGGTAGTAAAGATGGAGGAGGGGTATTAATTAAATGATTGGGAATTTAAAAGGGGAGGGATTTTAATAATGAAAAGGTATTTTAATACAAAAAAGAATTAATTTAAAATGGGAGGGCCGTATGTAATGGTGGGCAATGTAAAAATTTTAAAAATTAGATGTTGGAATTTGAAATTAAAAACGAGAATTAGAGGGAGGGCGGAATGGGTGAGGCGATGTGAGCGTTTAATGCAGAAGGTTGAGTGATAGGTGGGTTGGGGAGGTTGAACACTGGAGCGATAAGGTATGGTTGTGACTGAGCGAAGGGTGAGAGCTCGCAGGGTGAGGGTAGAGTGCCACGTAGAGTAAGTTCAGGTGCGGGTAATGCAAGGGACGCGTTTTTTTTTTAGGCGGAGTGTAGTGGTGAGGGGTCCGAGATAGATTTGGAGCGAGTTGTAGAGGGGGCCGTGCTGTAGAGGCAGCGAATGGAGTGATAAGGGGGGAGTTCAGTTTCAGAGTAGTCGACGTGAGACTTGTGAGGTGAGGTCGAGAGTTAGGCGTTTGCAGAGAGAGGGTAGATATGGCGTGAGCGATGGAGAGAGGGTGTGGTATGAGTGTTTAAGGGGCCGCAGGATGAGTGTTGAACGCGTGAGGGTAGCCCATGGAATAGGGGTATATTGAGATGAGCGAATGGGTACGGTGGTAGAGTGGGAGCGCGGGGTTGAGAGGGAGTAATGCAGCGAGGGGGTGGGACGGCAGGATAGGGTGATGCGTAGAGGAAAGCGCAGAGGGGAGGGGAGTTTGTGCGTTGAAGTTGTGTGAAGGAGTTTTTGTTGCAGGTAGAGGCGTAGGGTGAGCGGATTGTAATGAGAGTTGGAGGAGAGAGGTAAGGGTGAGGCACAGGCGCTATGGATAATGGGAAGGCCGAAAGGCCGAGGAGTGTATGAATCGATTTTTTTTTTATTTTATTTTTTTTTAATATATCATAGCAGAGAGCAGAGAGCTAGCTTATCATTAAACAACAGCAGAATTTTTTAAACACTGAAATACAAGCAGCAGAGATTTTTCTCAGGAAATGAGGCAGAATTTTTCCAGTAAAAACTCAGAAATTTTTACTTCAAAAACCCAGAATTTTGCAGAGATTTTTCAATGAAAAACCCAGAAACTTCTTCTTTCAGAAACCCTTTTTAAACAGTGTTCCAGCAATTCTTTTAAGATGCAGAATTTAATGGGCAGAAATTGCAGAGAAAAATTAGAATGAAAACCTTCAGATGGGTAGTGCTGCCTTTCTTCAAAACCACTGCTGCTCTTCTTCAAAACAAATTCTGAATGCTGCTCCTTCTTCTGAATGCTGCTCCTTCTCCAAAACCACTTTCTGAATGTGGCAAAAAGACTGCTACAAACACTTGAGTGCTGCAAAAAAACCAACAATTTTTGCAGATATGCATAGGCCATAAACACAAATGGCTCACTCAAAGTGGAGCAGGGCCAGCAATCGCCCGCTCTGATACCATGTTAAACACCATGTTGAAGCACACACATGGTGTATGAGAGAAGAATGCACACACACAAGAGACTCAACACAATGAAGGATAAGCGTGAGGCTTTCTTATTTTCCATTATACAAAGATGTACATTTATAGTACAATGGTGTGACTCTTGGTTTCATATTCCAAGGTCACTTGGACTCCATTGTGACTTTTCATATTCCACACCTACCCATGTAGGATTAGGTGTTCCAACACATTTTAACATTAATTACAAGAAGGGCAGCACCAATAATGTTTCATAGTACCTCAACCGACCGTCGGTTATGGCGTTGAGCACTATGCTCGACTCTTGTGGACATGAGACTTCAGGATGGCCGCATCTTTACAAGAGTGATCCAGAATTCGCCAACACATATTAGATGATCCTTGAAGGTAAGCAAGTTACATACTTTCACCTACATGATGCACTGTTATGCCACCTGGGACATATATGTGTTCCTTCAAGTGAGTGTGCCAAGATGATTTGGGAGGCACACTACAGTTTGGTCATTGGACATTTTGGGGTAGAAAATATAGTTGCAGTGTTGTAGAAATATTTGTATTGGTGGAACCTTCGACAAGATCTTGTAAATTACATCAGATCTTGCATTGCCTACATCATTGCCAAACCTACAAGCAAGAAGCAAGCCTTGTATACTCCTATGCCTACTCTTATCCAACCCTAGGAATCCATCTCCATGGATTACATGTCAGACCTTCCTCTACAAAGCATCGACATGATTGTGTTTTCGTGGTCGTCGACAAATTCTCTAAGATGGCCATTCTAGCAGCCTGTAAGAAGAGTATCACAGCAGAAATCACTACCAAAATCTTCTTTGAATGAGTATGGGTACACTTTTGGATCACACCATACATTATCTTAGATCGGGACAGCAGTCTCCTAAGTACATTCAGGTAAATCCTCTGGTCATTGTTGGATACCAAACTCACTAAGTCCACGACCTTCAACCCCCAAATTGAGGGCCAGAGATAGGTCATCAATAGGATGATCATGCACATCCTTCACATGCATAACTTGAAGCATCCAAGCACATGGGATGCAATATTCCAAAATTTGCATGCAGCAAATTGGAATATTAATTTTTGCTTATTTCATCTAGGAGGTGAATAAAAAGGGGTAAAAGGACCATGAGTAGGAATAAGATCCTTCATAGTGTGAAAAGGATCAATGGAGCAGCTTAATTTTTCACCTTCCAATGTGAAAAGGGGAAATTGCATGAGGACAAGGTCAAGTTTGACCAAGTCAACAGCACTGCCTAAGAGGTGTATCTTGCATGAGAAGACAGCGCAGTTTTGGAGGGAGAAAGATTCTTTGTGGAAGAAACCCTAATGTGTGGGGTCCAGGGCAAAGAGGCATTCACTTGCATAAAAGGAGGAAGAGGCAACCATAGTGAGATGTATTTGAGCATTTGATCATTTGTTTGATTAGACTATTTGCAGTCTCCGGCTGTTCAGCTGAGTTGCAGTGCTGCTTAGCTCAAGGGATTCCTGTTTAGGATTTCCTCTCCTTCTTGAGAGGCCTCTTGAAGGATTTCACTTCATTTCTCCACATCTTGGCTCAAGTCCAAAGCCACTACCATCAGTCACTACGTTATTTCTGTTGAAGTATAACATAGTGTTGCTGGGTGTTGTAGTGGAGGGTTCCACAACACCTTTCCTTGGCTTATCTTTCAGAGGAGGGAGTTCCTATTTCTCCCGAATATCGGTAAAGGAGGTTTCAGAGCTGAATTGCATACCTTGGCATCAATACCAAGTATCCCCCATCATAGACAGCGCAGTCCATTCTCCATACTGTGTTATTTCAGTGCACACTTGAAGTGAGGGGTTGCACCATCATCTTGGAGGAGGAGATCTTCAGGGATAGGATTAGCTTATCACTTGAGAGATCTGTCGGAGGAGGTTTATTTCAGATTGCATATCATCTTCAGCCATCTCCATGTATTTCTATTATTGAGCTGCAGCTTCTGCCCAGCAACTCCGGCATTTCTGCAGATTTGCCAATTTCATGTATATTGTAGCCAATCCTACCAAGGATTGTGTATTATTGTTTTATTAGTGTTTTCAGGGGTTGATAGCTTGCTCCCCCTCATTTCTTTGAGCTTATTTTGTCACATCATCCTATTATCATTTTGTATATTGCAGTTTCTCCTATAAACTGCGTTATTTTAGCCAGGGCTCTCTTTCATGTAGCAGTGTTTTTCATTTGTCATGTATATGTCTCATTGAGGCTTCCATTGCCTAGATGGAGTGATTGATTCCTCCACACATTGTATACATTTGCTGCTATATCATATATTTTTTGGCTATATATATCTTCATGTCCTCATAGCTATAATAATAACACTGTCATTCCATCATATGTGCTTACATTTGTTTCAGTCCCTCATCAGGCACTCTATGAGGACATCTAAGAGTGGGAGATCTGTTTAACCACCTTAGAAGGATTTCTTTGGAGCCTCCTCTTGGATTTAGCACTTAGACACATTTTTCTAAGGGATCCAGGTCTTGGTTTCAATTCCTGTAGTAGCCATTACTGGAAAATTTGTTTTCCATTCATGCCTTGCTAGCTGTTCCAGGTTTGGAATATTACAGTGGTATCAGAGTTGCTTTCTTGGCTTAGCGTATGAGTCTAAGCCCAAGAAGATCAGAATATTGAAGAGGATGAGTTTTATCTCATCATATTTCAGATCCATGAAGAACCTCCCCGAGGAGGATAAGCAGAAAGAAGATGAAGAACCCTGCACTTCCTATTCTCATCAAGGAGACAGAGAAATAAGCAGGAAAAAGACTCCATATTTTGGAGAAGAAAAAGGGGATAAGCTTACAAATCTTCTTCCTAAATCTGTACATAAAATTCATGATGATTTCAAGAAGATCCGGAGGGAGATGTATGAAGAATATCCAAGAGAGTTTGAATCTAAAGCAAACTCTAGATTTGAGGAGTGTGAGCAAGCAGCTACACACCCTAATACTCAACACAGTCACATGCCCAGTATTGCCAGAAGAGAGATGGAAAGAAGAGAAGAAGTTGCTGGGAGGGAAACCCTTAGTGATTTCTTGAAGGAGAATGAGTCTCAAACTCAGAAATATCGGGATCATCTCAGTTTTTCAGAGTTTTGCAAGCACAAGGTGAAAGGAAGAGAGCAGCAAGATAGATTTCTTCTATCTACCTTTGAGGGTTCACCTACATGTTCAGCCAAAGCTTGGGTGGAGGAGTTAGAGACCTTCTTGAGCAGCACCACATTCCTGAAGATGAAGCCATCAAAGTTGCATCACTACATTTGAGAGGTAAGGATTTTTCCTAGTGGATCTTTGAATCTTTTTCTTTGAGAAATGTAAACATGGCATCTTATGCAAATTTCACTAAGACATTAGTGAAAATATTTGATAAAAAGATTCATGAGACACACATGGTGGGAGTAAACAAGGAAACTCAAGCAAAACCCTTGCATGAAAACTTGTACCATACTTTTCCGGAAGAAAGGTTTTCATCTCACACCTTGGAGCAAAGGAGCATGGAGATCTCTTTTTCAAAAAGGGATCCAATCATTAGTGAGTTACCCATTCATGTTTCAAATATTGAGGGCAATAGCGCTATTAGATCTGGAGTTGATCTAGCACCTCATGCAGAGGAAGGAGGAGCCCTTGCTCCAAATAGAGGGATGCTTGCATCTTTGCAATGAAGTCCCCAGGATCTCATGTGTGGATATCAAGGCACAACTCATGTTCTACCTGTGCCATTGTTAAGGAGGTGTGAAACCATAGAGACACAAGGAGAAGGTAGGGAGAAGACCCAGCATCATGAGATGAGGAGTACACATCCCTATCCATTTGTGGAGGTTGATGCACCTAAGAAGGTGATTGGGTTGCGTAGTGGAAGCATGGACAGAGTTATTCATTCATCTATTCAGTCGTCTCTTGATGATGATGTCTCACTGCATGGAGACATTTTGTCGAGGAGACCACTGGAACAGCAGAGGAGGATGGAAGCTTCACATGTTGGGGAACTACTCATGGATTTCAAGAGGGTGGAGACCTTGGTAGAGCTTGATACAACACTGGGATTCTGGGTTAGACTCAAGGAGAGAGGGAGCATTACCTCAACATCATTTTTACCCACTTCCATTTCAGATTCTGCGTTGTGGAAGAAGCAGCAGAGGAAGGATAGCAGCCTTCCAACTTGCATCTTTGACATGGGAGATGTCAAAGGAGAGGGCAGCCATATGATAGATATTCTTCATGAGAGATCATCAGCGTTAGATCCATATTGGAGCTCCCAGTTGTTGGTGGAGTATTCCAAGGATCTTTTCACTTGCATGATCTTGGATTACTAGTTGCATGAGGAGGGATATTCAGTTATAGATGGGGTCATCTTCTATCATAATAGAATCTTCTTTCCTAGAGCTTCCGATCTCAAGGATAAGTTGCTACATGCAGCTCATGGGGATTTCCTTTTCAGTCCCACTTGTTCTTTGAGAGCATACCACACCATCATGGAGGGATATTTTTGGATGGGCTTTGAGGAGGAGATATATCAGCATATGAGTAGATGCATGGACCAAATGGAGATGGAGGAGAGACATAACTCTTTGCCGGAGTTATCACAGCCACCTATTTTCTCTTCGAGGATGAGAAGAGACTCACTTATGAGCCACTCCACTTGTATGAGCAGGAGGTATGGTAATGGTATTCATTATTGTTTACATTATTATTTGTATGATGTATGTATGCATCCCTTAACCATACATGTGCAGGATGATGCTCCAAGGAGGAGCATTCTTTTTTCTATACCACATGGTTTAGAGGAGGCCATAAGCATGATTGATGCCCATTCCCTAGGAGGACTTGGGGAAGAGATGCACTATGGAGGACATGCTCATTGTACACCTTACAACATTCACTTCCTCCATACTTATGAGGAGATTGGAACAGCAAGAAAGTGGTTGAGAAGCCACTTATTTTATCAGTCTCTATGGCAGTTGAGGTTCAAGCTGCGCTGGTTGCACTTGAGGGACCATAGTCCTTCTCATTTTTTGCATATAGAAACAAGTATGATTCTCATTTTTTCTCCCTATGGTTCTATTGTTGTTGTCTTTATGAGGAGCATGCTTGGGAGAGAGACACATTGTGTGGATGTGTCCTTTGAGGGAGAAATTCCCCACACTTTTTGCACTACATGTTATAAGGGGAACATGAGATATGATATGGTTACCTCAACAACACATTTGTCACTTTATGAGGTGAGCCATATGATGGAGATGATGCCATATGATGATGACTTACAACTCATCATATATGGGGATATTTGGGCCAGCATGATTTGCAGCGTTGGAGGGAAGATCTTTGGAGATCTAGTTCTCATCTTTTCACTTGAGCGCAAACTTATTGCAGCCCGTGATCAGCCAACACTCTACACTTATCATAAGTGGAGAGATGGATAGCGTGGGGTAGGCTACATAGTCTACCATGTGTAGATTTTCATCCCACCTACTTTGTCGGAGCCAAAGGTGGATGACAGCTTTCAGGAGTTGCCTAGTTGGAAGGTGACTCATTTTGCATGGCTCATAGCTTGGAGATGGAGGATCCATATGGGAAAGATAGTTCCCATTTTATTTCAGATCCCATTCTTCAAAGGGACCTCTAGACATCACTTTTCTATCCTCTTGAGTATTTCACCTTTACATGATGATGGCTTGATAGTTAACTTGCATGCTGAGGAGGAGCAATGTGGAGGCTTGATTGATGAGATAGCATCACTTTCCTTGGATTAGATCATCATACAAGGATGCTACAGGGAGAGGAGAAGAGAACTCAGTGTATCCTTGCACTTGCTTGAGGACAAGCAATCTTTGAGAGGGGAGGACTGTAATATTCCAAAATTTGCATGCAGCAAATTGGAATATTATTTTTTTCTTATTTCATCTAGGAGGTGAATAAAAAGGGGTAAAAGGCCTGTGAGTAGGAATAAGATCCTTCATAGTGTGAAAAGGATCAATGGAGCAGCTTAATTTTTCATCTTCCAGTGTGAAAAGGGGCAATTGCATGAGGACAAGGTCAAGTTCGACCAAGTCAACAGTGTTGCCTAAGAGGTGTATCTTGCATGAGAAGACAGCGCAGTTTTGGAGGGAGAAATATTCTTTGTGGAAGAAACCCTAATGTGTGGGGTCCAGGGCAAAGAGGCATTCACTTGCATAAAAGGAGGAAGAGGTAGCCATAGTGAGATATATTTGAGCATTTGATCATTTGTCTGATTATACTATTTGTAGTCTCTGGCTGTTCAACTAAGTTGCAGTGCTGCTTAACACGAGGGATTCCTGTTTAGGATTTCCTCTCCTTCTTGAGAGGCCTCTTGAAGGATTGCACTTCATTTCTCCACATCTTGGCTCAAGGCCAAAGCCACTACCATCAGTCACTGCGTTATTTCTGTTGAAGTATAATATAGTGTTGCTAGGTGTTGCAATGGAGGGTTCCACGACACCTTTCCTTCACTTATCTTTCAGAGGAGGGAGTTCCTATTTCTCCGGGAGATCAGTAAAGGAGGTTTCAGATATGAATTGCATATCTTGGCATCAAGGCCAAGTATCCCCAATCATAGACAACGCAGTCCATTCTCCATACTGCGTTATTTCAGTGCACACTTGCAGTGCGGGGATGCACCATCATATTGGAGGAGGAGATCTTCAGGGATAGGATCAGCCTATCACTTGAGAGATCTATCGAAGGAGGTTTATTTCAGATTGCATATCATCTTCAGCCATCTCCATGTATTTCTAGTATTGAGTTGCAGCTACTTCCTAGCAACTCTGTCATTTCTGCAGATTTGCTAATTTCATGTATATTGTAGCCAATCCTTCCAAGGATTGTGTATTATTGTTGTACTAGTGTTTTTAGGGGTTGAGAGCTTGCTCCCCCTCATTTATTTGATCTGATTTTGTCACATCATCCTATTGTCATTTTGTATATTGTAGTATCTCCTATAGACTGTGTTATTTTAGCCAGGGCTCTCTTTCATGTAGCAATGTTTTCCATTTGTCATGTATATGTCTCATTGAGGCTTCCATTTCCTATATGGAGTGATTGATTCCTCCACACATTGTATAAATTTTCTGCTATATCATATATTTTTTTGCTATATATATCTGCATGTGCTCACAGCAATAAGAATAACGTCGTCATTCCATCATATGTGCTTACATTTGTTGCAGTCCCTCATCAGGCACTTTCTGAGGACATCTAAGAGTGGGAGATATGTTTAACCACCTTAGAAGGATTTCTTTGGAGCCTCCTCTTGGATTTAGCACTTAGACACGTTTTTCTAAGGGATCCAAGTCTTGGTTTCAATTCCTATAGCAGCCATTACTGGAAAATGTGTTTTCCAGTCATGCCTTGCTAGTTGTTCCAGATTTGGAATATTACATGGGATGAAAGCATCCTCTATGTATAACACATATACAATATAGCTTTCCACAACTCAACTAGACATAGCCCCTTTCAGGTGGAATTGGGATTCCATCCGTTATATCCCATTGATGTTTCCATACCACTCGTAGCTACTCAAGAAGATTCAGCTCATGCCCATAAATGATGTTGACAGAGCTAACAACTTCCTTGAGCACATTCAACACATCTGCTATTATGTCATGACATATTGGACAGAGCAAATGCTAAGTAAAAACAACGTCATGATCAACATTAGTTGTTATCCTCTTGTATTCTACAGTATCACTAGATGACTATGGATTTTCTACCATCTGTTGAAAATAACATTCATTGACTATCATTTATTTTCAGAAATCTCACTGCCTTCATTATCTTCATTTAACCTATTCACTATCTCTCACTTTGCCTATTCATATTCCTCTCACATTCTTAAAAACCCAAGTTTAACCTCAAAATCCTCATTTTTACCCTTTTCCCTTTCCTAAAACCCCATTTTCCTCACAAAATCCTCTCCCCTTCATTCATTTTCCCTTTCTTCCATCAAAACAATGTAAAAATCCATTTTTACATTATTTTTGAATAAATTATTATTTCGGGCCTCACTCTTTAAGAATAGACCCTGTCTATTCTACCCGTCCCCTTTATATATTTATAACCCCGTTCTAAACCTTAACCCGCCACTTCATTTACCCGACCCTTTCTATTTTTTATCCCCCGCCTTCTTAACCTTACCCCCACTCTCATATGACTTGGTCCCCACCTTTATAGTTAAGCGCCTTTGCTTTAATATCCCCCGAGCCCCACGTCATGTTTTACACTCGCGATCGGATCGCCTAACAACTGTTTTATCTACGCCTCCCCATCCAACGACCGTTGCTCCTCATCGCACATCCAAAATACCGGAATTTAGCACCACCAAACCTTGCGAAATCGGAAGTTTTACCACCATCACATCTGCCATGCGTCGCCTCCTCCATATTATCGCATCCCCATGATATAAACCAACATACCACCCATGCACCATGCGAAAACATCTCACCGCCTTCGCACCATAAACCTGAAACCACCAACCCATTTGAATGTTGAAGCCCTGAAATATTTTCGATAAGCCCCTGTGTCTCTATGATAAGCTCCAAGCCTCCATAAGAACTCCTACAGCTCTTCTGAAGACCCAATAGGCCATAACAAAACGCAGAAACCCAAAAGTTGCCATTGACCGGACTTTGTCCACAATGCAGGTTTTCAATTAACAAATTTGTTTTTATTGTGGAGGTGATAGATGTAGAAAACACATAGTTTCATTTTCTACGTCCTCGAATCGTTTAAAATAAGCTCCCCGGGTGACGATCCAGAGCTCTATTTATCAGAGAAATAGGAGCGCAAGATTAATTCGAAAAACTGCAATGGATCATGACCATTAATGATCATTCAAACACTATAGGGGTAGTAAGAGTTCTCCACAACACAGGGTAAGAAAGAAAGAAGAGTTTCACGGTGACTGCACAGTTAAAGAAACCATGACAGTGAAGGGTAAAAGAGATTAACGGTTTAATCAAAGGTTAAAGGTTAAAAACAGAGTTAAGACAGAGGAAAGACAATCACTGAAAGATCAAAGATAAAACAGTCAAAGGACAGAGATAAAGAAAGAAATGAAAAAGGCAATAAAGGAGAAAATAGTAAGAGAGATAGTAAAGACAAATCAGATTTTAAATGACAAATCAAAAACAAATCAAAGAAGAAGACAGATCCGAATGAATAAGGCACTTAGCAATTACTTCTTTCAAATCACATTGGCCACCTACAACCTAGTTTTAATTGAATAAGCTACCTATGTTAATGCTTCAGTCAAAGATATTTTAAGCAGCTCAGCATTTATTGTAAAAGTTAATGAAAAGCCAAAAAGTCAAAAATATCCTACAATTAGCTCAGCATTTAAGTTAAAATTTATTATTACAGCAAGTTAGTTAGTGATATTTTGCCTTGGGCCTTGCTTGGTCTCAAAGGTCAAGACTACATTTACTTTGTAATAACTACAGCCTGAAACCATAGATTAGGATCACCTCCTCATCTACAGATAAATACTGCATGTGTTGTTCATTGTTATTATTGGTTGGTTGATTGGCTAGTTGATGAGCTGCTAGGCTGGATTTTAATCAGACTCTAAGCTGTATAGATTGTTGCACTGGAGTATTGTAACTGTTTTGGACATCAGTAATACAAGCACGTTCACAGGATTCTTGAGCTATGTTAATGGTGATTCTATCCTTCTTTTTCAATGTTTCTCTTCCGTTTTCCATATTGTCCATCATTTCTATGATAATAGAACAGAAATTTTAGATTAAGATATGTTGTTTGGGCACCTTAACTCTGTTTGTTTCTATTATCCTTATGTTTTCTTCTGTAAGGTCTGATTAGAATGGGATTCAAGAAGAGAGGACAAAGGCAAGCATGGAAAATTTGATAACTTATGGAAAGGTCCATACACTATCCATTCTGCAAGACGTAATAATGCATTTTTCCTACAAGAAATGGATGGAACAGAATTATTTGGAGGTCTTGTCAATCGTAGGATGCTCAAGCATTATTTCAGTTGAGAAATATCAGTTTTAAGTTTTTTATTGTACATAACATTGTTGAAACAAAAAATCTTAGAAAATTGATACAAAAAAGAAAAGAAGAAAAGAGGGCAAAATAAAAAGAAAAAGGTAAGCCCCATACCAAAAAATAAGTATTTCTGAAAGTGTGCAAGTCCAAATGCCACTACTTTGAAAAGGAAGTCTTGTTCAGTCACACAGCCTAATCATGATTGAACAAATTTTGAATATTTGTTGATAAGTTAGAAAATGAAGATTTTCCAAACTGTTTAAACTTGGCTTACCAGTTATTATATGGAAAAATACATTGGTTCCAAAGTCTAAAATCTAAACCAAAAAAAAGAGTAAGGGATGAGTGATAAATGAAAGATTCAAAACCAAAGCCCTTAGCTAGTTTTTACCCTTTTGCAAAATAATATTGTGTGCAGCTTGTCTAAAATGCCACAATTCATGATGATCAAACTGCTTAATCTTGATTCATTCATGCTTTAAATTTCATGTTGATAGTTAGTAAATAAAAATTTGTCAAACTATTTAATCTTGACATATAAGTAGTTAGGTAGAGAATAAAAGAGCTCATCAGTCTAATTTGAGCCTTTGGAAGTTATAAGGGTAGAAAAAGATATTTTTTGCTTTCAAAAGAAAACTTATGTCAAGGGTTTGCCAATCTAAATGCACCCAAATGAAGAAAAAATGTTATAATAGTGATGGGTAGGCAAAATTACTTTGTAGGAAGTATGATGCTTAAATTCTGAAGACCAAAGTCACAAATAATTGCAGCAGATCAACAACTACAAAATGGAAAATCAACAAAGTACACAAGGCACTGATCCACAAAATCCAGAGATCTGAGATCTGAGGTTCTTGACACCTCCTAAAGGAGCTGCCCTCCCCAGCTGGAGCCACTGTTATCCTCCTGTATTCTACAGTATCACTAGATGACTATGGATTTTCTACGATCTGCTGAAAATAACATTCATTGACTATCATTTATTTTCAAAAATCCCACTGCCTTCATTATATTCATTTAACCTATTCACTATCTCTCACTTTACCTATTCAGATTCCTCTCACATTCTGAAAAACTTAAGTTTAACCTCAAAACCCTCATTTTTACCCTTTTTCCCTTCCTAAAACCCCATTTTCCTCACAAAATCCTCTCCCCTTCATTCATTTTCCCTTTCTTCCATCAAAACAATGTAAAAATCCATTTTTACATTGTTTTTGAATAAATTATTATTTTAGGTCCCACTCTTTAAGAATAGACCCTGTCTGTTCTAACCGACCCCTTTATATATTTATAACCTCTTTCTAAACCTTAACCTGCCACTTCATTTACCCGACCCTTTCTATGTTTTAGCCCCCACCTTCTTAACCTTACCCCTGCTCTCATATGACTTGGCCCCCACCTTTATAGTTAAGCACCTTCGCTTTAATATCCCCCGGGCCCCACATCATGTTTTACACCCGCAATCGGATTGCCCGACAACCGTCTGATCTACGCCTCCCCATACAACGATCGTCGCTCCTCATCGCACATCCAAAATCCCGGCATTTAGCACCACCAAACATTGTGAAATCGACGATTTTACCACCATCACATCCGCCACACATCGCCTCCTCCATATTATCGCATCCCCGCGATATAAACCACCATACCACCCATGCACCATGCGAAAACCGCTCACTTCCTTCGCGCCATAAACCCAAAACCGCCAACCCATTTGAATTTTGAAGCCCCAAAATCCTTGCGATAATCCCCTGTGTCTCTGTGATAAGCTCCAAGCCTACATATAAACTCCTTCAGCTCTTCCGAAGACCCGATAGGCCATAACCAAATGCAGAAACCAAAAAGTTGCCATTGACCGGACTTTGTCCACAGCGCAGGTTTTAAATTAACAAATTTGTTTTTATTGTGCAGGTGATAGATGTAGAAAACGAATAATTTTCTTTTCTAAGTCCTTGAATCGTTTAAAATAAGCTCTCTGGGTGACGATCCAGAGCTCTATTTATCAGAGAAAAAGGAGTGCAAGATTAATTCAAAAAACTGAAATGGATCATGACCACTAATGATCATTCAAACACTACAGTGGCAGCAAGAGTTCTCCACAGCACAGGGTAAGGAAGAAAGAAGAGTTTCATGGTGATTGCACAGTTAAAGAAACCGTGACAGTGAAGGGTAAAAGAGATTAAAGGTTTAATCAAAGGTTAAAGGTTAAAAACATAGTTAATACAGAGGGAAGACAATCACTGAAAGATCAAATATAAAACAGTCAAATGACAGAGCTAAAGAAAGAAATGACAAAGGAAATAAAGGAGAAAATAGTAAGAGAGACAGCAAAGACAAATCAGAGTTAAATGACAAATCAAAAACAAATCAAAGAAGAAGACATATCCAAATGACTAAGGCATTCAGCAATTACTTCTCTCAAATCACATTGGCCACCTACAGTCTAGTTTTAATTGAATAAGCTACCTCTGTTAATGCTTCAGTCAGAGATATTTTAAGCAGCTCAGCAGTTATTTTAAAAGTTAATGAAAAGCCAAAAAGTAAAAAATATCCTAAAGTTATCTCAGCAGTTAAGTTAAAAGTTATTATTACAACAAGTTATTTAGCGATATTTTGCCTTGGGCCTTGCTTGGTCTCAAAGGTCAAGAATACATTTACTCTGTAATAACTACAGCCTAGAACCCTAGATTAGGATCACATCCTCATCTGCACATAAATACTGCATGTATTGTTCATTGTTATTGTTGGTTGGTTGATTGTCTAGTTGATGAGCTGCTAGGCTGGATTTTGATTAGACACTGAGTTGCAAAGATTATTGCACTGGAGTATTGTAACTGTTTTGGACATCAATAATACAAGCACGTTCACAGGATTCTTGAGCTATGTTAATGGTGATGTTATCCTTCTTTGTCAATGTTTCTCTTATGTTTTCAATATTGTCCATCATTTCCCTGATAATAGAACAGAAATTTTAGATTAAGATATGTTGTTTGGGCACCTTAAGTCTGTCTATTTCTATTATCTTTATGTTTTCTTCTACAAGGTCTGATTAGAGAATTCAGGGGTGTCCTGCTCTTTAGTTCCACCTAGCTTGTTGCCTTGAAGTTTACTTAGTAGATTTTAGCTAAAGAAATTAATGGTTTTCCCTGCTCGTTGGTTTTCCTTAAATTGTTACTTTAAAGGCCTTCTTTGAAGTTTGATGAAATAATTTAGGGGTATCCTACTCTTTAATCCCACTGACTGTTATCTTGAATTTTTTTATTTGTCTAAAGGTAATAGCTAGAGAATTCAGGGGTGTCCTGCTCTCTAGGATTACTGGATTGTTGTCTTAAGGTTTTCTTAGTAAAGATTTATTAAAGAATTCAGGGGTGACCTTCTCTTTAGTTCCTCTTAAATAGTTATCTTTAAGGCTTTTCTTATTTATGTATAGTTAAAGGAATCTTAATTTCCCTTTAGTTTTACTAAATTCACAACTTTCTGTCATTTCATATTCCATCTAAACTAAAAAGATACACCTTATATAGTTAGCTTTCCCTATGAAAACCCTTGCAGAGTTAATGTACAATTAAATCCTTTTTTACTCCATAGCCCAATGGATTAATGCTTCTCACAGTCTATCTATTCAACTGAAACAATAAATCAATTAATCAAACAATCAAACAAATAGTTCGAGAACTTCATAACTAGCCTAAAATCAGAAAACATAAGCATAAAGATAAATCCAATAATCATAAACATAGAGAGAGCCCTCTCTGAGCCCGGGAAGGCTAGGTCCTTGGAATCTAAAGCTTTCTGATGTGGTTCCCTGCAGATTTGTTTTTTCAATCTTGCAAATCATGGGGCTCCAACAAGGTGCCACAAAAGTTCCAAGTGGGAAAATAAGTTTGGTTACATTTGCAGAAGGAGTGCCTCGTTGGGGCCCACCGGAAGATTTTCCTACTCCGATATGGGCCTTACACCATCACTAAGGTTGTAGGGGACAATTATTTTGAGCTTATAATTCCACCATTCCTTGACCTGCATCTAGTATTCAATGTGGACCAATTGCGACCATACTTTCTCCCATTGCTAGACACATCCGACGTTGTTGAGCAGTTGAACCCAACAGATCTCAACCCAAGTTGTATCGAATAATCCATAACTAATAGGATCATGGACACATAGATAAAGAACACTTTCCAACAAAGGATCTAGCTATATTGAGTTTTAAAAGTAGTTCAACTCCTTCACTAGGGCAAGTGGCTCACCAGGGACCAATTTCAACATAAATTTCCTCAACTCATGGAGGCTCTGCACACAATTTTGGATAATTTCTTCCTAAGGGGGGAGGACTAATCCAGGTGGAAATTGGTGGCCACCAACCTATTCCACCTGGACCTCTAGTCAGTTTCATTACTTTATTTGATTATAGCATAATTTACTATTTTTAGAATTTTTTCGGGTCCTGAACTTCTCGAGTTGTTTTGACCCCCTAAAAAACATTTTTTTAGTTCTGCGGAAAGACCATAGTCATAGGTAACGGCTTGCCACAAATCTTGTAGTACTGGGAGAGACATTTCTAACGAGGTATTTATTGGGTGCAGGAATTGCACTTAAGCAAGCTCCTTCAACACTTACTTGTCAACCCGAGGGTTTCGTAAACTTATAGACAAAGCACAGGTAATTCCAGAAGTGGTATGAACTTCTCCTATTTCTATTTCTACTTCTCAATTGAAATGTTGAAGAATCAAACAGAAAACAATCTCAAAGGAAATTGACGCTAAAGTAATTCTAGTGATGGAATGTAAAATAATGCATTTGCGAAGAAATCAAATAAATTAACTTTCACACTGTTGTAAATAATCTTACTGCAGAAGTAAAATTCTATGTTTATCCTCAGTATAGATCATGGAAGTTTAACAAGTAGACCCTTGAAAATATTTTCCTTCTAAATTATTTTCCTTCTCACACTAAGCGGTTGTTCCCGTACTCCTGCAATCTGCTTGCACTAGTACAGGTACATAACTTATGTGAGAAGTATATTTTACACTTATACTAAACACTTATGTCTTCATGTAGGGGCTCTAACCCTCAAGGCTTGGAGCACTCTATTCCTATAACAAGACATTGGTTCTTGTACCGGAACAGAGCTTCCTCCACCAAATTTTCCAATTTACTTTCGAAAAATAAAAGGGCGCGTTAACTATAAAAAGAATTGCAAATGCTAGCATAATTATGAAATAACTTGCATACGAAAAAGAATGCTTCAATCAACTGAACCTTGCGATAGAAACAAACTTTGAATATGAAAACAATCTTAAAAAAAGTAAAGAAGACCTTCTTCAGTCAAATATATTTTGCATGCGACCAAATCTAACTCAAAAATGGTTCACTGTAATATTTCAGATTACTTTTAATCCTTCTCCTCAAATTGTGAGGTGCAGACATAAATTAAGATATTGCAACAACGTTCTTTTCCATTTCACGAAGTCATTCTTAATCTTCACGAGTTTATCTTTTAATATTAGAAATGCTTCCTTCTGATAATAAACGCTTACTTGTAGAAATATATTAAATCGTATAAAGGAAAAAGAATAAAACACTTGTTGTAAATAAACTAGAAAACCACAGTGCAAAATCCTACATGCACTGGTGCAGAAATAATCTATCTGCACGATCCAAGCGAAATCAAACCAGGAAAGAAATTGCAGAAAATAAATTAATTCAATTTGAATTCCATACAACAAATCCATTCACACTTTGACTATTTAACGAAATAAATCAGAATTCTTAAGAAAGAACGAAATTAAGATTTAAACCACGCTTCTGCAAATAAACCAAGTTAACACACACCTTTAATATAACGAAAGAACGAGGGTAAACGAGTTGGGTTGGCTAGGCCCTAGCCAACCAGCTCATTTCTCATTTTAGGAAACGAAACACTTCAACACTTTAACAATGCATCAATGAAAGATAAAACACAGAGTGAGAAAATCATGGCGTAGCTCCTTGTATTAATTTCGATCAACAAATATAAATTATGAGTTCAAGTCTAGCCCAGAACAAGGGCGACAACGATATTACAAATTAACCAAAATTACAGTCGCACTTTCTATCGCTAACCTATTTCTATCTAATAGCTATACTTTATACATCCCTTTCGGCTTATGGCCATAACGAAAATTACACATTCGTTCCAAATCGAGCCTTTCGGCTGAATGAAATAACAAGAAAAATTACAAAATTAAGCCAGTGGCTATAATAAGATGTGAACTAATCGTTGGTCGGTGATCTTATCTTTGACCACATCCCGGCTCTCCTTCGCTTGACTTAAACTTTAGATGACCACAACTGAACTAGACGATGTGGACCAAGATGCCTGTGTGAAGTGATCAAGCTGTTGCGGAGATCACAGAACGGATAGTTGCCAGCGGTGTAGGAATCTACCTCCACTAGATCAACCTAATATAATGATTAATACTTTAGCTTATCAAATACTTTAGGAAATAAAATATAAGTTACAAGAAATATTAAATGCACTAAATCTATTTAAAATGATTAATTAAGCACCTATTAAACCTTCAACACGAAATATGAAGTTTTTGTAGGAATAGACAGTATTCTTGGACTAGTGCGGGAATGAGGAGGTTTATGGAGACAAAATAGAGGTTAATGATTGTGGTTTTTTAATAAGAAGGGGGTAAAAATAGAGCATTTCATCATACCAACATCCTCCCATCCCTAAGTTATTGTGTGTCCTCACATAACCTTTACCTGCTGCAAAAAATATTCAAAATAGGGAGCCATATTTCAATCCTGCACTTGGATATTGATTCCTCCATTCACCACCTTCGTCTTCTTACCTCAAGCTTCCTTAAGTTGTTTGGTAACCTTCTTGAGGCACTTGTAGCATTTAGAAACCCGAAACTTCCATACCTTCACTTGACGTTTTTGTTGTTTAACCTCTTCTACCAATTCTATCTTGCCTTGCTTCTACCAATTCTGCTCCTTCATGACCTGGTTTAATGCCTCCAAGTCATGAACTTGTTTTCCAGCTCTATTATCTGGTTATTTAGATAGAGGGTATAGGTCTCTGTGTCCAGCTCATCTGGTGCAAGCACCTTTTCTACAACAGATTCAAAACATGTACCATCGTTGCCAAGATCAAATTTATCTTGGCCATCCAACATCTACATCATAATATCACCAAGGGTTTTTGTGCCAAGAGCTTCCATGTCACCGAGGGTTTCAGTATCCTCCATGTCTATTGTGCCAAGTGCTTCAGTGCCCTACACAGCTAATTTATCAGGGGCTTCGGTACCATGTACATCCAACTCATCATGGGCTTTAGTACCCTATTCATCCAAATCATCAAGGGCTTCAGTACCCTGTTCATCAAAATTTTCAAGGGTTTCTATATGCTGCGCCTAGTTATCTACCTAACCCTTTGTCGGGTCTCTGCTTGTATTCGGTGTCATTATTTTCTTCTTCAACTTATGAAGGAAGGCCGACAAGGATATGTCTTCCTCCCTCTATGCATTTTCTTCGTTCACCACAGTATGAGTTGTTGCATCCATAAGAACCGAGAGGTTGTGATCTCCAGGTGAAGCCTGGGGTGACTCGTCAATCAAAATCGAGGAGCTCGACAGAGCGCGACTTGTCCCCGAAGAGACAATCATTTTCTTATTCGAGGTCTTGGTCGCTTTTTTTTTTACTGAGGATGGAGTTTCTTCAAAAAACTTCTCCTCTTCTTGCACCCATTTGTTCTTGCTCTTTGTCTTGGCAGGGCGTAGGGTCTCTGATTTTCTTTTCTTGCTTGCACTCTTTCCAGCCGACTTCCCTGCACTTATTTCCCTAAAATTATTTCAAGAACGCTTCCCAGGTCATTTCCTTAACCTCCAGATATTTCTCAACCAGGATTGTAATGAGCTTGTGATGGTACAGTTTGTATGCAACCTGGCTCACACCCCCTTTCTGCACTTCTTTCACCATTTTCTCTAAAATTCGGAGCAGGTAATAAGGGAAATTGATGTGTTTCCCTAATTCAAAATGCAGCAATAACCGGATATGGTACACGAATGTTAATGAATAACGTCCCTCACTAGTCAGTAACTTCTATAATATGTACATGAGGTCTCGCCATTTTCCAAGCATGGCACTGTGTGGAAGCCCTTTCTTCCAGTCGACTTTGAGCTTCCGTCTGACCACAAATCAGCGCAATATTTTCTTTTTTATCCTCTCCTTTTTTAGCCATTGTTCCCCTGCAGTTGAAAAGGTTGTATATTGCACTATAGATTCTTCCGTGACCTAAAATTCTAGTGAGCCTACCTTAGCTCGGCCTCCCTCAAATGTCTTTGCAAATTCCAGAGCCACGGCCATATCAAACCCATCGAATTTCTGCAAAAATGGGAGAAATATCGATTCTTGCAATAATGCAAGAATATTTTGATACTCCGCGGTCTTCTCTATCTCCTTCACATATGATGGTTCATTTCTCACAGGTGCCATCTTTGTTTGAATCCACTTCAATTCTCTGTCACGGCCTTAAGAAGATTTCACACTGAGGAATGCCAACGGGCTGCCGAGAATTTTATGGTGGAGATTCGTCCATCCACCGCCTTATTGATCCCATCCATCCCATCATGTTAAATCATTAAAATTGTCCCTTTAGGACAGTTGCACATACGTATCAATCCTCTATAGGCAAGCAATGATAATTGGAGGAGGCGGAATTTTTTACGGCGGCGGTGTAACGGTCATGGATGATCAGATTATGAGGTAAGGTTATCATGAACAAGTGATGGAGGATCTTTTCAAAAGGAGGTAAGTATGGGGTTTCGGGTATATTTGTACTATCCCATGTTTTGCCTCATAATTCACATAAGATGTACTTCGGTACTCATTAAAAATATTAGACCTCGGAACCTAAAATATATTGCACTTAAATGATTTCTCCCTAAGTCAGTAAATGATCAAGAAAAGTGTTAACCAAAATTTAAATAATGTAATGATATGATCTATCACTGTGGTTGTCATTCATCTACAGAAATAAAAAGTAATTTCCAATAAGAATTTTGCATCAAGTGCTCATGTACTACGTTAAACATTTTTGCACTGTGTTTTCACAGTCGAGCATGTGCTTGCACTAAACCTGCTTGCACTGCAACGTGCTTGCACTGAACCTGCTTGCACTGCAATGTGCTTGCACTGAACCTGCTTGCACTGCAACGTGCTTGCACTGAACCTGCTTGCACTGTAACTTGATTGCACTGAACCTGCCTGCACCGATCATGCGCATTCCTGCACTAGGGATTTCTGTAGCATCGAAGAAAGAGAGGATAAAAAATTCTGATAGAGCACAGTTCTTTGGTTGGACTAAAAAAATTTCCTGAATATACAATAGAATTTTTATTCGCCATTCTTTGGTGTTTCACGAGCATGCCTTATGATCTGGCTGCATTGGGTCCTGCAATCAATCCGTGAGGGAACAAAGAAGTGGGAAAAGTGATAATTTTCAAAATGGGAAGGAATATTATAGCAAGGATTCCAAGAATAATACTACCAAGGGGGATAAACGAAAATGGGATGTGGAAAAAATTCAAGGGGAAAAGAGGGATTTTACGAAATCGGGTAGGGATAGTTTCTTAGAAGAAAGAGGAGGTTAATTCATTATGGGATTAAGAAAAGAAAAATAGTGGGAACTATGAAATGGGAAATAGAAGAAAGGCATAATTTTACCTTCAAGATCTGCCTGCACTGGTGCAGGAAAAATTAAATGCAGCAGGAATTAATCATTACTTGGATAAAAAAATCCATGCTAGTTATCCCAAACTTGGGTAAGGGCTTGCTTCCTTGAACCTACTTCTTCTTGGTGATAGCCAGCATATCTAAAGATCAAGTAACATTCCCTTTTTATTGAAATTTAGATCTTCCTACCAGCATGTTGGTTTTCAGGTTGATCCTTCTGCAATCATGTTAGTCAACTAATTTTCATAATTACATGAAAAAAAATTTATTTTTATATATTTTTTTATTTTTGTCATTTTTTCTTCTTTTTTTTCATTTTATTATATATGAGGAAAAGAAAGAATCAGATCTTCAACAGTTCGGTGTTACCACCTACCACCTACTTTTCAGATTATTGTTGGACTTGCTGCATAAAATCTCCTTTAGTAAGGGGTTGAAAAATACACCTTTAATCTATGCCCATTTACCAGGAACACAAAATTCCGCCCATCAATAGTTTTGATTTCTACTGCTCCATTCTTAAACACTTTGACTACCTAATAAGGTCTCATCCAGCGTGTATGTAATTTCCCTTTAAAATATTTAAAACTAGAACGTAAAGGAGTACCCAATCACCTAGTTGGAAATACTTCTTTAGAATGGACTTATCATGCCACTTTTTGCGTTGTTGAACCAATATGTTTTGCATAATAGCATCCCTTCGAAATTCGTCTAACTCATTCAGCTGTAGAAGACGTTGTTGTTGTGCTTCAGAGAGATCTATCCCTAATTGGACTGCAGTCCTGAAAGTTTTGATCTGGAACTCTATCGGCAAGAGGACTTGTTTCTCGTACACCAGCTCATATGGTGTGTGTCTTGTGTTTTTCCTCCAAGCGGTTCGGTATGCCCACAAGGCTTACAGTAATTTGTTAGCCCGGTCTTTTCTATGGATATTTACTGTCTTCGTGAGGATGGACTCAATCACCATGTTTGTGGACTCCACCTGACCATTTTCTTGCAAGTGATATGGTGTAGATTTCCTATGTCGGACTTTGTATTTCTCCATCACTCCCTGTACTGGATTAGAAATAAAATGCGGACCATTTTCAGAAACAATCTCTCTAGGCACACCAAATATAGTAAATATTTTAGTAAAGATAAAATCAACAACAACTTTTTCAGTAGCAAAAGAAACAGCTTTAGCTTCTACCCACTTTGTAACGAAGTCTATACAAACCAAAATATGTTTTTTTTATTTAATGATGTTGGATTTATTGGTCCTACAAAATCAATGGCCCATTTTTCAAAAGGCTCAATCATAACCTGAGGACATAAATGCCTTTCATTGGTTTGATTAGGTTGGCCCACTCGCTGACAGCTATCACATTGCTTGAAATATTGTTTGGCATCCTTAAACAAGGAAGGCCAAAAATAGCTAGCTCGTAAAACTTTGTATGCAGTCCGCTTATCAGCGAAGTGACCTCCGCAAGGTTCGTCATGGGAAGATTTTAAGATATCAAACACTTCTTCCTCTCTTACACATTTATGGATAATAAGATCTGGTCCAGTGTAAAATAAGTCTCGTTTAACCCAAGAATATGCAGCACTGTTATGTATAAGACTCTGCTTTTCATGAGTGGATAAGTGAGGTGGTGTTTTTCCAATGACTAAATAGTTAGCTATGTCAGCGAACCACAGGGATTTTGTCGACACAGAAAAAAGATGTTGGTCAGGAAAATCATCATGAACAGGAATTGCTTCACCAGGATTATTTAATCTTGAAAGAAAATCTGCTACCAAATTATATTTTCCTACTCTATCAACAATAGTAATGTTAAATTCCTACAACAATAATAACCACCTAGTCACTCTACCACTAGTTAATGGTTTATTCATCAAATATTTTATTAAGGAATGGTCAGTATGCACAAAGACTTTAGATCCTGTAATGTAATATCTGAATTTATTAAATGAAAAAAATAGATCTAAAAACTCTTGCTCAGTAACTGTGTAATTCATTTCAAGGGGTGACAAGTTTTTACTAATGAGGTAAATAGCATAGGATTGTTTGTCTTCTTCCTGTCCTAAAGTTGCACCAATAGCAGTATTTGAGGCATCACAGGAAATATGAAATGGCAGGGACTAGTTTGGTCCTCTTAAAACTGGTGCCAAAAATATTTTTTCCTTCAATGTCTCAAAGTACTATTGGCAAGTTGTGGACCAAGAAAAATCACTATCCTTGGACAAAAGTTGGAAAAGGGGGGTAGCTATCCTAGAGAAATTCTCAATGAATCTCTTATAGTAGCTCACATGTCTTAGAAAACCTCTCACTTCCCTTTGAGTTTTGGGTATAGGAAGACTCAAAATAATTTCTTTCTTTGCAGGGTCAACCTGGATACCTTTGTCGGAAATAAGATGGCCAAGAACCATTCCTGCCTTGCACATTAATCTACACTTTTTGTCACTCAAGGCAAGATGAGCTTCTAGGCAACGAAGAAGCACTTTTTCTAGATTTTCGAGGGCTTCATGAAATGAATCACCAAACACAGAAAATTCATCCATATATATTTCCACACACTCAAGGTTAGCAAAAATGGCTAAGCCTTCCCTGAAATGTAGTCGGGGCATTACATAGCCCAAAGGGAAGCACTTGGTAAGAAAATGTACCCCATGGGCATGTAAAGGTGGTTTTTTCTTGATCCTCGGGTGCAATCTGTATCTGTTTATAACCATTAAATCCATCTAGAAAAGAAAAATACTTCTTACCAGCAAGGGTATCGAGTACCTAATAAATGAAAGGAAGGGGGAAGTAATCCTTAAAAGTGGCTTTGTTCAGTTCTCTGTAGTCAATGAAAATGCGCCATCTCCCATATTTTTTCAGGACCAATACTAATGGAGGGACCCACTGGTTGTCATAAATAGGATAGATAAAATCAACATCCAAGAGTTTTTTCAATTATTCCTTTACAACATCTCTTAGAGCTGGGTTCATACGCCTTTGGGGTTGTCGGATAGGTCTGGCTCCATCCTGAATATAGATATGGTGGGTAAAAGTTTCATGAGGGATGCCTTTCATATCTTCGCAGCCCCATGCAAAGGCATCAAGATGGTTTCGCAACAAATTCACAAGCTGCTCTTGCTGGGATGAATCCAAGTTTGAACTGATATGCAAGGATTTGCCCAAACTAATATCAGAAAGAGTGATATCAGGCTCAATATTACATAGATTTGTTGCTAGAGATGGTGGTGGGAGGTAGAGAGTCGTGACTTTCCTAAAAATCTAGACTAAAAATCTGACTCAATGACTCAAAATTGGGCATGGTGTCTAGATTTTTTAGGAAGTCTTGAATCTCACCCTCATGTGAGGACTCAGCATACTGATGTATCATGGAAACAAAATAAGTCTCCTCACCACTACTATATTCTAACCACAAAGTGTCTTGGAGCTCCTGAATGGATCTAGCGGGTGGATACAATGTGACCTTCTTCCTAGAATCTCCATGGGAAATATACATGTCACCAAAACGGCATCCAATATAAGCATCGGTTGTAGCAAGCCATGGTCATCCTAAGATCAAGGGATGTCCTCCCACAGGATTATTTGGCTAAAGCTCAATGAAGTCTGTGGGATACTCCCAAGATTCTAATGAAACAACCACATCATCCAACACCCCTTTCGGCTTGATTTTAGATCTATCTACCAATTCAAGCAGAGTGGGAGTAGGACGAATATGGATCAGTCCAAGTTGATACATGGTTTGCTTGATCATAACATTAATGGCCGCCCCCAGGTGTATAAGTACATTAGATACAAGGACGTCACCTATCTGAACAGAGACAACAAGGTTTCTACGGTCAGTATATTTCTTCATGTGCATACACCTCGTCATTAACTCTACTTCTCTACCAACAAATTGAATGGTTTGAGGTTCCAATCTTCTCCTTCCTTGCTTCTTGAGACAGAGTTCCCTAATGATTTTTGTATAGATGGGGATCTCTTTGATAGCTTGGAGAAAATTTACCATTATAGAAAGATTCCTAAGCTCAAAAGCCAAGGTAGACTCAGGAATGGGATCATTCCTCTCCACAACTAGCCTCTCTGGGTAGGGAGGTCGGTTGGAAGAAGATGGAAAAGACTCTAAGGATACAGGGATGGGCTGAATGGTGACATATTTAGTAGAATGGTCAGGATTTTCCTCCTCGCCTTTCTCTTCAATAATCACCATGGGTTGTTTTTTTATTTTCTGAGGTTACTATCTTCCCCGATCTCAATTGGAGATCATTGACTCCAACTGGCATAGATTGGTATCTGGATGGAAAAAGCGGTTTCATAGAATGGATCATTTGTACCGCTTTTTTATTTTGGTTTGGTATGGGTTGGGCAGGAAATTGAGGAGGTCAAAATGGTGGAGGTAAAGGCAATGGTGGCATTGGTTGACTTAACTGAGGTAATGATGGTTGTGGCATTGGGTAAGGTGCATATGTAGGTGGGTATGAATGCATAGGTGCAGGATAGGAATGGTGTGAATGGTTTGGCCCTCTCCATCCTTGTTGCCAAGATTGGGATGGTTGTCCATAATGATATTGGTTCACATGCTGCCAATGTTGAGAGTGACTAGTGTTAGGATAGGAATATGGATGTGCATTATAACCAAAAAAATGTGGTGGAAGTTCAGGAGCCATACACGCACTTACCTGAGGCCAGTTTCTTTGTGTTCCCATAGCATGCAATGATTCGGCTTCAGGTTGCCCTCCTTCAAATACAGCTTTCAGCCCAGGTATGGAGGGACATTTTTCCGTGGCATGGCTCTCTGCACAAATTGCACATTTTTTAGTTCCTTTAATATCAAGAGGAAATTCTTTGAAAGATGCTTTTTCCTACATTTTGGAAAAATAATAGATAACGACTCTTGTTCTTCTACAAGTTTTTGTTGAAACTTCAAAGATTCTATTTTTTTCTAATGGTATTCATTATTTCAATTTTCATGTTATCCATTTTTTTCTCCAATCCAATAGTCATAGCATCAGTAGATTCGGTTTTCTTATTTCTGTTTCGAATTCCTTTACCGAATCTATATTGGTTCCTTGAGAATTTCCTGCACAAGTCACAGATTTGATCAAAAGGTTTCTGGGCAATATCTCCTTGTCCTAATAAATTCAAATTATTCCTAGCATCATCAGTAAGTCCACGTAAGAAAAAGTGCCTAGTGGTACTTAGATCAAATTTATGCTTTAACCTTTGAAGGATATATAGGAATCTCTCCAAGTAGTCCTCTAAGGTCTCATCATCATTTTGCACAATAGTAAAGATTTCATCTTGAATATCTCTCGTTTTACAATATTCTTGATATTTTGGCAAGAACACTCTCTTCATTTATTCCCAAGAAGCTATAGTGTTTCCCCCTAGTCCCATGAACCAGCACAATGTTGCATCCTTGAGAGTTGTGGGAAACAACTTCAATTTATGAGCATTAGATGAATAATCATAGCTCCTACACAAAATATCAAACTCGAATAGAAAGAGTATGGGCTTCATGTACCTTACCATATAAATGAGGAAGAGTTTATGGTGGTATATTCTTCATTTGCACAATTACATTCGGATCCACAATTGGGAATCCAAAAGTGGATTGTTTCTCATTTACCTAATTTTCACCAGATCCCTCAACATGGTCCTTGTGATCTGCCATTTTTATTCCTCCAATCGAACTACTCTCAACAGGATGGGAGACTGACTATGGGTTTTGATAGTCTCCATCTTCCCCTTCGTGGGTTGTGTCAGTCCTGGACTACTGTTACCAGAATCCAAGTGGACAGTTCCTACGTGATGACTTTGGGTTTGTTTGGACTTTCTGCCTGCAAAAGAAGGCCCAATATAAGAATTTTTTTCAGATTTACCAGTATTTCCTCGGCCCTTAGTGGGCTTCGGACCCCTACCTCTTTTAGGCATTCATATCAAGAAATGACAAAAAAAGAATTCAATAAAATGCTGCAATGAAAAATTAACTCAACACCTAAAAATTCCTTCAATCAATAGAAGCACACTGTAGGAAAAAATAATAGCAGACTTACCCCTATTGCAGAAAAAATGGAAAATTATTACCAATTCAAATCACCTCCCTGGCAACGGCGCCAAAATGTTGGGTGCGGGAATTACACTTAAGCAAGCTCCGTCAACATTTGTTGTTAACCCAGGGGTTTCGTAAACTTAGAGACGAAGCACAGATAATGCCAGAAGTCGTATGAAATTTTCCTATTTCTATTTCTACTTCTCAATTGAAATATCGCAGAATCAAACAGAAAACAATCTCAAAGTAAATTGACACCAAAGTAATTCTAGAGGCTAGAATGTAAAAGAATGCATTTGTGAAGAAATCAAATAAAGGAACTTTCACACTGTTGTAAATAATCTTAACTGTTGAAGTAAAAATCTATGTTTATCCTCAGTATAGGTGGTGGCAGTTTAACAAGTGTGCCCTTAAAAATATCTGGCTTCTAAATGATTTTTCTTCTCACACTAAGTGGTCATTCCTGCTCTCCTACAATCTGCTTGCACTACTACAAGTACAGAACTTATGTCAGAAGTATATTTTACACTTATATTGAATACTTATGTCTTCATATAGGGGCTCTAAGCCTCAAGGCTTAAAGCACTCTGTTCCTGTAACAATACATTGGTTCTTGTACCGGAACAGAGCTTCCTACACCAAGTTTTCCAATTTAATTTCGAAAAAATAACAGGGTGCGTTAATTATAAAAATAATTTCAAATGTGAGAAGAATTCTAAAATAACTTGCACACTAAAAAGAATGCTTCAATCAATTGAACCTTGCAATAGAAATAAACTTTTAAAATGAAAACAATATTCAAAAGTTAAAGCAAACCTTCTTCAATCAAAGAGATTTTGCATGCGACCAAATCTAACTCAAAAAGTGTTCACTATAATATTTCAGAATTTAAATCCTTCTCCTTAAATCGTGGGTTGCAGACATAAATTAAGATATTGCAACAACGTTCTTTTCCATTTCACGAAGTCATTCTTAATCTTCAAGAGTTTAGCTTTTAGTATTAGAAATGCCTTCTGATAATAAACGCTTACTTGTAAAAATAGATTAAATCGTATAAAGGAAAAAGAATAAAACACTTGTTATAAATAAAATAGCAAACCAAAGTGCAGAATCCTACATGCACTGGCGTAGGAATAATCTATTTGAACGATCCAAGCGAATTTAGCAAACCAGGAAAGAAATTACTGAAAATAAATTAATTCAATTTGACTTCCACACAACGGATATGTTCACACTTTGATTGTTTAACAAAATAAATCAGAATACTTAAGAAATAATGAAATTAAGATTTAAACAAAGCTTCTGCAAATAAATAAAGTTAACACACACCTTTAAGATAACGAAAGCACGAGGGTAAACGAGTTGGGTTGGTTGGGCCCTAGCCAACCAGCTTGTTTCTTGTTTTAGGAAATGAAACTCTTCAGCACTTTAACAATGCATCAATGAAATATTAAACAAAGAGTGAGAAAATCATGGCGCAACTCCTTGTATTAGTTCTTATCAGCAAATATACATTATGAGTTCAAGTCCAACCCAGAACAAGGGCGACAACGAGATTACAAATTAACCAATATTACAGTCACACTTGCTATCACTAACCTAGTTCTATCTAAGAGATATACTTTATACATCCCTTTCGTCTTATGGCTATAACGAAAATTACACAGTCGTTCCAAATCGAGCCTTTTGGCTAAACGAAATAACAAAAAAAATTACAAAATTAATCCAGCGGCTATAATAAGATGTGAACTAATCATTGGTCGACGATCTTATCTTCGACCACATCCTGGCTATCCTTCGCTTGAGTTCAACTTCGGATGACCGCAACTGAACTTGACGACGTGGACCAAGATGCCCGCGTGAAGTGATCGAGCTGTTGCGGAGACCACGGAACGAATAGGTGTCGGCGGTGCAGGAACCTACCTGCACTAGATCAAGCTAATATAATGATTAATACTTTAGCTTATCAAATACTTTTATAAGTTACAATAAATATTAAAGGCACGAAATCTATTAAAATGATTAATTAAGCACCTAATAAACCTTAAACATGAAATATGAAGTTTGTGTAGGAATAGACAATAGTCTTGGACTAGTGCAGGAATGAGGAGGTTAATGGAGATAAAACAGAGGTTAATGATTGTGGTTTTGTAATAGGAATGGGGTAAAAATAGAGCATTTCGGCATACCAACATCCTCCCATCCGTAAGTTGTTGTGTGTCTTCACATAACCTTTACCTGCTGCAAAAAATCTTCAAAATCGGGAGGCATCTTTCAATCCTGCACTTGGATACTGATTCCTTCCTTCACTACCTTCGTCTTCTTACCTCGAGCTTCCTTAAGTTGTTTGGTCACCTTCTTGAGGCACTTGTAGCATTTAGAAGCCCGAAACTTCTATACCTTCACTTGAAGTTTCTGTTGTTTGACCTCTTATGCCAATTCTATCTTACCTTGCTTCTGCCAATTCTGCTCCTTCGTGACCTGGTTTAATGCCTCCAAGTCATGAACTTGTTGTTCCAGCTCTACTATTCGGTTATTTAGATAGAGGGTAGAGGTCTTTGTGTCCAACTCATCTGGTTTAAGCACATTTTCTACAAAGGATTAAAAACATGTACCATCGTTGCCAAGATCGAATATATCTTGGCCATCCAGCATCTGCATCATAATATCACCAAGGGTTTCTATGCCAGGATCTTCCATATCACCGAGGGTTTCAGTATCCTCCAGGTCCATTGTGCTAAGGGCTTCAGTACCCTGCGCAACTAATTCATCAGAGGCTTCAGTACCCTGTACATCCAACTCATCAGGGGCTTTATTACCCTGTTCATCCAACTTATCAGGGGCTTCAGTACCCTGTTCATCAAAATTTTCGAAGGTTTCTATGTGTTGCACCTAGTCATCTACCTGGCCCTCTGCCGGGTCTTTGCTTGTACTCAGTGTCATTATTTTCTCTTCAACTTATGAAGGAAGGCCGATAAGGATATTTCATCCTCCCTCTCTACATTTTCTTCATTCACGACAGTATGATCTGCTACATCCACAAGAACCGAGAGGTTGTGATCTCCAGGTGAAGGCTGGGGTGACTCATCAATCAAAATCGAGGAGCTCGACCGAGCGTGACTTGTCCCCGAAGAGACAACCCTTTTCTTAGTCGAGGTCCTGGTCTCTTTTCTTTTTGCTGAGGACTAAGTTTCTTCAATAGAATTCTCCTATTCTTTCACCTTTTTACTCTTGATATTTGTCTTAGCAGGTCGCGGGGTCTCTGATTTTATTTTCTTGCTTGCACTCTTTCCAGTCGGCTTCCCTACACTTATTTCCTGAAATTATTTCAAGAACGCTTCCCATGTCATTTCCTTAGCCTCCAGCTCTTTCTTAACCATGATTGCAATGAGCCCGTGATGGTACAGTTTGTATGCAACCTGGCTCGCATCCCCTTTTTGCACTCCTCTTCCTCGTTGGCTATTTCTTATCTTCTTGAGCTTATAATTGAACTTCTTATCTGATTAGATATGTCCAAAATGAGGTCGAGGTTGTCCTTATATGTAAGCTTCTTAAGGTGGATGAACAACCCTTCCATGATGCCGACTTGTCACTTTGTAGGCCAAATATATCTCCTTTGAAGGCCAACTTGTTGCTTGAATGTTGACAAGGTCTTAGAAGGTATTTGACCCTAACTTTGACTCAAATATATTTTCTTTAAAAGAAGTAACGTGCCCAAAAGGGTCTTCCATACATGAAAATTAGTCAATTGACTTGTAGACTTAATGACAATCCCTAGAAGCACTCAATGGGTGCTTAAACTATAAATAAATTTTCCTTGAGAATAAAACCCATGTCTCAAGAATGACAATAATAAATGTATTTTTCTCTTTACATCAAATGCATAAAATCATAATTACATATGTCATTATGAAGACCAAACCTAGTTACATATTTCAATAGGATTCTTGTAGTGATTGATTGGGTGGAGCATTGTGTGCTATGTATTACCTGGAGTGTTTTTTGGGTGGCAATGCTATGTACTTTAGAATATTGGTTTTCAGGTGGAGGCACGGTGTGCTCTTAGTTCCCATGTGATGTGTTAAATGGACTAGTGTGAAATTCACTTGAGAAATTCACTCCTTGGGCTCTAAATTTGGCTCGAGGGTAGTTAACTGCAAAAATTACTTGAAGTGCAGTTGGCCTATGGTCGAGAGGAGAGTTGAAGTACCTCTCTGAGTTTTTAGGAATCCAATAAATAAAATACATTTCTTATCTGTATCTTTGTGTATACATGTTGCACTTGAATAATAATTATTCTTGTTATATGACAATGAGTGTATCAACATTATTAATGAAGGAATATGTGTTTATTGTGTGTTTGCACTGAGATTTTTGTGTGATCGTTCTCATTGTGTGAGGGAAATCCCTAAATTTATTTATACATTTCCTTAGTTTCAAAGTTATTTGCATGATTGTGTATGACTGTGTAGTTAAACTAGTTAAACTTATATGGTGTGTGAAATTCCATGGCTTGGGCACTATAATTTTCCAGGAGACTCTATACTCAGTAATCAAGTAATGTTTGTTATTAAATTGCTATACATTACATGCATATGAATCAATGCAACCAAAAGGGATGTGAGTTGTTGTTGTCCAAATGACCAATGACTCAAAAAATAACAACAACATTTTGGAAGAATACCCAATTTCAAAGTAATTTGAGGATGTGCTTCCTAAATAAATCCCAAGATATCGCAAATAATGGAAATCAGCTTATCAATTGAATTATTGCTAGGAACAACACATGTGTCAAGAGCCCCATATCATATGAGTAAGTTGGACCTTTTGGAATTAAAATTGCAACTAAATTAAATGTTGGACAGGGGATACATTAGGCCCAACATATCACCTTAGGGAGCACATCTATTATTCGTAAAGAAGAAAGATGAAACCTTGGGACTATGTATTGATTACAGAGAATTAAATAAAGCCACCATAAAGAACAATTACCCTTTTCCAAGGATTGAAGACATGTTTGATCAGTTGAGAGGAGCTACCATATTATAAAATATCGACTTGAGGTTTGAGTGCCATCAAGTAAAAATCAAAGATGAAGACATTCAAAAAACAAAATTTAGAACTAGGTATGGGCACTATGAATTTGTGTTTGTACCATTTGGGCTCACAAACACCTGAACAACATTTATGTGCTTAATGAATAAATTTTTGTATCTCCATAATGTGCAAAACACACAAAAGGTACGCATTGCAACTTTACATTTAGAAAAAAATACATTTGTATGGTATTGATGGCTTTGCTCCCGTAAAAAAATTGTCACTTGGTCAATTTTTAAGGAAGAAATGATAGCACATTATGAGGATACAAAGAGCAACACCTTCTTTAACCAATTGATAAATCTCAAACAAAAGGGTTTTATGGGGCAACACATTGAGGACTTCCAAAAATTGAATATAAGGATAACTGATATTCCAGAGGAACACAGGATTGATCTCTTCATAGGCACTTTAAAGGATAACATCCAACATGAAGTTCGCGTTCTGGAACCTGATTCATTGTAGAAGGCATTCAGGTTGGCAAGAAAAGTTGAATGTAAAATTATGGCGACAAGGAAGCCTACTACTCAATTCTATAAAGAAGGAAGTGTTGCTACGTCTAGATTTCCACAACCTACAAGGTTGACACCACAACAATTGGAAGAAAAAAGAGAAAAAGGGCTTTGCTACAGTTGTGATAGCAAATACACTAAAGGTCATAAGTGTCTTGAGAAGAAATTATTTTACATAGATTGTGAAGAGGAAGAAGAAAATGAACAAGAAGAGGATATACACCAGGAACCAGCCCTAGAAGAGGAAGAAATGAATCCGACCATATCGTGTAATGCACTGGCAGGAATTACCACTCCTGAAACTCTCAAGATAGAAGGACATATCAAGAAGAAAAAGGTAATAGTGTTGATTGATTCAGGTAGCACCCATAATTTTATTCATTGTAAGGTAGCCAAGGAATTAAATTGTTTCCTATACCCAGCACCAGAATGTTAAGTGATGGTTGCAAATGGAGGAACTATAAATTTCTCTGGAAAATACCATAATATCAAGCTAACCATGGGGAATATGTATTGACTAGTCCAATGCTTTCCATTCCTATGGGAGGTGCTGATGTTGTACTAGGAGTACAATGGTTACAATCTTTGGGGACGGTAGCTTTTAATTTTCAAGAAATTTTCTTGAAATTTTTTTCAGAAGGAAAGGAAGTCGAATTACGGGGTATTGAAGGGAAGCTGGGAAGGATAATAAGCTCTAATGTCATGACAAAGCTTCTAAAGAAAGAACAACGAGGCGTAATTGCACAATTATGCTCACTAGAAGTTCCAACATCAAAATCATCTATTTCTGGAGATCTCCAACAAGTCTTGGACAATCATTCCAAGGTGTTTGAAACTCCCAAAGGACTCCCACCTATTCGTGATCATGATCATGCTATTCATTTGATTCCAGGAAGTGTTCCTCCAAACATTAGGCCTTATAGATATCCTTGCTTCCAAAAGAGTGAAATTGAACGTATGATTG
Organism: Pinus albicaulis; assembly: GCA_034641835.2. Classification (NCBI taxonomy): domain Eukaryota; kingdom Viridiplantae; phylum Streptophyta; class Pinopsida; order Pinales; family Pinaceae; genus Pinus; species Pinus albicaulis. The sequence goes on from CM076582.1 coordinate 1,468,397,937, forward strand.
CAGAAATGTTAGAGGCGGGTATAATTCAACCTAGTCAAAGTTCTTTCTCTGCTCCTGTAGTATTGGTACACAAGAAGGATGGATCATGGCGAATGTGTCCGGATTATAGGGAGCTCAATAAGCTCACCATTAAATACAAATTTCCCATTCCTGTTATTGATGAATTATTGGATGAATTACATGGAGCAATTTATTTTACCAAGTTGGATCTTCGTTCAGGATATCATCAAATTAGAATGAAGACTGAAGATATTCCAAAAACGACATTTCGAACTCATGAGGGTCATTATGAATTTTTGGTCATGCCTTTTGGCCTTACCAATGCACCTTCTACATTTCAAGGGTTGATGAATTCCATTTTCAAACCCTTCCTTAGAAAATTTGTGCTAGTATTTTTTGATGATATACTAATCTACATCAGGTCTTGGAAGGATCATGTTCAACATGTTGATAGGGTGCTCAAACTATTGCAGGAAAAACAATTATATGCAAAAACATCCAAATGTTTCTTTGGAGTACAAGAGGTGGAATATCTGGGTCATATTGTATCTCACGAGGGTGTTAAAGTAGACCTTAACAAAATTAAAGCCATTAAGGAATGGAAAGTCCCCACAACCATAAAGCAGTTGCAAGGATTTCTCGGGTTAACAGGGTATTATCGCAAGTTTGTTAAGAATTATGGGAGAATAGCAGCACCTCTAACAACATTATTGAAGAAAGATGCATTTTCATAGACTCCTGAAGCAACTAAGCCCTTTGAATGTCTTAAAGAGGCAATGTGCCTAGCACCGGTCTTAGCTACGCCAGACTTCACAAAAACCTTTATTGTGGAATGTGATGCCTCAGGAAATGGAATTGGTGCGGTTTTAATGCAGGAAGGAAGACCCATTGCTTTTGAAAGTCGTCCAATCAAAGGAAAGTATTTACGGAAACCTATTTATGAGAAGGAAATGTTAGCAATACTACATGCACTAAAGAAATGGCGAACTTACCTAATGGGAAGACACTTCAAGGTAAAAACTGATCATGATAGTCTTAAACACTTTTTGGAACAAAGACTATCATTAGAAGAGCAGCAAAAATGGGTCACAAAGATGTTGGGTTATGACTTTGAAATAATCTACAAAAAAGGAAAGCTTAATGTTGTTGCGGATGCACTCTCAAGAAAGAATGAAGAGGTGGAAGCATTGCTTTGTGCCATTTCTATTATCCAACCAGATTGGATAACCGAAGCAAGAGATGAATGGAAGAAGGACAAAGATGTATGGACACTCATTCAAAATTTGCAGCAAGATCCTAATACATATGATACATTTAGTTGGAAAAATGATTCCTTATGGTACAAAGATCGCTTATATTTTTGTAAGAATTCCCAACTAAAACAAAAGATTCTTCTGGAATTGCACACTTCTCCTTTAGGAGGACACTCAGGATTTTTAAAAACTTACCATAGGGTGAAGAAAGAATTTTTTTGGGATGGCCTTAAATCTGATATTCAAAAGCTTATGGCGGAATGTTTGGTTTGCCAGCAGAATAAAGTGGAAACAATTAAGACCCCGGGACTTCTACAACCTTTATCCATTCCAAGTCAACGTTGGGAGGAGATTTCAATGGATTTTATCACAGGTTTACCTAAGTCTGAAGGAAAGAGTGTCATCATGGTGGTAGTTGATAGACTTACCAAGTATGCACACTTTTGTGCATTATCTCATCCATTTAAAGCAAGTACAGTTGCTACTACATTTATGGACAGAATACAAAAGCTACATGGAAGCCCAAGGGTTATTGTGAGCGAAAAAGATCCCATTTTTACTGGAAATTTTTGGACAGAGTTATTTTCTTGTTTGGGTACTCAATTAGCTCATAGCTCATCTTATCATCCTCAATCTGATGGTCAAACTGAGATAGTAAATAAATGTTTGGAAGGATATCTTCGTTATTTTGTATCTGATAAACAAACACAATGGGTCAAGTGGTTACCTCTTGCTGAATGGTGGTATAACACTTCCTTCCATACTGCAGCAAAAATGACCCCTTTTATGGCACTTTATGGATATCATCCACCATCCATCACATCATCTTTAAGGGAAAATTCGAAGGTTCAAGCAGTGGAAGATCACATCGAGCATTAGCAAGAAGTTCTCCAACTCTTAAAGGATAACCTTAATTTGGCACAAAATCGAATGAAACAACAGGCAGATCAACATCGCAGCGAGAGAAGATTTGATGTAGGAGATTGGGTATTTTTACAGCTACAACCATACAAAAAAATGTCCCTCAAGCAAGCAAAGAAGGATAATAAATTATCGCCAAAGTACTATGGTCCTTACAAGGTGTTGCAAAAGATTGGTACTATGGCATACAAATTGGAGCTTCCTGCTTCTTCGCGAGTACATCCAGTTTTCCATGTTTCATGCTTAAGGAAGGTTATAGGAGAAAATCTTCCAGTTCAAACAATATTGCCAGAACTTGATGAGGAAGGAAAAATCATATTGGAACCAGAAGCGGTCATGGAAACAAGAACTCGACAACTACGGAATCGATCAATTTCAGAGTATCTCATCAAGTGGAAGAACTTACCCACTGAAGATTCTACATGAGAGGATGAGAATTTTATACAGAAGCACCCAGAGCTACTCAAGCGTTGAGGACAACACTTTTTTGAAGGAGAGGGGCATGTTAGGTCCCTATATCACTAGTATAGTCCCTTATTATTGTTAGTGTAACCCCCTTATTGTTATTATTTAACCCTTGTAACCCCCATTTTGTTATTATTGTGCCCTTAAATTATTATTGTTAGGTCGGCTAGGATTACATTGTGGCCCACTAGGATTACATTATGGCCCCATGGACTCCTATATATAGAAAGGAAGTTTTGTAAATTGGATCATCCAAGAATTGTTCATTTATGTAATGTATTGGAGGTTTCCCCCTCGAAGTGGCTTATTTCTAAGGCGTTGATATTTCTTTTCTTCTATTTTTGGAGCTGGTTACACAACAAAAACCGAGGAGAATGAAAAAATTTAACATCAACAATGAAATTTTTGAGAGAGCACAAGATCTATGCCAAATTCAACAAATGTGAATTCTTCCAGTCACGGGTTCAATATTTAGGACATATTTTTTCCAAGGAAGGAGTGGAAATAGACCCGGAGAAGATTTAAGCCATTATGGAGTGGCCTACTCCTCAAAATGTGACAGAATTCATATCCTTCATGAGATCAGTCAATTATTATCGGAGGTTCATCCATAATTTCTCAAATATTGGGCATCCAATCACAACGATACAAGGAAAATAAATTAAATTCTATTGGACATCATAATGTGCAACTAGCTTTAAGCAGTTGAAACACTTTCTCATGCATGCACCAATATCGAGGATAACGAATCCAGAAAAATATTTTGTAGTGTGTACAAATTCTTGCAAGGATGGACTCAGTGGAGTCCTCGTGCAAAAATGACAAGTGGTCTATTATGAATCGAGAAATTTGAGTGAACATAAGAAAAATTGTGTCTCTCATAACTTGGAGTTGCTGGTGATAGTGCATGCACTAAAAATGTGGAGGAATTATCTCCTTGGAAGGAAGTTTACCTTGATGTTATATCATGGAGGGTCGATCTATCTATTTTATCATCCAAAGATGAATGCAATATATGAAAGGTGTTTAGCCTTGATTAGTGAATTTGATATTGAAACCAAGTACATCACAGGAAATGAAAACAAGGTAACTAAAGGATACAAGTGGCCCACATAGTGGCTACAAGTTATTGTGAAGTTGACATCCAAGAAAATATTAAGGAGTCAATATAGTTGAATAAGATTACCAACAAGTAAAATAACATTTACAACAAGAGATGGGAGGAACATTAAACAAGAATCACTCACTTACAAATGACAATTTGTTTAAATTTAAAGGCAGGTCGTATATACCTTGCATGGGCGAATTGAAAAAGGTCATATTGGATGAATTTCATAAAGAACCATATTCTAGTCATCCTCGTTATTAAAATATGATAGCAACCATGAAAAAGACATATTATTGGCTAGGTATGAAAAGGAGGTGGTCGAATATATTGTTAGATGCTTAGGGCGTCAACAAGTAAAAGTTGAATGTAGGCGTCCAATGGGATTGCTACATCCAATATTGATTCCTAAGTGGATGTGGGAAGTCATTTTGATGGACTTCATCAAAAGGTTGCGAAGGAAATATAAGCAACACGATTTCATAATGGTGGTGATAGATAAGCTAAGAAATGTGGCTCATTTTGTAGTTGTTAAATCCACCTACAAGGAAATTGTCATTGCTCAAATTTTTATGAAGGAGATATTTAGATTGCATGGTATACCCAAGGATATTATTTCGGATCGAGATGCCAAATTCACCTCAAATTTTTGCAAAGCGTTGTTTGTTAATTTTGGGATAGAATTAGCTTTCAACACAATGTACCATTCTCAAACAAATGGGGCAATTGAAAGACTTAATAGAGTACTATAAGACATGCTTACAATGTATGTTATGCATCTTCCTAAAATAAGGGAAGATTTTATTCCTTTGGTAGAGTTTTCCTACAACAATATTTACTAACAATCATTAAAAATGATTCATTTTGATGCTTTGTATGGCGGGAAATGTAACACACCTATCAGCTGGAATGATCAAGTCAACAGGGTACTTCTTGGACCTAATATGTTGAAGGCAATGGAATAGGAAATCGCTGATACTATGAAGAATTTAAAAACAAATCAAGACAAGTAAAATATTTATGTAGATCAATGACCAATATTTTGGAATCTACATGATGTCCTGCAAGGTGAGGATCATGATGACGAATTTTCTTTCCAAATATCATGGCTTCTATGTCTTGATTTCTCTGGTGGACGTCGGTGGCAAGGCTGGACTAGCGGTGATAGAGCATGTCAGATATTACCCCTCCATTAAAGGCATCAAATTTTATCTACCTCATGTCGTGCCCATTGCGCCCTATTACCCAGGGGAGGAAGTGGCAAATTTGGATCGGATTATTTTTTCCAAGCCTGCTTCACCTGCATAAACGCATGCAGCCAGGATTGATGCCTATGAAAACAGATCTGATCATGGAATAAATGATTTTTTAATAGATTTAGACCAACATATATGGAAATTCAAGGAGTGGGGTCTGGGAAAGCAGAGATCTCTTGGCATCAAGAATATTTGGTGGTTTAGTAGGGAAAATACTAAAGAACTTGCTATTCCTTGGAATGATAGTGATTTTGAAAGTGTGGATCTATGGATATATACATTTTTTTTGTTGGATCTGGCCATGTTACCTCGAGTGCAAGTTGGGAGGCTTATCGGAGATTTTTTTTTCTCACTACTCCATATGGATCTAGGTCCTGGGGTCGTGATCTAGTGGAAATGCTGGAAAGATGAGGAAGAGCATGAAACTGCAAACAAAGGATTGATTTGCAACATCTTTCACTGCGATACTTGGTATGAGAAGACCGATCAGTGGGATTTGAAGTATCAGAGAGAAATGGCATGGCCACATCTAGACCCTAATATCATTCAAAGGAATTTTATCTTTGAGAAATCATGGTCATAAACCTCGGATTATCTTCCTGTCATAGATCGTATGGATCTCATCGAATCAATAACTCATGGATTTTTTCAGATATAGGGGATTTTCGGAACTATATGGAATGGATTTTTGTTTCATTCGATGTCAGGGAAGCTCTGAATTCCATTCTCCACCAATATTTATTAAAACTTTCTTGGACCCCCAATTTACCCTTTAATTCACTACTCGAGACCAATAAGTGAACGGATTTGGGATGCCAATCCCCAAATCTACTTAAAGGAGTTTCGTTCCAAATTTTTATTAAAATGCTGAGAGGGAAATCATTGTGTATGAGGGTATGGATTTGGAATCGGGTAAAAAATCTTAAGAAAAATATTCAAGAATAGTTGGGTATTCCAGAAATACTCCAAAATATGATCTATGCAAAGAAATTATTGCAAGAGGATTACAAGTTGCACGACTATGGCATTGTACCCAATGCAACCATCATCCTAAACATGAGACTTCTTGGAGGTTGTCTTGGATCTAACTCCAAAGGCATAGTTTCCTGCAAGGATGCAGTTAATATGAAGACAAGTCCACAAAAAAATATAGAACAATCGCCCAATCTTCCTAGTCCCTATATTGTGGTGCAGATGAACCAAGTGTTGGCCTTGATAATAAATCCGCTAGAGTTTAATGAGATCTACTTTGATTTCCATGCAAGAGAATTTATATGTATATTTAATGGATTCTGGCCCAAATTAGAGACTTTACATCAAAGTATTTTCTATACTTGGACAGAAAATTATGATATCCACCTATGTTCTAGGGGTTTTTTTATTGTAAAATTTGACACAACGAAAGATCTGGATTATGTATTAAAAGAGGGACCATGGTTTAGGGGCAATGCGGGACTATTCATGATACCTTGGTTTCCGAGATTTGATGCTAATGCTATGGTGGTATCCAAAATGCCAGTGTGGGTTAGGTTACATAATCTACCCCTTAATTTCTAGCATCAAAAAGTATTAGAAGGAATAAGGAATTATTTGGGGAATTTCCTAAAGGTGGATGCAGATAGAGTCTCAAAAGGAAATTTCACATTTTCCATAATATATGTAGAGTTAGACCTTAGTAAAGGCTTACCTAATCAAATTATTCTGATTCAAGACAATCTATAGTGCTCCCAGCCTCTTGAATATGAGAATAAAAAATTTTGTTGTCGTATATGTCTTCAAACTAGCCATATTAAAATGCATGTCCTCAAGCAAAAAGAGACAAGCTCAAAAGCCAAAAGGTTGGTAGTTTTCAGAATCTCGGGAAGTAGAACCAGAGGATGCAGAAATCCCAGAAAACACCTTAAACATTAATGACCATAAATCCCAGGATACCACACAGAAGAATGAAATAGAGCATAATTCTTCATTCGTTCCAATGCCTTCAATTCAGCAACAACAGATTGAGAAGATTCCATCTGAAAAATAAGCAATTGGTACCAAACAAATTCATGCATCAGAAATTTCGGATTTCGATAAATAAATCCATGTAAATGTAAAAGAGACTCGAATGACTATTGTATCTTCCACTCCCAACTCAAGTGGTTGGCGAAAAATGGAAAAAAAGAAAGGTAGAAAAGAGTACAGTAGTGTTATCTCTCTAGCGAGTTTCTATTGATCTTAGATATCAGGATCTGTTGTTTTACGCATGTGCTTTTTAGCATCTACAATATGTAATTTTGTTCAATATGAATAAAATTTTGTTTTTTCCTTGGGGAAAAATAAAATAAAAGAGTTATGTAGATCAACAAATAATGCACAAAGAGTTCCTAGTGGGGGAACTTATTTACCTCTACATCAGACCAAGAAAGATATTCACTGAAATTGGGTCTTGTGCAAAGCTAGCACCTAGGTTTTGTGGACCATTTTAGATTATCAAAAGAGTGGGGCCAATGGCCTACAAATTGGCCTTGCCATCCATAGTGAAGGAACATGATTTTTTCCATATTTATTTGCTTAAAAATTATGTGCATGATGCTGATCATGTTTTTGATTGGTCTATGATACGGGTGGAATCCAAGGGATAATTCCAACCAGAGCTAATTTACATTCTTGCTCGAAGGAAAATCACACTCTGGAATCAAGTAATTGATTAGGTTAAGGTGCAATGGAGGAACCTTGGACCAGATGAAGCCACTTGGGAGATGGTTGATTAGATGAGGGCATAATACCCATTTTTGTTTGTTGAGAAAGTAAATGTAAATGTAATTTTATTTATGAACAGAGTTTTGTATATAAATTTCATTGTAAATTTTGTGTTTGGGTATATAACACCAAGGATGGTGTTCCTCTAAGGGGTTTGGTCTATGACCTTTTTTGTCACCCCTTATGTAAATATTATTATGTGAAATTTATTTTAAACTGGTGTAATTGTAAATTGATGATCGGATTGAGAGTGGACACGGATTCATAGTATGTGGAGGTGAAGTTGCTTGGGAACAACTTGGAGATATAGAAAAAATTTGAAAGTTGAAATTAATTCCCACCTATATCCATGTTGAATTAAAGGAAAAAATGTATAAGCATTAAAGGAAGCAGATGGGTGCCTGAGTAAAAGGATGAGTCATTTTTCTCACGTCAAGGGATGTTGGATTTAGTCAACACACAAACAAGAAAAAATGCAATCAGAGAGGGAAAAAAGAGTTCAGACACAGAATATAGGGATAAAATAGGGTGGGATTATACAGAAGGGAAAACACATTCGGAAAGGAGGAGATAAAAAATAAAATATTACAGTGTGGTATGTGCAGAACAGTCGAAGTTCCCTGTGAAATTAATCAAGTGGAGCACTAGAGAGTGTTGTAGAAATTATATACAAGATGCATGTATATATCCAGATTCTTTTTATCTAACAATATTTAATCTTCTCGCTAAATACAGAATCCTTCCACTGTTAATCTTTTGCGAAAATTAAAATCAATTACAAACACATGAAGCAATAAAAACAATCGCACATAACACAGTTGTTTAACAGGAAAGCCTAAAGCTGAAAACCCCAACTATCATATATTATGTATCATGGAGATCATGTAACAATCTCATACAAAGCTTATTACATCAACCTCTCAGTACAATCAATCTTCATTACACACTGTCATGCAGAAATTTGCATCTCCATGCACCAATTTCTTGCCTCCTGACAGCCTGCCGCCACTACGCAATCCTTGCTGAAGAAGACCCCTGAATGAATTCGAACCTACCTTGCTTGCACTGCGCAATCCTCATTGGAAACTCCAATGTGTGTGTGGTGCAATCAATGCATCACTATAGTCACAACGGATAGTCCATATTTCCCTTTCACCTATATCTCCACTGGGTCTCCACTGGAACTGACATGCACTGTAGTTAATTGTTGTATTTGTTCAGTTGATTAGTGATTTATTATTTGTGAATTAATTAACTAATTAATTCACTTCACTCTCACTAGTGTATCATTCAGTTATACTAGATACAACTAGCTCAACTGAGTTTAACTCCATTAATTGAGTTAAACTAAATAACAACTCCATGAACTACTCTTCCAACTCTGTCATAACTATGCCACTTCAGTTCTAACTGAGTCCTCCATGCATGAACCACCAGTAAACCCTAGGAATTGCATAATTCCTTCATCCCACTGATTTTCCAAATCTATACACTGAAATTAAGTGCTCCAAGAGAATAAGTTGATGTTTATTGTTGGATTATTATTAAGAGCTAATAATAATAGACACTTCTATTTTTAGATCGATGATCTATAAATAGACTTCGCCCAATATTCTAAAAATAGAATTTCATCTATTTTTCCAACTTGACCAACCATCCACAAATAGCATCCTGTGACTTCTGAAATATGATCACCATGTCTAAAAATAGACATAGTCTAAAAATAGACTTACACCTAAAAATAGCCTACGGGCCCACTTAAAGAAGGTGACTGATTTTCACTAAGCTTCATCATCTTTTTGAGTCTAAAAAAGTGCTCTGGATTCCTATTTGTTGTTTAATAAGTGGAGACCAATATCTTTGGGTCCCCATGGATCCTATCGGAGGGAGTCATAATGTTCTCTAGATTCCTGCAAGGGACGGGTGAAGGCACTGTGGGCTCTAGAATCCTGAAATTTGAAATGGATGTTGATACTTTCGAACTTTGGATTTGTTGAAAAATCAAGGGGCATATAGATTGGGTGATTTCTATTTGATAACTTCTTGTGATGTATTTTTACTTCATTTGATTAGCTTCTTCTTTCACTTGGTTACAATTAGTGTTCTTGTCATCAAATAACTACCAAACAATAAAGAATAATGAGACAAGAGGACACAAGATATACGATATTAGCTAGGGCCAAAACCTCTCCTCATGAGAGGAAAACCCACAAGAACTCTTCTCTTCTTATAGAACTTCAAATGACAAATTTTAAGACCTATGACCCTTGACCAAGACCCATCCAAGACCAAGTCAAATTTCTCCTTTGAAAAACTTCCTTCTCATCAAGTCATCCCAAGTCAAACTTGCCTTATAGTAGCCTTCACTTCTCCTTTGACCAAGATTTTCGACCTGCAACTTTGACTACAATTTCGACCTCTCTTACCTATAATTTTTTGACTCCCTATTATCCTTGCAAATACCCATGTGTGACAGATCTAGGGCAGAGTTTGAGTGATTCTCTTCTTTTCTTGTCTTGAGCTTATCTTCTTAGAACTTCGACATGCAAGAATGATTCTTTGGATGTCATGTTTCGGCTTCTTTAAGGGCTGCAATATTTTACTTCAAAAACCCTAAATGCAGTCCACACATGTGAGATATTTTGTCCAAGAATAGTCTTCAAAATCCTTCGCTCTTTCTTCCTTTTGTCAATCATCTTCCTCGTTGGTTATTTATTCTCTTCTTAAGCTTATAATCGAGCTACTTCTCTGATTATATATGTCCAAAACGAGGTCAAGGTATGTCTTATATATAGGCTTCTTAAGTTGGTCGAACAACCCTTCCATGAGGTTGACTTGTCACTTTGTAGGCCAACTATAACTCCTTTGAAGGCTGACTTGTTTCCTGCATGTTAACAAGGTCTTGTAGGGTCTTTAACTCAAACAAATTTCCTTTACAAGATGTAACATGCCCAAAAGGGTCTTCCATATATGAGAAAGATTCAATTGAATTATAGACTCAATCGCAAGCCATAAAAGCACTCAGTGGTTGCTTGACCTATAAATAAATTTTCTTGAGGATGAAACCCATGCCTAGAGAAGGACAATAATAAATATATTTTTCTCTTTACATCAAATACATAAAATCATGATGACATATGTCATTATGAATACTGAACATAGTTACATATTTCAACACATCCTCTTAACTAGGGGGGTATTCATAATCCTTACAAGGTACTTGGACATTCTCAAACTAAAGAATTCTCATAAGAAGAGTTGAATTGGTAAGCCATCTCATAATCTATCTTGTCAGGTTATACCAAATCATCTCATTATACAAACCAACATTATCACATATCAAGGCCTTAACTAACAATTTTATCGCTCCATAAGATCAATGCCCAATTTTTTCAAGACCAATGACTGATAGACACCATCATCATTGTCTCTCAAGGCACATACCCCACCCAGATGTCTACAGGGTATGTCCTTTTAGGACAATTCCTATCTTAGAATAACATGTCCTCAAGGAATTTCCTCTTCGAATAATCTTATGAATTGAATTCCCTACCACATCCCCAAAGAGTATCAGAATCAATATCAAATGCTTACCCAGACCTCCATTTTTTTTTCACAACATGAAGACAAGAATGATGTGTCTATCTCTCCCTCTTAACTAGCGACTTGTTACTAACAACAGTTATATGCTCTTTGGTGGAGGTCACATTACTATCAGCAACTCGTAGGGCTCATCCTTTCGATGTCATGAATTTCATCTTCTTCATTATGGAGCAATCATATACTAGATTTTCTTCATATGGCATCTACCATCCATCGCTTTCCTTTCAATGAACCGTAACGTTGAACCAATAGTCATGCCATCCTTCTTTGTAGTAGAAATTGATCGTCTAGTCCACCTCTGGATTTTCTTCACATAGCTGCCTTTTTCCAAACCATGTTTCTTTTAGGATCTTCAATCCATTCCCATGAGTACTAGTTGTAGGTGACATCTACAAATCTCTTTTCGGTAGCCCTGTTTCAACCCAACCAGATGTTGTTCAAATATCAAAATGAACATCAAATCAAAGTTACCTTTTATGATGAAATTTTATCATGGCATATGCTTCTTGCAACATCAACTTCCTGCACATTCATAAACACATATCCAAGGGTCTCCTTCCTTCACATACTTTATCAAGGTCATCATACCTTCTCTATGGAGATGTCATAGCTAATTATTCTAGTTATCAGATGTTCATCACTTATCTTACGTGAATATAGTTGCATCTTGCACGAGCCCTCCTTCCTTTATTCTCATATTTCTCTGCAGGAATTTATTTTCATAGTTCCTTCATCATTGTCAACCACCTCATATTTCATATCAGGTCTTATTATGTTGATTTTATCTTATCAATATGTGAACTAGTTGAAGACATATGTCTTCATGCATCTTTCTAAAGGAAGATATTCTTATCCTTTGATCATGCTCACGAGATAGAGAATTCAGCCATGATATCCATAACTATATGATGGCATGATTTAATATATAAAATATGTACATACCTATTTTCTCTTTTTTGTCATTATTACTTCCTTTGGCAATGTCATTTCCTTGATTTAAAGTACTTCAACCATATTGACATGTTGCTTTCATGTGTTATCATAATATCATCCTTCTAAAAAATGCAATGGATCCCACACAAGGTAGAATTATCAACAGACACTTGCTTCTTCCAAGTAGAGGTGAACCTTCTAATTAAGATTACAATGTAGGATCTTGATTATCCTAATCCTACAAATGCTAATTCCTAATGATGATGATGTATGATGAATTATTTCTATGCTAGATGAATTTATTCAAATCATATATACTACTTATTTTGGTTGACCTTTTTCATGCTTACAATGAGGTTACCATGAGATAATTCATTTCTATCATGATGATAACTACAACCATGTATACTTCTATTTCATATATGCTTTCAAGCTTCTATAATAATATCAATATCTATTGCTTAAATCGTATGCTTCTAATATGATGTCATCTTCTAATATAATGCATCCTATCATACTTATAATTCTTCTTATCCTAAAATCAATATTTAGCCATGGTAGAGATATTTTCACCTCCTAATTCTCCTTGCTATGCACCTAAGAGATCTTAATAGTGAAGATGTATCCCTTCCTTCTTGGATTTATTCTCACCATGCTCTTATACTTATTAGGTGATATGAGCTTCATTCCTTTCTTTTTTTTTTGTGTTGTCCTTCTTGAGTTTAAGACAATTTCTCTTGAAATTCCCATATTCCTGACATCCATAACATTGGATCATTGACATATCGGTCTTCTTTTTCTTTTCTAAGGACCAAACTTTCCAAATTTTCCTTTTCTCTTGGCCATGGCACCAAATGTTGGAACCTGCTCAGTTGACCCAACCTCGCTCTTTCCCTTCAACGTAGTTTCTTCAATCTTGCACAGTGACCAGAGTTCATTGAATGGAGTGGCTTCCTTATTTCTATAGATGCTTGATACAAAATTTCCTCATTCATCAGGTAGTGAATTGAGCACAACGGTGTTCATTTATTTGTCAGACATTATTTCCCCTAACTCTTGTATTTGGTCTCTTATTTGTGACACCCTAATAAGATATGAGGCTATCTCTTCTTCCTTTGATACCTTAATATTGTATAGCTTGGTTATCAAAGATATAACTTATCTTGTAGTGCTTACGGAGAATAATTATACTAGCTTATCATATATTTCTTTTGAATTCTCCAACTTTGCTACATATGGGATGGGGGAATCCTTGATTGATTCTATAAGGATCCTTTGAGCCCTTATTTCCCCTTTCATATATTTCGATAGATCTTGAGCTTAGTCTTGTGATGGTTTCGATATTGAACTCTTAACATGTCCAATAAATTCATTCTCTTTTAGGATCAAATCTGTCCTCTTCTTCCATGCAAGGAAATTTGATGACCCGGCCAATTTGTTTCTCTCCTTGCAAAATTAAGTCATTTTGATAGTAGATTCACACATAAATATAAAGGTACTTAATTGTCAAGTGAAGATTCTTATTTGATGATGATATCATTAACTTGATGCCTTTCTTGATTTGATGATAGTTGATTATGGTTGCTTCCTTGAAGATGACAATACATCTTCTTGTAGGGATGTCCTTCTTCAAATATACTTGAGATGTGATTATTTCTTCAAAGAGAGGGAGATCACCTTGATTTCTTTTATAATGATAGCAATGCTTCTTATTGCTTCATTGAGATGTATAAATGTATAATATGGATACTTTAAGATGCTTAATATGTATAGTACTCCTTTCTACGAGTGGAGGTAGGGTCTTTCTTGAAAGTAGACTCTTTGAGGTCTTCTCCCTAATGTTTCTTCTAGATTGTATGAACCTTGTGATGCTCCTTAGATCCTTTCTTCAAGATTATGTGCATATTATTCCTTATTTGATGTTTTTATGTCCTCTTTAATGTATTGGCTTCATTGATACTCCCTTTTGATGATTCTTCTCTCAAGTTGCCTTTACGTGTCTTGTCACTTTAGCTCTGATACCATGTTGATAAATCAAGGGACAGCTTGATTAGATGATTTATCTTACTTTGATAATTTATTGTGATGTATTTTTACTTAACTTTATTAGCTTCTTCTTTCACTTGATTATAATTAGTGTTCTTATCATCAAACAACTAGCAAATAATAAAGAATAATGAGACAAGAGGACACAAGATATAATTTATCAACCAGGGCCAAAACCTCTCCTCTTGAGAGGAAAACCCACAAGGACTCGTCTTGATCTAGGTGGATATTGGTGGTCATATGCCTATTCCACCTGAACCTATAGTCGGTTTCATTAGTTTCCTTGATTATAGCACAATTTAGTAATTTTAGCATTTTTTCAAGTCCTGAACTTTGGAGTTGTTTTGACCCCCTAAACGGTGTTTTTTTTTAGGTTCACATCAAGCCTATAGCCACATGCAAGGGATTGTTTAAAATATTGTATTACTCAAAGAGACCTTTCTAATGAGGTATCGTATGAACCAAACGAAGATCATATGACCAATTTACGACCCCGGGAAGTTGGCTGCCCAACTAATCCCAACAGGGCCCACAAACTCTCAGTGTTCCATCTCCTAGGGTTAGGGTTTTGGTTTTTTTATGGTTTCCCTTTGTTGTTCAATAATAAAAATTCCCTTTATCCTCATTGTAACATAGTCCAGAGGCATCTAGAAACCACATCCCTTCTCAAAGATAATCTACCATCACCCGAGCTAGTTCATTTCCATTCTGTATGTAAGCATCTTTCAGTTCTTTGATATTAATTAAATGAAGATTTATCTCTACTAAATATTCGTGTTTAAATTTATATCTATATTATATTTTTTTCCTACATAATTATGGATCAGTGGTATCAGAGCAGTCTACTCTTTCTCTATTTTTTTTTTGCATGTACCCAACGAGGTCGAGGTATAAGGAGTTAGGGCTCAAATTGGTTGAACCTTTGAAGGACCGACCATGCAAACCCTAATGGCCTCCCACGGAGGAAGAAAATAAAGACAAGGGAGCAGGAGATCCTTTCAAAATATTACTTGAATAAGCCCTTAAGCGACAAAGGAATGTGATGATGGACAACTTTGCCCAGATCCTTCAGTGGATACCCACAGGGGACACCTCTTCATCTAGAAGCCACTCTAGAGGTTCCACTCCCTTCAAGGTACAAGTCAACTTTGACTTTCCCATATTTGAATGCCAAATAGATTCAAATTTCATAGATAGATGGTTAAATTTTTTGGAAGGATATTTTTTGGTTCATAATTTTTCCTATAGGGGAAATATTACTTTTGCACTACTCAAAGTTTCCCCTCATGTCAAGGACTGGTGGGAAACCTACTGTGAGCAGAGGGACAAGAGAGAACCCTCATTTTTTTCAATCACACCCACTTGGAATTATTTCTGAGATGCCATCAAGGAACAACATTACCTCGTGGGTAGCTATGAGGACAAGTATGCAATGGACTACATTGTGGCAGCAACGAGATCAAGATATGCATGAGCTAATGAATATTTTCAATACTATGCACACAAAGTTGGGTATCAAATATTTTGAGAAACATCTATTTCTCAAGTATCATAGTTGATTGCACAAATACCTTCAGGAGGAAATGGAGTTCTTAGACATATTTTGGCTTGGTGCAGCATACCGATATGCTCCTAAGATTGAGAAAAAATTCAAGCTAAATAAGTGAGACTTTGGATCTGTGAACCCAAAGTAGAGAAAAGGTTCCCCCAAGCGATAGAGCAATGGGAAGATTCAAGTTGCGACCCTCCAGGACAACTCCTCAAATCTGCAAGCCAAGAACAATGGGAAGGCAAATAAAGACACTGATAAGTGATGTGAGTTCCATAAAACTCACACTCGCAACACGAATGAACGTTGTGTGAAGTGGGCATTGGTGGAAAAATTAAAATACTAAGAGACGGATGCATGAATTGATTCTGAGCCAAAACCCAATAATGGAACCGACAAGGGAAAGCAGATCATTCATGTCAAACACACAACAATGATAGCCACAACCAAGCTCAAAAAGGTGGAACATGAGGATCTAGATGAGGGGGAGTGCCTCTTCCACTTGCAATCAATCCTACCAAGCTAATCAGGGGATAAGGATTAGCTAAAATCATGGCCGAAACAAATTTTCAAGCACTGGACATAAATATGATTCACTCATTGGATGAACAAGAGGAGTTGGCTACTCCACCTATTGAGGAAGCATTTATGAACTCACCCTGGTATGTTAATATATTATATGTGCTTTTTAATCTAAATGTTCCTCCTGGTTTGTCCAAAACAAAGGCCAGATTCTTGAATCTTAAAGCTGCAAATTTCTACATTCTAGAAAAAGTTTTGTATTGGAAAAATTCTGGTGGTGTATTGCTTAAACGTTTGCTTGAAGAAGATGCAGATAGGATTATGCATGAATTTCATGAAGGCGAATGTGGAGGCCACCTCTATTGGAAAACCACTATCAATAAAATCCTTAGAGATGGTTACTATTGGCCTACCCTCTTCCAAGTCATCCACAAAATGGTAGTTTCCTGTCATAAATTCCAAATCTTTTAGGGTAAAAGAAAACTACTACCTTTTCCATTACAGTCTATCTTTGTTGAAGCTCCTTTTCAATAATGGGGTCTAGATTTCATTGGAGAAATTCACCCTGCCTCCTCTGCCCAGCATAAATGGATCCTTACTACAATTGACTATTTTACAAAGTGGATAGAAGCCATCCCTTCCAGGACTGACACAGACTCGGTGATTATCAAATTCCTTGAGAACAATATTCTATCTATATTTGGTTGTCCTAGGAAAATCATTACTGACAATGTTGTTGATTTTAGATCCAAGAAAATGGTGGATTTTTTCCACAAATATAGCATTACTTTGGGGCATTCTATATCTTACTACCCTCAAGGTAATGGGTTGGTTGAATCCTCTAATAAAATCTTGGTAAACATCATTAAAAAAATGTTGGAGGAAAGCAATAAATCATGGCACAGCACATTGGTACATGCACTGTGGGCAGACAGGTTAAAAAATAAGAAATCAATTGATATGTCTCCCTATCATCTAGTCTATCTAACATATGCAGTCTTCCCAACAAGCTTGGGAGTGTGTTTGGTCAATTTAGTGTGTCCTAAATTGCTACATTAATTTGTCAATCCGGGATTCGTAAGCTGACGAAGTGTGGCGCACTATATGTGCAAGATAACCTATCTCTTACTTTTTGTCGTTTTTGGGTTTTTTATTTATCTTGGGGGTTTTTTATCTTGGTTGGTTTCCTAATGTGAGATGGAAATTCTAAAAGACAAGTATGGATATAAATGTTCAAGGCAATGATGTCCTTTATAATGATTTCCCAAACTTCAAACTTCAAGAGGGTTTTAAAACATGCAATAACAAAATTAATTCCTAAAAGAAAATGAAAATGTGCCACTATACTAGTCAAACAAACAGTGAACTATTGATCATGAAACCCATTACCCTTGCTGCTGTCTAAATACACAAGAAACTGTGCTCAAAGAAATCCAAGAATTGCAAGCAAAGTAAAGCTAAAATCAAATTACATCAACTCATATTCTGACCCCTCACCATTAGTCTCACTATGGCTTTTGGAGGTAATCATAAACAACTTGAGCAATCTGATATCTAATTTGCAGAAAAATAAACTAATATCAAATTACACACTCATACTTCAATCCCTCACCATTATTCTCGCTATGGCTTTCGGAGGTAACTGATAATGACATGAGAAATTTAATATCTAACTTGCAGAAAAATAAACTAATATCAAACTACACACTCATACTTTAATCCCTCACCATTAGTCTCGCTATGGCTTTCGGAGGTAACTGATAATGACATGAGTAATTTAATATCTAATCTAACTAATAAAGCAAATGTACAAAACTGAAATAAATAAAACAGTGCTGGAATTAAAAGCTAAGAAAAATAAATCAGCAGAAGGACAAGACCGATTCCATGTCATTAGTCATTGTAAAACTATGTGCAAATGCCCGGGCTGCCTACTGTAATCTGGAACAAAGACACTGATCAGTTAACAGCAGTATAAAGCATGAAAAATATGGACAGAAATAAAATGTTAATACCATAAGAGATGTAATATATACACGTGAATAACTATGGCATAATGAACGTAAGGAAATAAAGCATGAAACTATACAACAATAAACAAAACCTCGGCGTGTGCAGGGGCCCTCTACACAATCCTCGGGCAACAGCTATCAACCACGAATTATGCTTATGAACAGAGTCTTCTCATGTATTCAAAACGCAGTCATAACAAGGAAATAATGTCACGGCACAGTGGGCTTTCTTTTCAGCAAAATTACATTACAGAAGATAGCTACTATGCGTATGAGAACGCATTATTTATAACAGAGGATGACATAACTACTTTCCTACAATCTGCGTTGATAAAAGACACGTGAACAACCACGTCCAGAAATCTAGCATTATGGTTGTCGTGAAGATTAAATCTATGGAGGGTGGCCGTTGGATTCGGCTTATGGAGCAGTTCACAGGTGTTGATATGTCCCCTGAGATTTAGGAACAGCCACGCAAGTCTTCATGTGCTGAAAAGCGGAGTTATGTCACCGTAGGACTCTTAGGTTGACCACCGCTTAACTACCTTTAAACACGATATTCTTTAGTGAATTTGACTGAGCCAATAGGACTGGGTCCATATCCATGTCATTTCCAACTTGCCCATGTGGCTTGATTTTCCTGAAGACACCTGCAATATAGACTTTAACAAAATGGCTGCGGAAAGTTGAAGCAGCTGCGGAAAGTGACAAAATTCTGCAGCTCAATGAGCAAAAATCTAATTCAAACAGCAGACACAAAACATAGTTAAAAACCACTTTAAATTCTCTTTTATGATTAATATGCAATGATTTTGATGACTTAGGAGGTCCAGGTAAATGGAAAAAGTCTAGAAAGGTGTATAGGAAAGATGTAAGTTTGGGACTCAACATACCCCCACTGTGAAGGTGTTGCATGTCCCCATGCAACCAAAATTTTGATCATCCTCCTTCAATTCATATGCCCTGATACCTCTGTCAGTACATCCAGTCCTCTTCTCCTCTTTCTTGGTGCTACTAACATCCTGGGCTTCTTCATCAAGCATCTGAATTTGAGATTAATCAGTGCTCTACTTATCTTCTTGCATTTCTTCTTCAATTTCCTATTCTTTTTGTGCCACAGTCCTAGATGTAGCATAGTGTTGTCATGAATGATCTTGTCCAATTTTCTTTTCTCCTTTAATGCTTCATTTTCATTTTTAATATGTCTATTTAAAACCTCCAACTCAAAGACTTCTTGTTTCAATGATTGGACTAGAGCTTCTTGTGCTGTGTGAGGCTGAGTGGATGAAGTGCTGGGACCTGTGGCTGTTCTTTCTAAGGATTCTATGTAATCATACACCTCTTGTTGCTTTGGATCTATCTCAGGTGTCGTTTTCCTCGGGCTGTCCCCAAAATGCTGTGGAGGAGAATTGACTTCAAAATCTGGTCGAAAAGGACTCATGTCAACATCTTGAGGACTAGTTTCAACGTTTGGCCGAGAATGAGGTGGACTACGGCCAGCTGGAGTTTGTTCAGGTGTTCCTTCTCCCAAATCAATAAAATGGGGTCCTTTTGTTTGTGCTTTCCTCCACTTTCCTTTAAGCCTGGTGCTTCTTCTTACATGTTGTGGACTACTGTCTTTTTCCTTCTGTTTTTATTTTCCTTTCTTTTTGGCCATAGCTGACTGTTCCTGAAGGTGAACTAGTCTCTTAGACAATACTTGATGGTCTTCTTCTGAGGAAGGGGTTTGATGCATAGCCTCAATGCTTCTTTTCTCTTTTGATTTTGTTGGCTTTTTACCCTCAGTCTTTTCCTTCCTCCTTTTAGACAGTCTTTCTTCTCTACTAGTTCTTTCAACTGTGTTAGTAGGAGTGCTTTGAGTTTTATCACCCGTTCTCTTTCTTCTACTTCTTTTTGATGTACTGCCTTCAGGGGTTTCTTGGGGTTCTTCAAAGAAATTTCTAATTAAAAACTGCTCCCAGGTGTCCTTTTTCTCTTTTAATTTTTTTTCTATCAAGATTTTCACGAGACCATGGTGATACAAATGTGGTTCTACGTCCCCCAGATGCTTTTGGATGGTTACAGACATATTTTTCAAACTGTTTAGTAAAAAGTATGGCAGATTGAGGGTCTGGTTGTCTAGGAAATTCATCAACAGTCGGGTATGATACATGTACATTGATCCAAAACGTCCCTCACAGGTGATAAACTTTTGAATAACCAATAGTAAACTGGCCCACTCTTCTTTTAAAGCATGGACAGGAATTCCCTTTTTGAAAATGGTGACATCCATACCTGGGTTACGTAGGATCACTCTCCAAGCTTCCTCGCCAATGCTCTTGTTCTTGAACCAGCGTTCACCTTCTTGAGGGAGTTCTGTAGCAGCTGCTATGGATGCCTCAGTCACTGTAAATTTGAGGTCCCCAATTTCTACCTCCAGACCGTTGAAAGACCTCGCAAAATCTTTTGTTACCTCCTTATTGTAGCCTTTAAACTTTTGAATAAACCGAAGCCATTTTGCATTTTTCAATATGTCTTTGACTTGCGGGTATCCTTCCATAAATTTGGGTCCCTCTGGTTTTGTCCTCAACAACCGACCCATCCTTCCTTCTGTTCTTTAAAACTCGTATGCGTGAGGAGGGTTTAGCGGAGGTAAGACGGCTGAATTAGCGGAAATGAACAAGGTTTATGAAGGAGACCAGTGACTGTAAGCGGATATCAGAGAATATGTACACGGAATGAAGCGGAACAGAGAACAAAATGGGGTGAAGGCTTATGTGAGCATGGTGGAAATGCAGCCGTGAGGTCAATAGAACAGTAGGGGGAGTAAAATGCATCTGGCAGTATTTAAAATTGGGTGGCTGCAGAGTAGACGCAAGCACGTTTATGAAACGGCTACGGATTTTGTGCAGCTGACAGAAGCCGTAGTCAAATCAACCACGTTCCATAATTACAGGTGGAGTATCAAAGTATAGCCGAACACGAGTGAAGACCGGAGGCTTGATTATGAGGCCGTTTAAAAATGAATGCAAGGATTGTGGGGGAATCGTATAGAGATCGTGGAACGGTTATGGAGTTATCAACGCAATCATTTCATATAATGGAGCTATGGTTTATAACTATGTAAAAATGTGCTTGAATGCCATTTGAAATAAATTTCTACTCATACCTTGGAATTCTTGCCATTTTTCATTAGTCTTCAATCAATTTCTCCTCGTTGATGCTTTTGAATGCCTCATGTCTTCATAATATGTCCTCATACCTGCATTTGATTTCATGATTGTTGAACTAACATCTGACTGTAAATTTTTGAAAAATAGAGTGGTGGCTGCAGAAACTGCTTCTGGCTGCAGAAACTGGTGTCAACTGCGGAAACTGACACAGCAATTATTTGGGTGAATGGAGATGGATAGATGATAACTGACTGAATGAAAATGGTCATGAAAGAAAATTTTTATTGGTGAAATGAAATGAAATAGATGAAATGGAGTGGGTTGTCATAAAACTTGTGAAATGAGAGAGAGAGGGAATTTTTTTTGGAAAATATAGGGTGTCAGGTGTTCCTGATTTTCACCCTACATTTTCTGTATAAGACTGCCAATTAGTGATTGGTTTTCAGGCTTATACATTTTTATTTTTATTTTATTTTTTGAAACTGAAAAGAACAAAGGCTAGGCTGGTGGAGAAGAATGATTCTTCTTCACTAGCCTTATTGCAGAATTATCTTGAAACATTTTGACAAATTCCTCTTTTGAGAGTGGCTTATGATAGATCTTTAATCTGTGGCCATTCACAATAAGAGGAGTTTGAGATTCATCAATGGTCTTGTTTCTTACCGCTCCATTGCTAAAGATCTTGTAAATCTCATATGGCCCAAGCCAATGAGTCTGAAATTTTCCTTTAAAATCTTTAAACTTGGAATCAAATAGCAATGCCCAATCTCCTTCTTGAAACTTCTTCTCTTTGATGTATTTGTCATGCCATTTAGCTCTTTGATATTGAACTAGATCAGTTCTTAGAATTTCCTCTTGTCTAATCTCATCTAGCTCATTCAACTGCTCCATTCTATGCTTTTGGGCTTCTGATAGATCCATCCCCAACTGAACTGCCATCTTGAAGGTTTTGGCTTGGAACTCAATGGGGAGAAGGACTTCTTTCCCATAAACACGTTCATAGGGAGAATGTCCTGTTGTATTTCTCCATGTAGCTCTATAGGCCCACAAGGCTTTAGGAAGCCTTTCTGCCCAATCTCTTCTGTGTAGATGAACAGTTTTGGTGATGATACTTTCGAGAACTTTGTTTGTAGACTCCACTTGACCATTTGCTTGCGGATGGTAAGGAGTAGATCTTCTGTGCTTTATTTTGTATTCTTCCATCAGCTTCTCCATCAGGTTGGATGTGAATTGGCTTCCCTGATCTGTCACAATTTCTCTTGGAACACCAAAGCGAGTAAAAATATCCTCATAAAGAAAATTAACAACTGAATTTTTAGTAGCAGACACAAATGCTTTGGCTTCCTCCCATTTAGTAACATAATCAGTACAAACCAATATATACTTCTTTTGCTTAGATGGTGGATTAATAGGTCCAATGAAATCTAAAGCCCATTTTTCAAAGGGTTCGATGAGTACCTGTGGTTGCAATGGCATTTCATTTGAAAGGGTAGGTTTCCCTACTCTTTGGAAGCTGTCACACTTTTTGACATATTTTTTTGCATCTTTGAAGAGGGAATGCCAACAATATCCCAAAGAGAGGATTTTATAGGCTATCCTTTTGTCAGCAAAGTGTACGCCGCATGGTTCATCATGACATGCCTTGAGGATATCAGGTATTTCATCCTCCCTGACACATCTTCTGATCACAAGATTTGGCCCTATTTTAAACAATTTGTTAGAAATCCACGAATATTTTGAACTTTGCTGAATAATCTTTCTTCTTTCACTTGGAAATAAATGTGGAGGCAGTTTCCCTGTAACCAAATAGTTAGCAATATCTGCATACCAAGGGGTCTTAGTAGTTACTGCAAACAAGTATTCATCAGGAAACTTATCCTCTACAGGAGAATCTTATTTAGTATGCTGAATCCTAGATAAGAAATCAGCTACTGTATTTTGTTTCCCTGGTCTATCCAACAGAGTAATATTGAATTCCTGCAAAAGTAGGAGCCATCTTGTCACTCTGCCATTAGTAACAGGTTTTTTCATTAGATATCTAATCGCAGAATGATCAGTATGAATAAAAGTTTCATAGTCTGTTATATAATGTCTAAACTTATTGATTTCATGAACAACAGCTAAAAACTCTTTTTCAGGTACAGTATAGTTCAACTCAGTGGGAGTCAAATTTTTACTGGTATAGTAAATGGCATATGGGACTAAATCCTTTTGACCCAACACAGCTCCTTGAGCTGTATCTGAAGCATCTGAAGAAATATGGAAAGGTAGTTTCCAATTTGGTCCTCTCAAGATAGGTGCTTCAGATATTCTTGTTTTCAAAGTTTCAAAGGCTGATTGACAATCAGGATCCCATTTGAATTCACAGTCTTTTGTGAGCAATTTGAAGAGTGGAGATGCTATTTTAGTGAAGTTTTCTATAAATCTTCTATAGTATCCAGTAAATCCTAGAAAATTTCTAACATCTCTTTGACAATTTGGAATAGGCAACTTGGAGATGACTTCAAATTTTGATCTATCAACCTTAATCCCATGTCCTGAAATATGATGCCCCAAAACAATACCTTCAGTAAACATCATAAAGAATTTTTCATGGCTTAGTGAAAGGTTTGTTTCTTTACATGTTATAAGGACTTTTTCCAAATTTTCTAATGCCTCTTCAAATGAATTACCATAAACTGTAAAATCATCCATATAAAACTCTACACAATCATGGATTAGATCAGAAAAAATTCCTAGTACTGCTCTTTGGAATGTTGTAGGTGCATTACATAACCCAAAAGGAAGCACTCGGTAGGCAAAAGTTCCCCATGGACAAGTAAATGTGGTCTTATCTTGATCTTCAGGTGCTACCTGAATTTGATTATAGCCACTAAAAACATCCAAAAATGAAAAGTACTTTTTACCTGCTAATGTATCTAATACCTGATCGATAAAAGGCAAAGGAAAGTGATCCTTCAAAGTTGCTTTGTTCAATTCCCTGTAATCAATGCATACCCTCCATTTACCATTCTTTTTAGGTACTATAACCAAAGGAGAAACCCATCGGCTATCCGAAATTGGATAAATGAAGTTTACATTGAGAAGTTTTTGGAGCTCTTCTTTCACTATCTCCCTAAGATTTGGATTCATCCTTCTTTGAGGTTGTCTGATTGGTCTACCGTTTTCCTCAATATAGATATGATGGATGCAAGTCTTAGGATCAATACCTTTCATGTCAGTATACTCCCATGCAAATGCAGTAGAATGTTTTTGCAAGATTTTGGTTAGTTCTTCTTGTTGTGACTTTTCCAAATTTTTGTTGATATTCAATGTTTTTCCTGAAAAAATCTCAATGGTAGAACTACCGAACTCTTCCATAGAGTAAAGAGACATTTGTCTTGATGATAAATATTCAATGTCAGATTCCAACTGAAATTGTGTGGGGTCATATTCTGAAGATGTCTCAAAATTTTCTAATGTGTTCAGAATTTGACTATCCTCATTGATTTCAGAAATGGTAAAGACAGGTTGTATAGTGTCCTCATCTAAGTTGCTCATCTTTGCTCTTTTTAAGTTGTATTGAAATCTTTCAAGTAAATCCTCCAAATTTTCATCTTCTTTTTGCACCATTTTCAATACCTCATCCTTGTGATTGGTGGGCATGCAATAGTCCAGGTATCTATCCAAAAATGTTTGTTTCATATCATTCCAAGTCCTAATAGATTGGGTGACTAATCCCATGAACCATTTCAAAGCGGCTCCCTTCAATGTTGAAGGAAACGGTTTGAGTTTTTGAGAGTCTTCCATATAGTCATAGGTTCGGCACACGACTTCAAACTCAAATAGAAATGTTTCAGGATCCTCACTTCGCAATCCATAAAATTTGGGGAGGACAAATGGTGAGATGTTTTTCATCGTTGTATGAGTTTCCTCATCAACTATAGGGAATCCAAACGAGTTGTCTCCTTCCCTATTTCTTCCATTATTACCTCCACCTCCACCATTGTTGCCTCCATTATTTCCTCCTCCTCTACCTCTACCTCTACCTCCGAATCCATCTACTACTTCTTCTGTCATGATAGTTTCTTCAGAGTCCTCAGAGTCCTCTGGTTCTTCTATCAAGGGAGGATGAGAGGGAGTTTCTTCCTTTTCTTCTTCAGGTGATTCTACTTCTTTAATTACAATATGCTCTCCTGTAGAAGTAAAGAAAGGGTCTTCTTCTAAATGAGATTTGGTAGATGGTGTAGGAGAATTCTCTAATTCAGCTGCTCCTTGAATTCCAGGAATCTTAAGGCTAGGGGTAGATGGTGGTGAATCTTGTCTATGCCTTGAAGAAGATGGAGTTGTGAAAATCGAACTCTTGGCACTAGCTATAAACCTTCCCCTAGAATCTCTTGCTCTATGCATGTCATTTTTTTTTATTTTTAAGTTGGGCTAATAATTCTCTTTCTGATCTTCCAGGTCACACTAGGTGCAAGAGGAGAGCATACTTGAAGAAGTTATCAATTTTTCCCTTCTTTTTATTGTTTTTTTTTTTAAGAAATTGGCTACCTAGTTACACTTCCCTGGCAACGGCGCCAAAATGTTTGGTCAATTTAGTGTGTCCTAAATTGCTACATTAATTTGTCAATCTGGGATTCGTAAGCTGACGAAGTGTGGCGCACTATATGTGCAAGATAACCTATCTCTTACTTTTTGTCGTTTTTGGGTTTTTTATTTATCTTGGGGGTTTTATCTTGGTTGGTTTCCTAATGTGAGATGGAAATTCTAAAAGACAAGTATGGATATAAATGTTCAAGGCAATAATGTCCTTTATAATTATTTCCCAAACTTCAAACTTCAAAAGGGTTTTAAAACATGCAATGACAAAATTAATTCCTAAAAGAAAATGAAAATGTGCCACTATACTAGTCAAACAAACAATGAACTATTGATCATGAAACCCATTACCCTTGCTGCTGTCTAAATACAAAAGAAACTGTGCTCAAAGAAATCCAAGAATTGCAAGAAAAGTAAAGCTAAAACCAAATTACATCAACTCATATTCTGACCCCTCACCATTAGTCTCGCTATGGCTTTCGGAGATAATCATAAACAACTTGAGCAATTTGATATCTAATTTGCAGAAAAATAAACTAATATCAAATTACACACTCATACTTCAATCCCTCACCATTAGTCTCGCTATGGCTTTCGGAGGTAACTGATAATGACATGAGCAATTTAATATCTAACTTGCAGAAAAATAAACTAATATCAAACTACACGCTCATACTTCAATCCCTCACCATTAGTCTCGCTATGGTTTTCGGAGGTAACTGATAATGACATGAGTAATTTAATATCTAATCTAACTAATAAAGAAAATGTACAAAACTGAAATAAATAAAACAGTGCTGGAATTAAAAGCTAAGAAAAATAAATCAGCAGAAGGACAAGACCGATTCCATGTCATTAGTCATTGTAAAACTATGTGCAAATGCCCGGGCTGCCTACTGTAATCTGGAACAAAGACACTGATCAGTTAACAACAGTATAAAGCATGAAAAATTATGGATAGAAATAAAACGTTAATACCATAAGAGATGTAATATATACACGTGAATAACTATGGCATAATGAACGTAAGGAAATAAAGCATGAAACTATACAGCAATAAACAAAACCTCGGTGTGTGCAGGGGCCCTCTACACAATCCTCGGGCAACAGCTATCAACCACGAATTATGCTTATGAACAGAGTCTTCTCATGTATTCAAAACGCAGTCATAACAATGAAATAATGTCACGGCACAGTGGGCTTTCTTTTCAGCAAAATTACATTACAGAAGCTAGCTACTATGCCTATGAGAACGCATTATTTATAACAGAGGATGACATAACTACTTTCCTACAATCCGCGCTGATAAAAGACACGTGAACAACCACGTCCAGAAATCTAGCATTATGGCTGCCGTGAAGATTAAATCTATGGAGGGTGGCCGTTGGATTCGACTTATGGAGCAGTTCACAGGTGTTGATATGTCCCCTGAGATTTAGGAACGGCCACGCAAGTCTTCACGTGGTGAAAAATGGAGTTCTGTCACCGTAGGACTCTTAGATTGACCACCGCTTGACTACCTTTGACCACGGCCTTCTTTGGTGAATTCGACTGAGCCAATAGGACTGGGTCCATATCCATGTCATTTCCAACTTGCCCATGTGGCTTGATTTTCTTGAAGACACCTGCAATATAGACTTTAACAAAATGGCTGCGGAAAGTTGAAGCAGCTGCGGAAAGTTGAAGCAGCTGCGGAAAGTGACAAAATTCCGCAACTCAATGAGCAAAAATCTAATTCAAACAGCAGACACAAAACATAGTTAAAAACCACTTTAAATGCTCTTTTATGATTAATATGCAATGATGTTGATGACTTAGGAGGTCCAGGTAAATGGAAAAAGTCTAGAAAGGTGTATAGGAAAGATGCAAGTTTGGGACTCAACAGAGTGCCAGTAATGAAGCTCATTCAAGAGGTGCAGTCTGAAGAAAATGACATACAAAGAAGAATAAATCAGACTGTCCAGCTGCAGCAAACCAGAGAAGGAGTATACAACATAACACAGCTAGTACAAGAAAACATGAAGAAGCTTTTTGTCAAGAGGACCAAGGAAAATAATTTTAGCATTGGAGACAAAGTGCTAAAATGGGATTCAAGAAGAGATGACAAAGGCAAGCATGGAAAAATTGATAACTTATGGAAAGGTCCATACACTATCCATTCTGTAAGAGGTAATAATGCATTTTTCCTACAAGAAATGGATGGAACAGAATTGTTTGGAGGTCTTGTCAATGGCAGGATGCTCAAGCAATATTTCAGCTGAGAAATCTTAGTTTTAAGTTTTTTATTGTACATAACATTGTTGAAACAAAAAATCTTAGAAAATTGATACAAAAAATAAAAGAAGAAAAGAGGGCAGAATAAAAAGAAAAAGGTAAGCCCCATACCAAAATATAAGTATTTATGAAAGTGTGCAAGTCCAAATTCCACTACTTTGGAAAGTAAGTCTTGTTCAGTCATACAGCCTAATCATGATTGAACAAATTTTGAATTTTTGCTGATAAGTTAGAAAATGAAGATTTTCCAAACTGTTTAAACTTGGCTTACCAGTTGTTATATGGAAAAAGACACTGGTTCCAAAGTCTAAAATCTGAACCAAAAAAAGAAAAGTAAGGGATGAGTGATAAATGAAAGATTCAAAACCAAAGCCCTTAGCTAGTTATTACCCTTTTGCCAAATAATATTGTGTGCAGCTTGTCCAAAATGCCACAATTAATGATGATCAAACTGCTTAATCTTGATTCAGTCATGCTTTAAATTTCATGTTGATAGTTAGTAAATAAAAATATGTCAAACTATTTAATCTTAACAGATAAGTAGTTAGGTAGAGAATAAAAGAGCTCATTAGTCTAATCTGAGCCTTTGGAAGTTATAAGGGTAGAAATAGACAGTTTTTAATTTCAAAAGAAAAATGATGTTAAGGTTTTGCCAATATAAATGCACCCAAATGAAGAAAAAATGTTAGAATAGTGATGGGTAGGCAGAATTACTTTGCAGGAAGCATGATGCTTAAATTCTGAAGGCCGAAGTCACAAAGAATTGCAGCAGATGAGCAACTACAAAATGGAAAATCAACCAAGTACATAAGTCATTGATCCACAAAATCCAGAGATCTGAGATCTGAGGTTCTTGACACCTCCTAAAGGATCTGCCCTCCCCAACTAGAGCCACTGTTATCCTCCTATATTCTACAGTATCACTAGATGACTATGGATTTTCTACCATCTACTGAAAATAACATTCATTGACTATCATTTATTTTCAAAAATCTCACTGCCTTCATTATCTTCATTTAACCTGTTCACTATCTCTCACTTTACCTATTCAAATTCCTCTCACATTCTGAAAAACCCAAGTTTAACCTCAAAACCCTCATTTTTACCCTTTTCCCCTTCCTAAAACCCCATTTTCCTCACAAAATCCTCTCCCCTTCATTCATTTTCCCTTTCTTCCATCAAAACAATGTAAAAATGCATTTTTACATTGTTTTTGAATAAATTATTGTTTCGGGTCCCACTCTTTAAGAATAGACCCTGTCTATTCTACCCAACCCCTTTATATATTTATAAACCCGTTCTAAACCTTAACCCGCCACTTCATTTACCCGACCCTTTCTATGTTTTAGCCCCCGCCTTCTTAACCTTACCCTCGCTCTCATATGACTTGGCCCCCACCTTTATATTTAAGCACCTTCGCTTTAATATCCCCCGAGCCCCACGTCATGTTTTACACCCGCGATCAGATCGCCCGACAGCCGTCCGATCTACGCCTCCCCATCCAACGGTCATCGCTCCTCATCGCACATCTAAAATCCCGACATTTAGCACCACCAAACCTTGTGAAATCAGTGGTTTTACCACCATCACATCTGTCATGCGTCGCCTCCTCCATATTATCGCATCCCCACGATATAAGCCACCATACCACCCATGCACCATGTGAAAATTGCTCGCCACCTTCACGCCATAAACCCAAAACCACCAACCCATTTGAATGTTGAATCCCCGCAATATTTGCGATAAGCCCCTGTGTCTCTATGATAAGCTCCAAGCCTCCATATAAACTCCTGCAGCTCTTCCGAAGACCCGATAGGCCATAACCAAACGCAGAAACCCAAAAGTTTCCATTGACCGAACTCTGTCCATAGCACAGGTTTTCAATTAACAAATTTGTTTTTATTGTGCAGGTGATATATGTAGAAAACAAATAATTTTCTTTTCTAAGTCCTTGAATCGTTTAAAATAAGCTCCCCAGGTGAGGATCCAGAGCTCTATTTATCAGAGAAACAGGAGCGCAAGATTAATTCGAAAAACTGCAATGGAGCATGACCATTAATTATCATTCAAACACTACAGGGGCAGGAAGAGTTCTCCACAGCACAGGGTAAGGAAGAAAGAAGATTTTCATGGTGACTGCACAGTTAAATAAACCGTGACAGTGAAGGGTAAAAGAGATTAAAGGTTTAATCAAAGGTTAAAGGTTAAAGGTTTAAAGAATTTAGGGGTGTCTTGCTCTTTAATCCCACTGACTGTTATCTTGAATTTTTTTCTTTTTCTAAAGGTAATAGCTAGAGAATTCAGGGGTGTCTTGCTCTCTAGGATTACTGGATCGTTGTCTTAAGATTTTCTTAGTAAAGATTTGTTAAAGAATTCAGGGGTGTCCTGCTCTTTAATTCCTCTTAAACAGT
Organism: Pinus albicaulis; assembly: GCA_034641835.2. Classification (NCBI taxonomy): domain Eukaryota; kingdom Viridiplantae; phylum Streptophyta; class Pinopsida; order Pinales; family Pinaceae; genus Pinus; species Pinus albicaulis. The sequence continues at coordinate 1,468,428,762 of CM076582.1, forward strand.
TATCTCAAAGGCTTTTCTTGTTGATGTATAGTTAAAGGATTCTTGATTTCCCTTTATTTTTATAGTTAAAGGATTCTTATCTTGGCCATCCAACGTCTACATCATAATATCACCAAGGATTTCTGTGCCGAGAGCTTCCATGTCACCGAGGGTTTCAGTATCCTCCATGTCCATTGTGCCAAGTGCTTCAGTACCTTACACAACTCATTCATCAGGGGGTTCAGTACCATGTGCATCCAACTCAGCATGGGCTTTAGAACCTTGTTCATCCAACTCATCAAGGGCTTCAGTACCTTGTTCATCAAAATTGTCAAGGGTTTCTATGTGTTGCGCCTAGTCATCTACCTGACCCTCTGTCGGGTCTCTACTTGTAATCGGTGTCATTCTTTTCTTCTTCAACTAATGAAGTAAGGCCGATAAGGATATTTCATCCTCCCTCTATGCATTTTCTTCATTCACCACATTATGAGATGTTGCATCCGCAAGAACCGAGATATTGTGATCTCTAGGTGAAGTGTGGGGTGAGTCGTCAATCAAAATCATGGAGCTCGACCGAGCGCGACTTATCCCCGAAGAGACAGTCCTTTTCTTAGTCGAGGTCCTGGTCACTTTTATTTTTGATGAGGATGGATTTTCTTCAACAAACTTCTCCTCTGCTTGCACCCATTTGTTCTTGCTCTTTGTCTTGGTAGGGCGCAAGGTCTCTGATTTTATTTTCTTGCTTGCACTCTTTCCAGCCAACTTCCCTGCACTTATTTCCCTCAAATTATTTCAAGAACTTTTTCCAAGTCATTTCCTTAGCCTCTAGCTCTTTCTTAACTAGGATTATAATGAGCCCGTGATGGTACAGTTTGTATGCAACCTGGCTCGCACCCCCTTTCTGCACTCCTTTTTCCATTTTCTCTAAACTTCGGAGCAAGTAATAAGGAAAATTGATGTGTTTCCCTAATTCAAAATGCAGCAATAACCGGATATGGTACACGAACATTAATGAATAACGTCCCTTACTGGTTAGTAACTTCAGTAATATGTACATGAGGTCTCACCATTTTCCAAGCATGGCGCTGCGCGGAAGCCCTTTCTTCCAGTCGACTTTGAGCTTCTGTCTGACCACAAATCAGCACCATCTTTTCTTTTTATCCTCTCCTTTTTGAGCCATTGTTCCCCTGTGGTTGAAAAGCCTGTAGCTCATGCTATAGATTCTTTTGTGACCTCAAATTCTAGTGAGCCTACCTTAGCTCGGCCTCCCTCAAATGTCTTTGCAAATTCCAGAGCCATGTCCATATCAAACCCATCGAATTTCTGCAAAAATTGGGAAATATCAATTCTTGAAATAGTGCAATACTATTTCGATACTCCACGGTCTTCTCTATCTCCTTCACATATGATGGTTCATTTCTCACGGGTGCCATCTTTGTTTGAATCCACCTCAATTCTCTGTCACAACCTTAAGAAGATTTCACACTGAGGAATGCCAACGAGCTGCCAAGAATTTTATGATGGAGATCCATCTATCCACTGCCTTATTGATCCCATCCATCCTATCACGTTCAATCATTAAAATCGTCCCTTCGGGACGGATGCACACACGTATCAATCCTCTACAGGCAGGCAATGATAATTGGAGGAGACAGAGGTTTTTACGACGGCGGTGTAACAATCATGGATGATCAGATTATGAGGTAAGGCTATCATGAACAAGTGATGGAGGATCTTTTCAAAAGGAGGTAAGTATGGGGTTTCAGGTAGATTTTTATTATCCCATGTTTTGCCTCATAATTCACATAAGGTGTAATTTGGTACTCATTAAAAGTATTAGACCTCATAACCTAAAATATCTTACACTTAAATTATTTCTCCCTAAGTCAGTAAATGATAAAGAAAAGTGTTAACCAAAATTTAAATAATGTAATGTTATGATCTATCACCGTGGTAGTCATTCATCTGTAGAAATAAAAAGTAAATTTCCAAAGAATTTTGCATCAAGCGCTCTTGTACTGCGTTAAACATTTTTGCACTGTGTTTTCACAGTCAGGCGCATGCTTGCACTAATTGTGCTTACAATGAACCTACTTGCACTGCAACGTGCTTGCACTGAACCTACTTGCACTACAACGTGCTTGCACTGAACCTGCCTGCACCGATCATGCGCATTCATGCACCAGGGATTTTTGTAGCATCGAAGAAAGAGGGGATAAAATTTTTTGATAGAACACAATTCTTTGGTTGGACTACAAAATTTTCCTGAATATACAAGAGAAGTTTTATTCACCATTATTTGGTGTTTCATGAGCATGCCTTATGATTTGGCTGCATCAGATCTTGCAATCGATCCATGAGGGAACAAAGAAGTGGGAAAAGGGATAATTTTCAGAATGGGAAGGAATATTATAGCAGGGGTTCCAAGAATAATACCACCAAGGGGGATTAACGAAAGAGGGATGTGGAAAAAAATCAAGGGGAAAAGAGGGATTTTACGAAATCGGGTAGGGATAGTTTCTTAGAAGAAAGAGGAGGGTAATTCATTATGGGATTAAGAAAAGAAAAATAGTGGGAATTACGAAACTGGAAATAGAAGAAAGGCAGAATTTTACCTTCAAGATTTGCCTGCACTCGTGCCGGAAAAAGTAAATGCAATGGGAATTAATCGTTACTTGGATAAAAAATTCCATGCTAGCTATCCCAAACTTGGGTAATGGCTTGGTTCCTTGAACCTACTTCTTCTTGGTGACAGCCATCATATCTAAAAATCAAGTAACATTCCCTTTTTAGAAATTTCTATCTTCCTACGAGCATGGTGGTTTTCAGGTCGATCCTTCTACAATCATATCAGTCAACTGATTTTCATAATTGCATGAAAAAAAATATTTTTATATATTTTTTATTTTTGTCATTTTTTCTTTTTTTTTCATTTTATTATATGAGGAAAAGAAAGAATCAGATCTTCAACAGGTCGATGTTACCACCTACCATCTCCTTTTCAGATTGTTTTTGGACTTGCTGCATAAAATCTCCTTTAGTATGGGGTTGAAAAATACACCTTTAATCTATGCCCATTTACCAGGAACACAGAATTTCGTCCACCAATAGTTTTGATTTCTACCACTCCATTCTCAAACACTTTGACTACCTCATAAGGTCTCATCCAGCATGTATGGAATTTCCCTTTAAAATATTTAAATCTAGAATTGTAAAGGAGTACCCAATCACCTGGTTGGAACTACTTCTTTCGAATGGACTTATCATGCCACTTTTTACGTTGTTGAACCAATATGTTTTTTTGAATAGCATCCCTTCGAAATTCGTATAACTCATTTAGTTGTAGAAGACGTTGCTGTTGTGCCTCAGAGAGATCCATCGCTAATTGGACTGCAGTCCTGAAAGTTTTGATTTGGAACTCTATCAGCAAGAGGACTTGTTTCTCGTACACTAGCTCATATGGTATGTGTCCCGTGCTGCTCCTCCAAGTGGTTCGGTATGCCCACAAGGCTTTCGTAATTTGTTAGCCTAGCCCTTTCTATGGAAATTTACTGTCTTTGTGAGGATGGACTCAATCACCTTGTTTGTGGACTCCACCTAACCATTTTCTTGCGAGTGATACGGTGCAGATTTCCTGTACCAGATTTTGTACTGCTCCATCACTCCCTGTACCAGATTAGAAATAAACTGCGGACCATTGTCAGAAACAATCTCTCTAGGCGCACCAAATCTAGTAAATATTTCACTAAAGAGAAAATCAACAACAACTTTTTCAATAGCAAAAGAAACAACTTTAGCTTCTACCCACTTTGTAATGAAGTCTGTACAAACCAAAATATGTTTTTTTATTTAATGATGTTGGATTTATTGGTCCTACAAAATCAATGGCCCATTTTTCAAAAGGCCCAATCATAACCTAAGGACATAAAGGAGTTTCATTGGTTTGATTAGGTTGGCCCACTCGCTGACAACTATCACATTGCTTGACATATTGTTTGGCATCCTTAAACAAGGAGGGCCAAAAATAGCCAGCTCGTAAAACTTTGTATGTAGTCCGCTTATCAGCGAAGTGACCTCTGCAAGGTTCGTCATGGGAAGATTTTAAGATATAAAACACTTCTTCCTCTCTTACACATCTATGGATAGTAAGGTCTGGTCTAGTGTAAAATAGGTCTCCTTGAACCCAAGAATATGCAGCACTTTTCTGTATAATACTCTAATTTTCTCGAGTGAATAAGTGAGGTGGTGTTTTTCCAATGACTAAATAGTTAACTATGTCAGCAAACCACGGGGACTCTGTCAACACAGCAAAAATATGTTCGTCAAGAAAATCATCATCAACAGGAATTGCTTCACCAGGATTATTTAATCTTGAAAGAAAATCTGCTACCAAATTAGATTTTCCTTCTCTATCAATAATAGTAATGTTAAATTCCTGCAACAATAATAACCACCTAGTCACTCTACCGCTAGTTAATTTTTTATTCATCAAATAGTTTTATTACAGAATGGTCAATATGCAAAAAGACTTCAGATCCTGTAATGTAATGTCTAAATTTATTAAGGGAAAAAAAATAGAGCTAAAAACTCTTTCTCAGTAACTGTGTAATTTAGTTCAGCGGGTGAAGAGTTTTTATTAATGAAGTAAATAGCGTAGGATTGCTTATTTTCTTCCTATCCTAAATTTGTGCCAATAGCAGTATCTGAGGCATCAAAGGAAATATGAAATGGCAGGGACTATTTTGGTCCTCTCAAAATTGCTGCCTGAACTATTTTTTCCTTCAATATCTCAAAGGACTGTTGGCAAGTTGTGGACCAAGAAAAATCACTATCCTTAGACAACCTCTCACTTCCCTTTGAGTTTTGGGTATAGGAAGACTCAAAATAATTTCTTTCTTTGTAGGGTCCACCTGGATACCTTTGTTAGAAATAAGATGGCCAAGAACCACTCCTACCTTGCACGTTAATCTACACTTTTTGTCACTCAAGGCAAGATGAGATTCTAGGCAACGAAGAAGCACTTTTTCTAGATTTTCGAGGGCTTCATGAAATGAATTACCAAACACAGAAAAGTCATCCATATAGATTTCCACACACTCAAGGTTAGCAAAAATGGCTAAGCCTTCCCTTTGAAAGGTAGTCGGGGCATTACATAGCCCAAAGGGAAGCACTCGGTAAGAAAATGTACCCCATGGGCATGTAAAGGTGGTTTTGTCTTGATCCTCAGGTGCAATCTGTATCTGGTTATAACCACTAAAACCATCTAGAAAATAAAAATACTTCTTACCAGCAAGGGTATCGAGTACCTAATCGATGAAAGGAAGGGGGAAGTAATCCTTAAAAGTGGCTTTGTTCAATTCTCTGTAGTCAATGAAAATGCGCCATCTCCCATATTTTTTCGGGACTATTACTAATGGAGAGACCCACTGGCTGTCATTAATAGGATAGATAAAATCAACATCCAATAGTTTTTTCAATTCTTCCTTTACAACAACTCTTAGAGTTGGGTTCATACGCCTTTGAGGTTGTCAGATAGATTTGTCTCCATTCTAAATATAGATATGGTGGGTACAAATTTTAGGAGGGATGCCTTTCATATCTTCGTAGCCCCATGCAAAGGCATCAAGATGGTTTCGCAACAAATTCACAAACTGATCTTGCTGGGATGAATCCAAGTCTGAACTGATATGCAAGTATTTGCTTGGAATAATATCAACAAGAGTGGTATCAGGCTCAAGAGTACACAGAGGTGTTTCTAGAGATGGTGGTGGGAGGTAGAGAGTCCTAACTTTCTTGAAAATCTAGACTAAAAATATGACTCATTGACTCAAAATTGGGCATGGTGTCTAGATTGTTCAGGAAGTATTGAATCTCACCCTCCTGTGAGGACTAAGAAAACTGATGTATCATGGAAACAGACTGAGTCTCCTGATCACTACTATAGACTAACCACAAAGTTTCTCGGAGCTCCATAATGGATCTAGCGGGTGGATACAAGGTGACCTTCTTCCTAGAATCTCCATGGGAAATATACATGTCACCGGAACGGCATCCAATATAAGCATCGATCGTAGTAGGCCATGGTCGTCCCAAGATCAAGGGATGTCCTCCCACATGATTCTTTGGCTGAAGCACAATGAAGTCTGTGGGATATTCCCAAGAATCTAATGAAACAACCACATCATCCAACACCCCTTCCGGCTTGATTTTAGATCTATCTACCAATTCAAGCACAGTGGGAGTAGGATGAATATGGACTAGTCCAAGTTGATCCATGGTTTGCTTGGTCATAACATTAATGGCCGCCCCCAGGTCTATAAGTACATTAGAGACAAGAACATCATCTATCTGAATAGATACAACAGGGTTTCTACGGTCAGTATATTTATTCATGTGCATACACCCCGTCATTAACTCTGCTTCTCTACCAACAAATTGAATGGTTTGAGGTTCCAATCTTCTCCTTCCTAGCTTCTTGAGACAGAGTTCCCTAATGATTTTTGTATATATGGGGATCTATTTGATAGCTTGGAGCAAAGTTACCTTTATAGAAATATTCCTAAGCTCAAAAGCCAAGGTAGACTCAGGAATGGGATCATTCCTCTCCACAACTAGCCTCTTTGGGTAAGGAGTTCGGTTGGAAGAAGATGGAAAAGGCTCTGAGGATATCGAGATGGGCTTAATGGTGACATATTTAGTATAATTTTCAGGATTTTCCTCCTCACCTTTCTCTTCAATAATCACCATGGGTTGTTTTTTATTTTCTGAGGTTACTATCTTCCCCGATTTCAATTGGAGATCATTGACTCCAACTGGCATAGACTGGTATCTGGATGGAAAAAGCTTGTCCATAAAATGGATCATTTGTATCGCTTTGTTATTGGGGTTTTGTATGGGTTGGGCAAGCAGTTGAGGAGGTCGAAATGGTGGAGGTAAAGGAAATCGTGCCATCAGTTGACTTAACTGAGGTAATGATGGTTGTAGCATTGGTTAAGGTGCATATGTAGGTGGGTATGACTGCATAGGTGCAGGATAGGAATGGTGTGAATGGTTTGGCCCTCTCCATCCTTGTTGTCAAGATTAGGAGGGTTGTCCATAATGATATTGGTTCCCATGCTGCCAATGTTGAGGGTGACTATGGATGTGCATTATAACCAAAAAAATGTGGTGGAAGTTCAGGAGCCATACTTGCACTTACCTGAGGCCAGTTTCTTTGTGTTCCCATAACATGAAATGATTCGAATTCAGGTTGCCCTCCTTCAAATACAGCTTTATGCCCAGGTATGGAGGGACATTTTTCCGTGGCATGGTTCTCTGCACATTTGTTAGTTCCTTTAATATCAAGAGGACATTCTCTTAAAAGATGCTTTTTCCTACATTTTGGGCAAATAATAGATAATGACTCTTGTTCTTCTTCAAGTTTTTTGTTGAAACTTCAAAGAGTCTATTTGTTTTCTAATGGTATTTATTATTTCAAATTTTCATGTTAACCATTTTGTTCTCCAATCCAACAGTCGTAGCATCAATAGATTCGGTTTTCTTATTTCTGTTTCGAATTCCTTTACCGGATCTATATTGGTTCCTTGAGAATTTCCTGCATAAGTCACAGATTTGATCAAAAGGTTTCTGGGCAATATCTCCTTGTCCTAATAAATTCAAATTATTCCTAGCATCATCAGTAAGTCCACGTAAGAAAAAGGTCCTAATGGTACTTAGATCAAATTTGTGCTTTAACCTTTGAAGGGTATACATGAATCTCTCTAAGTCGTCCTCTAAGGTCTCATCATCATTTTGCACAATAGTAAAGATTTCATCTTGAATATCTCTCGTTTTACAATATTCCTGATATTTGGACAAGAACACTCTCAAGAATATTTTGACAATATTCTTGAATTTAGACAGTTATGATAGGTTTGTTAGTTTTGATGTTGTTTCCTTATACACTTGCATCCCCATTAGGGAGGCTGTTGATGTTATTTCTCGTGTCACTGATCCTGATACGGCTCATCTTGTTGAAATTTGTCTAACCTCGACTTTCTTTAGTTTGAGGGTGAATTCTTTGAACAAACTTGTGGTGTGGCCATGGGTTCCCCCCTTTCTCCTGTGGTAGCTAATCTGTTCATGGAATACTTCGAATCTAGAGCCCTTTCCTCTTCCCTTTTTCAACCTAAGCTTTGGAAAAGATTTTTCGATGACACCTGTGTTGTGTGGCCTCATGGTAAGGAGAAATTGGACCTTTTCTTCTAGCATCTTAATGATCAATCTGACTTCATTAAGTTCACCATGGAATTTGAAGATAATGGTAGCTTGCCTTTTCTTGATGTCCTCCTTTCTAGGAATGAAGATGGTTCTTTTTCTCATCAAGTTTTTAGAAAGAAGAAGCACACTGAGCAGTATTTACATGCTAGTTCTCACCATTTCCCTCCTCAAAGCCTTTAGAATCTCTGATGTAAACCATTTTGAAGGTGAAAAGGCTCATCTCCTTAAATTTTTTAATAAAAATGGCTATATTATAAGTCACTACCTTAAAGCTTTTCAAAAAGCTGAAAGGGGTCCTAGAGGTAAGAAATATCCTTACGATCGGTTATCTGGAGTTCACCTTCCGTTTATCCAAGGTACTACGGATAAAATTGCCAGGATCCTAAAGAAGTTTAATGTTTCCTCAACGTTTAAACCCTACCACACCATTCGAAGTTCCCTTAGATTTGTTAAAGACCCGATTTTCCCTAAGGATGGTAAGGGTGTGTACTTGATTCCATGCTCTTGTGGGACATCTTACATTTGTGAAACGGGTCGATCTATTAATCAAAGAATTCATGAGCATGTCATTGACCTTAAGCATAATAGATCGTGCTCCTTGGCCCTAGCAGAGCATGTTGAGAAGACTAATCATCACATTTGCATTGAAGATGCTAAGGTGATTGCGAAGATTGACCATTTCCACCACCGCAAGTTGAGAGAAGCCTTGGAAATCGAAAAGAGGCCTCTTAACCTCAATAGGGACGATGGGTGGATGGTTAGTAGGTGTTGGATTCCTTCTCTTCATTCCTAAATTTTTATTTTTATTTTTATTTTATTTTTTAATTTTATTTTATTTTAATTTTTAGTTTTTTTTATTTTATTAAAATAGATTTATTAAGTTCTTCAAAAAAAAAAAAAAAAAATTAATAAAATGAATTTAATAAATCTATTTTAATCAATTAGAAATAAAATCAAATAAATTAAATTAAAATAAAAATTGTTAAAAATTAAATTATTATTATTATTATTATATATTTGGATCCTTTATGTTTTTAAATAATATTAAACAAAATAAATATTTTAATTATCATTCTATTAATAGAAATAATTCAATATTTATTTAATCTTCTAGAATATATTGAATAATTCTTATTGTATAATAATTAAAAATAAATAATATTCATATTATAATCTTTAATCATTTTATATATAATTTTTTTTTTTACTTTTTGATTCTATAACCTTGATTTAGTCAAACTAGACGTTATTTTTCAACGGCTAGTTGGAGCTTCTTGTATCTATTTAATTGGGTTTCCTGATCAGATCTTTCATCAAGTCCTGATGATGAACCACAATGGCTGGTTCGAAACGCGTCGACCAAATTTATTTGGATGTGATTTTTACCGAAAGATTTTTTTCACAATTTATGGATCACAGAAGCAATATTCCTAAAAAAAAAAAAAAAAAAACACTCTCTTCATCTGTTCCCAAGAAGCTATAGTGTTTCCCCTTAGTCCCATGAACCAATGCAATGTTGCATCCTTGAGAGTTGTGGGAAACAAATTTAATTTCTGAGCATTAGATGAATAATCATAGCTCCAACAAAAAATATCAAACTCGAATAGGAAAGAGTCTGGGCTTCATGTACCTTACCATATAAATGAGGAAGAGTTGATGGTGGTATATTCTTCATTTGCACAGTTACATTCGGATCCACAATTGGGAATCCAAAAGTGGATTGTTCCTCATTTACCTAATTTTCGCCAGATCCCTTAGCATGGTCCTCATGATCTTCCATTGTTATTCCTCCAATCGAACTACTCTCAACGGGCTGGGAAGACTAACTATGCGTTCTGATAGTCTCCTTCTTCCCCTTCGTGGGTTGTGTCAGTCCTGGACTACTGTTACCAGAATCCAAGTGGAAATTTCCTACGTGATGAGTTTGGGTTTGTTTGGACTTTATGCCTACAAAGGAAGGCCCAATATGAGAATTGTTTTCAGATTTACCAGTATTTCCTCAGCCCTTAGTGGGCTTTGGACCCCTACCTCCTTTAGTCATTATTTTCAAAAAATGAAAAAAAAATAATTCAATAAAATGTTGCAATGAAAAAGTATCTCAACACCTAAAAATTCCTTCAATCAATAGAAGCACACTACAGGAAAAAATAACAGCAGACTTGCCCCTATTGCAGGAAAAAAAAAAAAATGGAAAATTGTTACCAATTCAAATCACCTCCCTGGCAACGGTGCCAAAATGTTGGGTGCAGGAATTGCACTTAAGCAAGCTCCTTCAACACTTAATTGTCAATCCGGGGGTTTTGTAAACTTAGAGACGAAGCGCAGGTAATGCCAGAAGTGGTATGAACTTTTCCTATTTCTATTTCTACTTCTCAATTGAAATATTGCATAATCAAACAGAAAACAATCTCAAAGGAAATTGATACCAAAGTAATTCTAGTGTCGGAATGTAAAAGAATGCATTTGCAAAGAAATCAAATAAAGGAACTTTCACATTGTTGTAAATAATCTTAACTGCTGAAGTAAAATTATATGTTTATCCTCAGTATAGGTGGTGGCAGTTTAACAAGTGTGCCCTTGAAAATATATACCTTCTAAATGATTTTCCTTCTCACACTAAGTAGTCGTTCCTGCACTCCTGCAATCTGCATGCACTAGTATAGGTACAGAACTTATGTGAGAAGTATATTTTACACTTATACTGAATACTTATGTATTCATGTAGGGGCTCTAAGCCTCAAGGCTTGGAGCACTCTGTTCCTGTAACAAAACACTGGTTCTTGTACCGGAACAGAGCTTCCTACACCAAGTTTTCCAATTTACTTTCGAAAAATAAAGGGCGCGTTAATTATAAAAAGAATTGCAAATGTGAGCAGAATTCTGAAATAACTTGCACACGAAAAAGAATGCTTCAATCAACTGAACATTGCAATAGAAATAAAATTTTAAGATGAAAACAATCTTCAAAACTTAAATCAGACCTTCTTCAATCAAAGAGATTTTGCATGCGACCAAATCTAACTCAAAAAGTGTTCACTATAATATTTTAGATTACTTTTAATCCTTCTCCTTAAATCATGAGTTGCAGACATAAATTAAGATATTGCAACAACGTTCTTTTCCATTTCACGAAGTCATTCTTAATCTTCAAGAGTTTAGCTTTTAATATTAGAAATTCCTTCAGATAATAAATGCTTACTTGCATAAATAGATTGAATCGTATAAAGTAAAAAGAATAAAACACTTGCTGTAAATAAACTAGCAAATCAGAGTGCAGAATCCTACATTCACTGGTGTAGGAGTAATCTATCTGCACGATCCAAGAGAAATCAAACCAGGAAAGAAATTGTTGAAAATAAATTAATTCAATTTGACTTCCACACAACGGATATGTTCACACTTTGACTGTTTAACGAAATAAATCAGAATTCTTAAGCAAGAACGAAATTAAGATTTAAACCATGCTTCTGCAAATAAATAAAGTTAACACACACCTTTAAGATAACGAAAGCACGAGGGTAAATGAGATGGGTTGGTTGGGCCCTAGCCAACCAGCTCGTTTCTAGTTTTAGGAAATGAAACTCTTTAGCACTTTAACAACGCATCAATGAAATATTAAACGCAAAGTGATAAAATCATGGTGCAACTCCTTGTATTAGTTCCGATCAGCAAATATACATTATGAGTTCAAGTCCAGCCCAGAATAAGGGCGACAACAAGATTACAAATTAACCAAAATTACAGTAGCACTTGGTATCACTAACCTAGTTCTATCTAAGATCTATACGTTATACATCCCTTTCGACTTATGGCCATAACAAAAATTACACAGCCATTCCAAATCGAGCCTTTTGGCTAAATGAAATAACAAACAAAATTACAAAAATAAGCCAGAGGCTATAATAAGATGCGAACTAATCATTGGCTGGCGATCTTATCTTCGACCACATCCTGGCTATCCTTTGCTTGTGTTCAACTTCGTATGACCGCAGCTGAACTGGATGACATGGACCAAGATGCCTGCGTGAAGTGATCAAGCTGTTGCAGAGATCACGGAACGGATAGTTTCCAGCGGTGCGGGAATCTACCTGCACTAGATCAAGCTAATATAATGACTACTAATTTAGCTTATAAAATACTTTAGGAAAGTAAATATAAGTTACAATAAATATTAAAGGCACAAAATATATTTAAAATGATTAATTAAGCACCTAATAAACCTTAAACATGAAATATGAAGTTTGTGTAGGAATAGACAATATTCTTGGACTAGTGCAGGAATGAGGAGGTTTATGGAGATAAAACAAAGGTTAATGATTGTGGTTTTGTAATAGGAATGGGGTAAAAATAGATAATTTTTGCATACCAACATCCTCCCATCCCTAAGTTGTTGTGTGTTCTCACACAACCTTTACCTGCTGCAAGAAATCTTCAAAATAGGAAGGCATCTTTTAATCCTGCACTTGGATACTGATTCTTGCCTTCACTACCTTTGTCTTCTTACCTCAAGCTTCCTTAAGTTGTTTGGTCACCTTATTGAGGAACTTGTAGCATTTAGAAGCCCAAAACTTCCATACCTTCAGTTGATGTTTCTGTTGTTTGACCTCTTCTGCCAGTTCTAACTTGCCTTGCTTCTGCCAGTTATGCTCCTTCATGACCTAGTTTAATGCCTCCAAGTCATGAAATTATTGTTCCATCTATACTATCCAGTTATTTATATAGAGGGTAGAGGTATCTGTGTCCAACTCATCTGGTTTAAGCACCTTTTCTGCAAAGGATTCAAAACATGTACCATCCTTGCCAAGATAAAAGATATCTTGGCCATCCAACGTTTGCATCAAAATATCACCAAGGGTTTCTATGCCAGAATCTTCCATATCACCAAGGGTTTCAGTATCCTCCATCCCTATTTTGCCAAGGGCTTCAATACCCTGCGCAACTAATTCATCAGGGGCTTTATTACCCTATTCATCCAACTCATCAGGGGCTTCAGTACCCTGTTCATCAAAATTGTCGAGGGCTTCTATGTGTTGCGCCTAGTCATATACCTGACCCTCTGTCGGGTCTCTACTTGTACTCAGTGTCATTATTTTCTTCTTAAACTTATGAAGGAAGTCTGATAAGGATATGTCGTCCTCCCTCTCTACATTTTATTCATTCACCATAGTATGAGCTGCTGCATCCGTAAGAACCGAGAGGTTGTGATCTCCAGGTGAAGCCTGGGGTGACTCGTCAATCAAAATCGAGGAGCTCGACTGAGCATGACTTGTCCCCGAAGAGACAGTCCTTTTCTTAGTCGAGGTCCTAGTCGCTTTTCTTTTTGTTGAGGACTGAGTTTCTTCAACAGACTTCTCCAATGCTTGCACCCGTTTGTTCTTGCTATTTGTCTTGGCAGGGCGCGAAGTCTCTACTTTTATTTTCTTGCTTGCACTCTTTTTCAGTCGGCTTCCCTGCACTTCTTTCCTGAAATTCTTTCAAAAACACTTCCCAGGTCATTTCCTTAGCCTCCAGCTCTTTCTTAACGAGGATTACAATGAGCCCGTGATGGTACAGTTTGTATGCAACCTGGCTCGCATCCCCTTTCTGCACTCATCTTCCTCGTTGGTTATTTCTTGTCTTCTTGAGCTTATGATTGAACTTCTTATCTGATTATATATGTCCAAAATGAGGTCAAGGTTGTCCTTATATATAGGCTTCTTAATGTGGACGAACAGCCCTTCCATGAGGCTGACTTGTCACTTTGTAGGCCAACTATATCTCCTTTGAAGGCCAACTTGTTGCTTGAATGTTGACAAGGTCTTAGAAGTTATTTGAAACTAACTTTGACTCAAATAAATTTCTTTACAAGAAGTAACCTACCCAAAAGGGTCTTCCATACATGAAAATTATTCAATTCACTTGTAGACTTAATGACAATCCCTAGAAGCACTCAATGGGCGCTTGAACTATAAATAAATTTTCCTTGAGAATGAAACCCATGTCTCAAGAATGACAATAATAAATTTATTTTTCTCTTTACATCAAATGCATAAAATCGTGATTACATATGTAATTATGAAGACCAAACCTAGTTACATATTTCAATAAGATTCTTGTAGCGATTGATTGGGTGGAGCATTGTGTGATATGGATTACCTGGAGTATTTTTTGGGTGGCAACACTATGTACTTTGGAATATTGGTTGTCAGGTGGAGGCACAATGTGCTCTTAGTTCCCATGTGATGTGTTAAATTGACTAGTGTTAAATTCACTTGAGAAATTCACTCCTTGAGCTCTAAATTTGGATCAAGGGTAGTTAACTGCAAAAAAGGCTGGAAGTGGATTTGGCCTATGGTTGAGAGGAGAGTTGAAGTCCCTCTCTGAGTTTCTAGGAATCCAATTAATAAAATACACTACTTATTTGTATCTCTGTGTATACATGTTGCACTTGAATAATAATTATTCTTGTTATATGACAATGAGTGTATCAACATTATTGATGAAGGAATATGTGTTTATTGTGTGTTTGCAATGAGATTTTTGTGTGATCATTCTCATTGTGTGAGGGAAATACCTAAAGTTATTTATATATTTCCTTAGTTGCAGATTTATTTGCATGATTGTGTATGACTGTGTAGTGAAACTAGTTAAACTTCTATGGTGTGTGAAATTCCATGGCTTGGGCACTATAATTTTCCAAGGAGACTCTATACTCAATAATCAAGTAATATTTTTTATTAAAGTGTTATATATTACATGTTAGGAATCAACATGGATTTCTGTGGTGCGTGAATGATTGGTTTCCTTCTTTATTCGTGGTATAATAATTAGTTAATGCATGATATAATAGGGCCTTTGAAACAAATGTATTGAGATCCATTATATATAAGGATCTAGTGAATGTTATAGTTGAGTTCATAAAGAGTTGATAGTCATGGATTGGCTAGTTTCAATGCCTAATGGATTGGTAGGTAGAATTATATCTCTATGATTGTATTTTAGCTATGTTTAGAACTTTATTTATTTATGTGGGGTATAAGGATGCATTATTTTGAATGTAGGTGTTATGGGCAAGGTCAATCTCTTAGAGGGTTCATGGTCGGTTACTTGAAATACTCGAGAAAATTTCTATGTATGAAAATCCCAAAAATGTCTCTTTATCCAAGCTCTAGTGAATAGTCATGAAATAGGCATCCACGACAGATGTACACAGATAAACCAAATGCATCTAGAAATTAGGATATCTTGAACATTTGGCATGGTGAAGTTTGTTGGAAAGTTGAATTTTCTAAAGTTTCAGATATGTTTTTTGGACAAGATAAGGTGGTGGCCATCTGGGGTGGAGCCCAATTTGGGCTAAATTTGGAGAGGGGCATATTAATACTTCCTTGGATAGATATCTAGGGTGACATAGAATTTAGGCATCATATGCGCTAGATACATGTGTTTCCAATTGTGGTGAGTGGTTTCGATACACCTGGGGATCCAAATATTTCGTTGTGTGATAATCCTTAGCACACCTAGATTGCACCAGTAACCAAATATACATAAATTAATGGATTTACATGTTAAGGTTTGACCCAAGCTTGGGCTAAGGTGGACAAGTGACGTGGATATACTGTTGACATGGCACCTATGTGGTAGGTGGAATTAGACCAATTAGATGGCCAAATGATGAGTCTTTGCATGAGACATGACATCCTCAGAGGATTCCATGTGGAATAGTGACGTCAGCCATACGTGACATATATGGTTGGGTGCAGACTAAAATATGGCGTAGTGTTAAAATTTTCATTGACTAACAAAGAAATATCCACCGCACCTTCCATCTAGCACCAAGAGTCATTAGAGTGTTTCGAGGGAAAAGTGGGCACATTTAATATAAAGTGTGTAACAGAGAAATTCTTGTCAGCAATGTGATGCGAATGACGAGCGCGTACCCCACCCCCCCCCCCCCCCACGTTATTTTCTAGAAGGCAGGAGGTCCTCCAAATAGGATGTCAGTTTAACGAGGTGGTCACTTGGAGGAGAGAAAGTGAGGAGGAGAAGAACGACATTTAGTCACATATGTGACAAAGTGCGGACTCCCCCCCCCCCCCCTCCCCCCCCTTCATTAACTGTCGAAAGGCAAGGGAGCCTCGCACTTAACATGAGCCACTGATGATTTCTGATACATTCAATCTATGTCGCGTAAAGAAGGTAAGTTGTGAGAGGTTTAACCCAGAGCTCTTATAAAACGATTATCACTTAAAATGTTGGTTTTACACGGTAAGGTTCGGGGTCGTTGGGCCCTTGGGTTAGGTGATGTGGGATGTGCCATGTGGGATTAACCATGGCCACAATTAGTGCCAGGGATGATGTGGAGCAACATGGGTGAGGTTTTGGAACCACATAGGTGCCACATGGTCATTTCTTATGTGGCAAGGATAAAATGACTAGACTTTAAAAAGGGAATAACTTTTGATCTCAAAATGAAGTTGAAATAAAATTTATATCATTGGAAAGCTCTCGACGAGCTCAACCCAATGGTGCTATCATAATATAATTATGAGAAATTTTGGAATTGAGGATTTTTATAACCCCATCTCCACAAGGAGACCATGGAGGTTGGGTTCATTGAAAGTAACACCTCCCATTCAACCTAGAGGACTCCAAGGGACTCAGAGGGGATGTTACGATTCTTCAATGAATGTTAAAATTCTTTATGTAAAGTTGAGAACCTTATCACTTAAATTTTGAAGTATGTTTCCTTCCTTTTTAAATGATCCACGAGTTATTCAAGGTCACATGCATAAGTTTCTTTCAACTTTTTAATATAAAGTGCCAAACTCTCAACATTTTTATCATACTTCTCAAAATCATAGGATGTATAATTTTGTAATAATGAATTATCCAAGTCATATTTAGTTATCCTCAATTCACTCCTTGTACAAGGTTTAGATTGAGGTGTCATAGGTCCTTAATGGACTTTCCATTCTCTTCCAATCGATCCTGACTTTGGGAGATTAGGTCTTTGGAAACTAGTTTCTTGCAACGAAAATATGGTCAATAAAACCAAAAGTTGGATCTAGTAGTATATGAGTATCCTTTGAATTGTTTTGAATATTCCATATGAATTGACTTTATCATGAAGTAGAGTATTAAAAACGTGTAAATGCATAACTATCTTAGTAAGTTATCTATTAGCATTATGTAATTAAGAAATAACATATTGTTTATTAGTGTAATATGCATCAATGAAGAAACAATTTATTTAATTTGGCAATGCTATTGTTGGTTGTGTCTTATATTTACGAACCCAATAATAGTTGGGCAGAGCCAAGAATGGGGGGTGTACCCAAAGATGGTAGGTGTACCTACCCATGTTTTTATGCATGGAGTTTGCACATGGTTTTGGACATGATGGTTTTATGCCCATGGTATTTTGTAGATCTGGTCAAGGGAACTACAGTTATGTTCTAATCCAAGGTTAGTGGATTGGGGCTTATGAATGCTTTGACATGTATATATATGTATTGTAAAATTGAAAGGAATATAATGAAAATTCAATCTTGTAGTCTCAGTTTTTGGATCTAGGGGAAAACATTTGTGTATATTTGTTTTATGTTCTCACCATTATATTTTTTTGTTTTAAGAATTTGATTGCATGTAATTTTTGTACAGGTTTAAAACCTACAAGTATCGTGCATGGAAGCAATATTTTCACTACAACATCTCTAAGGAACTATGTATCAAAGTTGGGCATAGTGGACGAAAATCTATTAAGAAATTTTCAATATGATGGGTTCATATTGCAGAGTGTTTGGTAAAGATGTAAGAAGTGAAAAGTGTAATGATCCCTTCTCCCCCCTAGCTCCTTCTAGGTTGAATGGGAGGTGTTAATTTTATCTAACCCAACTCCCATGGTCTCATTAAGGAAATGGAGCTACAAAAATTCTCCTCTCCCAAAGTTAGTGAAAATAACTTTGGATAGCACCATCGCGTTCCACTTGTTGAGATATTTCCGATGATATAAATTTTATCCCGATCTGATTCCCAGATCAAATTTATGCACTACTAAAGTTTAATCATTTAATTCTTGCCACATAAGCAAAGGCTTGCCACATGGTGACCCCACTGCGCTCAGGTGGGCCCGCATCACCATCGGGCACGAACATGTCCATAAAATAGATTCATGTGGAAGCTACTACATCACCTAACCTGCAGTGCCACCAATCTAGCCCCTTGGTGTGTTATATCAATATTTAAAGTTATATCTAGGCTTTAGGAGAGTTTAACGCTCCCACAATTTCTCTCTTGGAAAATTTTTAGGACACTTAGACCTTCAGAATAGCCAAATCAGTTTCTCGTCGAATGTACATACAAGCATGTCCCACATTCAGGCCCTTCATCCTTACTTCCATGTGCTCACCCTAGATTTCCCCACCCTCCAGACTACCACCCATCCATACATACACCAAATTTCCATTAGAGGACCCTGACTCTAACTTCCATTGAGTTTTGCGTTGCAATGGGATCCATCCCCAAACACCACAAACACTACCCATGAATGGACCCACACCGAATATCACATATATAATTCATTTAACTCCTGCATCAAACTAAGTTTAGCCCATATGAAATCTGGTCCTATAGTGAATTTTCACTCGTCATTCTCCCTAAACACCCAGACTCCTGAACATGTTTGGTCTAGCCTGAGTCTGACCCGAATACAAGGCAATTTTTACCTTCACTGTCCCGAACGAACTTATGGATATCTTTGAGTGTTTTTTAGGGTTTAAACCAATTTCTACCCAATAACATACAAAATCACAGGACTTATATCCTTGACCCAAGCACAACAAATAAGGTGTTTTCCATTAGTAGAATGCACTCACAAAGGCGCAATTCCAACTATTAACAAACTTTATACCAGACCAATCCATCACTACAACACTATGATTTTAATCATAGTAATAGCAGATGCCTCTATTATATACCTACATTTATATATATAACCTTATTCCTTTAATCACTCCATGAGTAAGAAAAACACAATCAATTAATCATAACATATATTCATGTTAATTCATTACAAGAGTCATACAACTCATCCAACAACAAAAATCTTTACTTTTCACACATAGAGACTCTTGGTGAGTAAAATAATCAACCATGGAATTTCACACACAACATGGAAATTCGACAGAGTTCTAAATAGTTAGTAGAAACCATGCAAATAGCCAAGAATATACCAATAATTACAGGGATCTACAAGTACCTTATATCATGAGCACAAATATGCAACACATACATGAATATGTGTTCCTTCTTTAACTATGTTGATACACTCTTTATTGTGTAACAAGAATATTTATCATTCAAGTGCAACATATATACACCGAGGTACAAGTAAGAAACTTATCTTTTCAGTTAAATGACTATCAACTGATAGAGGGACTTCAACTCTCCTCTTAGTTGTAGGCAAACTACACTATTATTATTTCTTACAGTTAAGCACCCCCGAGTCACAAGACTTATATCCTTGACCCAAACACAACAAATAAAGTGTTGCCCATTAGTAGAATGCACTCACAAAGGTGCAATTCCAACTATTAACAGACTTTATACCAGACCAATCCATCACTACAACACTATGATTTTAATCATAGTAATAGCAGATGCCTCTATTATATACCTACATTTATATATATATAACCTTATTCCTTTAATCACTCCATGAATAAGGAAAACACAATCAATCAATCATATCATATATTCATGTTAATTCATTACAAGATTCATACAACTCATCCAACAACAAAACTCTTTACTTTTCAAACATAGAGACTCTTGGTGAGTAAAATACTCAACCATGGAATTTCACACACAACATGGAAATTCGATAGAGTTCTAAATAGTTAGTAGAAACCATGCAAATAGCCAAGAATATACCAATAATTACAGGGATCTATAAGTACCTTATATCATGAGCACAAATATGCAACACATACATGAATATGTGTTTCTTCTTTAACTATGTTGATACACTCTTTATTATGTAACAAGAATATTTATCATTCAAGTGCAACATATATACACCGAGGTACAAGTAAGAAACTTATCTTATCAGTTAAATGACGATCAACTGATAGAGGGACTTCAATTCTCCTCTTATTTGTAGGCAAACTACACTATTATTATTTCTTACAGTTAAACACCCCTGAGGCAGATTCAAACTATGAGAAGTGAAGTGCTCAAGGGAAATTCACACTATTCATTCACAACATATGGAAATCTAGATCACATAGTGCCTACACCTTGAATCTGACAGGAGTCCAGAGATCATAGTGTCTCCACTTAAACAATCACTTCCAAAATCTAGAGCACACAATGCCTTCACATGAAATCCAACAAGAGAATGTTGGAAATTTTTTCATTGATGGCAAAGGAGAACAAAGGAGCAACATTAGACCATCAGCAAAGGCACCAAAGGCAGCTAAGAATCAAATGCAGCAAAGGAAGTTAGGAAGAAAAGGAGAGAGTCGAGAGCCGAGAGGAAGAGACCAATTAAACAAAGAAGATTAGGCCAAGAGAGAGAGGCGAGAGCAGAGAGACAGAGAGGGCTATGTAGGAAGAGAAGGCCATTCAAAGAGAGCATTAGCCAAAACTAAGTTGTTAGCAAATAAACTTATGTGCAATTTGAAAGGAATAAATTCTGAATTATGGCTTTAATCAGTATGAAAAGGTGTATGTCAAGTGTGAAAACTCGGGATGAGATTCAATAACAAAGACAAGCTCAGGAGAGATTCACATTGAAGAATACAGAACAAGCTCAGGAGGAGTAGCGCGGAGGAACCAGTATTGCAGAGTGGCGGCGGTATAAACAAAGAGAAATCGACTAAGGCAGGGAACACTTAGAATATTTCCAAAGAAGTTGAACGGATAGTCAGGACTAGATCGCAGAAGTGAAGGTGAGAGATGAACGGTTAAGATGACTTCGCAAGTTAAGTTGGTTGCGATGCGATGCGATGACGGGCGACCACGTGTCAGCATTCCGCATTAGCGCACATCGCAGATTTTAGAGGTTACTGTTAATAGTTCGCACTGTATGGTAAGTTATTTGTGATGCGATAAGATGAGGGGCGACCATGTGTCAGCATTGTGCATTAGCGCACACCGCATATTTTAGAGGTTACTGTTAAGAGTTCACACGGTATGGTAAGTTGTTTGAGATGTGATGTGATGAGGGAGGAGTCACGTGTCATCACTGTGCACTAGCGCACATCGCAGATTATATTGTTTAGCATTATGGATAAGAGTTAAACTTGCGAGCAAGCGATTGCGATAAGACAAAGAGGTATAGCAAGACCGTTAGATTGGTGAAGATCTACGATGGAGATTATAGCGCAACTTCACATCAGCGGAATGATAAGTTCGTTGTTAAGGTTGTTTGGTAAGTTTTCCGAAATGCGATGTGTTGTGATTGGTTCAAGGTACTGTGGGACCCTCCAGCAGGAAGTTCCGCGTGTACGTAAGAGATTTGAGTTTATGTGTAGTCCGGTTTAAAGTAGCGTTTTTTTATCGTTATTTTATGTATGTTGTATTTAACTCCCAAGTTGTATTCCATTGCGTGTAAAAGGAGAGTTATGTGGAATATAACCCATAGATCCGCGGGTTTGGTTAAAGAAGCCAGCTAAGATGAAAAGTGTCATGGAGATGCGGCTATGTGTTAAAAGAAAAGTTTGAACGCAGAAGAAAAGGCTCGGTAACAAAAGAAAAGACTGAACACAGCAAGAAAAGGCTCAGGTAAGAAAAAGGACCCAAAGCTCGTGCAGAATAGTGCAACAGTATGGGTCGAGTCGGGAAAAAAAGCGGTCATGCAGCACAGTTGGAATATGACTACATAAACATAAAAGACAAATGGATAGCAAGAAAACGAGGACAAACACACAACAAATCCAAGAAGTTGAAAGGGCTGAGTGAAATATTTGATTGTCACTGTAAATGTATTAATTATTTTATATTGTTTGTGATGCAAAGGAAATTCTCCAAGGCAAAGCAAAACTCCAATTTAATACTGAAACGAGTGTATATATTGTTGTAACATCCTGAATATGTTGAGTGAGGAAATGAGTGGGTGGAAGGCAAGAGTCATGCATATTCACTTCATATTCCCATATAGAATGCAAACAGCCATGAAGTGATCTCTATAAATGATGTTATTGTAATATGCATAGAGAGGTTAGAGAGTGGAAGAATGAGAGAGAGCAGATAGAGATGTTGTGCAGACCAAGAGCTGATATGAAGCAAATTTGAAGGCTGGTAGGACAACATTGAAGAAGGAGAAAAACATAGTTGATATTCAGGTAAATCAGCATATGATTTTAGTAGTGTGAGGGAGTTGGTGCTTCCATATCAAGTTGTAGCTTGATAGATGTCCAATTGTAGTTGGTTGAGGTAGGAGCCTCCTGTGGGTTGTAGCCTGCAGAAAATAGATGGGAGTTGGAGCTTCCTTGCAAGTTGTAGCTTGTAGAATTTGGGGTAGTAGCCTCCCGTAGGTTGGAACCTACAGAAAATCAGTTGTTAGAGGGAGTTGGAGCTTGCCTTTGCATCACAACAATAATAAGATGTGGTTTTCTCCCTTTATGGGTTTCCACTTATATTTTTTGTCTATGTGCTTGATGATTAAGTGTTGATGTGATGTTTTAAATTGTTTAATTACTTGTTGTCCACACATTATGTTTGTTGATCCATTATGTATTAAGTTGCTTATGAAATGAAGGTGTAAATGAGTTGAATGAAAATTTTTAAATGTCCATTAATGTATTAAACTACTGTTTCACCCCCCCCCCCCCCGCTCAGTTTAACTAAGGGTTCATCAATTGGTATCAAAGCCAGTTCCTTCTATATCAGTTTAACAACTGGAAGGAGATCCTAGGTCCCCAAAAAGGCTAGCCTAGAAGGATTCTCAACAAATAAAGCCCCATTGTTTACTCGCACAAACTATGATTTCTGGAAAATAAGAATAAGGACATACATAATGTCTCTAGGGATAGAATTTTGGGTTGTTGTGGAAGAAGGATAAGCTCCAAAGTGACGCAACAATGTTAAAAGTCCACCTCCGAGGAGAGCTGGTCAACTACGACGTGGCTCTGTCAGCTTCCCCTTTGGGTTACCCCACGTGGCTCTTTTATTTTCTTTTGGTTTATTTATTTATCAATTCCAAAGAATTGACAAATAAATATAATCACGACTCCAAATGTTTAATTATATCTCCCGGCCTATGTATTTACCTCCAAATCTTTATAACCAAAGTTAACCCTTCACACTTTATTTCAATACTCCACGCTTTTTAAACAAATGACTTATAATAACCCTTGGCCCCGGGCCCACCACGCTTCTGCTGCGTCCAATCACCCAATCAAACACTCGTATCGTACCTGGCTATCCTCCGCGCACCTTGGTTAAACTCCGGGCAAGTCCAAAGTGCGATCACTGTCCGATGGCCCTCTCCCAAATCAACGGCTCGTACGCGTATCGCTCGGCCTCCTGGTACGAACGTTAACGCGCGATGGCGCGCTCTGAACAGTGGTTTTCCATGGGTCCACCTTGCCACGCGTCAACAGTTCTATGGAATCGCTCGCATTCAGGAAATACCGCCTATTCACCCAAAAGTGGTGCGATATGGGCAATCCGCCTTGCAAATCCACTTGTGGTTTTGGTACAGTAATTAACCAGGGCCACGTCGGGGTTGCGCTATTCCTTCTTATTCAGTTAACTCAGGTCAATCCTCGGCAGGGTTTCAATTAACAATGAACATAATTCTCTTCCGATGGCTTCTCACTATCTTGGGTAATGTTAGTCGACCACAATTTTACACAGGCTCCTTCTATGAATGGAGATTTCTTCAACAGAGCTTGTTTAACAACGACGGCTTTCTATACAGAACACGCCTGCGGGCGGGGGTTAATTCACAGGGTTTGCTCGAATAAATTAAGGGAAACAACAGACAGAGATATGGGAATTCATACAGGAGTTCAATTATACAGATTTCATCACTTCGCAATTAAACAATCTCCTCACAATTAAGGATCCGAAATAGCTCTATGGAAAATGCGTACTGAAATTATTTAATTGGAAGCAATCGCCAACACACAGAATTTTATTGCAGAAAATCTCTTCCCTTATCCTCCCTTTCTACATCCGGAGAATACAATTTATACATATTACAATGTGGCTCTTCGGTTCTTCTGTGAGGACCATTTTAGAAAATCAACAGCCTAATTACAAAATTCAATTAACTGGAATATGACAGCTAGACTAACTGAGCTTTTCGACTTCTATGACTCTAACTGATCTAAATAATACAATCAGCTGAGGTATTGACACCTGCTATTACAATTCAAATATTTTCGACCCCCCCACTAGCCACAACATGTGGACAAACCTCCTACATTGATGGCTAGTGTCTAATGCCCCTGCATCAGACTCCCGAGGGAAATTTTCTTCATGGGCTCCTGTCCATGAGCTCTTCCACTGATCTGCCTATCTTCTGCAACATTTCTTCAGTCATCCAAGTGGCATCTTTTTCTGGCTTATCCTTCCATTTGATCAAGTATTGAAAGTAATCTCATCCTCTGGTCCTGCTGAACACTCTTTTGTCCAATATCTTCTCTGGTTGCAATGGTTGTGCCGGAGGTAGCTGCTCTTTCCAATCAATCTGTTCCTTGTCTGTTGATCTTTCTTTTGCACTATCATCTTCATACTTGTACAAATCTGCAACATTAAAAATGGGAGATATTCCAACATCAAGAGGTAATTCAATCTCATAATCATTTGCAGAAAACTTCCTAAGTATCTTGCATGGCCCAATCTTTTTGAACTTCAATTTGTTATACTGCTTCTTTGGAAACCTCTCCTTTCCCAAGTGTGCCAAAACCAGATCTCCTACTTCAAAATTAACTTCTTTTCTGCTCAAGTCTGCTCTGTTTTTGTATTTGATGTTGCTGCCTTGTAGTTGATGTTTCACTCGTTCATGTATGGCCTGGATCTCTGAAGGAAATTCCTCACCATCTGCACTCCTTAGCTATGCCTTTCCCAGATTTCTTAACTCTGATATTCCTCTGGGGTGCATTCCATAAACAACATGAAATGGACTCTGCCCTATGCTCCTGTTTCGTGAGTGATTATATGCATATTCTGCTTGAGGCAAAATATGATCCCACTGCTTGGGATGCTCTCCTGCAAGACTTCTCAACAAATTTCCTAGACTCCTATTCACTACCTCAGTTTTTCCATCAGTCTTAGGATGATAAGATGAGTTGAAACTTAGTTTCGTACCAATTTTCTTCCACAGTGTCCTCCAAAAGTGCCCCACAAATCTGGTGTCTCTGTCTGACACAATACTCTTGGGCAACCCATGCAATCTAACAACTTCTTTGAAAAACAAGTTAGCAACATGGATGGCATCACTAGTTTTATAACATGGAATAAAATGTGCCATTTTGGAGAATCTGTCCACCACAACAAAGACTGCATCATTCCCTCTCTGAGTCTTGGGCAATCCTAGAACAAAATCCATACTTCCCATGTCCCAAGGCCTGTCTGGAATAGGCAAGGGAGTGTACAATCCTGCATTCTGGCTCCTTCCTTTAGCATACTGGCAGATTTTGCAATTCTTCACAAACTTATCCACTTATGTTCTCATCTTGGGCCAGTAATAGAAATGACTCAGCTGCTCATAGGTCTTATCAGTACCAAAGTGTCCAGCAAGTCCACCACTATGCTTCTCTTTGATAAAATTTTCTCTCATGGAACATTTTGGTACACACAGTTGGCTTCTTCTGAATAACAAGTCTTCCTGCAAGAAATAATCCAGCCACTGGCTTCTATCTGTCAAAAAAGGGTTACTACATCCCTCGAATGCTTCCTTAAAATCAGGATCTGTTTTATACAATTCTTTGAGAAAATCAAATCCTACAACTTCAAAATTTGTTTCTTGAACAAGCATGTGCCTCCTACTCAAAGCATCAGCTACTTTATTGGCTTGGCCACTTATATGTTTCAAAACAAAATTAAACCCTTGGAGATACTCAACCCATTTAGCATGCTTATGTTTCAACTTGGGCTGCTGTACAATATACTGCAAAGCATGATTGTCAGAATACAATACAAATTCCCTGGACATCAAGTAATGTCTCCACTTCTTCAGTGCCTGAAAAATCGCTTAAAATTCCTTCTCATAAGAGGAATACTTTCTTCTGGTGTCATTCTGCTTTTCACTGAAATATGCCACAGGCCTATCATCCTGACTCAACACAGCTCCAATGGCCTCTCCACTGGCATCACATTTTACTTGAAATGGTTTAGTAAAATCAGGCAGAATCAAAACAGGCTTCTCTGTTATCTTTTGCTTCAACAGTTTAAAATTTCTTTCTGCTTCAGCAGTCCACTTAAATGGTTGTTTGCTCTTCTTTATTGTCTCAATTATGGGTGCATTAATCTTACTAAAGTTTCTTATAAAATTTCTGTAAAAACTAGCAAGTCCATGGAAACTTCTTACCTCAAAAACATTTCTGGGTGAAGGCCACTCCACAATTGCCTTAACCTTTTCTGGGTCCATCTTCAATCCTTCTATAGAAACAACAAAACCCAAATACACCAACTCTTCCTTCATGAATGAGCATTTCTTCAGATTTATCAGTAGTTTCTCTTGGTGTAGATTCTTCAAGACATGATTAAGATGCCTTAAATGTTCTTCTCTAGTTCTGCTAAAAACTAATATATCATCCAGATACACTATCACAAATTTACCAATGAATTCCTTCAAGACTTCATTCATAAGTCTCATAAAAGTGCTAGGTGCATTTGACAACCCAAAAGGCATTACCATCCATTCATACAGTCCTTCATTTGTTTTAAAGGCAATTTTCCACTCATCACCCTCTCTTATTCTAATCTGATGGTATCCACTTTTTAAATCTATCTTTGAGAAATATTTAGCACCACTCAAACAGACCATCAAATCCTCAACTCTGGGCAAAGGGAATCTATACCTGATTGTGATCTTATTGATTGCTCTAGAATCAGTACACATCCTCCAGCCTCCATCTTTCTTTGGGCTCAATACTGTTGGTACTGCACATGGACTCAGGCTTTCTCTGATCAGCCCCTTGTCCACCAATTCTTGTACTTGTCTCCTGATTTCCTCATTTTCTTTGGGAGTCATTCTGTAGGATGCCTTATTTGGCAGATTTGAACCAGGGATAAAATCTATCTGATGACTGATCTTTCTCACAGGTGGCAGCTCATCAGGTAAATCATCCACAACAATGTCATAGTAATCATCTAACATCTCTTGTATCTCTACTGGTAAATCAGAAATCTTTGTAGAAGTAAGAACTACTTTAGGTTTGCAAACTAAAGCAAAACTTACCTCTTCTTCTTCTATCTGCTGCAGATATTCCTTCCCGCTCAGAAACAAGGTCTTTGGATCAATCACTCTACTGGATGGCTCTCCTTCTTCCATGGGTATCAATGTATGATGTACCCCATCCTTGAAGAACTTGTTAGTGTTCTTCTTGCCATCATGCAATGCTACTCTGTCAAACTGCCAAGGTCTACCCAACAGTATATGACACACATCCATGGGCATTACATCACACAGGACCTTATCTTTATATTTGCCCATTTGCAGCTCTATCTCACACTGTTCTTTCACAACCAACCGGTGCCCTTTATGCAGCCAGGACACCTTGTAGAGAGTTGGATGCTCCCTTGTCTTCAACTTCAGCTTTTCTATTACCTCAGTGGAAACCATATTGTCTGTGCTGCCATTATCAATGATTAGCTGGCAGCATTTCCCTTCGACTTTGCATATGCTCCTAAACAAAGTCTTCCTTTGTGCAGGCTCAGTGACCTCTTTGGCTTGCTTCAACAGGACCTTATTTACCACCAAGGACTCTCCCCTCTCTAGAAGAATTTCTTCTTCAATTTCTGCCTCTTCTCCAGCCTGGGCAACAACAGCATTTCTTGGACCAGCACCCACATTCTCTGGACACTCATAGTGCTTATGTCCCACTTGTTGACATCTATAACACCTCAACTCTCTACCCCTGCCTCTGTCTCTGCCTCCTCTTCCTTTTCCTCTGTAGGAACCCAATCTGCCCCTTGCATCATCCTCTATAGATGCATTCTGAGGTGAGCTACTATTAGCTCCATTACCACCCTGACTTCCCTTTCCACGGAAAGTACCTCTCTTCTTGGCAGACTGTTTCCTCGGGAGTTTCTCCTTTGCTTTCAAGGCCATCTGATAGGCCTCTTCCACTGTCTTAGGAGACAGAAGACCAATCTCATCTTGGATCTCCAGCTTGAGACCATTCACATATTTGGCAGTCTTCTCAGGTGTGTCTTGGAATTGCCCAGCCCTTATGCTTACTCTATATAATTCCTCTGTGTATTCTTTTACTGTCAGCAACCTCTGTCTCAGGTTCTGCATTTGCTTGTACAATGTCAGCTGGTAATCACTAGGCAAGAATTTACCTTTTAATTTAGCCATCATTCTGGTCCAGCTCTTGATAGGTTGCTTGCCAACTCTCCTTCTCTCTGCCTGCACTCCATCCCACCAAAGTGCAGCATGTCCCTTCAGCTTTGTTACTGCAAACTTGACCTTCTTATCTTCACTTATCTCTTCATAATCGAAGCACTTGTTCAATTCATTAATCCAGTCCACTAGTTCTTCTGGATTCAGTCCCCCTGCATAACTCGACACTTCAATTCTGGGCTTAACTGCAGACCCCAGAACAGTTCTAAGGAGCCTCAAGTCAGGAGGAATTTCAACATTCTCTTCAGCTTCTTTTGTTTCAGGTTCACTGATGTCTTCAGGATCCGCGGGCCGTCTTCGCTCCATGGAATCCATTCTAGCTTCGACCCTCTGCAACATCCCCAACACCTCAGCGTTGGCAACAGGTCTCCTTCTGCCAGCACCTCTACCAACTTGGATTGCCATGTCAGCTCTTCTGCAAAAACAACTCAAAACAACAGTTCTGATACCATAAATGACACAACAATGCTGAAAGTCCGCCTCCGAGGAGAGCTGGTCAACTGTGACGTGGCTCTGTCAGCTTCCCCTTTGGGTTACCCCATGTGGCTCTTTTATTTTCTTTTTGTTTATTTATTTATCAATTCCAAAGAATTGACAAATAAATATAATCACGACTCTGAATGTTTAATTATATCTCTCGGCCTATGTATTTACCTCCGAATCTCTATAACCAAAGTTAACCCTTCGCACTTTATTTCAATACTCCACGCTTTTTAAACAAATGACTTATAATAACCCTTGGCCCCGGGCCCACCACGCTTCCGCTGCGTCCAATCACCCAATCAAACGCTCGTATCGTACCTGGCTATCCTCCGCGCACCTTGGTTAAACTCTGGGCAAGTCCAACGTTCAATCACCGTCCGATGGCCCTCTCCCAAATCAACAGCTCGTACGCGTATCGCTTGGCCTCCTGGTACGAATGTTAACGCGCAATGGCGCGCTCTAAACAGTGGTTTTCCGAGGGTCCACCTCGCCACGCGTCAACAGGTCTATGGAATCGCTCGCGTTCAGGAAATACCGCCTATTCACCCAAAATTGGTGCGATATGGGAAATCCGCCTTGCAAATCCACTTGTGGTTTTGGTACAGTAATTAACCAGGGCCACGTCGGGGTTGTGCTATTCCTTCTTATTCAGTTAACTCGGGTCAATCCTCGGCAGGGTTTCAATTAACAATGAACGTAATTCTCTTCCGACGGCTTCTCGCTATCTTGGGTAATGTTAGTCGACCACAATTTTACATAGGCTCCTTCTATGAATGGAGATTTCTTCAACAGAGCTTTTTTAACAACGAAGACTTTCTATACAGACCACGCCTACGGGCGGGGGTTAATTCACAGGGTTTTCTCGAATAAATTAAGGGAAACAGCAAACGAAGATATGGGAATTCATACAGGAGTTCAATTATACAGAGTTCATCACTTCGCAATTAAACAATCTCCTCACAATTAAGGATTCGAAACGGCTCTATGGAAAATGCATACTAAAATTATTTAATTGGAAGCAATCGCCAACACACAGAATTTTATTGCAGAAAATCTCTTCCCTTCTCCTCCCTTTTCTACATCCGGAGAATACAATTTATACATATTACAATGTGGCTCTTCGGTTCCTCTGTGAGGACCATTTTAGAAAATCAACAGCCTAATTACAAAATTCAATTAACTGGAATATGACAGCTAGACTAACTGAGCTATTTGACTTCTATGATTCTCACTTATCTAAATAATACAATCAGCTGAGGTATTGACACCTAGCTGTTACAATTCAAATATTTTCGACCCCCCCACTAGCCACCACATGTGGACAACCCTCCTACATTTTTGGCTAGTGTCTAATGCCCCTACATCACAAAGGATACTAAAACAGAAAAAGAAGCCAAACAAAATTTCATAGCAAATGAAAAAGCCATGAATGCACTTTTGAGCAGTCTGTGTGAGTCATAATTTATCAAAGTAATGCACAGTGAGACTGCCAAAGGCATCTAGGATACATTAGAAAATATCCATGAGGGAGATAAAAAGGTGAAGATGGCCAAACTGCAAGCCTATAGAGCTCAGTTTGAAAATGTAAAAATGAATGAAGATGAAGATGTAGCCAGTTTCTTTTTAAAGGTTGCGGAAGTTGTGAATAGCATGAAATATCTAGGCGAAACCATTAAGGAATGTGTAATTATATAAAAGATTTTGAGATCTTTACCATCCAGGTTTAACCCTAAGGTTTCTTCCATAAAAGAAACAGCAAACTGGTAAACATTGACCATGAACCAATTGCTTGGAAACTTGACGGCCTATCAGATGAGACTTCCAAAGGGGAAGTCAAATGTGAGGGAGGCAGCCTTTAAGGTAGATAAGTGCAAATAAGAGAAGGAAGGTACATTCTCCTGCTCTGATGAAGAAGAGGCAAAATTTGTCAGAAGATTGGAGAAAGGCACAGGTAAGTATAAAGGTAAACTTCCATTTAAGTGCTTTAACTGTGGAAGAGTGGGGCACTATTCATCTAAATGTCCTCATAAGAAAATAGAGAATCAGTCAAGAGGGAAAGAGAAAACCAGTTTCAGCAATAGGCCGAAAGGGAACATATTTAATAGAAGAACATTCTATGCCCAACAAGACAACAGTGCATCTGAGAGCTCAAATGAATCCCCCAATGAAGAAGGAACATCAGAATTCATTTTGATGGCCAAGGAAGAGCTTGAGGAAGATCTCCAGGAATTTGAAGAAGAAGGTGAGGTAGACCTTGAGGGGGAGCTAATTAGTTCCCTGGAGGAAATAGACAGACTTAAACTTAAGAGTAAGAAACAAAAAGAGATTCTTCTGAAATATGCAAAGAAACAACCAGATTCAAAAGATCTTATTAAATTGAAGATTGAACTAGAAGAATTAAGGAAAATGGAGGATATTATGAGAAGAGAAATAAAGGAGAAAAATCAGGGGCGAGAAAAACTGGAAGAAGAAGTGGTAAGCCTAAGGAAGAAATTATAAAAGGCCCAAATTGAATTAACTATGAATATTTATCAACTGAAAAGCTCTGGACATTTGGACAAAATTCTAAGTGTTCAAAGACCTCCTCATATAAAGGCTGGGATAGGCTATGAAGGAGAAACCAACAAATCCAAGGCAGAATATAAAAAGAATATCATTTTTGTAAAATTTGTAAAGGATAATGAAGCAAAAAAAGGGGCATCCACAGAATTAGAAACCAGCAAGACCATGTTATATAATGAAACAAATAGAAACAAGCAGCAACCTCAAGTGACAAAGAAGAAATGAAGAAACAATGAACTCCAAAAGACTCATACACTCCTAAGGATGAATTGAACAAATTTGGAAGATGTCAAAGGAGGTTCCTTCCCCCTATGAGAAGCATCACTTTCTTTGCCTGCCACAAACCTGGACATATTGCAGCATTCTGTAAGACAAAGAAAATCCAGTCCAATTAGCAAAAGATGAAACAAAGGAAAAGACTACCTCCAACAACTCTCTCTGCCAAAGACAGATACTACTTCCATGGGTATTGTTTCTGTTGCAAAGGGTTCGGCCATAAAGCCATGGAGTGAAGATCGTATATACAGAGACTGAAATATGGAAACTCAAGGAGAATTAAGAACAATGATGGATTCACTCGTGTACACAATCTGTTCAAAAACACAATCAAATGTTTTAGCTGCCATAAAAATGGGCACAAGTCTAACGAATGTCCTCTCAAAGACTGTGATCCATCTCCTTAGAAAGGTTATAGAGCAAACAGCTGCATGCAATGGAAAAGGAAACTGAATAAATGTGATCTGGTTCTAATTTCTCAAGATCAAAACAATCAATGGTATGTGGAAAGTGGGTGCTTAAAACATATGGCTGGAGACCGAAGAAATTTTATCACTTTTGATGGAAATAAATTTGAGAATGTAACATTCGGTAATGATGAAGCTGGGAAAATCAAGGGAGAAGGCACAGTCAGCCTGAATAATGGAAGAGGAGAGGCTCAGGATGCACTGTTTGTAGACGGTTTAAAAGACAATCTGCTAAGTGTTAGTCAAATGTGTGATAAAGGCTGTGAGGTCCTTTTCAGAGCCCAAGATTGTGAAGTAAGGTCAATCACCACAGGAAAGACATTGGTCGAAGGTGTTCGAACAGAGAGTAATTTTTATATATTAGAAGAAAAGAATGAAGCATGCCACATCAGTAAACTTGACGAATCTTGGCTATCGCATAGAAGATTGGGACATCTGAATTTTGACCACATCATCAAACTGAGAAAAAAGGAATTTTTTAGATATTTGCCTACAATAAAGAAGCCACCAAATACCATGAGTGAGTCCTGCCAACTGGAAAACAAACTCACACAATGTTCAAAGCTAAATACCAACTATCCATAAGTAAGCCTCTTCAGCTTGTACACATGGACCTGTGCGAACCTTCAAGAACAAATGCACCAGGTGGAGAATTGTATTTCATGTTGATAATCGATGATTTTTCCAGATTGACATGGGTGGAATTTCTCAAATATAAATCTGAAGCGTTTGAGAAATTTAAGATATTCAAGGAACTGGCAGAATATCAAACTGGATGTAAACTAAAATGCATCAGATCACACAAAGGAGGTGAATTCACAGAAGATGATTTTGCAGACCTATGTAATGAATATGGGATAAAGCAACAGTTTATAGTTGCAGGTACACCTCAACAGAATGGAGTGGTAGAGAGACAAAACAGGGTAGTACAACACATTTCCAGAGAAATGATGCAAGAAAGAAACACTCCCCAAACCTACTGGGCAGAAGAAGTACACACAGATGTCCATATTCTCAACAAATCTCATCTCAGACCAAATTGTGATAAGACTCCATATGAATTATGGCATGGGAAACTGGCATCAATCAAGCACTTTAGAGTCTTTGGCAGCAAATTTTTCATAAAGAATAATGATGAAAAGTTGGGGAAGTATGATGCAAGAGCTGATGAAGGAATATTTTTGGGATATGCATCCAAGAGTAAGGGATACATGTGCTACAATAAAAGAGTACATAAAATAGTGGAAAGCATTGATGTGAGATTCGACGAAGATCTACCAGACAGAACTAGAAGCACAAATTGCGCCAATCCTCCAAATGATTATTGATCAGATTTGGATCAAGGACCTAAGTGATAGCTCAAAATTCAAAATGTTCAGAAGTATGTCAAACCTGAGTGACCGGATAGAACTCATCTTCCTGATTCTGGCGTCGTGAACAGTTCGAAAAACCGACACCATATGAAGAAGTTATCACGATTTGAAAAGTCCAGTAAACTGCAATTTTTGGCCTTTGACCAAGTTTGACTGGGTTTTGAATATTCAAAAAAATTGAATATTCCTGGAATATTCCTTCCGAGCCAGTAATATTTGGACAAGTGTCAGGTAATTATTGGTCGAATGGTGATCGGGCCAATCATAGGCCGCCACGTGGCCCAAGTTTGGTGGATCAAAAATTTTGGTCAGACTCCACCGAAGTCGATCACGAGACCTCAAAGCGCGCACGTAGAAGGTTTAACCGTCTCTGCTATCGTTTGTGTCTTATTCCATTACAATCGCGGCTAACACTTATTGTGTAATGGTTTGTTGTTTGGGGGAGCAGAAGGGCCATCCCCTCCCCATAGGCCCTTAACCCCAAGCCCAAGGGCTAAACTAAAACCGCAGTCTTCAGTTCTGGAAGAAGTCACATGGCGGATGTAACCCCGATAGTTACGGTCAGTTAACAACATTTAAACTCTCCGCCAGTTGCGGTCACATTGCAAAGTTTAAGCCGATGGTTAAGGTCAGTTCCAACAGTTTATGATGACTGCCAACGAGACCGCGGGGTTTGCGGCCATGTGGCCACCCCAATGGTTAGATTTAATGCTAATAGTTAGCGATGGAGATTTTTTAGCCAGAGCGCTCCAAATTTTAATTAATGGCCAATTTAACTGCAGTTAAGTGCAGTTGCTCCACATTTAGTGGAGCTATTTTAGGGGAAACTAGGCAAAATCAGTTTAGGCTCTATCTTGAGCTAGATTCGTCCATTATGAGAGTTAAAATAGTAAATTTCAACTATATCAGACATTATAGACTCATTGGTGAGGGCTTCAGAGCCATCAGAGAACTTTTGAGCATGTTTATTCTTCAGATAAGTTATAGGGGCCACCATGGGCCAGCAGTAGTTTGAGGCCTAGCCAGGGCAGCTAGAGGTCTTATTCAAGAATCCAATAGTCAATTTTGGATGTTTCAGACATTATGGAACTAATGGTGTGGTTTTTAGAGCCTGTAGAGGAATTTTGAAGGCCGATTTTCTTCAGAGAAGTTCCAGGGGCCATAGGGCCATCCAGTGCCAACAGGAGAATGAGGCCTTTCCAGAGCAACCAATATCCATTCTCAGCAAAAAAATAGTCATTTATAACTATTTTGACACTTTTGAATCCATTTATGGATTTTTAAGAAGCTTTTAAGGACTTATGAAATTCGAGATGCTTCGGATAATTTTTTAGGGAAACTAGAGCCAGGGGGTGCCACTAAGTGTTGGAGGCGAACCTGGAGTAGCTGGAGGCCAATTTCTGCAAGTGAATAGTCTATTCTGACTATTTTGGACATTTTTAATCCAATGAAAGGATTTTTAGAGCCATTTTAAGACTTCTAAATTTCAAAGAGCCACAGGAAAATTTTGGGCAGCCTAGGGCCATCAGTGGATGGAGGCCTAGATTGGGAATTTTGTGCTCATTTGGAGAAAATGATAAATCTATTTTGGATGTCTGATGTGTGTTGGATTGGAGACAGTAGGTGAGGTTTCAAGGACAAAAAAGGACTTATAGGGAATTTGTGCCAAAGAGAAGCTCAGGGAATCTTAAGGGTGCCGACAGATGAGTTCAAGTCAAAGGAAGCCTAGTTCTTTCTTCAGAGTGATGACAGCCATGACAGGGGTATGATGGTATTCTAAACCCATTGGTTCAGTTCAGATAACCATTGGAGTTGAGTTATTAACTTGTAAAATAATATTTTCATAATAATCCCAAAGAGCCAAGTCAGTTGATAAAGGCTCAAGGAGACATAGCCCATGATATTCGGGTGAAATCCTATAATAAATTTGATGTTATGTGTTGATTCTTGTTTGCTTCATTATATGGTTATTTTCCATGCTTAATATTAGCAAAAACAAATCTTCTTAAATCACTTAAACAGTTAAAAAACATACACCTGTTTCAAGTATTCATTTCCGCACAAATTAAGAATAAGCTAGATCTTAATTTGTTTAATTGAGTGGGAGGTTCTTGAAAAGCATAACAAGTTATCCAACCCACTATAAGATCAGGTTGGTATCAGAGCACAAGGTTTCTTGTTTGACTTGAAAGGTGTTCAACAGTTCAAAGAATTTGACTGTTTGCAAACTGATTGTTGCTTACAAGTTTGAGTTTGCTAGATGTGAAGGGAGAGCTATCGTTAGCTAAGTCCAGAAGAGGACAAGAAGGAAGAAGGGCTGAAGGCATATTCCTTACCCAAAGGACCTCAAGGAAACCGTTGAAACACAAAAGGGTTTGTTTGTGAAGGGTTTCTTGAAGAAGAGCTTGACTCTACAGCCATATTGCTGAGAAGCTTTGTCAATTGTTTTTTGAAAGCTTTGGAATTTTTTATTGAAGTTCTTTTGTTCATTCACATAAAGACGACAACTTCATCAAGTGAGGTTTCAAAATCCTCCTCCTTCACAAGATTCTTCGACGAAGGCATGAAGCGAGACTTCTACATCCCGAAATATATGGTGCAAATTATGTTTGAAGATAGAAGGGAAAGCACTAGACTTCATGAGCAATTGGTTGATATGAAGCAAGAGAAAGAAGGACTTATTCAAACATTTCATGAGATGGAGATGCAACTCCATAAAGCCCAAGAGGCTTTAACCAAGAACATGCGTGAAGAAAACGTAATTCACTCAAATTTATCTTCAATTTCCTCTTCAGATAGATGTGTTGGTTCATCTGAAAAGCACACAAGAGGTATAGGGTCCAAGTTGATGTTTAAAATGGGCTATGAAGGCAAGGGTTTAGGCAAGCATGCATAAGGAATGATTGATCCTATTTTGGTTGAGGAGAGGCCTAAGAATTTTGGTCTTGGTTATGTTCAATCTTTATGGTGAAAACTCCAAATCCATGAAGGCATGTGAGGCAACTTCAAAAAGAACTTTTGTTCTAAGTTCTAAATCATAAACATGTCAAGTTTGTTTTGAAGTTGATTGTCATTGTTTGAAGCCTATGTTGCAGCAAGAAGTTTATAGACATGCAGCTTATGGCAAAGCTGGAACCTCTACAAGTTCATCTCCTCAAGAAGGTAAAAAAGATGGACATGCAAAGCAGCATTTGAGGTATAATTCTTCCCATAGTCAAGTTGATTATGTTTCTGCAGGGCATGACAATTCTGCATGCATGAAAGGAAGAAAGAGTTTTTGTTCCTATTGTGGTATGTTTAACCATGAAGTTTCGAGATGTTGGAAGAGGATTAAGGCATATAGGAAACAGTCAAAGCGAAGGCAACTTGCAAAGAAGGTGCATAAGACTTGCACACATTGCTAGAAGAGCGGACATTTAATTGCTCAATTTTGGACATTGCATCCAATTAATCATCCCAAGCACATGAGGCCAGAGGATAAAAAGACTAGCAAAAGTGGAACCAAAGATTCCATCATTGATGTGAGAACGGATGTTTCACATGAAGAAGATTTTCAGCAGCAACAGTCATCGTGGAAGTGGCTTGGTAAGAAGTGGTTTGACTTCTTAACTCAGTAAGACATACATTCATTTGTACATATGAAAATTTCAGTTATGTATGCATTTCTATTGTAATACCTCGTTTGTTTGAGCCACCTTGAATTGATGATCAAGGACATGATGTTCAGCTACCTTCTATAAATTTCTCGCCAGAAATTTATGAGTAAGTTCAAGGAAGACAACTATTAACAGGAGGACAAGCGCATCTAAGGAAGGAAAGTGTTTAATACCTTCAATTTGGGGTTCAAAGGCACTAAGCCATGCAAGGCAAACTGAATGGAGGCTGAAAAGTGAGGGTGTTGTACTCTCATCTACTAAACAGATCACGTAATCATTCTTTTGGGGTCCAAAAGATTCCCAATGGGAAGGTGTGATCAGATTTGGATCAAGGACCTAAGTGATAGCTCAAAATTCAAAGTGTTCGGAAGTGTGTTGAACCTAAGCGACTGGATAGATCTCGTGTTCCTAATTCTAGTGTCATGAATGGTTTGAAAAACCGGCACCGTATGAAGAAGTTATCGCGATTTGAAAAGTCTAGTAAACTGCAATTTTTTGCCTTTGACCAAGTTTGACTGGGTTTTGAATATTCAAAAAAAGAGAATATTCCTAGAATATTTCTTGAAATATTCCCTGGAATATTTCTCGAAATATTCCCTGGAATATTCTTTCTGGGCTAGTAATATTTGGACAATTTTCAGGCAATTATTGGTCAAATGGTGTTTAGGCCAATCATAGGTCGCCACGTGGTAGGGCCGGAGGCAGCCACGTGGTCCAAGTTTGGTGGATCAAAATTTTTGGTCAGACTCCACCGAAATCGACCACGAGACCTTCGAGCACACACGTAGAAGTTTTAACTGTCTCTGCTATGGTTTGTGTCTTAACCATTACAGTCGCGACTAAAACTTATTGTGTAACGGTTTGGTGTTTGGGGGAGCGGAGGGGCCAACCCCTCCCCATAGGCCCTTAACCCCAAGCCCAAGGGCTAAAATACAACTGCAGTCGTCATTTATGGAAGCAGTCACATGGTGGATGTAACCCCGACAGTTACGGTCAGTTAACGACATACCTCCGCAGTGTTTAAACCCTCTTCCATGTAGAAATTTGAATAACTGTTAAATTATTCACCGAGATTATCCTGATCACACACTATTTGAGCTTCATGCATAATACATAACCTCTTCTACTATTGATCATTAATTGCGGAAATATAAACAATCGCATGCGCACATCAAAACCATAAAAAATCACACATATAAACACAGTATTTATGGAAAATCTTAAAGCTGAAAACCCCCAACTATCTGTATATTATAATGATAGAGATCATGTAACAATCATTGTACAAACTCCTCACAAGCTCTCAGTATAATCTCCAATTGTTACACACTACACAAGCTCAGATCTAACAAAACACATGCTCCAATCTGCTCCACCTGTTAGCCTGCCTCTACTGCACAATCCAAGATGAATAATGGCCCAATCTGAGTTCGAATCCACCTGGTGTGTACTGCGCAATCCTCATTGGCATCTCCATCAATGTGTGGTGCAAACTCATGCACCAGTATAGTCACAACTGATAGTCACACTGCTCTTTCACCTACCTCTTCATTGGTCTCCACTGAAACTGTCCATGCACTGAAGTTAACTGATGTATTATTTAGTTGATTAATGAGTTTATAATTAGTGAATTAATTAATAATTAATTCACACCACTCTCACTAGTGTATCAATCAGCTAGACTAGATACAACTAGCTCAACTATGTTTAGATTAGTTAAACTGAACACAACTCCATTAACTTCCTCAATCAACTCCACCAAACTCTCTCACATGAGTTCTAACTGAAGTATCCATGCAATAGCTCCACTTAACCCTTAGGAATAGCGTAATTCCTTCTGTCAGCTCCTGTGCCACATCTGTGCACCTAACTGAAGTGCTCCAAGAGAATAAGATAATGTTTATAGTCCAAATATTATTAAGAGCTAATAATATTCGACATATCTATTTTTAGACTGGCAATCTAAAAATAGATTCCGCCCAGTATGTCTAAAAATAGAAGTCCATCTATTTTTTCCGACTTGACCAACCATCCAAAAATAGAATCCTGCAACTCATAGAACATGATCCATATGTCTAAAAATAGACTTTGCGCCAAAAATAGCTTGCGGGCCCTACTTAGTGAAGGCGACTTCTTTCCACTAAGCTCATCATCTTGTTGTAATCTCAACATTCCAATTGTGGTCACATTGTAAAGTTTAAGCCGATGGTTAAGGTCAGTTCCAACAGTTTATGCTGACCGCCAACAAGATTGTGGGGTTTGCGGCCATGTGGCCACCCCGAAAGTTAGATTTAATGCTAATAATTAGTGTTGGCGGTTTTTTATCTGGAGTGCTCCAAATTTTCGGTAATGGCCAATTTTGACTGCAATTAAGTGCAGTTGCTCCACATTTATTGGAGTTGTTTTAGGGGAAACTAGGCAAATTCAGTTTAGGCTCTATCTTGAGCTAGATTTGTCCATTATGAGAGTGCCAATAGTCAATTTCAACTATCTCAGACATTCCAGACTCATTGGTGAGGGTTTTAGAGACATAAGAGGACTTTGAGCAGGTTTTTGCTTCAAAGAAGTTCTAGGGGCCACCAAGGGCACCATGGGCCAGCAGCAGTTTGAGGCCTGGCCAGGGCAGCTAGAGGCCTTATTTAGGAATCCAATAGTCAATTTTGGATGTTTCAGACATTATGGAACTAATGGTGTGTTTTTCAGAGCATGTAGAGGACTTCTGAAGGCCTAGTTTCTTTAGAGAAGTTCCAGGGGCCATCCAATGCCAGTAGGAGAATGAGACCTTTCTAGAGAAGCCAGTATCCATTCTCAGCAAACCAATAGTCATTTTTTACTATTTTGATACTTCTAAATACATTGATGGAT
This sequence comes from Pinus albicaulis, assembly GCA_034641835.2. Lineage (NCBI taxonomy): Eukaryota > Viridiplantae > Streptophyta > Pinopsida > Pinales > Pinaceae > Pinus > Pinus albicaulis. The sequence continues at coordinate 1,468,469,245 of CM076582.1, forward strand.
TTTTCAGAAGCTTTTGAGGACTTTTGAAATTCGATATGCTTCAGAGAATTTTTCAGGGAACCCAGACCCAAGGGGTGCCACCAGGTGTTGGAGGCAAAACCGGAGCAGCCAAAGGCCAATTTCTGCAAGTGAATAGTCTATTCTGACTATTTTGGACATTTTGAATCCAATGAAAGGATTTTTAGAGCCATTTGAAGACTTATGTAGGTAGAAGAGCCACAAGGAATTTTTGGTCAGCCTAGGGCCATTAATGGATGGAGGCCTAGATTGGGAATTTTGTGCTCATTTGGAGAAAATGATCAGTATATTTTGGATGTCTGATGTGTTTTGGAGACAATAAGTGAGGTTTCAAGGACATAAAAATACTTCTAGGGAGTTTTTTCCAAAGAGAACCTCAGGGAAGCTTAAGGGTGCCAACAGATGAGGTCAAGTCAAAGGAAGCCTAGTTCTTTCTTCAGAGTGATGACAGCCATGACAGGTGTATGATGGTATTATAAACCCATTGGTTTAGTTTATATAACCATTGGATTTGAGTTATTAACTTGTAAAATAATATTTTCATCAGAATCCCAAAGAGCCAAGTCAGTTGACAAAGGCTCAAGGAGACGTAACCCACGATATTCGGGTGAACACCTATATTATTTTTTTGTTATGTGTTGATGCTTGTTTGTTTCATTATATGGTTGTTTTCCATGCTTAATATCAGAAAAAAGAATCTTCTTAAAGCACTTAAACAGTTAAAAAACATACACTTGTTTCAAGTATTCATTTCCGCACAAGTCAAGGATAAGCTAGATCTTAATTTGTTTAACTGAGTGGGAGGTTCTTGAAAAGCATAAAAAGTTATCCAACCCATTTTTAGATCAATTATGAAGATGAGAATCAAGAAAATGAAGAACTGAGTAAGACAACAGAAGATACAGAAATAAACTCAAAAGGACCCTCGATACACACTCAGAAGAACCATCATGAAGATCAAATCATTAGAGACAAGAGTGCAGGAGTCCAAAATAGAAGACAGCTAGCTGAGAAGACCAAGGAAATGTACCTAGCCATGTTGTCACAGATAGAACCGAAGAATTTTGATGAAGCCAACAAAGACAAAAATTGGGTAAATGCTATGAATGAAGAAGTAGACCAAATTGATAAGAACAATACCTGCGAGTTAATGCCAAGACCTGTTGAGAAAAATTTCATTGGCACAAAGTTGATATTCAAGAATAAGATGAATGAACAAGGTTGGGTAATCAGGAATAAACCTAGACTTGCATGCAAGGGATACTCTCAAATCGAAGGACTAGACTATGATGAAACTTTTTCCCCTGTAGCAAGAATGGAAGGAATTAGAATGTTTTTGGCTTTTGCATGCTATCATGATTTTAGGGTATATCAAATGGATGTGAAGTCTTCCTTCTTGAATGGATATCTAGAGGAAGAAGTCTACATGGAACGACCTGAATGATTTTCCTTAGCAGATAAACATGACTATGTGTGCAGATTAAAGAAAGCCCTATATGGTCTCAAACAAGCACCACGTGCATGGTATTCTAGGCTGGACAAGTACTTTAAAAAACAAGGTTTCAAGAAGGGAGGAGTAGACAACAATCTGTGTATAAAGGCTGATGAAAATTAACTCTTAATTGTAGTATTATATGTAGACATCATGTTTGGTAGCAACAAGGATGAGTTAGTAAAAGGATTTGCAGAAGAGATGAAGTTAGAATTTGAGATGTCTATGATTGGAGAGCTTACCTACTACCTAGGACTTAAAATTCTACAAAAGAACAAAGGCATATTCATTTCACAAGAAAAATACTTAAGAGATATGTTAAAAATATGCCAAATGGAAGGCTGCAAACCTGTGTCAACTCCCATGATCACTGGATGCAAGTTATGTGCTGATGATGGATCAGCAGATGTAGATCAAAGGCTTTATCGATCTATGATAAGAATTCTGCTATACATAATTGCCTCTAGACCAGACATTATGTTGGCAGTAGGACTTGTGGCAAGATATCAAGCAGCACCAAAACAAAATCACCTGCTAGCAATCAAGAGGATATTTAGGTACCTGCAAGGAACTGTGCATTATGGCCTATGGTATCCAAAAACCAAAGACTTCACATTGACAGCATATAAAGATGCAAATTGGGCTAGCTATGTGGGTGACAGGAAAAGCACAAGTGGAGGTGCATTTTATTTAGGAGAAAGTCTGGTGGCATGGTTAAGCAAGAAGCAAACATATGTCTCTTTATCTACTACAGAAGCGGAATACATAGTAGCAGCAGCTTGTTGCACACAAGTAATGTGGATGAAACAAACTCTCCAAGACATGAAGGTAAGCATCATTGAACCTATCTCAATCAAATGTCACAATACAAGTGCAATAGGTATATCAAAAAATCCAATACTTCATTCGAAAACTAGGCACATCCCAATAAAGCACCACTTCCTCAAAGAACAAGTAACAGAGAAAATAGTAAAGATGGAGTATGTACCAACAAAGGAACAAACAACAGACATATTCACAAAACCTCTTGTTAAAGAACCATTCAAATATCTAAGAGACAAACTAGGGGTAGTGTCTGCAGATGATACTCTTTGATATGATCAGAATAAAATAAAATAAAATATAAAATATAAAATAAAATAATAATAAATAATAAATAATAAATAAATTAAAAAATATATAAATAAATAAATAAATAAAATTTAAATTTAAAAATAAAATTAAAAAAATGATGATGAAAATATACCAACAAAGGCTGCAATATAAGGAATAGAAACAGTGTAGTAAACAAGTGGTAGCCAGTATCAGACAAGGAATCATCGTTCTAGGGGGAGAGCAACTCATAAAAGTTGTCACATAAGAGCTAGAGCTATGAAGCCGGTAAAGATCTTTAGAGGATCATCACACTATATGTCTTTCTGAAAAGTGTTAATAATGAAACAAAATGTTCCTAAGAAGGTTGAATAAGAAAAATGGTTATCATGATTATATCATTACATCATTCATTAATTGGTATTCAGAGCAAGCAGCCTGCCTTTCAGTAGAATATAAAGTGTTATTAGTGGAGCAGTGGTATGGTATAGGTCCTCAAGATCGGAGTATTATGACATAAGTACATCAAAAGTCTAGCAATATTACCTCTATCAAGAATTAAGGGATATCACCTTCATTCATGCAATCTTAATATTTTTTCAAAGTGTTCTCCCAACAACTATTATACACCAGCCTGGAGCAGCAAAGTATAAAGTCAAAAGAAGAAGGTCTATACACAACTCGGAGAAAAATAATGCAAGGATAGAAACTACACTGGGAAATGCGCAACCCATTGTCATTGATGTCAAAGGGGGAGGAAATGCAAGCAGAAGAAGAAAGGTTCTTCTGAAAAGCAAGCAGAGGAAGAAAGACACCTCTCAGAATGAAAGGGGGAGGAAGTCATGGAGGAAGTATTGGAGTATTGGAGGAAGTGTTGCCATCAATGCCAAAGGGGGAGATTGTTGGAAATATTGTCATTGAACACACCAAAGCAGCAAAGGCAGCTAAGAAGCAAAGGCAGCAAAGGAAGTTAAGGCAGAAAAGGAGAGAGCCAAGAGCCGAGAGGAAGAGGCCAATTAAACAAAGAAGATTAGGTCAAGAGAGAGATTCGAGAGCCGAGAGACAGAGAGGACCCTATAGGAAGAGAAGGCCATGCAAAGAGATCTTTAGCCAAAGCTAAGTTGTTAGCAGATAAACTTATGTTCAGGTTGAAAGGAATAAATTCCGAATTCTGGCTTTAATCAGTATGAAAAGGTGTATGTCGAGTGTGAAAACTCGGGATGAGATTCAATAACAAAGACAAGCTCAGGAGAGATTTGTGTTGAAGAATATAGAACAAGCTCAAGAGGAGTATCATGGAGGAACCAGTGTTGCAGGGCAGTGACAGTATAAACAAACAGAAATCGACTAAGGTAGAGAACACTTAGAAGATTTCAAAAGAAGGTGAACAGACGGTCAGGATTAGATCGCAGAAGTGAAGGCGAGAGATGAACGGTTCAGATGACTTCGCAAGTTAAGTTGGTTGTGATGTTTTGCGATGAGGGGTGACCACGTGTCATCATTGTGCATTAGCACACATCACAAATTTTAGAGGTTATCGTTAATAGTTTGCACAGTATGGTAAGTTTTTGCGATGTGATGCGATGAGGAGTGACCATGTGTCAGCATTGCGCATTAGTGCACATCGTAGATTTTAGAGGTTACCGTTAAGAGTTCGCACGGTATGGTAAGTTGTTTGCGATGCGATGTGGGAAGTATGGAAGGATGCGATGTGATGAGGGAGGAGCCACGTGTCAGCACTGCGCACTAGCGCACATCGCAGATTATATGGTTTATTGTTATTGATAAGAGTTAAACTTGTGGGCGAGCGATTGCGATAAGACAAACAGGTATAGCAAGACCGTTAGATATGGCGAAGATCTATGGTAGAGATTACAACTCAACTTCGCATCAGCGGAATGATAATTTCACTGTTAAGGTTGTTTGGTAAGTTTTCCGAAATGCAATGTGTTGTGATTTTTTCAAGGTACTATGGGACCCTCCAGCAAGAAGTTTCGCATGTATGCAAGAGATTTGGGTTTATGTGTAGTTTAGTTTAAAATAGCATTGTTTTATCACTAATGTATGTATGTTGTATTTAACTCTGAAGTTGTATTCTGATGCATGTAAAAGGAGAGTTATGTGGACCATAACCCACAGATCCGCGGGTTTGGTTAAAGAAGTCGGCCAAGATGAAAAGTGTCATGGAGATGCGGTTGTGTGTTAAAAGAAGAGGCTGAACGCGGAAGAAAATGCTCAGGTAACAAAAGAAAAGACTGAACATGGCAAGAAAAGGCTCAAGTAAGAAAAAGGACCTGGAGCTCGTGCAGAACAGTGCAACAATATGGGTCGAGTCGGGAAAAAAGGTAGTCACGAAGCACAGTTGGAATATAATTGCAGAAACATAAAAGACAAAGGGACAACAAGCAGAAGAGGACAAACACACAACAAATCCAAGAAGCTGAAAGGGCTGAGTGAAATATTTGGTTGTAATTGTAAATGTATTAATTATTTTATAACGTTTTTGATGCAAAGGCAAGTCTCCAAGGCAAAGAAAAACTCCAATTTAATACTGAAACGAGTGTATATTTTGTTGTAACATCCTGAATATGCTGAGTGAGGAAATGAGTGGGTGGAAGGCAAGAGTCATGCTTGTTCACTTCATATTCCCATATAGAATGAAAGCAGCCATGAAGTGATATATATAAATGATGTTATTGTAATATGCATAGAAAGGTTAGAGAGTGGAAGAATGAGAGAGAGAAGATAGAGATGTTGTGCAAACCAAGAGTTGATATGAAGCAGATTTGAAGGATGGTAGGACAACATTGAAGAAGGAGAAAAACAGAGCTGATATTAAGGTAAATCAGCATATCATTTTATTGTAGTGTTAGGGAGTTGGTGCTTCCATATCAAGTTGTAGCTTGATAGATGTCCAGTTGTAGCTGGTTGAGGTAGGAGCCTCCTATGGGTTGTAGCCTGCAGAAAATAGATGGGAGTTGGAGCTTCCTTGCAAGTTGTAGCTTGCAGAATTTGGGGTAGTAGCCTCCCGTAGGTTGGAGCCTACAGAAAATCAGTTTTAAGAGGGATTTGGAGCTTGCCTTTGCATCACAACAATAATAAGATTTGGTTTTCTCCCTTTATGGGTTTCTGCTTATATCTGATGTCTATGTGCTTGATGATTAAGTGTTGATGTGATGTTTTAATATATTTAATTGCTTGTTGTCCACACATTATGTTTGTTGATCCATTATATATTAAGTTGCTTATGAAATGAAGGTGTAAATGAGTTGAATGAAAAGTTTTAAATGTCAATGAATGTATTAAACTGATTCACCCCCCCCCCCTTAGTTTAACTAAGGGTTCATCAGAGAATAGGGCACATAATGTCTCCACCCATCAATCACTTACAGGAATATAGAGCCCATGGTGTCTCCATCCGATTCATACTACATGAATCCAAAGCCCACACTATATCCACCTACAATTTGACAAGAATCCAAAGCACACCATGCCTCCACTTGATAGCTTTCACAGGTATCCAGAGTCCACCTTTAAGGTCTCCACCAATGAAAACACCAAGAGAAGTCCCAGAGTGTCCAGTGTCTCCACGTGTTAAGCATGAGCCTAGAGTCCATTGTTGCTCTACCTTCTCAAAGCCACACTTTAGCCTAGGCTCCCATTGGTTTGTTCTAGTGCTTCTCACACATTGCTTCTACGCATTCTTTCTTGTTGTTGTGTTATCCCGCACTTGAATCTTTCATGCCTTCTTCAACATGCCTGCTTATACCACACTCACAACTCTTCTTGTTTGATTTCTCTCTGTTTCGAGGGTGTTTTTCTGGTCTCTTTATCTCCTTTCTGTCAAGTGTCTCCCCCCTTTCATTTTCCATATTTTCTATTGCATCTTAACCAAGGCCAACACGTCTCATGAGACATTATTGGCTCATCCTCTTGAAAATACACATTTTTAATGTTTGTACCAGTCTTTCCTTCAACTCATCAAGGAGTTAGTTGGCCAATTGAATGCCACTTTTGAGCTTGGCTATTTCCCCAAGCAATTTCCAAGTAGCTTCTCCTCCCATAACTTTTAATATGTGTCCTCTCTTAGTCCATTCATTTTTGTATTCACAATTTTTATGATTGTAGATAAATATATTTACAAGACGAGTAACCAAAAAGGGTTGTTACACAAAGCACCTCTAACAAAATATCTTCTATTTGAAGGATAGTTTATGAAGAAAATAATATTTAGCTTTGTTAAAAAAAAATCCTTTGGAAATAAAAATAGCATCATCTATATATATATATATATATATATTTCATTAGTTAAAAAAAAATATTCTACTATAAAAAATTTAAACAATTACATAGCATAGCTAAACATAAAAATCTATGTTACCTAATAAACTATATAAACATGACAAACAAGTTTATCATAAATATGGATATGATAAATTGAGTGGCTAAAGTCTCTAAAGCCTGCCCATGGGAAAATAGGGTGTCCAAAAATTGAAAAAAAAATTGTCAGATTTAGACAAATAGTTAAAAGGGTTGGTCTTGCTAGAGTGGAAACCAAGACCACCTATATATCCTAACCTAATGGAATCATAAGAACTATAGCAACAAAAAGAGGAAAAATAGTGTAAACCAATCATTAAAAAAAACATGGATTAAACCTATCGAGGAGTAGAGATACCATGCATGTTGGTGGGGATGTCAATAGGGTTGTCCTAAGTGCTAGTACCAAACTTGAAAGTCAAAACCGCTCCTTACTTTTTTGTGAATAATTTGCAGAGGGAAATAATAACTTGGCCCTATTGTTCAACCCTATCCAAGCACATGCATATCTCCATTTGCTTCGTCGCCTATCTAGTGAGAGAATGCATCATCAACAATTTGTATGCCAGTAAAGCTCTAGATTTATGAAATAATTTGTAACACATGTGAAATTAGTACTACAATTAGGAAGAAACTCAACAACCACAACCTCCATCTCCTTAGGATATATAAAGGCTCACTTAACTTTAACTTTGATCTCTAACAATTTCACCTTTTTATAGGATGTAGGGGAGACCACTTGATGGAATTTCTAAGCAACATCCCTCGCTACATATTCAACCTGATTTTGATGGATGGGAGGGTGTTCCTAATGAGTATGAAAATGGTCCATTATAACTAGTAGAATCAAATTTCCACATAAAGAAGCACGTGCAATGATAAGGATGTTAGAGCAAAGGAAGGGTGGAACAAACATGTCATCGAGAAATTGGGTCTAAAGAAAATCAATTTTCATAACCCAATTCTAGAGGGGCCAGATAGGCCACATGCTTTTACCTCTCCTATGCATTAGTGCCAAAGGTACAGAGTTAATGATCAAACGAATCAACAAATGAACTAGTGCATGGGATTTTATTTTCATAACAAAGTGAGTGAAAATTTGTATGTAAAGGTCTCAATAGAGGGTGACAATGTTGGGTGTGGAGCCTGATTATCTTGCTTATTTTGTATCACAGCATTGGACCCCTGTAACTTAATGGCGCGGCAACGCCGCCCGTAATTAAACGCTGCCTGGGGGATCCAAGGGGGAGGGGCAGGGGGTTTCGGGGGCAGCACCCCCGAAGTTAAAAACATATGTAAAATTGCCTTGTAAAAGTATAGTAATTTCTAGTCAATCTGGGTTGTTCATTAGGCAGATGATCTGACGGTAGAAGCTATGTTTAGTTTAGGGTTTTTTGCCCTAGAAGGCAACCCCTCGCTTTGTATGAGGGTATTGTATTGTGGCTGTGGATTGTATGTGTATTCTCAGAGTGAGAAACATAGAGGGAGACTATGAGAGAGAACAGAGGATATTACAGCAGATCTACTGTAGGTTTTATCTCTTCATTTTGTTGGATAATAGAAAGGAAGGACTAGCTGTTCGGGGTGGACGTAGCCCAAACTGGGTGAACCACGTATATATGTGTCTCTCTGGTTTTATGTGTTTTGTGTGCTTGTGTTTTTCTCATATTTTATCTGTTTCATTGCTCTACAATATTTAATTTTATGATAAATAGTATCAGAGCCAAAGGTCTATTTGGCTGATAAACTCGCAGGAAAGAAGGGTTCCTGGTTCGAGTGGGTGCAATGGCGGAAGATGGTAAATTTAGGGTCGAGAAATTTAACGGCCAAAACTTCCCGTTGTGGAAGATGTAGATGGAATATTATCTGTATCAGAAAGATCTGTACCTACCATTGAGCGGAAAAACAAAGAAGCCGATGATTATGACAGACGCGGAATGGGATATTCTTGATAGAAAGGCACTCAGAATAGTACAGTTGTGCCTCACGGCATCGGTAGCCTTCAATATTTCGAAGGAAACAACAACAGAGGGTTTGATTAAGGCGTTGGCGAAACTATATAAAAAACCCTCGGCCTCAAACAAGGTATTTCTTATGAAACTTTTATTTAATATGAAGTTGTCGGAAGGTGGATCTGTTGCAGACCATTTAAATGATTTTAATACAGTTACCAGTTAGTTAAGTTTTGTAGGGGTAAAATTTGATGATGAATTTAGGGCTCTTTTATTTCTGTGCTCATTTCCAAACAGCTGGAATGGTTTAGTTATGGCCATTAGTAACTCTGCCTCTGGATCTAGTACTTTAAAGTTTGATGATGTTGTCGGTGCTATCCTTAGCGAGTGAATGCGACGGAAAAGCTCCGGTGAGACATCGGGTAATGCTTTGAGTGCAGAGTCTAGGGGAAGAAAAATGGAAAGAGGAAAGAGCTCAGGATATCGCAGTAAATCAAGGAAAGGCAGATCCAAGTCCAGATCAGGGATAGTGTGTTGGAAATGCAGAAAGAAAGGACACCTGAAGAAAGACTGTAGATCTCGGAAGGGAAAAGAAGGAGACGCACAGCAAGAAAAAAATCATGAAGCAAATGTGACAGGTGATGTGTTACAAGATGCCTTGATTCTTTCTTTCGAAAATGTTACTGATTCCTGGGTAGTAGATTCAGGGGCTTCATTCCATGCTACACCTGATAAGAAATATTTTCATGACTATGTTCAAGGAGATTTTGGACAAGTCCATTTGGGTGATGATAAACCTTGTAAAATTGTTGGAATGGGTAAGGTTCTTGTATAACAATAGAATGGAAACCAATGGCTATTAAAGGAGGTAAGGCATGTTCTAGATATGAAGAAAAATCTGATTTCAACAGGGTAGTTAGGCGGTGAAGGTTGTGTGACAACTTTCACAGATAAAACCTGGAAGGTCACCAAAGGAGCCCTGGTAATAGCAAAAGGTGAAAAGGTTGATACATCGTATTTATGAAATGATATTTCTAACTCTGTTAATGCTTTAACTTCCAAAGGATCAAATGCAACATTATGGCATCATAGGCTTGGACACATGAGTGCGAAGGGGATGAAGATTCTTCACTCAAGAAATTTGTTGCCGGGTTTGGAGAATGTTGATTTGGATTTTTGTGAGAATTGCATTATGGAAAACATAAGAGAGTCAGATTTCTTAGAGTTGGGAAAGAAAAGAAGAGCGAAAAATTAGAGCTTGTGCATACAGATGTATGGGGACCTGCTCAGGTATCATCTCTCGGTGGCTCTCGTTATTACGTTACTTTTATTGATGATGCAACTAGAAAAAATTGGATTTATTGTATTTAGAATAAATCTAATGTATTTGATACTTTAAAGAAATGGAAAGCTTTGGTTGAGATTGAGACAGGAAAGAAGTTGAAGTGTCTCAGATCAGACAATGGCGGTGAATATTGCAGCAAAGAGTTTGATAGGTACTGTTCAGAGCATGGAATTCACAGAGAGACGACAGTTCCAAGAACACCAAAAGAAAATGGTGTGTCAGAAAGGACGAACAGAACAATCATGGAGCGTGCAAGGTGCATGAGATTGCATGCAGGATTGCCTTTACAATTTTGGGCAGATGTTGTAGATACTGCTATTTATCTAATAAACATAGGGCCTTCAAATTCCTTGGATGGTGGTATTCCAGAGGAAGCGTGGACAGGTAAAAAGGTAAACTACTCTTTTTTAAAGCCTTTTGGTTGTGAGGCCTTTGTCCATATTAATAAAGAAAATAGAACAAAGCTTGAGGCAAAATCAAAGAAATGTACCTTTATTGGATATGGTGTTAATGATTTTGGTTATCGCTTATATAATTATGAAAATCACAAAATAATTAGGAGTAGAGATTTAATATTCAATGAAAAGGTCTTGTATAAGGATCAGTTGCAGGAAAAGAAACAGGAAAAGGAAAACAAAGAATACACAGTTCTTGATGAGATCACAGAAAAAGTAAAGGTGCCTGAAAATAATAATAATCAACAGCCACAAAAATAGAAACCACCACAACAACAACAGGCACCTCAAACACCTGAAAGCGGTGTCAGGAGATCTACCAGGATAAGTAGACCCCCTGAACGATACTCTCCTTCATTATATTATTTATTGTTGACTGATTCTGGTGAACCTGAATGTTATGAAGAAGCAATGCAAGTTGAAACCAGGAAGAAGTGGGAGCTAACCATGGAAGAAGATATGGACTCCTTAATGCATAACCAGCCTTGGGACTTAGTCAGGTTGCCTGTAGGTAAAACTACATTGAAGAATAAATGGGTTTACAGGTCGAAGGAAGAAGATGGAGGAAAACAGAGGTACAAAGCTAGAATTGTGGTGAAGGGGTTTTCAAAAAAGAAAGATATTGGTTTTGTGAAATATTTTCTCCTGTTGTTAAGATGACTTCAATCATAACTATTTTAAGTCTTGTAGTAGCGGAAGATTTACATCTTGAACAGTTAGATGTAAAGACAACATTTCTCCATGGAGATTTGGAGGAAGAGATCTATATGGAGAAATCAAAAGGATATGAGGTCAAATGGAAAGAAAAATTAGTGTGCAAGTTAAAGAAGAGCTTGTATGGCTTAAAACAGGCTCCAAGGCAGTGGTATCTAAAATTTGACAAGTTTATGTCTTAACAAGGTTATACTAGATGTCACTCTGATCATTATGTTTATCTGAAAAAGCAAAATGATGGCAGCTATATTATATTGTTATTGTATGTAGATGACATGCTTGTTTCAGGGTCTAACATGCAGGAAATAAATGTTCTCAAAAGAAAATTGGCAAATTCCTTTGCAGTGAAGGATTTGGGAGCTGCAAAACAAATCCTTGGTATGAGAATAACTAGAGACAGGAAAAATTGCAAATTAACACTGTCTCAGAATGAGTACATACAAAAGGTGTTGAAAATATTTAATATGAAAAATGCAAAACCAGTTAGTACACCTTTTGCTAGCCATTTCAAACTTAGTAAGGAGATGTGCACCAAGACCCAAGAAGAAATGGACTACATGTCTAAAGTTCCATATGCATCAGCTGTTGGAAGCTTAATGTATGCAATGGTCTGCACAAGGCCTCATATTGCACATGCAATGGGAGTTTTAAGCAGGTACATGAACAATCCAGGAAAAGAACATTGGATGGCAGTGAAATGGATTCTCAGATATTTGAGAGGTACCACAAATCAAGCATTATGCTTTGGTGGTTCAAACATTGATCTACAGGGATATGTTGATGCAGATATATAAAAGTATTTAGATAAATAAGGAGGAGCACTAAAACTACAGATACACATCGTAGGTGGAACAACTGTTGGTTGGGTTTCAAAAATCCAAAGTGTTGTTGCACTTTCAACAACAGAAGCAAAATATGTTGCAGCTACAGAGGCTAGTAAAGAAATGATTTGGTTACAAAGGTTTATGGATGAATTGGGTAAGAATCATGATATGGGCACGCTATACAGTGATAGCCAAAGTGCCAGTCATCTTGCAAAGAACTCAGCATTACATTCTAGAACTAAACACATACAACTCAAGTACCATTTCATACAGTCATTATTGGAAGATGGACAGTTGAAGCTGGAAACGATACACACTAGCCAGAATCCTGCAGATATGCTAACAAAATTTGTAACCAGGGAGAAACTGAGAATATGCTCGGTTTCAATTTGTCTTCAAGAATGACGATGAAGATGAGAAACATCCAAGTCCAAAGTGGAGTCATTGTCCAGCAAATGAAGCAGCGGTGGAGTTGCTACAATCAGTCTCCAAGTGGGAGATTGTTGGGTGTGGAGCTTGATTATCTTGTTTATTTTGTATCACAGCATTGGACCCTTGTACCTTAATGGGGCGGCAACGTTGCCCGTAATTAAACGCTGCCTGGGGGGTCCAAGGGGGGCGGCTGCGACTTTATGGAGCCCCCCCCTGGCGGGGGGTTTCGGGGGTAGCACCCCCGAAGCTAAAAACAGATGTAAAATTGCCTTGTAAAAGTATAGTAGTTTCTAGTCAATCTGGGTCATTCATTAGGCGGATGATCTGATGGTAGAAGTTATGTCTAGTTTAGGGTTTTTTTCCCTAGAAGGAAACCCCTCGCTTTGTATGAGGGTATTGTATTGCGAATGTGGATTGTATGTGTATTCTCAGAGCGAGAAACATAGAGGGAGACTTTGAGAGAGAACATAGGATATTACAGCGGATCTGGTGTAGGTTGTGTCTCTTCATTTTGCTGGATAATAGAAAGGAAGGACTGGTTGTTCGAGGTGGACGTGGCCCAAACTGGGTGAACCACGTATATCTGTATCTCTCTGGTTTTATGTGTTTTGTGTGCTTGTGTTTTCTGCATATTTTATGTGTTTCATTGTTCTGTAATATTTAATTTTCTAACAAACACATGTCCTGACACCATAGAGAGTGATGATTATCCCTCACCTGATGTCCTTTCATGGTTGCAGACACTTAATCTAGGAAATTGAAGGCCACTTTGGCAAGTTGAAGATAAGAGGTGCGAAGGTATTTATTAGTGACAAAGTCCCATGAGGTCTTGACTTATTCATATAAGAGTTTGATGCCTTCATTTGAAAGATTGTATTTGGGTTTGTTGGAATATTGACGAACATGAGAGGGTATGAGTGCTCAAATATTATGGATGATAGTAAGAAGGAGATCCAAATTAGCTTCTAGCCACTAATGAGTGGATATCTTACTAGGGGGATAACCACGTTGAAGTTTAATGTAACCACCTGCTCCCACATTTACCCAAGATAGTCAGTCCACCAAGGTAAACATGTGACGAAGAGTTAATCTAATATGATTTAACTACCCAAGTACAATTAAGGAGGTGGAATCAACAAGACAAGACCAATCTCACCTTCCCCATGAGCTACTAACCATTCACGAGGAAACCAACCCTTCCATGTTTTTAACCCCTTAAACAACTTTTCATTTTGCAGATATGGACCCTTAGAAACTCCCATGACAAGCCATGCATGCAACTGAATCCTTCCAGTCACTCCCACAATAAGGCATGCCAACGACTGTGGAATTTTTTAGGTAGTTTTGAGCCAACGAACCCAGATTTTGTGCCACTAATACAGGGCTATGACTTAGGCCACTACCTAGAACTTCATGAAACTCCCAAAAATGATAAATAACATTGAAACAAGGTTACTAATACAAACATTTGATCAATGTCTTAATCGGGCCCCTACTAGCCACGATAGGAATTTAGTCAAGCATATCACAAATATATAATCTATAGGTCATAATAATAAAATCTGATCAAAATGTTCCCATACTTATCTGAGATTCATAAAGAAGCATTTATGCCTTATCACAATAGCTGCATTATAATCTATTAGGTCATATAGTCATTTTTTATCCATTTTCTAATCAAAACATGATGGGAGCCATTTTCTAATCAAAACATGATGCGAGCCATACATCAAGTTTTTCATAAAACATATTCGCAACCAACATATAACCAACATAATTAGCAAGGATATAACAAGCATAAGAACCACATATGAACACGTACATTTACACTTTAAATACCAAAGGATAAGGAGCTATTATTAATGAATGTATATGCCAACCAAGTCAGGGACTTCCACGAACCACCCGACCATAGATTGGGTTGAACCAAATATTTCTTTCAGCCAATCACCCCCGTGCCATATTCCAAGCATGAATGCGGGATCTGATGAAACAAAACCAAACTAGGGCTTCCAAAGGTCAACCACCTCACCCTTAAACAGTGATTCCACCTCACGGTCGGACATCACTAACCATCACTAGATTGGTATCTACCCAAGTTGAACAGGGCTCTAGAGTGTTTGTTCCAGCCAAGGCTTCTAGGACTAGGAACTCAACCCACAGTTGTTGTCGGGATCCAGAGCATTTTTTCAACCAGTACTACTAGGACTAGTAACTAAACCCACCAAGGGCTTCCAGAACATTTTTCCAACCAAGGCTTCTATGACTAGTAACTCAACCCAAGTTGTTACAGGGCTTCCAGAGCATTTTTCCAACCAAGGCTCCAGGAACTCGTAACTAAACCCACAACCATAAGGAACATGAGAACCAACCAAAAAATAAAAGGAAAGAAACCCACAACACCATGGCTATTCAATAAATAGCAAGGCTAGGAAAAACCACTGTCAATCTCGGCAATCCTCCATGTCAATGACAGATCATAACCAAGAAACCACATGTGTGTCCCATGCATGCTAAAACAAGCAAGGAAATCATACGTGCAACTTGGTACATGTAAACAAAACCCGTTGTAGTCGTTGATCCTGGTGTCCTCTTGCGCTTTCCTGCTCTTCCTTTGCCTTCTTGCTCCAAATCCCAAGTATGTCAGACTCCTCCAAGAGTGATCCAAGAAAACTCTGAGTGTCCAGGAGTATGAGTGAGAGAGAGAATATAATGAGAGCTCCAAAACTGAACTAAAAAAAAAATTCTACTAACTTATCCTTGTAATATGTTTTATTAATGAGGCCTCTATTTCTTCATTTTCCTCCTCACATGCAACCTGTGACCTTTCACCGTCCTTTTCTCCCATTTTCCTTTATTTTCATAAATAAAATGTCAATTAATGCCTCTTGCCTTTTCAAAGCCTTTTCCATTGCCTTTGACAATTTCCTCTTAGCAATAATAAACTGAAATGAACACCCACTAGGATATTTTGCCCAACATTCAGCTTGAAATACGTGTCCCATGACCTTGGTCTTATATTTTTTTTACATTAATTTTTTAACTGGGGTTGTTACAAAACCCTCCCCCTTGGGGGAACACCATCCTTGGTGTTCAATGACACCTACAAACCAGCAAACCACTAAAAATAGAACATACTTCCCATGGAGCTTTATAACACAACTCGTTGAATATTTACAATGACCAACTGTTGACAACTTGACAATCGTACCATTTACGGTAGATTTATAACACAACTCATTACGGTATTTACAATAACAACCACATATACTTATACACATTTTCTTCAACCATCAAATAAATGTAATTTCTATGGAGCTTTATAATGCAACTCGATACAATATTTACAATATAATCACATATACGCCTATGCACATTTGCTCTAACCAGGAAATAAAAGGTTACGATGCCTACATGCGCCACAAGAAAATCCAGAGGTTCACACCTGCACCTTCAAAGTAATACCAGGATTCACCTCCTTCCCATGAAATCCATAATCCACTGCCAAATTCAAACCTGCATCCAATATCCAGCGCCAAAATCCTACATTGTTGTCCTCTCAATGAACAATTACCGACTCATTGTTCCAAGGCACACTATGAATGTGCATCTAATTCCATCTGGCAATGTTAATGAACAAAACAAATCCATCCTTGACCTTCCCTTCTCTGCTACACATTCCCTCGGGCAATTTGTCCACCCCCCTTTCGTGCAGTCACTTGCCTTCCAAGTTCCCCGACATCCCCTTTCCTGGGCTATCAATCCCTTTGCAAGGATTTCTCGCATCAGAAGGTCAAACAACTAAGGCATATACCTGCCTCAAAACCATCATACTGGTCATAACATGCTCATGGAAATCAATGTACACTATTGGGTATATGTGCCCCACGATGGCCCTGCTCCTAAAGTGCTTTACCAACATACTGTTTCATGTTCCAATTCCTTTTTGTTGCTGTTGCTAATGCTTGCAGTCATTTTCAACCACCTAATCGGGTATTTTCATGCTCTCTTGTACCAAGCGCATAAATCCCATTATATTCAAAATAAATTGAAATAAATTCACATCGTACGTCATTGGTAGCTCGTCAATAAGGTACACTTGCAATTTTGTTTACTTCCTGTCACAACAAGTCAAACTAGTTGTTTGATCAAATAATCATGTATAAGCATATCACATCTGGTTAGCTCAATACACAACCATCATAATCAAAATCATAGATCACATGCATAATTAAAACTGAAAATATAATATTGATACTTTTTCTTTAATCAGTCCTTTTCATACGCACACCAGATCGATTTCCACACCCGACAAACACCTAATGCCTTCTCTTCAACCACGTACGCATACACATAGCATGCATCACACACATACAACCACACATGAAATACAACACCATGCAATACATGCATCTACACCTGACGTACAACACATACACCTACACCCGGTGTACAAACACAACACATACACTTACATCCGATGTACGACACAAGACATACACCTACACTTGGTGTACAACACAATAAAATACATACACCTACATCCGGTGTATAACACAACACAATACATACACAAAGTACAACACAACGAGTACACATTTCATGATACCACGACTACACAATGCACTTATGCAGTATCACACGTACACAAAACAACATGTACAACATGCACAACACATCATGTACAACATGCACACAATACCACATGTACAACAATACCATATGTACAACTTGTACACAGTACCACTTGTACACAACACCACTGGCACAATGTGTACACAACACCACATGCACGACATGTACACAACACCACTGGCACAATGTGTACACAACACCACATGCACGACATGTACACAACACCCCATGTACAACATGTACACGACACCACATGTACATAGCATCATATGTACAACATGCACATCATGATGTATGTACACAACACCGCATATGAAACATGCACAAAGAACCATATGTACACAACACCGCATATCCAACATGCGCACATCGCCATCTATACACAAAACTTCATAAACAACGTGTGTGTAGCATCATCTATACATAACATTGCATAAACAACATGTACAAAACACCATATGTACATAACACTACATAAACAACATGTACACAACACCATATATACTTATCACTGCATGCACACAACATCACAGGTGCAACGAGTACAACATATATACAATAGCAGTACTGCACATCCAAAGACCACACATTGAATCTACCAAGCAACCTTGCTTCTAGTGTCTTTTCACTATTCATGCATGTTCCAGTATGTCGCTGATCACACTGCTTCCATTCCGCTGATGTATCCCTCAACATTCCTTGCCCATAACATAAACATAGGCATAATACAAGCATATAATACCAATTCATATCCACATGATATTGAACTTGTCGATATGTCAGGGTTACTCTTCCCACTTGATTCCTTATAAATCGGGACCCTCTTCATGCCACTCACCTACATAAGAAATCAATATTCCTCCATAAGAATGATCCCTGAAAACCCTATCAAACAATGACATACATACATATATACATATAAACATCGGCATAAAAAAATCATGATGTATGACGACCCTGTCAGAGAATGATATATATACATACATATATAAACTTCAATATAATCATAATCATAACATAATTACCAGGCATCATAAGGTCTAGGTTAGAGAAATCCCTTTATCTATGCACAACATGCACACCACTAAGAATAACAGTTCCCAACATAGCCAAGGAATTTGATATCTTAGATCCATTTACTTTACCTTTCCCATGACTGCCCTGCCACCATCCATTTACACCAATGGACCCAACCAAATTTCATACTCTTACCTTGATTTTCCCTTATACATGCACTGAGCTTCATCCAAGTCTTACATTACCTATTGGATTTCATCCAGCTCTTCCTGAATTCCATTAGCTTTCCTCTTTCCCAATCGATTCCCAATACCCTAAAAACATAAAAGGCGAGAACAAGAAACAAACAAACAAGAAGAAAACCATGAAAAACAAATAGTAATACAACATCATACACAAAGTGGTATGGCCATACACGAGACATAAACAAAGCTGCAATAAAGCGCAAAAATTCACAAAAGACAAAAAGCACAAGACCAGCAACAAACACCATGACTCAATTCCCATGGGTTGCCAATGCCTCCAAGGGAAAGCTCAACCTGAGTTTTCTTCAAGACTTCATGGCAGTTTCTTTTTCCATGCAATCCCATGCATCATACTACCATAAAAAGTAGTTGTTAGTGCATAAATAAACATAACAATGTACCAATTACCTTACCTTGTTGTACCCAAGCACGTTGCCTTGTAATTGAACACATCCATGCCATCTCTCAAGGGACTCCAATTCCCCTGACAAATCCAACTATAACTAGAAACTAGCTAATATACCTACCAAACACATGTTCATGAATATAACACATACCCACACAATTCTAGACGAAATTAAGGGTAAGAAGACTTCTCGTGTTCATGCAAAGCACTCATTCATTTGAAATTGTGGTTTCCAAACATGGACAAAGGAATTCTCACCCAATTCCTTTCTTTTAACTTGTACCTTGTTGAAATCGAGTCTTACTATGTATTGTCACATCACCCAACTATTAGTTATATAAACAAATCAACTATTACTTTGTCACGCTAATGCCAAGCATGTTTCCCCGCAACTGTTCACACATGTCAGTAACACGTTCCAAGACTACCAATAATAACAACCATGTCATAATCAACTCTCAGTCATTAATCATAATACTACAACTAGCACCCACTAACATTGAAGTACATGTCAAATGTCTGAGCACGTATTGTGTTAGTATAACCATCTTAAAACAAGATCCTACCTTCATGCAATCTTACAGACACACATATTCACATCATGCAATTAACCAAACATTCAAACAACCTATAAACATGTCATGTTAGATAAACCAAATAGATTACATAATCAAATTCATACCTCAATGTATCTCATGGGAGGTTATCACATCTACATAAGTCAATCCAAATTAGTATGACACAATATCGCCAACATATCAACTCATACCTAAATATCATAACCATAACCATCTGCACAAGGCAATCTAGATCAGCATGATACATATAACATCAAGGTCTTAAATACAATAACCATAATCATCATGTGTACAACCGCAATGCATATAATCAACAAGTTTCTATCATTCATGACTATCTGGCGCATGTGCATATGACCACACTGAACAACTAACATCCATCCTACATGTAACCAAAACAAAAATAAAATGGCAGGCATGTACATAAACATAATGTATACAACAATCATTAATCAACATACATGTATTCCCAACATACAAACCTGTATGATGATCTACTCTTACCCCGAAGTCTAGTGCCGCAACCTCGCCTTGATAATTTGATTCTTCTGCTTTATCTCAACCAACATATCATCATCTTAACATACCAACAACATCATGATGACACAAAATACATAATGACCACCATGATGCATGCTTGGCCTACCATGCATGCATAACAACATATAAACACTGACATGCATAACAAATGCATATAAAATTGACATGCATTCATGAAATACACATCCCAATACCAACATCACCAACTTCTACATGGAAACACAGTTGTAACAATGACCATCACCATGCATACATACCAAGCACATATACAACCTACATATATGCATGACAACCACATTCCGCCCATCCAGTCCAAGGGTTGAACCACGCTCTGATAGCACTTTATGGTATCAGATAACACCCAAAGAGAACATAAGCCAGACATCACCCAAAGAGAACGAAACCCACTCTGATACCACCCTGTGGTATCATATATTATCCAAAGAGAATGCAACCATGCTCTCATACCACCCTGTAACCACTTCCTCCCACATTTACCCAAGTTAACCGGTCCACTGTGGTAAACATGTGACTAAGAGTTACTATGATATGATTCAACTCCCCAAGTACAATTAAGGAAGTGGAACCAACAAGACAAGACCAATCTGACCTTCCTTAGGAGCTACATAACCTTAGAAGGAAACCAAACCTTCCAGGTGCTTAACCCCTAAAACAACTTGTCATTCTGATATTTTGGACCCTCAACTGCTCCCATGACAAGCCATGCATGTGACTGAGGCCTTCCAATCACTCCCACAATAAGGTATTCCAATGACTATGGAATTTTTCAGGCAATTTCGAGCCAGCGACCCCAGATTATGTGCCACTTTTTTAGGGCTAGGACTCAGGCCACTACCTAGAACTTCATGAAACTCCCTTAAATGATAAATAACATTGAAAGAAGGTTACTAATACAAACATTTGATTAATGTCTTGACTGGACCCCTACTTTCCATGATAGGAATTTCGTCAAACATATCACAAATATGTAATCTACATGTCATAACAATCATATCTGAGCATAGGGCTCTCATACTTATCTGAGATTCGTAAAGAAGCATTGATGCATTATCACAATAGTTGCATTATCATCTATTAGTTCGTATATTCATTGTTTATCCATCTTCTAATCAAAACATGATGAGATACATACATCAAGTATGTCATAAAACATACTCACAACCAACATACAACCAACATAATTAACAAGGATATAGCAGCCATAAAAACCACATGTGAACAAGTACATTTTGAATTGAAATACCAAAGGAGAAGGACCTCTTATTAATGGATTCATATGCCAACCAAGTCAGGGACTTCCACGAACCACCTGACCATAGACTGGGCTAAACCAAATCTTTCTTTCATCTAATCACCCCTGTGCCATATTCCAAGCATGAATGCGGGATCTCATGAAACAAATCAAACAAAAACAAACCAGGGCTTCCCGAGGCCAACCACCTCACTCTTAACCAGTGATTCCACCTCACAGGTGGACATCACTAACTATCACTAATCTGGTGGATTAGTTTAATGTTCAATATTCAAAGTTCTCATAATGGCTCAAAACTAGCGCCAATGCGTATATCTCGTCGTCCTGAATCCAACACAACTCGTTTCACTCAAATCCGACATCGGATGCTCCAAATATCGCATTCTGTCCATTTTTGGAAACGACAAAAAAATTGTAATTTGGTTGTATAGTGGTGCATAATCAGTAGTCTGTACTGCTAACTGGACCATGACTGGGCATGTGATTGTATTCCTTCAGCCAATTATTTTTTGACAAGTGGCATAATTTTAGGGGGTCGAATTGGGTTGTATTTCATTGGTTGATTGAATTGGTTTGTTGGACCAACTAGAGAGGACCCCGTGGGCCAACCAGAGGCTTCCACATGGCTTCTTGATGCCCATACACAATTTTTTATGGGCTAGAGCGAGCCTCTCGGGGTTTGAGCGTGAGACCTCCACCAAGAACCAAATACCTCCTACCAACTATGCTTCATTAGTTCTTAATCTTGATAGGGTCAAAGAACTATTTAAACTTTATGCGGATTGCAATTGGGGGGTGGGGACCAGGGTTAACACCCGACCCCAGTCCATAGACTAGGGTTAAGGGCTAACCCCAGCCCGAGATATAGATTAGATATTAAACCAAAGTTTATGCAACCTATATAGTATGGCGGAGTAACCATATATCACATACACCACTGAACCATTGTATAACCCATATGAAAAGTTGGGAGTAACGATTAACATGACGGTTAGATCAGCGGTGAACACATGTGACAGGGCCCACAACACTTGTTGCTACGGTCAAGGCTAACAGTTTTCGGAGCCAATTCATGACATTCAGGTGTTCACATGCGGCGATCTCCAAAACCTTTGTTGCCATGGTTAGTTGGCGGTTCCGCTAACCCCTAACCACCAACCAATCCATGTTTAAAAACACAATCAGCCAACCGAGTTTGCAACCGACGGGAAACTGTACCTGCCTGAGATTGACAACGGAGAACACGCCAAGTGGCACCAAATTAGCAGGATAAAGGTCGACATAGGAAATTTAACCATGCAACAATTTGCACCCAGTGCGAAAAGAATCTCGTCGGCGCAGGGTGAAGCTGTTGCCCCACGTGGATGAAAAAGTCGGATTTGGTAGAATGATTTGTAGGAAAGTGCGAATTTTAGGACATATAGTGCAAAACTTCATTGGAGCATAAATCATTGATTTTTTGACCTTTTTTGGAGCAGAAAGAGCCCATCTAGGGGATTTTTACTATTCTAGATCCATTGGAGACATTGTTTAAGCCATTTGATCATTGTAACTTAATGTAAACACAGTTTTTTTAGCATAATGAAAGAGGCCCAACCATTGGAAGCTGGACCAGGAGATGTAGCCCATGGGGGGTGATATACTTCATCACTTGTTTTGTGTTTACTGTTATGGTTTGAATGTATTCTTATTTTCTGCAAGAACTGAGTTTTAAATCATGTTTATGTGTTAAATAAATTGACATAAGAGATTAAAAACCCTAATCTTTTCTCTTACGAAATTTGACATAATCCTCAAGCTTTCACATACAGATTAATCACCAAATTGGTCTCTACGCAATTTTTCTAGGGCTCCAGAGCATTTGTTCCAACCAAGGCTTCTAGGACTAGTAACTCAACCCAAAACTATTGTCAGGCTCCAGATAATTTGTCAAACCAAGGCTTCCAATACTAGTAACTCAACCCACCAAGGGCTTCCAAGACGGGTAACTCAACACAAGTTGTTACGGGGGTTCTGGAGTGTTTGTCCAACCAAGGCTCCAGGAACTAGTAACTCAACCCAAAACAATAAGGAACATGAGCAGTAACCATAAAACAAAAGGAAAGAAACCCATAACACCATTGCAATCTAGGAAATAGCAAGGCTAGGCAAAAAAACTATCAATCTAGGAAATCTTCCATGCCAATGACAAATCATAACCAAGAAACCACATGCATGCCAAAAGTAGCAAGGAAATCAAACATGCAACTCAGTACCTACAAGAAACCCGTTGTAGCTGTTGATCTCGATGTTCTCTTGCGATTTCCTGCTCTTCCTTTGCCTTCTTGCTCCAAATCCCAAGTATGCCACACTCTTCCAAGAGTTCTCCAATAAAACTCTAATTGTCCAAGAGTATGAGAGAGAGAGAGAATAGAATGAGAGCTGCAAAAATGAACTGACAAAAGTATACCAAGTGATCCTCATAAGCCTTTTTATTAATGATTCCTCTATTTTCTTCATTTTCTATTATATTAATCCATTTTCCTCCTCACATGCAACTTGTGACCTTTCACCTTTATTTTCTCCTATTTTCCTTTACTTTCAGAAATAAAATGACAGTTAATGCCTCTTGCCTTTTCAAAGCCTTTGTCATTGCCTTTCTAATTTCCTCTTAGCCATGATAAACTGAAATGAACACCCACTAAGATGTTTTTCCCAAGATTAAGCTTGGAATATGTGTCCCATGAGCTTGACCTTATATTATTTTACATGAATTTTTTAACCTAGGTTGTTACATTTAATGAGCATAGAGATAATAATCTATGAGTATCCTTTTGCAATGAGTCAAGAGAAACTGTTATGAAACTAGCTCCAAAAATATAAGAAAAGAGAGATCAACGCTTTAGAAATAAGCCACTTTGAGGGGGAAACCTCCTTTGCATTACATAAATGAACAATTCTTGGATGATACAAATGAAAAAACCTCTTTTCTATATATAGGAGTCCATGGGGTCACAATATAATCCTAGCCGACCTAACTATAATAATATAAGGGCACAATAATAATAATATGGGGGTTATAGGGGTACAGTAATAACAATAAGGGGGCTACACTAACAACAATAAGGGACTACACTAGTAATATAGGGACCTAACATGTCCCTCTCCTTCAAAAAAGTGTTGTCCTCAACGATTGAGTAGCTTTGGATGCTTCCGTATAAAATTCTCATTCTCCCATGTAGAATCTTCAGTGGGTAAGTTCTTCCACTTGATGAGATACTCTCAAATTGATCTATTTCATAGTTGTCGAGTTCTTGTTTCTGTGACTGCTCAGGTTCCAATATGATTTTTCCTTGCTCATCAAGTTCTGGAAATATTATTTACACAGGAATTTTGTCACCTATAACCTTCTTTAAGCATGAAACATGGAAAATTGGATGCACTCAAGAAGAAGCAGGAAGCTCCAATTTGTATGCCATAGTACCAATCATTTGCAACACCTTGTAAGGACCATAGTACTTTGGCGATAATTTATTATCCTTCTTAGCTTGCTTAAGGGACATTTGTTTGTATGGTTGTAGCCGTAAAAATACCTAGTCTCCTACGTCAAAACTTCTCTTGCTACGATGTTGATTTTCCTGTTGTTTGATTCGATTTTGTGCCAAATTTAGGTTATCATTTAAGAGTTGGAGCACTTGTTATTGATGCTCAATGTCATATTCCACTACTTGAACCTTATAATTTTCTCTTAAAGATGATGTGATAGATGGTGGATGATATCCATAAAGTGCCATAAATGGGGTCATTTTTGCTGCAGTATGGAAGGAAGTGTTATACCACCATTCAGCCATTCAGCCAGAGGTAACCACTTGACCCATTGTGTTTGTTTATCAAATACAAAACAACGAAGATATCCTTCCACACATTTGTTCACTATCTCAGTTTCCCCATAGAATTGAGGATGATAAAATGATCTATGAGCTAGTTGAGTACCCAAACAAGAAAATAATTCCATCCAAAAATTTCCAGTAAAAATGGGATCTATGTCGCTTACAATAATCTTTGGGTTTCCATGGAGCTTTTGAATTGTTTCCATAAATGTAGTAGTAAAAATACTTGCTTTAAATGGATGAGATAATGCACAAAAGTGTGCATACTTGGTAAGTCTATCAACTACCACCATGATGACACTCTTTCCTTCAGACTTAGGTAAATCTGTGATAAATCCATTGAAATATCCTCCCAACATTGATTTGGAATGGATAAAGGTTGTAGAAGACCCAGGGTCTTAATTGTCTCAACTTTATTTTTTTGGCAAACCAAACATTTCGCCACAAACTTTTGAATATCAGATTTAAGTCCATCCCAAAAAAAAATATTTCTTCGCCCTGTGGTAAGTTTTTAAAAATCTTGAGTGTCCTCCTAAGGGAGAAGTGTGCAATTCCAAAAGAATCTTTTGTTTTAGTTGGGAATTCTTACAAATATATAAGTGATCTTTATACCATAAGAAATCATTTTTCCAACTAAATGTATCAAATGTACTAGGATCTTGATGCAACTCTTGAATGAGTGTCCACACTTCTTTGTCGTTTTTCCATTCATCCCTTGTTTCAGTTATCCAATATGGTTGGATAATAGAAATGGCACAAATAAATGCTTCCACCTCTTCATAATTTCTTGAGAGTGCATCTACAACAACATTTAGCTTCCCTTTTTTGTAGATGATTTCAAAGTCATAACCCAACATCTTTGTGACTCATTTTTGTTGCTCTTTTGAAGATAGTCTTTGTTCCAAAAAGTATTTAAGACTATCATGATCAATTTTTACCTTGAAGTCTCTTCCCATTTGGTAAGGTCGCCATTTATTTAGTGCATGTAGTATTGCCAACATTTCCCTCTCATAAATAGCTTTCTGTAAATACTTTCCTTTGATTGAACGAATTTCAAAAGCAATGGGTCTTCCTTCTTGCATTAAAACAACACCAATTCCATTTCCTGAGGCATCACATTCCACAAAAAAGGTTTTTGTGAAGTCTGGCGTAGCTAAGACCGATGTTAGGCACATTGCCTCTTTAAGATGTTCAAACGCCTTAGTTGCTTCAAGAGTCCATGAAAATGCATATTTCTTCAATAATGTTGTTATAGGTGCTACTATTCTCCCATAATTCCTAACAAACTTGCGATAATACCCTGTTAACTCAAGAAATCCTCAAAACTACTTTATGGTTGTGGGGAGTTTCCATTCCTTAATGGATTTAATTTTGTCAGGATCTACCTTAACACCCTCATGAGATACAATATGACCTAGATATTCCACCTCTTTTTCTCCAAAGAAACATTTGGAGGTTTTTGCATATAATTGTTTCTCCTCCAATAGTTTGAGCACCCTGCCAACATGTTGAACATGATCCTTCCAAGACCTGTTGTAGATTAGTATATCGTCAAAAAATACTAACACAAAAATTCTAAGGAAGGGTTTGAAAATGGAATTCATCAACCCTTGAAATGTAGAAGGTGCATTGGTAAGGCCAAAAGGCATGACCAAAAATTCATAATGACCCTCATGAGTTCGAAATGTTGTTTTCGGAATATCTTCAGTCTTCATTCTAATTTGATGATATCCTAAATGAAAATACAACTTGGTAAAATAAATGTATCCATGTAATTCATCCAATAATTCATCAATCACATGAATGGTAACTTTATCTTTAGTAGTAATCTTATTGAGATCCCTATAATCTGGACACATGCACCATGATCCATATTTCTTGTGCACCAATAATACTGGAGTAGAGAAAGAAATTTGACTCGATTGAATTATACCAGCCTATAACATTTCTGCAATCATTCATTCAATTTCTCACTTTTGGACATAAGGATATCTGTAAGGGCTGATGTTTGGAGGAACACTTCCTTGAATCAAATTAATAGCATGATCATGATCACGAATAGGTGGGAGTCCTTTGGGAGTTTCAAACACCTTGGAATGATTGTCCAAGAATTTTTGGAGATCTAGAGAAATACATGATTTTGATGTTGGAACTTCTAGTGAGCATCATTGTGCAATTACACCTTGTTGTTCTTTCTTTAGAAGCTTTGTCATGACATTAGAGCTTATTATCTCTCCCGACTTCCCTGCGATACCCCGTAATTCAACTTCCTTTCCTTCCGGAAAAAAAATTCAAGAAAATTTATTGAAAATTGAAAGTTATCATCCCCAAAGATTGAAACCATTGTAATCCTATTACAACATCAACACTTCCCATTGGAATGGAAAGCATTGGAATATTCAATACATATTACCCCATGGTTAGCTTGATATTATGGCATTTTTCAGAGCAATTTATAGTTCCTCCATTTGCAACCATCACTTGACATTCTGGTGCTGGGTATAGGAAGAAATTCAATTCCTTGGCTACCTTACAATGAATAAAATTATGGGTACTACCCGAGTCAATCAACACTATTACCTTTTTCTTCTTGACATTTCCTTCTATCTTGAGAGTTTGAGGAGTGGTAATTCCTGCCAATGCATTATAGGATATGGTCAGACTCATTTCTTCTTTCTCTAGGGTTGGTTCCTGGTGCATATCCTCTTCTTTTGAAGTTTCTTGTTCATTTTCTTCCTCCTCTTCACAATCTATGTAAAATAATTTATTCTGAGCACACTTATGACATTTGTGTATTTGCTATCACAACTGTCACAAATCCCTTTTGTTGCTTTTTCTTCCAATTGTTGTGGTGTCAACCTTGTAGGTTGTGGAAGTCTAGGAGTAGCAACACTTCCATATTTATATATGTGAGTGGTAGGCTTCCTTATCGCCATAATTTTACATTCAATTTTTATTTTCAACTTGAATGCCTTCTCCAATTAATCAGGTTCCCAGAGGCGAACCCGATGTTGGATGTTATCCTTTAAAGTCCCTACAAAGACATCAATCTTTTGTTCCTTTGGAAAAATCATCTACCCTTATATTCAATTTTTGGAAGTCCTCAATGTTCTCCACCACTGAACCCTTTTGTTTGAGATTTATCAATTGGCTAAAGAAGGTGTTGCTCTTTGTATCCTCATAATGTGCTATCATTTCCTCTGTAAAAATTGACCAAGTGACAACTTTTTTACGGGAGAAAAGTCATCGATACTATAAAAAATTATTTTTCTCTAAATATAAAGTTGCAAGGTGTACCTTTCGTGTGTTTTGCACATTATTGAGATCAAAATATTTCTCCATCTGTAGTATCCATGTTACGGGATCCCTGCCATCAAACTTCTTCGTATCGATGTTTGGAATATGGTGGGTCTTCAATCCAACATTAGAGTTTATGAAATCACGATTAACATTTATTTTGTTCTCATCATGATTTTCCTCTACTATCTTTTCGCCATTAGGAATCATTTCTTGTATCAACTTTGTCAAACCTTCCTTCAAACCTTCCATGTCTGCTTTTATGTCCTCCCTTTTTTCTTCCATGTCTTCCATGCCATTCTTCAAACCATCCATCTTAGCTTCCACGCCTTTCTTCAAAACTTCCATTTCATTTTTTGTTGCTCTTTGCGAGAGCGAAATTTGGTGCACTTTCTCTTGTAATTTTGATATATCATGTTGCACTTCTTCCTCTTCATGAGTCATAGTAGAGTATTCTGAGGGTTTAATGGGTGTTGAATTATTTTTAAGAGGCATTTTATAACCCAATATATATATATATATATATGCCCTTGGAATCACTTCAAACTGATTTTTCAAACAAGACTTATGGAATTTGAAAAAAAAATACACACCTTTTCTTGCTTTTGAGGAGCTCGTTATTGAAACTGAATTATCTCTTTGATTTTGGATCTTCAATATCTGAAATTTGGTCCTGTAGTAGCCCTTTGAATCTTCTTTCGAATGCCACAAATCTGACCTGATTTGGATTCTCCAAGGCAAAGTTATGCTCAATATCCCACAATTATCTAATTATGGACTGGTTCAGTAGAGCGAACTTGTATGATGTGCCACGTGTCACTGTTTCATCCTTCTTCTCTGAAATTGATACACAGGAAACTACAGTACGCTTGATTTTGACCACTTTTTACATAACTCCA
The DNA here is from genome assembly GCA_034641835.2 of Pinus albicaulis. Lineage (NCBI taxonomy): Eukaryota > Viridiplantae > Streptophyta > Pinopsida > Pinales > Pinaceae > Pinus > Pinus albicaulis. Next base: position 1,468,498,648 of record CM076582.1, read on the forward strand.
ATCTGATACTCAGAGTGAGAGTTATGACGATTTTCCGAAGGTCGCCTCTTTTAGATGAAATTCATGATCCTGCAAAAACCCTAAATTCCATAGATCATATCTCCGAAAATATTGCGAACCAAAATTTGAAATTTTTACACGAAGTCCCTCAGGATTTCTTCGAAATGGGTTTTTGTTCTTAGTGTGTGAACCATCGTAGAAAAAAAGTTATAGATAAAATTCCACGATGACCTGTTTGAAGCAGCGAAACCCTAGAATCCAAAGCTCTGATACCAAATGTTATGAAACCAACTCCAAGATTAGAAGAAAAGAGAGATAAACGCCTTAGAAATAAGCCACTTTGAGGGGGAAACCTCCTTTACATTACATAAACGAACAATTCTTGGATGATACAAATGACAAAACCTCCTTTTTATATATAGGAGTCCATGGGGTCACAATATAATCCTAGTCGGCCTAACAATAATAATGTAAGGGCACAATAATAACAATATGGGGGTTACAGGCATACAACAATAACAATAAGGGGGCTACACTAACAACAATAAGGGACTAAACTAGTAATAAATGGACCTAACATAGGCCATGTTGAGTGGATACTTTGAGACCATAAATGTCCCTAAATAGGGATGATATGAGCAACAAGGTTGAGGGATCAAAAGGCCTAATATGATAACTTATGAGTTATTTTGGAAAGGAGGTCTTTCCAAGAAGAATTTTGAGTTGTGGAAACAATGAGAGGAGCTCCAAGGTATTTAGGTAGAAGAGAGCCCCTGGTGAAGGACAAGATTTAGATAGTGTGAAATTGAACCTACAAAGGAGTGTTAAAAAAGATCTGAGATTTGAGCTAATTGATACATGTGCTTGAGCCTTCCATGAAGTCATTCAAATAAGTTTTAGTGCCCGATATTTTTTGGATGTAAGATTTCCCATAATCATAGTGCCATCTACAAATTGACTATGGGAGGTTAGTTGGAGCATAATATGTAATTTTGATCATAGAAATCAACTTTGATGTAATAACTAATTCCTTCAGCCATGAGGATAAAAATGAAGGGTGACAAGGGATCTCCTTACTGAATTCCATGAGAAGGGGAGAGGGGAGAAACAAGTGAGTCATTAATGAGAATGGAAAAGAGAGGAGAAAATATTGAGGATCCAGTTGACTCGAGGAGGATAAAAACCAAAGGCAAGGAGAATAAAGTGAATGAATTTCTAGTTGAGTTTATTGAATGCTTTAGATATATTAAGGTTAATAACCATCCCAAGGGTTATACTGGATTTGAGGGAGTAAGTCACCTCATGGGATAAAATGATATTATCTAAGATATGTCTTCCTTTAACATATCCATAATACTTAGAGGAGATAAGGAAGGGAAGAAGGGGTTTGAGGTGAATAACAATAAATTTTGAGATGACTTTATAAATGACATTGCAAAGTGTAATAGGATGAAATTTTATTGGATTAGTTATTGTATGCTCTTTGGGGATAAGGGTAATGAAGGTGGCATTAAGGACTGGTAAAACGCTTTGGATTTTTCTATATTCTTTTACCATAGCCTAAACCTCATGCTTGATTATGCCCCAACATAAGAGGACAAAAATTGAGCTGAATCCATCAAGGCTCATTAATTTTCTAGTTGATAGATCCATTACTATCGATTCAACCTCGCAAAGGGGAATGGGTCTCATAAGGTTATCATTGTGGCGCTTTGAAATGAAATAAGGGATATATCAGGTTATTTTTTATATGTCTGGAGATCAATTTAGAAGAGGTTCCTCCAAAAGGGATTTGAAAAAAAATAAGTGAGCTCATTTTCAATATCAAAGTGAGAGAAAAGAGAAGTACCTTGGGTTTTAAAGCATAGTATTTCTTTTACTTTGTCTACTTTGGATCATGGATCTATGGAATAATTTGGTGCTGCAAATATCTCTTGTCTATGTAAAATTGACAAAGTTTTACCAAAAATTCTCTTCCCTGTGTTAAAGTGAGCAAGTCTTACCCAAATATATTTTCTCCATGTTAAAGTGAATGCCTAATTCCAAGGACAATAAGCACGTGAAAAAATGTTGAATATAAATTTATCTCCACTCATTAATGTTCCATTCCAATGAAGGATTTAATTGACATCTTGAGGTAGCCATGGAAGTGAGTTTTATCCAAAGATATCTTCTCCATATTAAAGTGATGTAACACCCTCCTCCCACATCTACCCAAGTAACCGACCAACCGGGGTAAACATGTGACGAAGAGTTATTATGATTTGATTCAATCTCCTAGGTGACCTTAAGGAAGTGGAACCGACAAAAACACATCAAACATACCTTCCACATCAGCAACAAAAATCCCGGGAGCCAACCCAAACACTAAGGTATCCATCCCCTGAGCCCCACTGAGTTTTTTGACCTTCAAACCCCCGAACACTCTGACAGTATAGGCATGAGTGCATTTGGGAGGCTCTGGATGCTCCCACAACATTTACATGCGTGCGTCCAGAGACTTTTTCCCATAGACCTGTGCCAGTGTCCCTGAGATTTGAGCCACTTTTTCAGGCCCAAAACCCAAGTCACTTCCAAAACTCAATGACAATTTCACAAATGAAATATAATAGTGAAAAAATGGTGCATAAACATGCATTTGAATAAGGAATTAATTTGACCCCTACTAGCCATGAAAAACATTTCGTCAAACATGTCACAAGGATGTAATCTACAGGTTTAAATAACATATCTGAGCATAGGGGTCTCATACTTATCTGAGAATCGTTAAGAAGCATTGTTTCTACATGACATTAACTGCATTATAGTCTATTTAGGCATAGATACATTGTTCATTCAATTACGAATAAAAACAGGATGAGAGCCATACTTCATCACCATCATAAAACTCAGCCATAACCAACATATGAGAAACAGAAATGACAAGCATATAACAACCATATAAGCCATAAAATAACTAGCATATTTACATATCAATATAAGGGGAAAAGAGCTCTTATTTCCATAAGAAAAATGCAACCAAGTCTGGGAATTCCACGTTCCACCCGACCATAGACATGGTTAAGCCAATTATCTCTTCATCCAGTCACCCTCATGCCATATTCCAAGCATGAATGTGGAACTCATAACCAAATCCATAAAAACCGAACCAGGGCTTCCAGAGGCCAAACCACCTCAACCCTCAACCAATGATTCCACCTCATGGTCGGACATCACATCCATCATTAGATTGGTATCTACCCAAGTTTTCCAAGGCTCTAGAGCATTTGTTCCAACCAAGGCTCCAAGACTAGTAACTCAACCCTAGTTGTTTTCGGGCTCCAAAGAGTTTTTCCAACCAAGACTCCACGACTACTAACTCAAACCACCTAGGGCTCTAGAGTGTTTTTCCAACCAAGGCTCCACGACTAGTAACTCAACCCAACAACTGTCTGTCAGGATCCAGAGTGTTTGTCCAACCAAGGCTCCAGGACTAGTAACTCAACCCAAAAATTGTCTGTCGGGCTCCAAATCGTTTGTCCTACCAAAGCTCCAAGAACTAGTAACTTCAACCAACAACTAAAGGAACATAAGAACCAACTACAAAACAAACAATGAAACTGAACCCACAACACCATGGCTATCTAGGAAATGGGAAGGCTAGGAAAATCCACTGTCAATCTAGGAAATCCTCCATGCCAATGACAGATCATGACCAAGAAACCACATGAATACACCATGCATGCCAAAACTAGTGAGGAAAATATATATGCAACTCAGTACCTGCAATAAAAAAACCCGTTGCAGTTGTTGATCCCGATGTCCTCTTGCGCTTTCCTGCTCTTCCTTTTCCTTCTTGCTCCAAATCTCCAAGTATGCCACACCCTCCAAGAGTGCTCCAAGAAAACTTTATCCAAGAGAGAGAGAGAGAGAGTAATGAGAACTCCAAAATTGCGCTCAACAAAAGCCATGAACTAATCCTCAAAAGCCTTTTTATTAATTAGGCCTCTATTTTCTTCATTTTTCATTATTTTCCTTCATTTTCCTCCTCACATGCAACTCGTGACCTTTCACCTCCCTTTTCTCTTATTTTCCATTATTTTCATAAATAAATGCCAATAAATGCCACTTTTCCTTTCCAAAGTCTTAGCCATTGCCTTTGCCATTTTCCATATCCATAATGAACCATATGAACACCCGCACTAGGATGTTTTTCCCAACATTCATTTATAATTTTGGCTTTATTAACTTTTATTACATGGAATTTTCACCAGGGTTGTTACAGAACCCTCCCCCTTGGGGGAACACCATCCTCGATGTACAACGACACCTACAACCAAAAGACTGTTACAACAAAACATATTGCCCATGGAGCTTTATAACTTAGCTTGTTGCAATATTTACAATGATCATCATGCTAAGAAGTAAACCAACATGACCACATAACAAATATAACATTCTAATGACACGACACCGATACCGCTTATTGTAGCTTTATAATATCACTCATGGCGGTATTTACATCCATATACATATGTACATATACCAAAACATCATACCAACATATATCAAAATATCCGATCAACCAAAGAATAAGGATGGATACATGCCCCGCATATGATCTTCCATCTCCCATGTAGCTTCATCGAGCCCGAAGTGCTTCCATTGCACTTTAACCTGCTCGATTGCTTGATTCCGAAGAATGACTGTTTTTCTCTTCAAAATGCATTGAGGTTCCGGGTGGAATTCTCCTTCTGGCTCCACCTGCAATACACACGAGTCAGTCACATGATCAACATCTTTAACATATTTCTTAAGTAATGACACACAAAAAACATTATGGAATTTAACTGTCGAAGGCAGTGCAAGTCGATAGGCTACTGGCCCAATCCTCTCAATAATCCTGAAAGGTCCACAAAACTGTGGTGCTAGCCTAGCACATGATCCAATCCGCAAGGATATACTCTTAGGCTTGATGCGCAAGTACACTTGTTCCCCAACCTGAAACTACTTAAGCAACCTATTCCGATCTGCATAAATCTTCTGCCTATCCTATGTTTCTTTCAAATTCTTCTTGATTACTTGCATTTCATGTTCTATCTCTGCCAACATGTTTGGTCATATCAACACCCTGTTAATTGGATCACTCCAACTAATGGGAGTATTGCAACTCCGTCCATACAATGGCTCAAACAAACTCATCCTCGAGGATTCCTGATACCCATGGTTGTAAGCGAACTATACCAGTGGAAGATACTCTTCCCACTTTCGATGCTGATGCATCACATACATCCTCAACATGTCCTCCAATATCTTGTTGACCCTCTTTGTGTGTCCAACTATCTATGAATGATAAGTTGTGCTGCAGGCCAACTTTGTTCCCAAACCTGCAAACAACTCCTTCCAAAACTTGGAAGTGAACTTCACATCCCTGTCTGACACAATGTTCTTTGGAACACCATGCAATCTGACCACATCTGTGATGAACACCTGTGCTATATCGCTAGCTGAGAATGTATACTTCACTAGAATGAAGTGCACTACCTTTGTCAATTTGTTTGCAACAACCATAATGGAATCGTGTTGTCTCATTTTCCTTGGAAAACCTGTGATAAAGTCCATGGAAATGACCTCCCATTTCCATTCTAGAATCACAATCAGCTATAATAGTCCACCTAGATGCTTACACTATGCCTTTACCTACTGACAATCCAAACATCTAGCCACAAACGCTGCCACATCCTTCTTCACTTTTGTTAATATCTTATGATAGCCTGGGTAACCTGAATATGGTTTCGCATGAAATTCCCTCAAGATAAACTTCTTGAGCTCATTGTTGTCTAGCACATATATCTCGTCTCTAAACTTGACCAAGCCATATGCTGCGAGAAGGTAATCCACATCCTGTACACATGCATCTGTACCTGTACCACTACATGTATTTGTACCTATACTCTGCTGCAACCTGTGCACAATCTCCATATACCTATCATCCTACTGAGCTTCCTGCAAGATCCTATCATGTAAATATGTCCCATAGGAGCTCATAGTTGCTATGTGATTCACCTGTATTCGTCTACTAAGAGCATCTGCAACCCTGTTCTCTTTACCTTTGATATACCTGATCTGAAAGTCAAACTCACTGATCATAGTCAACCATCTAGCTTGCCTGGCATTTAGATTCAATTGGTTGAATAGATACAACAATCCACTGTGATCACTCATCAGTACAAATTGTCTTCCCAGAAGATAGTGCCTCCATGTCTTCAATGCATGTATGATTGTTGCTAGCTCAAGATCATGTTTCGGATAGTTCTGTTCGTGCTCATTTAGTTTCTGTGACTCATAACATACTACTTGTCCACCTTGCATAAGGAATCCACCAAGTCTTCTCTTGCAAGCATTTGTACATACTACAAACTCTTTGTTTGAATCTGCGATCTTTAACACTGGAGCATGTGTCAACAATTGCTTAAGCTACTCAAAATTGGCCTCACACTCCTCTGTCTATTCAAACTTCTTACCTTTCCTCTGCAATGATATGATAGGATAAGCAATATGTGAGAAGTTCCTGATGAACCTCCTGTAATAACCGCCCAATCCAATGAAGGATCTCACCTCATCCACATTCCTAAGAGCTACGCACTCCATGATGGCCCTTATCTTTTTTTGGATCTACTGTGATTCCCTCCTTGGAAACAACATGTCCCAAGTAATGTACTTCAGTCTGAAAGAAACTGCATTTTCTAAGCTTAACATACAACTGATGATCTCTTAGCAATATCAACACTGCTACTAAATTTTCGACATGCTCTTCCTCATTTTTAGGATATACTAGTATATCATCAATGAACATAATAACGAACTTATCCAGATAATTACGCAACACACAAACACATAAATGTAGCTGGAGCATTAGTCAAACCGAAAGGAACTACAATAAACTCATAATGCCCAGACCTGGTACATAAAATTTTCTTGTGAATGCCATCCTCTTTGATGCATACCTGATGATATCCTGATCTCGAATCAATCTTTGAGAACATTGTTGCTCTCTTCAACTGATCAAATAAGTCATCAATCCTTGGTAACATATACCTGTTCTTAATATTCACTCTGTTCAACTGCTTGTAATCAATGCATAGTCTAAGAGTACCATCTTTCTTCTTCACAAACAATATCAGTGCGCCCCATGGTGATACACTTGGCCTAATGTATCCCTTATTTAGCATTTCCTTGAACTTCTACTTTAACTCTACCAACTCAAGTGTGCTCATCTTGTAAGGTGTTTTAGATGTTGGCGCTACTCCTAGTACCAACTCAATAGAAAATTCTACTTCCCTGTGAGGTAGCAACTCTGAAATATCTATGGGAAATACATCTTGAAACTACTATAGAACTGGGTACCTACTCAAAACATATACATCCTCAACTTCCTTGCCTTTGTCGCTAGAAATATGCACTGCAAACAACACACACCCTTTCCTGCGACTGCGTTTGGCCTGCATAACTGTCACCATCCTAACTGATGTTTCTTTCTTCTTACCTTTTAAGACTCTTTGTCCCCAATTTCCATCCAAACATTAAATAGCCTTGTCATAACAATCCACCTTGGTCCCATGAAGATATATCCAGTCCATACCCAATTGTATATTGTATGATCCCAATGGAAATATGTTCAAGTGCGCTGCTATAGACATTCCATTCAACTCAAATGCACAAGCTCTTACCCATTGATGAACTCTTTTCTTTGTACATGTATCCAACTGCACTAACAAAGACTCTGCATGCACTTCTCTGTTCAACCCTCACTTACCCACCAAGTCAGGAATAACACAACTCTAATTTATCTAGGGTCAATCAAAATAAAAACAACATGATCACAAAGCTTACCGTCCATCTCGATAATAGACGCCTAGTGATCTGCTTACCTGTTATCCAACACTGCATAGATCCTGGGAATACTGTGTCCAACATCTCCCACTATTTGTGCCTCCTACGCACTGTAGATCTGCGGTCTACCACCCTGATGCTGTGGACAATCTCTCCTACGATGATCTCCTCCATAAGTCCAACATCGCACGACCTCCCTATTTTCACTCTTATTCTGCTCCTCATACTGAAGTCCCTGTCCTCTGCCAGATGTATTGAACTTCTTAGGATGTGCAACATTCTCTTTGTTATCTGTATCCTGAGGTTTTGCTTGCTTCTTGTCCCATTTTCCTTTGTTCCTTGCATTAACTTTCCAGTTTGTCTTAGTTTCAGATCTGCGCTTTGATTGCTCATAACATTTCTTTAGTTTCTGAATGGCCTCCTCCAATGATCTAGACTCATCAAACTCAATCCTGTCTTTGAATGCTATCGGCAACCCATTGATGAATCTTTGAATATTGGCCTTCTCCTCCTTGAGGTAGGCACATATCTCAACAACTCTAAGAACCTGCTAGTATACTCATCATTTGTCATGGAACCCATATTTAGCTCATAAAAATATTTTTCCCTATCATCATAGTATCTCTCTGATAGATACTTCTTCCATAATAGCCTCTTGAAATCACTCATCAGTTCCTCCTCATAAATATCTCTCATGTTCTTCACATATCCCCACCAAATATCTGCTTTACCTCCGAGGCTGAATGTAGCTATTTTGGCTTTTTTTATGAGTAATCATGCAACCTGAAGAACTTATTCATACCAAGAAACCATGCCTCTACATCCTGTGGTTGCTTCATCTCCGTCGAATGTAGGTGGTTTTGCTTTCTTAAAATCATTCGGTAAGTGTCCCTTGTCACTCCTCCTGTAAATATGATAATGATGACTATCAGAACCAGAACTAGAATGATACCTGTGTCTATCACCTCTCCTATCTGGAGTGTCTAAGAACCTGCCATATTTGATCATGTCATCTCTATCCGACCTGTGACAACTAGGAGAGCTACTGCCATACACCCCATTAGTCTCATCCTCATGTCCATAACTGATCCAAAGTGGTCCCTGTTTTTTGGAAATCTGAAAAACTTTCAAGGATCACTGCATTAACCTCTGCTTTCTTTTCATGTGCCTATATGAGTTTGTCATTATATGCCTTGCTACTCCTTACTTCTTCCTTTAAAATTTTCAACGTGTCTTCCAAGTCAAAAGAGTGCCCAACATAATGCTGCTCATCTGATTCATAGGGATAACCTTTTTAGTCTACCATATTGTTATTCATATTTGATTTCTTTCCTGCAATGCATACTATGTCAATTAAACCAAATCACAATAAACCAATGTACCTTTGCAAAATTCGGGGAGGATAGCTCATCTGCAAGATCAACCAATAAGCTTAATACATGCATAGATATAATCATATCAACACATAGACATATAACACATAGGTGTACCAACATATAAATGTCATTCTAACTAGAGTCCAGTCATCAATGCATGACCACATCACTACACATACAACATCCACCCTACCAATGTACACAGACAATACACAAGCATAAACACATAAAATACACCAGCATAAACAACATGCAATCAAGAATAAATAGATAATACCTGTGACAACATGTAATCAAGCATACACGGACAACACATGTAACAACATGTAACCAAATATACAAGGACAATATATGTAAGCACTTGACATGAATAAACAACACGTAACCAATCATACACTCTGACGACACATTCCACAACAACAACATCCTCTTCCACATGGTGACATCACCACAACCATGACCAACACCATGCATATACAACAAACATATAGACTACAAGGATGATTAACACACGAGCAACAAACAAGACTGCATGGCCAACACACACCGCCCATCCAGTCCAAGGGGTGAACCATGCTCTAATACCAAACTGTAACACCCTCCTCCCACATCTACCCAAGTAACCAGCCAATTAGGCTAAACATGTGACAAAGAGTTACTATGATCTTATTCAACCTCCTAAGTGACCTTAAGAAAGTGGAACCGATGGAAACACATCAAACAGACTTTCCACATCAACAACAAGACTCCCAGGAGTCAACCCAACCACTTCGGTATCTAGCCCCCCATTGAGGCTTTTGATCTTCAAACCTCTGGGCGCTCCCACAGTATAGGCATGAGTGTGTCGAGGAGACTCTTGACGTTCCCACAACATATGCATGCATGCGTCGAGGGAATTTTTCCCACAAAACTATGACAACGTCCCCGAGATTTGAGCCACTTTTTTAGGACAATAGCCCATGTCACTGCCCAAAAATCAACGAAAAGTTCAAAAATGAAATATAACAATGAAACGATGGTGCACAAGCAAACATTTGAACAAGGACTTGATTGGAACCCTACTAGCCATGACAGGCATTTCGTAAATCATGTCAGAAGGATGTAATCTACATGTTTAAATAACAGATTTGGGCATAGGGGTCTCATACTTGTAGAAATTTAATACAAAATGCATGTATATCTTGGATTCTCCTAATCTAGCAATATGCTACTGTTAAATACAAAATCGCTTCTACTAATCTTTGCGGAATTTTAAAACACAATCGCTAATAACAATATCATGAAGAAAGATCAATTACACATAACACAAATAATTTACTCGGGGAAAGCATATAACTAAAAACCCCACTATCTTCTATTATGTATTATATCATGGGTCATGAAACAATTACATACAAATATCTAATCCAAGAGCTCTCAGTACATGAGCTAACTATCACACATTGTCATACAAAAATTGGCAAGTTCCTTAGCCAATTTACTGTCTCCAGACAGCCTTCCTCCACTGCGCAATCCCAGCTGATAGAAATCCCTGAATGAGTGTAATCCTGCTTGCCTTAACTGCGCAATACTCATGGGCACATCCAATTAGTGTGTGGTTGCATGTGTGCAACCGAATAATGTCACAACTGATAGTTTACTTCCCTTTCACCTAGAACTCAACTGGGTCTCCACTGGATCTGACATGCATGCAGTTAATAGTAGTAAATCTTCGGTTGCATGTGATACCACTGATTGTGAATTAATTAATAATTAATTCACTTGATCGCTCACTAGTGCATCTTCAATTACAACTAGCACAACTGAGTTTAACTCACTTAACTGAGTTAAACTACTTTACAACTTGCATAAATGCACTTCCAACTCTGTTACAACTTCAAATCACTTAGTTACAACTAAGTCCACTTGCATGTCCCACCAACCAACCTCTTAACTTGAAATTCCTTTAGCTAACTAACTTTCCACTTCAGTTAACTATTTCCAAGTGCTCACTGAGAATAGATTATTGTTTATTGTCCAACTAATATTAAGGGATAATAATAGTCGACATGCATCTATAAATAGAATTTGCTCATGCATCTATAAATAGAAATCCACCTAAAAATAGCTTGAGGCTCCATCCTAGTTTAGGTGCTTAATTTTCACTAGGATCTTCTTGTTGAATCTCAACAATACTTATCTGAGAATCATTAAGAAGCATTGTTGCTACATCACATTAATTGCACTATAGTATATTTAGGCATAGATACATTGTTGATTCAATTACGAATCAAAACATGATGAGAGCCATACTTCATCGCCGTCATAAAACTCAGTCATAACCAACATACAAGAAACGTAAATGAAAAGAATATAACAACCATATAAGCCATATAATAACTAGCATATTCACCCATCAATACAAGGGTAAAAGAGCTCTTATTGCCACAAGCAAAATGAAGCCAAGTTTGAGACTTCCATGTTCCACCCGACCATAGACATGGTTGAGCCAATTCTCTCTTCATCCAATCACCCCCGTGCCATATTCCAAGCATGAATGTGGGATCTCATAACCAAATACATTAAAACCAAACCATGGCTTCCATAGGCCAAATCACCTCAACCCTCAACCAGTGATTCCACCTCATGGTCGGACATCACAACCATCACCATATTGGTCTATACCCAAGCTGTCCAGGGCTCCAGAGCGTTTGTTCCAACCAAGGCTCTGAGACTACTAACTCAACCCTAGCTGTTTCTAGGCTCCAATTTTTGTCTAACCAAGGCTTCAAAACTAGTAACTCAACTCACCTAGGGCTCCAGAGTGTTTTTCCAACCAAGGGTCCATGACTAGTAACTCAACCCAACAACTGTTCGCCGAGCTCTAGAGCGTTTGTCCAACCAAGGCTCCAGGAACTAGTAACTTCAACCCAGAGCTAAAGGAACATGAGAACCAACCAGAAAAAAACAATGAAACTAAACCCATAACACCATGGCTATCCATGAAATGGAAAGGCTAGGCAAATCCACTGTCAATCCAAACAATCCTCCATGCTAATGTAATATTCCAAAATTAGCATGCAACTAATTGGAATATTGAATTTTGCTTTTGTCACCTAAGAGATGAATAAATGGGTAAGGAGGCCCATACATTTCTAAAATAGGAATAAAATCCCTCGTGATGTGAAAAGGGATCATAATAATAGCTGGATTTTTCCCCCTCATGTGTGAACAGGGGCAAATACATGTGGATAAGGTCACGTTTGACCAAGACAACAACATTGGAATGAATGGTGTAGATCATCTATGGAGACAGTGCAGTGATAGTGGGAGGAAGACTCCTTGGTGAAGGAAACCCTAATGAGTGGGACCCATGATGAGAAGGCTTCCACTTGTTTATAAGGAGGGCAAGGCAGCCATAACAAGACATGTTATTGATTATTGGATTCGTGGTCTGCATGACTATTGTGCATTCTTCAGTTGTTTAGTTGAGATTGATGTGTTGCTTAGCACAAGGTATTCCTGTTTAGGAATTCCATCTCCTTTCTTGAGAGGCCTCTTGAAGGAGCTTGCACTTCATTTCTCCACATCCAAGCTTGAGGCCAAGCTACATCCTTCAGCTACAACACAGTTTCTGTTTAGAGTTGGGTTGTGTTGTAGGGTGTTGCAGTGGAGGGTTTAGAACACCACTTCCCGAGCTTGTTTTTTAGAGGAGGAAGCTTTATTTCCTTTGGGAGATCAGTGAGGAAGATTCTGGAGCTGATTTCACATCTTGGCACTTGGCCAATAGATTTCCCATCACCTACAACGCAGTATCTCTCCTTGACTACGTTATTTCAGTGAGCATTTGCAATGAGGGATTTCATTGCTTGATTGGAGGGTGAGATCTTCAGTGATTGGATCAGCCTTTCACCTGAAGGATCCATTTAATGACATTCATTCATCACAAGTATCATCTCCATCCATCTTCATCTAGTCCTTGAGTTGCAGCTTCTACTCAGCCCTAGGGCTGCACTCCGACATTTTTGTATTTTTGCATATTTCAGGAAATCCTTCCCGGGTTGTCTTGAAGTTGTGTTTGGGAGTTTAGATCTTTGCTTCCCTCATTGTATGAGCCATATATTTGCAGATCTATGTATTGACACTTTCCAGCAGCAGTTCTACTTAATAAAACTATGCTGTCATAGCCTTGGGCATTCTTTGTGTAGCAGTGTTCTTCCTATTTCATGTACATGTTTTGTTGAGGCTCGTGTTGCCTAACTTGAGTGTCTATTTCCTCAAGATCTTGTATACATTTTGCCGCTATGACATTAATATGATGGCTATATGTTCTTCTCACATTTTATGAGTTGATTTACACTGCTATTTCCATTTTTGTGTTCATATATTGCTACATCCCCATTTTGGGAATATTACAGTGGTATCAGAGCATAATCTTGGCTTAGCCTGTGGATCTTAGCCATTATGCTATCAGAAGAATAAGAAGACAAAGAGGAAGATCAGGATGATGGACAGGATGAGCTTTATCTCATCTCTTTTCATATCTAGAAAGGACATCAACAAGGAGGTCAAGCAAAGAAGAGGAGAAAGAAGCAGTGGGACTATACCCTTTCCTTTTGAAAAAGGAGACAAATTGCAGAAAGATGGAGGACACTTGGATCACAAGATTATAAGTGAATACCTTGTTGAGTACAAATCTCAACCTAGAGCCTTCAAGGAGACTCTAGCTTTCCCACAGTTCATACAGCTGGAGGAAGGAAGGAGACCTTGTAGCAAAGGGAGAATCAAGGGCAATAGGTTTTTATTGTCTACTTTTGATGGGTCATCTACAACAAGGGCTTGGGCAAGGAAACTAGATGCATTCTTCTTACTACATCCAGTGGTAGAAAGAGAGGTTGTAGAGATTGCAGCGCTGCACCTTGAGGGTGAAGCAAACATTTGGTGGTTCAGCCATTTGATTCATGCAAGAGTGACTACTTTTGCAGAATTTACTCAAAGGTTGATTAAAAAATTTGGCAAGGAGAAATCAAAGGAGGAGGAGCCCTCACCACCATTGGAGGAGACTTGTACCAGCGCTGATACAACTATGGAGGAGCAGCCAGCAACACCAGCAGTCTGAGGGAACATCACATTAGAAGAGGGAACTCTTGCAACCATACAAGATACTCCCAAGTTTCACCAAGGTATGCCTAAGTTTCCATTTCCTATTGTTTCAGCAAATCTTATGGAGGGTTGTATACCATTGCATGCTACTAATGTGGAACAACATAATTGCACTACATTGTGCAACCTTGAATTGTTCAAGGAAGGGATGAACCATCATCCTAATGTGCCATTATTGATCTGCACACAACACTTGAGGTTAGAGTATGAATTTTTGGAGGATAGGATGAACCTTGTCAAAAACAATCCTATACAGAACTCTATGTTCATCCTTGAGTTGGAGCACGAGACAACAAATACACCATTGAGGAGATTAACAGCGCTGTCATTAAGTAGCAGTGAGGAGGTTTTGCCTCCAGCATACTTGGATCCCTATGGATTCAATGGGGTCATTGGTGTGGGATCTTCTCTAGGAGATATCCAAGGAGTTGCATTTCAACGTCCCATGAAATGCAAGAGGAGAAAACTGATTTGGGAGGATGGTAGTCTTCATTGGAAGAGTACCAGGGTAGAGCATGATGGGAGGCACCCACATTTGGATGAATGGGTGTGGATGGTGAGCAAGAGGCTAGAAATCTACTTGCAGATCTATGACACAGGGCATCAGGAGGCTTGGCTACGTTGGCTACTCTTGAAGGAGTTTGGCCATCATGTGACATATCCTCTTTCAAAGGGTATGTGGGTGGAGGAAATTTGGTAGGGAACTTGCATCATATGGTAGCAAGGAGTATGGATGCATTGTGTTGATATGACATTCTTCATATGAACCATTATGTTTTCACCACATGATTTGTATGATGGAGGTGTGAGGAGGCAACAAGGACTATTGTTGCTTTGGTTGCTCTTGGGAGAGCATGGGTAGATTTGCTCCCATGTTTGGCATGATGTTGCAGGAGTAGGAGATGGCACTATCATGGTGCAAAGGGGCTACTCCTTAGCCTTGAATGACCAGGAGGGGCATTGTGGGAGATGACTTTGACAATGGACATGTCAAAGAATGGAGCTATGAGTTGGCAGGAGCCTATTTACAAAGACCAACAGTGCTGTCACTTGGGAGCTTGGGTTTATTGATGGAGTGTCTCCAGGATCACTTCACATATGATGCACTTGGTGGACAAGGAGGAGGTGAGAGTGATGGAGTAGTGGATGGGGACATCTATTATAGTGATATGATCTTCTTAACTTGGATTTCCAAGCATAAGAAGGAAGATCTTCATGCAGCATATGGTTCATTCCTCTTCATGGGAGTATGTCATACCACTATGGAGGACTTATTCATGGATCTTATCATCATCTTACTCTCAGTACATGGTAAGAATTCTATTTTTTCATCTATTGATTATCTAACACAGTATTTTCATGCTCTTACCATTTCTATACAGTGCATTGCTCCACAAGAGGGCAAG
Organism: Pinus albicaulis; assembly: GCA_034641835.2. Taxonomy (NCBI): domain Eukaryota; kingdom Viridiplantae; phylum Streptophyta; class Pinopsida; order Pinales; family Pinaceae; genus Pinus; species Pinus albicaulis. The sequence goes on from CM076582.1 coordinate 1,468,514,444, forward strand.
CCTCTCATTGGGCTTCATGGTAAATTTTGGGCCAACTACTATGATGGAGACAACCATCTCCTATATGGCCATGGGAAAGTGTTCTATTATTTTCTGTATGCTCAGTTGATATACACAGCCATTTACTATTCACTAGTAGATGTGATGACATACACAACTAGCAGTTTGTTGAGAAACAACTTGCCATGTCATTTTCTGAAACAACAATTAGAAAAACTACACTATGACCACTTGGGAAACTGTTGGTACCTTTCAACACTACATGAAACCTTCAGTAATTTTCTCATTTGGATGCCATATGATGGTCATGTCCTATTCATCGTATATGGGATGGTTTGGGCCAGCTTGATTTATGACATTGGAGAGAGGATCTTTGGAGATTCGTCTCCTTTTTGCCACTTGAGGGCAACATTATTGCAGCCCAAGATCAACAGCTACTCTACAGTTATCATAAGTGGAGAGAGGGATAGTGTGGGTAGGCTATTTTGTCTACCATGATTAGTTATTCAGCCCACCTACATTGCAAGAGCCAAAGGTGGAGGAGGATTTCCATGAGTTACCATTTTGGAGGGTGGTTCATTTTGTATGGATGATAGCTTGGGGATGGAGGATCCACATGGGAATGATGATTCCCAATGCATTTCAGATCCCATACCTCAAAGGGACCTCTAGACATCACCTTATTGCCTCCTTGGGTATTTTACTTCTTCATGATGATAACTATTTAGCTAGCTTGCATGCTTGGGAGGGGCAATATGGAGATTTATTGATGAGACATCATCTTATTCCTTGGAGGAGTTTATCATATGTGGATGTTACGGGAAGAGGAGGGGAGACTTTTCAATTCTATCCTTGCAGTTGCTTGAGGACAAGCAACATTTGGGAGGGGAGGACTGTAATATTCCAAAATTAGCATGCAGCTAATTGGAATATTGAATTTTGCTTTTGTCACCTAGGAGATGAATAAATGGGTAAGGAGGCCCATACATTTCTAAAATAGGAATAAAATCTCTCATGATGTGAAAAGGGATCATAATAATAGCTGGATTATGCACCCTCGTGTGTGAACAGGGGCAAATACATGTGGATAAGGTCAAGTTTGACCAAGTCAACAACGTTGGAATGAATGGTGGAGATCATCTATGGAGACAATGCAGTGATAGTGGGAGGAAGATTCCTTGGTGAAGGAAACCCTAATGAGTGGGACACATGATGTTAAAGCTTCCACTTGTTTATAAAGAGGGAAAGGCAGCCATAGCAAGACATGTTATTGATTATTGGATTTATGGTCTGCATGACTATTGTGCATTCTTCAACTGTTTAGTTGAGATTGCTGTGCTGCTTAGCACAAGGTATTCCTGTTTAGGAATTCCATCTCCTTTCTTGAGAGGCCTCTTGAAGGAGCTTGCACTTCATTTCTCCACATCCAGGAATGAGGCCAAGCTACCTCCTTCAGCTACAATGCAGTTTCTATTCAGAGCTAGGTTGTGTTGCAGGGTGTTATAGTGGAGGGTTGAGAACACCACTTCCGGAGCTTGTTTTTTAGAGGAGGAAGCTTTCTTTCGTTTGGGAGATCAGTGAGGAAGATTCTGGAGCTGATTTCACATCTTGGCACTTGGCCAACAAATTTCCCATCACCTACAGCGCAGTATCTCTCCTTGACTGCGTTATTTCAGTGAGCATTTGCAGTGAGGGATTTCATTGCTTAATTGGAGGGTGAGATCTTCAGTGATTGGATCAGCCTTTCACCTAAAGGATCCATTGGATGAGATTCATTCATCACATGTATCATCTACAACCATCTTCATCCAGTTCTTGAGTTGCAGTTGCTACTCAGCCCTAGGGCTGCACTCCGACATTTTTGTATTTTTGCATATTTCAGGAAATCCTTCCCGGGTTGTTTTAAAGTTGTGTTTGGGAGTTTAGATCTTTGCTCCCAACATTGTATGAGCCATATATTTGCAGATCTGCGTATTGACACTTTCCAGCAACAGTTCTACTTAATAAAACTGCGCTGTCATAGCCTTGGGCATTCTTTGTGTAGCAGTGTTCTTCCTATTTCATGTACATGTTTTCTTGTGGCTTGTGTTGCCTAACTTGAGTGTCTATTTCCTCAAGATCTTGTATACATTTTGCTGCTATGACATTAATATGATGGCTATATGTTCTTCTCACATTTTATGAGTTGATTTACACTGCTATTTCCATTTTTTTGTTCATGTATTGCTGCATCCCCTTTTTGGGAATATTACAGCCAATGACAGATCATGACCAAGAAACCACATGCATACACCATACATGCCAAAAATAGTGAGGAAAATATACATGCAACTCGGTACCTGCAATCAAAACCTGTTGTAGTTGCGGATCTCGATGTCCTCTTGCACTTTCCTGCTCTTCCTTTGCCTTCTTGCTCCAAATCTCCAAGTATGCCACACCCTCCAAGAGTGCTCCAAGAAAACTCTAAGTATCCAAGAGTATGAGAGAAAGAGAGAGAATAATGAGAGCTCCAAAACTGCACTCAACAAAAGCCATGAACTGATCCTTATAAGTCTTTTTATTAATGAGGCCTCTATTTTCTTCATTTTCCATTATTTTTCTTCATTTTCCTCCTCACGTGCAACCTATGACCTTTGACCTCCCTTTTCTCCTATTTTCCATTATTTTCATAAATAAATGCCACTTTGCCTTTCCAAAGTCCTAGCCATTGCCTTTGCCAATTTCCATAGCCATAATAAATCACATGAACACCCGCACTAGGATGTTTTGCCCAACATTCACCTTGAAATATGTGTCCCATGACCTTGATTATTATTTTTCCTTTATTAACTTTTATTACATGGAATTTTCACCAGGGCTGTTACAAGTGAATCCTTGAAGACGAAGAATAATAAGAACAAGATGGAACAATAAACAATATATAACTTCATCTCCAACGACCAAGTTTCCATTCCCATTCCCACAAGACCTTATTTGTCACCTTGAGATAGCCATGAAACACTAGGAGGTCACATTCCTATAAACACTTTATTTGTTGATGCTAGTCTTTATAGTATATCTAATCCCATTAATTGGCCCATGCACAATCCCCTCTAACATCACAATTACAATTATGGTAAATGTATTCATTGTTCCTAAAGATATGTATAATCTAAATGTTTTGCATTTTTAGCATTTTTTTAAATATCTTTCCCATTTTTTTTTTGGTTAGAAATTACATAATTGAAATACTTAAAAAGTTTTTAAAAGTACTTACTTGAATAATATATGAAAAAATATGATTTATGCAATATAAAATTGAGATTTCATTGACAATTATATTATTAAATTCTAATAATATTGTAAAAACAACAAAACAAAAACATAAAACATTTAAATTGGATTCCATTCATATATCAAAAACATTTACACTTATCAAAAATATTAATCAAACCTATAAAGTGTAAATCAATTAGTTTATATAATGTTTAATCCTCATCAAATCACTTGGTTCAAATTTGATAACCAAGAGTCGAAAAAAATTGTGTAGTGTGTCACTAACCTCTAAGCTCAAGCAAGCCTCACACATTTGTGGTCTTAACTTCTGGCAAGTGGTTAAATGGATGAAAAGTTGTCAAATGGATCTTTCATACAACATTGAGGCTAACTCCAACCTAAATTCAAATAAACAGAGGAAAAAATAAGTAAAATAAAACTAAAAATTATTCCTACCACATTTTCCCACCACCATTGTGTACGTGCTACTCATGGCCTATATATCATAATTTTTTTTTATTACACCTTATTTATAATAATAAAAAGTATATAGATATATGCACTTGTTATGTAATTATTTATTTATGATATGATATTAAGAAGCAGGTAAATCATGGTGGATCGAGCTCGTCATCGCCAGTTTCAGGCAGCAGTGCTGCGACAATTATATCCTGCAAGTCCAACTCATAATGAGAATGAGGTATGTATATATATTTCAACACTTAAAATTTCCATTCTGATTCAACAAGTGCTTATCAAATCTGCATACAATTCAACAGTACAACAGACTACCTAGCAAATTCACTAGAGAGTAGTCATTATTTATAACCATAGTACCTTCAAGCCGAGGAAAGCTTGCTCAGGGCTTAATTATTGCAAATGAGTTTTATCATGCATTGCAGGCCGCGGTGAAATTTAGTCTTTTAAATATTTTATTTTTCCAAAAGGAAAACTGTGATATCCCCTCTTCCCTGGATTATCTGATGGGGCCGGTTCAACTGCCCACCATAATAGCAGTGGGTACTATCGATGTTTTAGACCGGATTAGGTTCTGTGATTTATGGCTTCCTTATTAGCACGGAAGGTGCAGTTGTTGAGTTAGCCTTTGGGGTTTTAAGATTTTAGATATTTGTAAAACCATGAATAAGGTTAATACGTGGTTTTAGTATTAGTCCAGTCAGTTAATGGGTTACAAATTTCCACAATCAAGGATTCTGTGGTGACATTGTTTGAGATAAAATTATCGAGGATTTCAAATGATGCTATCCTGTTAATGAGACATTTGTTCAGTGTCGAGGAAGATGGCTTATTACGCCACCCAGGTTCCAATCTATGAGAGGTTCCCCTAGTGTTAGGGCAGTTGGTGCTAGGTGCAAGTCTTAGAGGAACGAAATTGATAGAACAGTTCCTCCCACTTTTTAATGGCAAGCCTAAAAGAATTTTGACCCTCTCCTACTGGTTCATCCTCCATGGAATGCTGAGTCCACTAATGCTTTGAATCGGACAGTTGGTATTTCTTCCTACATAACTAAGAGGCATCACTCACAAGACCTTTAATCACATAAGTTTTCTCCTTTCTAGTTGACCTTAGTGGTTGGTATAACAATGAAACATCACATACAAGACTATTTCCATGTGGTTCACCATATGTGGGCGGCTGAGTGCATATGCGAACTTTTATCAAATTCGAATTTGGATTTGATACAATATGGAAAAAATGGATGAAAAATTTCCAATAGTAAAAAAAAATTGCCACTACACATTTCATTAATACCAAAAAAATATTAATGTTTTTAAAATTCAGGTTTTAACAGCCTAATATGAAGGCATTGTAACAGCATAACCTGTTCGCTCAACCTCAGAAATTGAAGGTACGTATAATGCACATTCCACAGAGACCATGGAGGAAAACCAACAGGTTTATTGCCTTAGTGACCATAACTGTGCATTCAAAGTTCAAATCTCTTCTCCAAACCATGCATATAAGTTCAGTGCTGCAAAATCAGTACTTGTCCATATTGCCATATGGTTTAAGCATGCACACCACAAAGAGAGCTGAAAACGATGGCCACAATTGCCTCCATGTGGTTGGTAGTTGTGGTTGCCAATGTCTCAACAAAACAGCCATAAAGTGTTCAATTTTTACCTGGTTGCTTGTTAGGTGATTCTCTTTCCTCATGGCACAGCACTTCCAGCAGATCCTTTTTCTTGAGATTTGTGCAGAGCTATTGATGGCACATCACTAGGTTAGGTTGTGGGGTGAACTGTTGTTATTAGGGTTGTATCAGGAGGGTGCATGCATGCATGTGTCAGTGTTCAGTTTGATCTTCTGTTCAGCTTTCAATTCAGTTCTGTTTTAGGTTGTGTTACCACACAAAAAATGCAAAATCCATTTTGCATTTTTTCGGTAGCAGTGCCTCAGGACATGTGCATGTTCACAGGATGGATTTGTCTTCTCTTTCATACGATTGGAGTATGCTCATGTCTTTTGAGGATTTGGAGGCAGGTTGGCACATGTGGCCAAGATTCACCTTATGGGAGCCCATGTCCACATATTTTCATGTGCATTTTCTCATTGATGATGCATCTTGCATACCCCAAAGCAAAGGTATATATTTGGAGACACATTTATACATTGAATATTCTATGGCAACACATCTTATTGGCACACATAATGAGGTTTCTCTATGTTTGAGGAGTTGTTATAACAATTAATGGACCATTGCTTACATTTATCTATGATATCTACTTTTACAAGGGTTTAATAACCTTAATAGAAATATAGCAGATATCTTTTGATATAGTGCCTAGATTGTTGCCAGATTAGTGCTAATTCTTTTGATTTTCAACAAGATTATATATCTAGAAGGTTATTGTTAGTCTCTGGTCAGTCACTTGGGAAACTGAACTAGTGGCTATGCAATAGACTCTTTGCCATGAGAGTTTTAAAGTCAACAATTATGCAGGACTTGACTGTATGCTCGAGCAAAAACATGTAATTACTTAGAAGACTAACATACCAAGGCTGACAAGCTTTAGAATATCTATGAAAATTTAAAAATCAGAAAGCCTAAGGCTTCAGAGCAATCATAAAATCTAGGAAGAAGTAGAGGGTTCTGCCTCAATGGGGTTTGCATCAAATTTACTGCTTGCCCTGTGCCGGATGTTGTGGCTAACAGGGCTTCTATGCATTCCATTTTGCTGTCCATAGTCTTCTTTTGAAGCTGTATTTCATCAAGCATAAGAAGAATTTCGTCCTTTCGTTCCAGGAGCACCTTGTCGAGCAATGTTTTCATCTGCCAATAGAGGTCAATTGGGTGCAAATACTGGTTTGATCGCCCTTTGGTGTGCCCCATATTAGGAACCCATGCAGTGACATCAGATGAAACATCGAAGTCAAATAGGCATTCTCTTTCTCAGGTGGCTTCCCTCTCTGCTTGCCGAGGTTCCTGTTGGATTTCATGAGGAATTTGAGTGTGGAACAGCCTAGCAAAAGATTCCACTCTAAATCTGTTAATTTTAGATAACAATGGTATGTTCTATGCTTAAATGCAATTTACTTCAATTTTCCTCATTAGCCCAATATCAAATTCCAGTTTAGCAATCACATTAGCTTAATCACAATGATAGTAAATGCTGATAGAACATAAACAAAATGCAGAAGACAAGCCAAGACAAGAGGACACAATATTTGGCGGATGCCAGGGAAAAACCCCATTGTGGGCAAAACCCTTTGATCAAATTCTTCTTATCATTCTTTAATAGTTCAGCAGAGAGAGAGAGTACAAATATCAAAATTAACTTGCCCAAAACAGTCCTGTCAAATCAGCAGTCAACTGCAGTCCTAACCAGAAGGTCAATGCTGGTCAAAGTGGCTCCAAAATGTCCTCCAAGCAGCTCGGTCAACAGCAATCCAATTCGGCCTTCTAGGAGGGTCAAAGTCAACCCAAAATAGTCAAGTCAAACCCAGTCAACGCTGCTATAAAATCTGCGGTCAAACCTGAAGTAAATGCTCAAGTTAACCTCAGTTAAACTGCTCCAAATGCCTCGAAATCTGTGCCAATCAATGCAGCCTCCTAAAATTGGATTTTCTCCCTAAAAACTGCAGTCAAAGGAGAAGGTTGACCCTCGGTCAACGCTGGTCAATGCTGACCTGTTTTCCTGAAATTCTGCCTGCAATCTGTAATGTAATTCGGCCTCCTGTTTCACACGTGCGAGGTAGAGAGAGAGCTGCCCATACTTGCACGAACCAATGAGGAGAGGAGAGAGAAAGATGTGATGAGTGAGTGATGCTCAAATGAGGTAAAGGTCACTCTTATTTTACACAATTCGCTGAGGGTGTGGAGACACATCTGTTGTGCTTCATGAGCCTACATTTGATTTTGGCCGACCTTGATAATTTGAACATGTGTGAATAATAAATTCAAAATCACACTTCTGCTTGTCCGAACAAGATGATCTTTAGATCAATCTTGCACCTCTCGAAAAGAGGAATCCAATAAAAATATCATCTCCATCATATGAGCTGTCCAAGGGGGAGTTTGGCCCTAGTTGCCAATTTTAACACTCCCTCTCAACAAGGGAGAAATCCACCTGCCAATCCATCTGCCAACGTGTACCATCTTTGTCATCCCTGCTCTGCTCTACTCTGCACTGCTCTGCTCTGCACTATCATGAAGAAATAATGAAGAAGAATTGATCAAGAGTGAGTCACAAGACCTTGCCACTCTCCACTGACCCAAAGTCAGTCCAGAGGTAAAACCTCAATTGATCCTAGATCATGATGTTTGAACACCATGCATCCTAGCATAGAGAGTATGACAATACACGATGCGTCCATCAATAGTGCTATGGTCTTTGTCCTCATTTCCCAACTCGTTGGCCAGATGAGAGGTACTTCCCATGAGTCTCAGACTACATGGGTAGGATGTATGCTGGGGCATCAACAAGAGAAGTTGAGCCACTAATCCTGCTCATATGCCATAGGAGAAGGTGAACCACTCATCCTATGCATATGGCAACCATAATGGGTTATCACAAGGGAAGGTGAACCACTCACCCTGTACATAGTGCACCACTAGGGGAAGGCGAACCACTCGCCTTATGGTCGCTCATAGCTCCAAGAAGTACCCCCAAGCCCCTCGGAGCTCCCAGAGCTCAATGTCCAACTCATGTAGGACCCTCATAGGAGGGTCTTTCCACGACTCCAAGTCTCTCACGAAAGGTTAAGCATTTGACCTCCCTAGGGGCTTCGTGAGAATATCTGTGACCTGCTCATCAGTCCCAATGTGATGGTGCCTTATTGCTCCCCATTGTACCATATCCCGGATAAAGTGGTACTTGATATCAATATGCTTGGAGCAGTCATGGAACACGGGATTCTCTGAAAGACAAATCCCACTTTGGTCATCGCAGTAGATCACAGTGGTATCCAAATATGCTCAAACAACTCACTAAAGAGCTTCCTCAACCAAACAACTTCACAATAGGCCATAATAGCTGCAATGTATTCAGCCTCAATGGTGCTTAAAGCAACCGATTTCTACTTCCCACTCATCCAGGATATCGAAACAGAATCTAGAGAGAAGCAACATCCAGATGTTCTCTTATGATCCACCACACTGCCAGCCCAGTCAACATCAGTATATCCATGTAGCCTCAAATTCCCGGTAGTGTATCTCAATCCATTGTTGATTGTGCCCCAGAGATATCTCAAGATATTCTTGGCAGCAATCCAATGTATGTGATGAGGCTCGACCATAAATTGACTCAACGTATTGACTGCGAAGCATATGTCCGGACGGGAGTTCACCAAGAACATCAGGCCCCCCATGAGTTGACGATACTCAGAAGGATTTCTCAAATCGGGCCCAGTAGCACTTCCGCATATCATCTTGAAGTTGAATTCCATCGGAGTAGTCACAAACTTGCAGTACAACATCCCAAATCTTTCAAGCAACTTCACAATGTATTTTCCTTGAGAAAGGAAAATCTCACTTGACTTTTGCTAGACCTTCAAGCCTAGGAAGTAGTGCATCAACCCTAGGTCTTTCATCTCAAATTTGGAAGCCAACTCCCTCTTGCATTGATGAATGAGAGGGTCTGCACCTGTCAGAAAGAGATCGGCCTGTCATTTTCAACCTTTAAGTTAAGGTTCAAATCAACTTCACTTCTTGTAAAACACAACTTCATAACTGTCAATCCTCTCATACCAAGCCCTAGGGGCTTGCTTCAACCCAAAGAGGGCTTTCTTCAACCTGCATACATGTGACTCTCGGTTCAAAACTTCAAACCATTCGGGTTGCTTTACATAAAATTCCTCCTTAAGTGAGCCATGTGATAAAGCAATTTTGACATCCATTTGATGTAGATTCCATCCCTGAGAGGCAACAAGGGCAATAATCGAACAAATGGTGGTATATCGAGCAAACGGTGCAAATATATCGTCGTATTCCACACCTTCCTTTTGAGAGAAGCCTCGAGCAACGAACCTGGCCTTGAACTTTTTAGCACTCCCATTAGCTCCATGTTTGATTTTGTAAAGCCACTTAGAAGTGACCACAGACTTGTCCTTGGGTCTAGGAACCACATCCTAGACATCATTCTTCATGATTGACTCATACTCTTCGTTCATTGCATCCTTCCAAACTTGGTGCTCCACGGCTTCTTCGAACGTGCAAGGCTCATATTGAACAATGGTGCTCATAGCAGCTAAGTACCCTTGGTACCTGTTCGACTTCTTACTTTCACGAAATCTCCCTCTCGGTGCAATGTGTCTCTCGACATCTTCAAGAGTGTCTTTATTTGGAATAGGAAGATCTCTAACCTTCCCAAGGGCAACATCTTCATCGAAGGTGACATTGTGACTTATTTCCACTTCCCTTTGACCAGACACATAGATTCTATATGCCTTTGAAGTTTCACTATAGCCCACGAATGTTCCTTTCTTCCCAAATGCATCCAACTTGCTTCTCTTTTCTTTCGGCACATGACAATACACAGGACTACCAAAAATTGTAAAGTGAGAAACATCAGGTTTCTTACCGGTGAAAAGTTCTTTGAGAGTTTTGGAGTCCAATGCTTGATGTGGACATCTATTTTGAATGTACACATCAGTGTTGGAAGCTTCTCCCCATAAAAACTTCGGTAGGCCTTGGTCATGAAGCATGACATGAGTAGCTTCAATGATGGTTTGATTCTTCCTTTCGACAACTCCATTTTGTTCAAGAGTATAAGCAATAGTGCTCGCCCTCTTAATGCCAGCTTCTCTACAATAGTCATTGAACTCATTTGACTCATATTCGGTTCCATTATCGGTCCTTAATGTTTTGGTCTTCTTCCTTGTTTGATATTCAACCAAGGCTTTGAAAGAGCGGAACCACTTGAACACTTCGTCCTTCTTTTTCAAGAAATAAATCCAAGTTTTGCGAGAGAATTCATCCACAAAAATAACATAGGACAAATATCCTCCTAAAGATGTTACGAGCAACATACCAGATAAATCAGAATGGATCAATTGTAGAATGTCGGTAGTCTTACTTTCCCTGGAGGGGAATGGTCGCCTTGTATGTTTTCCTTCGGCATAACCCTGACAAACACCTTCACGTTCTACTTTGAATTCGGGCAAATCAGTGACCATCTTCCTCGCATCAAGTAGAGCTTTATAATGAAGGCGAGCAAACCTCCGGTGCCATAATTAGGATTGAAGAGAAGTGTTGCATGTCATGGCTCCCAAGGGACTTCCTCCAACCTGATAAAGACCTTCAACCCTAAATCCAAGTGTAAAAGCATCTTTGAAGTTCCTTTGCCAAATGCGTACCATCCCATCAATAAATGCCACCTTGAAGCCTTTGTCTTCCATCTCTGAAATAGATACCAGGTTCTTCTTTAAGTCAGGTACATATAATACATCTTGTAGATGAAGGATCCGACCTTGATTTAAATGAAGAGTAACAGTGCTTGACCCTTTCATGGGATAGGTGGCATTGTCTCCAAGTATGATCTCCAAATTGGTTTCCTTTTCAATCAAATTTGAGAGGGCCTCTTTGTACCCAGTGAAGTGCCTTGAGGCACCACTATCAATCAACCAATAGCCCAATGTATTTGAAGGAGAGGTGGTAGTGAGGGCAAATATAAGATAAAATTCATTTTGCTTATCTACAACATTAGTTTCCTCATACCTGGAGTTTTTTGACTTTTTAGTAGGTCGTTCATTTCCATATCGTGCAATTGGAGCATTTCTCTTTCCTTTGTTGTTGAACCTGTTATTTATTTGATTTCCATTTCCCTTGAAATTGTTGCGGTTGTGATCATCATCTCGTGGTGTATCCCTTTTATTAGGACACTCTAGCATAGTGGCCAAACCTATTACAAATGAAGCATCTTCCCCTTCTTCCTTCTTTGAATCCCGGTCTTCCTTGACCTTGTTTCTTTGGACCAACATTGTTCTTCCTTTTAGCATGAGTGGAGAATGCAGTGGGATCATTCCTATTTGAATGCATGTCTCTCTCTATCATCCTTGTTTCTTCTTGAGTGCATCTAGTCAACAATTCATCAAAACCTGGAATCCTATCATTGTTGAGGATAGTGGTATTGAATACACCCCATGCTCGAGGAAGACCTCCAAGGGCAATAAGAGTGAGCTCCCAGTCAGCAATAAGTTCTCCAATAGATAGAAGATCATTTTTGATTTTGGTAATCCTCATGAAGTAGGATTGGATGGATTCCCCTCTATCCATCTTGATGTCCTTTAGCTTGTTTTTGAGAAAGAGGATTTGGTTTGCATTGCTAGCTTTGAACATGCTAACCAACTTGTTATACATCTCCTTAGATGTGCCCAACTCGGAAATGAAAGCAACCAATCTTTTTGAATGGAATCCCTGATGATCTTCTTAGCTTTAACCTCACCTTTCTTGTACTTTGTTTTAGTGGTAGCTGGTGCATTTGAAGGAGGCTCAACAATATTTCCCTGCACATAATCCATGACGTCATTCTCTTCCAAAGTCAAGTCTAGAGACATCTTCTATGCATGATAATCATATTTATCATTGAGCTTGTCCTTAGATTTGAAGTAAGATGAGGAAGCCATTGAATCTTGTCCTTGTCCAACAGATCTCAGTGATTGCTTTTATCACTCTTGCTTGGGCTTTGTTTTCACATGACCTCTGATACCATTTTAATTTTAGATAACAATGGTATGTTCTATGCATAAGTGCATTTAACTTCAATTTTCCTTATTAGCTCAATATCAAATTCCAGTTTAGCAATCACATTAGCTTAATCAGGGTTGCGGGGAAGCTTCAAACCCCCTTCGCTCCCGCTTCCGAAACTCGCTCCGTGCAGGAGCGTTTTGGAAACGCTCGGAAACGCGCTCCCGAAAACGTTTCCTGACGGGAGCTTTTTCGGGAGCGCGTTTCCGACCCTGTAAAAACGCTCCCTGTTTTTTCGAGAGCGTTTCAGGAAGCGCTCGGGAGCGAACGCTCCCTGAGCGCTTCCGACGTTTAAAAAACGCTTCGGGAGCTTTTTTTAAACGCGGGAAGCGTTCGGGGAGCGTTCGCTCCCGAACGCTCCCCGGCAAAAAAAACGTTTCCCACCGCGCAGAAATTTTTTTATGAGAAAAATCGATTTTTTTAAAAGGGGGGGGGTTTCATTTGCATTTCATTGTTTGTTGAGTTGAGAGAGAGCAAGAAGGAGAGCGCAAGGTTGACAGGAGAGCAAGGAGCAAAGCTGACAGGAGAGCAAGGAGCAAGGCGGACAGGAGGATTGCAAGAAAGAGGTAGGCCTTCTAATCCAATTTTGTATTTTCTAGGATGAATTTGTAGATTGTTAAATTGTTTAAAAATTAAAACTTGAATTTTTCTTGAATGTTGCATTTTATTGGATTTAAAACTTTAAAAATGAATTGTTTTTTTTCCTATGTCGCATTTCGTATTCCCATTTGGCATTTTTCCATTTGTTTTGCAGGCTAGATTTTAGAAACTTGAAACTTGTTTCCATCATGGCTATATGGCTAGGAATTTTCCTCATGTTGGTTCCTTTCTTTGTGATAATGGTGGTGGAGAGTGCTAGAAGAAAGAGGCAAATCAGAGAAGAGGAGGATGAAGAGGCGGGTTATGGTGGATCTGAAGAAAATCCTGAAGAGGAGGAGGATTATGCTGAGGAGGAAGTGGGGAGTGGAGACCCTGAGAACATAGAATCCCCAACTAAACAAGACCAATATCCTTTGTGGAAACATGTTCAGAAAATGGAAGGAGGGAAAGGTGGTGGAACCACTAAATTTATTTGGCCCCATTGCAATAAACAATACCATGGTTCATACACCCGTCTTAGAAGGCACCTTTGTGGGATAATGCCAGGAGATGGAACTAAAAATCTTGGAATCAAAGTTTGTACTTATGTGCCAGCACCACAGAGAGAGATATATAGGAAGGAAGAGGGGGTTTCCCTACAGAGATCATCTAAAAGATCTAGGGGTTTCGTTGATTCAGGCCCAACACATCATGGACAAACAAGTTCAACTTCCACCCATGCCAGTGGTTTTGGAAGCAGTGGCACTGGATTAAGGCGTAGAACCGTATCCGATTTCCTAGACGAAGGGTGTAGGAATGATGTGGATTCAAAAGTTTATCGGTTTCTATATGCATGTGGGGTGCCATTCAATGTTCTTCGCTCACCTTATTGGCATGAAATGGTTTCTGCCATTAATGATGCCCCCAAAGGATACAAAAGCCCTGGGTATGACAAGGCCAGAACCGTGGGTCTTGATCATGAAAGATCTAAAATAAACAATTCTTTGGCTAGAATGACAAGTTCGTGGAATGAGCATGGGCTGTCCATTGTCTCTGATGGATGGACCAATGTAAAAGGAAAACCATTGATAAATGTTTTGGCTGTGTCGGTTAGTGGTGCAGTCTTCCTGGCAGGTTATGATTATTCAGATAAATTCAAAACCGGCATTAACATTGCAGAACCATTACTTGATTCATATAATTGAAAAGACTGGGCCATACAATGTGATACAGGTCATCACTAATAATGCTACTAACTGTAAGGCAGCAGGAGCAATTGTTGAGGATAAATACCCCAACATTTTTTGGTCTGGGTGTTTGGTTCACACAATGAACCTTTTGATGCATGATATCATCAAAAACAAACAACCTCAATTCAAATGGCTTGGTGATTTGTACAAGAGAGGTAAAAAAATGATCAAATTTATTACAAATCATAGCAATACCCATGGGCTTTTCCATTCTCACTCCAAATTGGAGTTGTTGAAAATAGGAAAAACTAGATTTGCTAGCTATTACCTCACCTTCAGGCGCCTTTTGAAGGTAAGAGAGTCATTGGCTGCAATGGTATCAAGCCCACACTGGCAGCTATTAAAGGACAGGGCGGCAACAATAGTTGACAGGCAAAGTTTCGAACATGTGGAGGAGACCCCCCTTGACCATTTGTTTTGGGCACGTATGAGGGAAATTGTGAGTTTTACCAAGCCCATTTATAACATGATTCGCTTTGCAGATACTGATAAACCAGTGATTGGAGAGGTTTATGAGCAGATGGATAGCATGTTGGGGCAAATAAAAGATATTGTTAAGGATAATGATCCCAACTTGTATGCTATGATTCATGACCGTGTGTGTGCACGGTGGAATAAACTCAATGTTCCACTACATGCTTTGGCATATATCCTTACGCCAAAATATTACTCTCCATCTTGGTTGGGCCAACCTGCACCTGGCGGTGGGGTTAGGGTGAAACCTCACACAGATCCAGAGGTACAAGAGGGGTACATGAAGGCATTGGACAAATTGGTACCCGACAGGGAAGAGTGTGCTAGATTGCGCCTTGAATTAGGCAAATACTTCAGTTGCACTGCTAACTTTGGTTCTTTCCATGCAATGGAAGACAGGGACAGATTTGATGCTCTCACATGGTGGGAAGCATATGGCGGCATGGGGCTTTTGCCAAAGTTGGCTAAAAAAGTTCTCTCACAGGTTGTGAACACTTCTTCTGCAGAGAGGTGTTGGAGCACCTACAGCTTTATACACAATGTGAGAAGAAACAAGCTGAATGAAAACCGAGCTGAAAGCTTGGTTTATGTGCATTACAACTTGAGGTTGTTGAGCCATTACTGTGATCGGGCAAATGAGGATCAATCATACAGAGTCTGGGACAACAACCTAGAGGATGATAATTTGGAGGACGGCACGGTACATATGGAAGAATTGGAAGCATAACTTTTTAGGGATGATGATGAAGCATCAGCAGCACCGCCACACACAGGGCCAGTCCCACCATCTACTGGTAGCAGTGCGGGTGCTAGTGCCAGTGCCAGTGCCACTCCTCGATATCACACTATTGTTCCTTTGCAGATCCAGCCTCCACCTTCTAGTCGTGGTCGTGGTACTCCTGAGAGTACTAGAAGACCAACATTTCCTCGTGGCTCACAAAAATTAGACATTTCTCGTGGGTGTGGCAAGGGGCCAGCCAGATAAAATAGATTTGTTGTTTACTAGTCTTTTCTATTTGTTGTTGACAGTTGAACAGTTGAAACTTGACTCTTTCTGATTTCATATATTTAATGACAAGTTAAGTTTGAAGTTTGAATTTGAAAGGTGAAACTTTGAAGTTGGCATTTATAAGTTTACTGTTTACAAGTCATTATGAATTATGAATATGATGCTTCATGAAAGTTATATGGTGATCAATGAATCAATGATGATAAATGCTATATAATATCAATGATGATAAATGTTATATATTGAATTTTGAAATCAATGAATCAATGATGATAAATGTTATATATCAATGATGATAAATGTATATTGAATTTTGAAATCAATAAATCAATGATGATAAATGTTAGATATTGAAATTTGAAATCAATGATGATAAATGTTATATATCAAATTATCAATGATGATAAATGTTGTATATTGAATTTTGAAAGCTTGAAACCTTCAGATTGATGATTTGCGAGACTCCAAGAGTCAATATGTTGTATGCTTCCAACTCGTGGGCGTGGTTGATGAAGATTATAACTTCTAGATGATGGATGTTATATGATTCAATCTATGTTTTTATGTTTTTTATGTCTAATTCATCATTCTACATGTTTTTGTTGACATATATGCATCAAAATATAAAAAATATAAAAAATATTAAAAAATATATATATATATATATAAAAACGCTCCCGAAAACGCTCCAGACCCGGAAACTTTTAAAAATGGCGCTCCGCGCTTCGCTCTCGCTCCGTGCTCCCGCTCCCGCTCCCACTTCCAAGTAACCTTGAGCTTAATCACAATGATAGTAAATGCTGATAGAACATAAACAAAATGCAGAAGACAAGCCAAGAAAAGAGGACACAATATTTGGTGGATGCGAGGGAAAAACCCCAATGTGGGCAAAACCCTTTGATCAAATTCTTCTTATTATTCTTCAATAGTTCAACAAAGAGAGAGTGTACAAAATTACAAATATCAAAATTAACTTGCCGAAAACAGTCCTGTCAAATCAGCAGTCAATAGCAGTCAATTGCAGCCCTAACCAGAAAGTCAACGCTGGTCAAAGTGGGTCCAAAATGTCCTCCAAGCAGCTCAGTCAACAACAATCCAATTTGGCCTTCTAAGAGGGTCAAATTCCACCCAAAATAGTCAAGTCAAACCCAGCCAATGTTGCTGTAAAATCTGCAGTCAAATCTGAAGTCAACGCTGAAGTCAACCTTGGTCAAACTGCTCCAAATGCCTCAAAATATGTGCCAATCAATGCGGCCTCCTAAAATCAGATTTTCTACCTAAAAACTACAGTCAAAGGAGAAGGGTTGACCCTCGGTCAACGCTGACCTGTTTTCTTGAAATTCTGCCTGCAATTCGTGCTGTAATTCGACCTCCTATTTCACACGTGCGAGGTAGAGAGAGAGCTGCCCAGTCTTGTACGAACCAATGATGAGAGGAGAGAGAAAGATGTGATGAGTGAGTGATGTCCAAATGAGGTAAACATCACTCTTATTTATACAATTCGCTGAGGGTGTGGAGACACATCTGTTGGGCTTCATGAGCCTACATTTGATTCTGGCCGACCTTGACAATTTGCACGTGTGAATGATAAATTCAAAATCACACTTTTGCTTGTCCGAACAAGATGATCTTTAGATCAATCTTGCACCTCTCGAAAAGAGGAATCCAATAAAAATATCATCTCCATCATATGAGCTGTCCAAGGTGGAGTTTGGCCCTAGTTGCCAATGTTAACAAAATCGAGTATGTTAACCTCCATAATTTCCATTGTTGCCACATCCTTGACAGCTCTGGGCATGATGGCGAGTCATAGCAAGGACAAGGAACAGATGCTAAGACAGTGAGTGGTTCAAATGGGGGTGGGAGGTCGAGAGCGAAAGAGCTAGTAGAAGGGAGACTGAGATTGAGAAGGCGAGCTCAAGAGCCACCCATATGGTGTCAAGAGTGCAAGGCTAAACCCCGAACAAGCTGGAGACTGGGACTAAAATCTCTTTAAAAACTGTAGAGAGGAAGGAAACAATTGACATCTGAAGCAAAGAATCTGGAAAGTGGAGACTTAGAAGCAACAATATCCTCTCTACATCTAGGAGACAAATAAAAGGAGTAGATCTCCATCAGAGCAATGACTAGGAATGAACAAAGCCACATTTGGGTATAGGCTAGTGTTAAACTTATAATTCTGGATTTGATTTAATATTCCTAGCAGGTCATTAACCCAAAAAATTAAATCTAAATCTATTGAATAAGAAATAGATTGGAATTTTCACTTAGAAATTTTCAGCGGAAGCAAACACAGGAAATAATTCACACAAGAATTTACACTCCAATTGTGTTGAATGGAGTTGGAAGAGGAAGGGTTCAACCAAGTTTAGAGGTGCACTAAACTTAGCAAGGGGACCCACACGTGGACCAAGGCGCAATTTACACTTTATCTCATTAATTTGACTTAGGAAAATTTTAATTTTTTCATAGTAAAATATTGAAGTCATCTCAACCATCCATTGAGATCTAATCTTAGCCATTTGTGGAGATGGTGGGCCAAGGTTGACTTCAAAGGATCAAAAGGGCTCAGATTTGGTTCATTGTGCACTAGATTACTTGGTGGTTTTAGCTCAACATTAGAGCAGCTAGGGTTTTCAACTATTGAGAGTTCAGTTCAACGCATTGAGGAAGAGAAAGGAGGGCCAAACGACTTGGTTCATCTTCAACGAGCATCACGACCTCACCAACACGTAGAGCCAATGTAATCAGGCTGTACGGTGTGGCTGTACGACCCAGCCATAAATCTGTACAACGCAATTACTGTTGATTTTCCTAGGGCACAATCTAGAAACAAATTTTCTTCCACAGATAACTACGTTCAATGATTCAATTAGCATTAATTTCACATATCATTCATTCAATATCATTAAGCAGTTACACAGAAGAAAATTCAACCATTAAACATGAAAGAGCAATGGAAAATAACCATGAAACCATGAGACAAGAGACACATAAATTAGGTTTGAGGCCAGGGCAAAACCCACAAGAGGAAAACACGAAAATATTTATGCGAGAGAGAAGGAGTTCAATATTCATCAATGCATCTAGATAAACAAGATATCAAGGATAATAGATAACCCAAGAATGATCTCACAGATGTCAAGCCTTATCTTCTTTTCCTTTGATTTTTGTCCTCCCTTCCTTGCACAAAACTTGTTGGAACATACAGAAACATGTGTGATGCGAATTGCCCAAATGAGGAGAAATGCCTCTCATATAAATAGCCTTCACAAGCGGTCGAATAGGTGCCTCTGAGGGGGCCCAATCGACCTAAACAAAATGGGGCCGACTTGAGCAAATTTTAGAGGCAAAAGATAATTTCAAATTTTCCAATTTCTTTTACAATGAAAAACCGACCATGGCTACCATATTTTCCAACACTCCCTCTTATACAGGGAGGTACTTTTCATTCTTTCTCTCAAGATCAATCCCCCCGGGGCCCGACCAATCCACAGGTCTGCTGGCCTGTAGCCCAAGGGAAAGATCACAAGTACAAGTCTCTCTCTTATTCAAATCAATCTCCCCAACCAATCCATAGGTCTCCCAACACATAGCCCAAGGGAGAGATCATCAGTCTCATCATAAGGAAAGATACATAACATTTAGCACATCCCACATGCCGCAACCCCATGGCATGCAGGTCAATACTCCATTGACCAATGGGATTAGTCAATGAGGCCAAACCAATCAGATGCATAGGGTACATCTCCCTAACCACATGGTCTCTTGACCCACAACCTAAGGGAGGAATCCCTATCTGAATCATATACACAGGGTACATCACCTCGACCACAAGGTCTCCCAGCCCACAGCCTAAGGGAGGAATACATATTTGAATCCCCTAGCACAAACAAGGTCTCCCAACCCACAACCTACGAGAGAGATCGCAAATTCAGTGCCTCAGAACCAAGCTCCCCGACCAGATTCACTGGTCTCCCGACCCACAACCTAAGGGATTGTCAGTCTTCACGATCAATGCATAGGTCTCCCAACACACAGCCTAAGGAAGATTCATGATTCTATTTAATCAATGTTGCCTCTTCAACAAGATTCTTAGTCATTCTTGTCACATAAACATCAACAACCAACTTTAACAGCTGAAAAGTAGCCATGGCGGATTTCAACACTTGATTAAACATTCCAGCAAACAACAACATCCAGCTTCAGCCGGGGCTTCTCACAGAAGCAAACATCAACAACCATGGTCGAATCCAACAGACAATAAGCAAACTCTCACAGAAGCAAACGTCATGGTGGAATCCAGTTGACAACAAGTGACTTCTCACAAAAGCAAACTTCATAGTCGAATTCAACAGACAATAAGCGACTTATCACAGGAGCAAACATCATGGTTGAATTCAATATACAAGAAGTGGCTTCTCATAGAAGAAAACATCATGGTTGAATCTAGTAGACAATAAGCGGCTTCTCACAGAAGCAAACATCATGGTCGAATCCTGTTAATTTTGGGCAACTAGGTCCAAACTCCATGTTGTGATGCTCAGATGACGATGCCAATATTTTTATTGGATTCCTCTTTCGGAGAGGTGCAAGATCGATCTAAAGATCATCATGATCGGATGAGCAGAACATGTATTTTGAATTTATTCCACATGTGCAAGGCTGGCTTGTTTTATCCCACATGCATAAGAGATGTGTCACACACCCCCACAGATGCCTATATATTGGAGAGACTTGGAGTTCATTTGATACACACACATTGTGGAGACATTTTCTTCTCTCTTGGATGGTGATGGAGCAGCGTTCTTGGTTCTGCGTTTAGGGCTTCTTGGTGCAACGCCTTGATGAAGTATTCTTGATGAAACGTCTTGGGTTTGTGTGACACATGTGGGTGGCTGACCTTATGAAGACATTGCTGGTTGAAGCATCCTACTGATCGCCGTAACACCACCATTCTTTATCTCTGTTTTTGGCTTGTCTTCCATTGATTTATGGGTATGTTCTATCTGCATATTACTTGTATATTTGCATCTAAGCATTGAACATCAAAATTTAACATGGTATCAGAGCTAGGAGAAGACAAAGCCCATCTAGTTGAGAATCTAGGGCAGTGAGATAAGAACTGTTTTCAGGTAACCAAGCTGCTGAAAGAAGGCCGAGTTAGAGACCGCTGTTTCAGGTCTGTTGAGGCATGGAAGAAGCCCTAATATTTAGCGTGGAAGGAGCCCTAACCTTCAACATGGAAAAAGAGCCTAGCCGCAGCTAGAAGACAACATGGGCATTTTTTTTTGTAGCTGAGGCTAGAAGACAGCATAGGCATTTTTTTTTGTGTTGAGTTAAAGACCTCGAAACAACCACTAGTTTTTCAGACTTCATAGATACTTGTTCTTCGTGATTTGCATATCATACTGGGCATATCTCCGAGGTTTTGATGTGTAGTATCTGCGACTCATGTATCTGTGTGGACAGTATCTCTGTGGCTCTTAGAGTGACTTGTGACTTGGTTCGTATGGCTTGTTTATTACAGTGTCTTGTGACTTGGTTCGTATGGCTTGTTTATTACAGTCTCTTGTGACTTGGTTCATATGGCTCGTTCGTTACAGTGACCAGTGACTTGTGACTTGGTTTATATCGCTTATTATATGGCTACGCTGATACCTGTAGCATCACATTGTTTTCTCTGTGGTTTATTACCAATGGTTCGATGATCTGCCCGCCAGCCATCGGGACCGAGTGGTAAGGCCATAATCTGCAGGGTAACAGATTACTCATTATTTCATTGGGGACAGGTGCACGAACGACAACTCCAAACGTCAGACACACCTACCTATAGGTGGCATCAGCGAGATCCAGCCAAGCGGCGAACCTTCGTGTCGCCGTGGCAGCTGCTCCACTCCACTACGCGTTAGTCTTTTGAACGCTATGCGGGCAATGGGCGCTGTGCATGCCCAGCCGCCAGATAATGGGCGGCTTAGTTTTGGGGCAAGGACCGGAAATATTCAGGGGTATCATTTTGCCCGCTAATAAAATGTTGGTTCTCTTTCAACTGTGATATGGCTCC